>OY776674.1:83235597-84435597 GCA_963675555.1 Leptura quadrifasciata
TACCTAAACATGATGGGGCACGTGTAGTTGTGCATTATATGATCATAACAGTGGCTCAATATAGCAGGAGTTGGGTTAACAGAGAAAGGTAACTTTTCACAACTGATTTACTCGGGACCCATGCAGGTTTGTACTACATGTGCACATCAATTACCTAAACATGTTGGGGCACGTGTAGTTGTGCATTATATGATCATAACAGTGGCTCAATATAGCAGGAGTTGGGTTAACAGAGAAAGATAACATTTCACAACTGATTTACTCGGGACCCATGCAGGTTTGTACTACATGTGCACATCAATTACCTAAACATGTTGGGGCACGTGTAGTTGTGCATTATATGATCATAACAGTGGCTCAATATAGCAGGAGTTGGGTTAACAGAGAAAGATAACTTTTCACAACTGATTTACTCGGGACCCATGCAGGTTTGTACTATATGTGCACATCAATTACCAAGACGTGTTCGGCCATGTGTAGTTTTGCATTATATGATCATAACAGGTGCTCAGTGTAACAGGAGATGGGTTAACAACGAAATAGACTTATTCACAACTGATTCACTCGGGACCCATGCAGATTTGTATTACATGTGCACATCAATTACCCAAACGTGTTCGGTGATATGTAGTTTTGCATTATATGATCATAATAGGTGCTCAGTGGAGCAAAAGATGGGTTAACAAAGAAATAGACTTATTCACAACTGATATACTCGGGACCCATGCAGTTTTGTACTACATGTGCACATCAATTACCTATACATGTTGGGGCACGTGTAGTTGTGCATTATATGATCATAACAGTGGCTCAATATAGCAGGAGTTGGGTTAACAGAGAAAGATAAATTTTCACAACTGATTTACTCGGGACCCATGCAGTTTTGTACTACATGTGCACATCAATTACCTAAACATGTTGGGGCACGTATAGTTGTGCATTATATGATCATAACAGTGACTCAATATAGCAGGAGTTGGGTTAACAGAGAAAGATAACTTTTCACAACTGATTTACTCGGGACCCACGCAGGTTTGTACTACATGTGCACATCAATTACCTAAACATGTTGGGGCACGTGTAGTTGTGCATTATATGATCATAACAGTGGCTCAATATAGCAGGAGTTGGGTTAACAGAGAAAGATAACTTTTCACAACTGATTTACTCGGGACCCATGCAGGTTTGTACTATATGTGCACATCAATTACCAAGACGTGTTCGGTCATGTGTAGTTTTGCATTATATGATCATAACAGTAGCTCAATATAGCAGGAGTTGGGTTAACAGAGAAAGATAACTTTTCACAACTGATTTACTCGGGACCCATGCAGGTTTGTACTACATGTGCACATCAATTACCTAAACATGTTGGGGCACGTGTAGTTGTGCATTATATGATCATAACAGTGGCTCAATATAGCAGGAGTTGGGTTAACAGAGAAAGATAACTTTTCACAACTGATTTACTCGGGACCCATGCAGGTTTGTACTACATGTGCACATCAATTACCTAAACATGTTGGGGCACGTGTAGTTGTGCATTATATGATCATAACAGTGGCTCAATATAGCAGGAGTTGGGTTAACAGAGAAAGATAACTTTTCACAACTGATTTACTCGGGACCCATGCAGGTTTGTACTATATGTGCACATCAATTACCAAGACGTGTTCGGTCATGTGTAGTTTTGCATTATATGATCATAACAGGTGCTCAGTGTAACAGGAGATGGGTTAACAACGAAGTAGACTTATTCACAACTGATTCACTCGGGACCCATGCAGATTTGTACTACATGTGCACATCAATTACCTAAATATGTTGGGGCACGTGTAGTTGTGCATTATATGATCATAACAGTGGCTCAACATAGCAGGAGTTGGGTTAACAGAGAAAGATAGCTTTTCACAACTGATTTACTCGGGACCCATGCAGGTTTGTACTACATGTGCACATCAATTACCTAAACATGTTGGGGCACGTGTAGTTGTGCATTATATGATCATAACAGTAGCTCAATATAGCAGGAGTTGGATTAACAGAGAAAGATAACTTTTCACAACTGATTTACTCGGGACCCATGCAGGTTTGTACTACATGTGCACATCAATTACCTAAACATGTTGGGGCACGTGTAGTTGTGCATTATATGATCATAACAGTAGCTCAATATAGCAGGAGTTGGGTTAACAGAGAAAGATAACTTTTCACAACTGACTTACTCGGGACCCATGCAGGTTTGTACTACATGTGCACATCAATTACCTAAACATGTTGGGGCACATGTAGTTGTGCATTATATGATCATAACAGTAGCTCAATATAGCAGGAGTTGGGTTAACAGAGAAAGATAACTTTTCACAACTGATTCACTCGGGCCCCATGCAGATTTGTATTACATGTGCACATCAATTATCCAAACGTGTTCGGTGATATGTAGTTTTGCATTATATGATCATAATAGGTGCTCAGTGGAGCAAGAGATGGGTTAACAAAGAAATAGACTTATTCACAACTGATTTACTCGGGACCCATGCAGATTTGTATTACATGTGCACATCAATTACCCAAACGTGTTCGGTGATATGTAGTTTTGCATTATATGATCATAATAGGTGCTCAGTGGAGCAAAAGATGGGTTAACAAAGAAATAGACTTATTCACAACTGATATACTCGGGACCCATGCAGTTTTGTACTACATGTGCACATCAATTACCTATACATTTGGGGCACGTGTAGTTGTGCATTATATGATCATAACAGTGGCACAATATAGCAGGAGTTGGGTTAACAGAGAAAGATAACTTTTCACAACTGATTTACTCGGGACCCATACAGTTTTGTACTACATGTGCACATCAATTACCTAAACATGTTGGGGCACGTATAGTTGTGCATTATATGATCATAACAGTGGCTCAATATAGCAGGAGTTGGGTTAACAGAGAAAGATAACTTTTCACAACTGATTTACTCGGGACCCATGCAGGTTTGTACTACATGTGCACATCAATTACCTAAACATGTTGGGGCACGTGTAGTTGTGCATTATATGATCATAACAGTGGCTCAATATAGCAGGAGTTGGGTTAACAGAGAAAGATAACATTTCACAACTGATTTACTCGGGACCCATGCAGTTTTGTACTACATGTGCACAGCAATTACCTAAACATGTTGGGGCACGTGTAGTTGTGCATTATATGATCATAACAGTGGCTCAATATAGCAGGAGTTGGGTTAACAGAGAAAGATAACTTTTCACAACTGATTTACTCGGAACCCATGCAGGTTTGTACTACATGTGCACATCAATTACCTAAACATGTTGGGGCACGTGTAGTTGTGCATTATATGATCATAACAGTAGCTCAATATAGCAGGAGTTGAGTTAACAGAGAAAGATAACTTTTCACAACTGATTTACTCGGGACCCATGCAGGTTTGTACTACATGTGCACATCAATTACCTAAACATGTTGGGGCACGTGTAGTTGTGCATTATACGATCATAACAGTGGCTCAATATAGCAGGAGTTGGGTTAACAGAGAAAGATAACTTTTCACAACTGATTTACTCGGGACCCATGCAGTTTTGTACTACATGTGCACATCAATTACCTAAACATGTTGGGGCACGTGTAGTTGTGCATTATACGATCATAACAGTGGCTCAATATAGCAGGAGTTGGGTTAACAGAGAAAGATAACTTTTCACAACTGATTTACTCGGGACCCATGCAGGTTTGTACTACATGTGCACATCAATTACCTAAACATGTTGGGGCACGTGTAGTTGTGCATTATATGATCATAACAGTAGCTCAATATAGCAGGAGTTGGGTTAACAGAGAAAGATAACTTTTCACAACTGATTTACCCGGGACCCATGCAGGTTTGTACTACATGTGCACATCAATTACCTAAACATGTTGGGGCACGTGTAGTTGTGCATTATACGATCATAACAGTGGCTCAATATAGCAGGAGTTGGGTTAACAGAGAAAGATAACTTTTAACAACTGATTTACCCGGGACCCATGCAGGTTTGTACTACATGTGCACATCAATTACCTAAACATGTTGGGGCACGTGTAGTTGTGCACTATATGATCATAAGAGTAGCTCAATATAGCAGAAGTTGGATTAACAGAGAAAGATAACATTTCACAACTGATTTACTCGGGACCCATGCAGGTTTGTACTACATGTGCACATCAATTACCTAAACATGTTGGGGCACGTGTAGTTGTGCATTATATGATCATAACAGTGGCTCAACATAGCAGGAGTTGGGTTAACAGAGAAAGATAACTTTTCACAACTAATTTACTCGGGACCCATGCAGGTTTCTACTATATGTGCACTTCAATTACCAAGACGTGTTCGGTCATGTGTAGTTTTGCATTATATGATCATAACAGGTGCTCAGTGTAACAGGAGATGGGTTAACAACGAAATAGACTTATTCACAACTGATTTACTCGGGACCCATGCAGATTTGTATTACATGTGCACATCAATTACCCAAACGTGTTCGGTGATATGTAGTTTTGCATTATATGATCATAATAGGTGCTCAGTGGAGCAAAAGATGGGTTAACAAAGAAATAGACTTATTCACAACTGATATACTCGGGACCCATGCAGTTTTGTACTACATGTGCACAGCAATTACCTAAACATGTTGGGGCACGTGTAGTTGTGCATTATATGATCATAACAGTGGCTCAATATAGCAGGAGTTTAGTTAACAGAGAAAGATAACTTTTCACAACCGATTTACTCGGGACCCACGCAGTTTTGTACTACATGTGCACATCAATTACCTAAACATGTTGGGGCACGTGTAGTTGTGCATTATATGATCATAACAGTAGCTCAATATTACAGGAGTTGGGTTAACAGAGAAAGATAACTTTTCACAACTGATTTACTCGGGACCCATGCAGGTTTGTACTACATGCGCACATCAATTACCTAAACATGTTGGGGCACGTGTAGCTGTGCATTATATGATCATAACAGTGGCTCAATATAGCAGGAGTTGGGTTAACAGAGAAAGATAACTTTTCACAACTGATTTACTCGGGACCCATGCAGTTTTGTACTACATGTGCACAGCAATTACCTAAACATGTTGGGGCACGTGTAGCTGTGCATTATATGATCATAACAGTGGCTGAATATAGCAGGAGTTGGGTTAACAGAGAAAGATAACTTTTCACAACTGATTTACTCGGGACCCATGCAGTTTTGTACTACATGTGCACATCAATTACCTAAACATGTTGGGGCACGTGTAGTTGTGCATTATATGATCATAACAGTGGCTCAATATAGCAGGAGTTGGGTTAACAGAGAAAGATAACTTTTCACAACTGATTTACTCGGGACCCATGCAGGTTTGTACTACATGCGCACATCAATTACCTAAACATGTTGGGGCACGTGTAGTTGTGCATTATATGATCATAACAGTGGCTCAATATAGCAGGAGTTGGGTTAACAGAGAAAGATAACTTTTCACAACTGATTTACTCGGGACCCATGCAGGTTTGTACTACATGTGCACATCAATTACCTAAACATGTTGGGGCACGTGTAGTTGTGCATTATATGATCATAACAGTGGCTCAATATAGCAGGAGTTGGGTTAACAGAGAAAGATAACTTTTCACAACTGATTTACTCGGGACCCATGCAGGTTTGTACTACATGTGCACATCAATTACCTAAACATGTTGGGGCACGTGTAGTTGTGCATTATATGATCATAACAGTAGCTCAATATAGCAGGAGTTGGGTTAACAGAGAAAGATAACTTTTCACAACTGATTTACTCGGGACCCATGCAGTTTTGTACTACATGTGCACATCAATTACCTAAACATGTTGGGGCACGTATAGTTGTGCATTATATGATCATAACAGTGGCTCAATATAGCAGGAGTTGGGTTAACACAGAGAAAGATAACTTTTCACAACTGATTTACTCGGGACCCATGCAGGTTTGTACTACATGTGCACATCAATTACCTAAACATGTTGGGGCACGTGTAGTTGTGCATTATATGATCATAACAGTGGCTCAATATAGCAGGAGTTGGGTTAACAGAGAAAGATAACTTTTCACAACTGATTTACTCGGGACCCATGCAGTTTTGTACTACATGTGCACATCAATTACCTAAACATGTTGGGGCACGTGTAGTTGTGCATTATACGATCATAACAGTGGCTCAATATAGCAGGAGTTGGGTTAACAGAGAAAGATAACTTTTCACAACTGATTTACTCGGGACCCATGCAGGTTTGTACTACATGTGCACATCAATTACCTAAACATGTTGGGGCACGTGTAGTTGTGCATTATATGATCATAACAGTAGCTCAATATAACAGGAGTTGGGTTAACAGAGAAAGATAACTTTTCACAACTGATTTACTCGGGACCCATGCAGGTTTGTACTACATGCGCACATCAATTACCTAAACATGTTGGGGCACGTGTAGTTGTGCATTATATGATCATAACAGTGGCTCAATATAGCAGGAGTTGGGTTAACAGAGAAAGATAACTTTTCACAACTGATTTACTCGGGACCCATGCAGGTTTGTACTACATGTGCACATCAATTACCTAAACATGTTGGGGCACGTATAGTTGTGCATTATATGATCATAACAGTAGCTCAATATAGCAGGAATTGGGTTAACAGAGAAAGATAACTTTTCACAACTGATTTACTCGGGACCCATGCAGGTTTGTACTACATGTGCACATCAATTACCTAAACATGTTGGGGCACGTGTAGTTGTGCATTATATGATCATAACAGTAGCTCAATATAGCAGGAGTTGAGTTAACAGAGAAAGATAACTTTTCACAACTGATTTACTCGGGACCCATGCAGGTTTGTACTACATGTGCACATCAATTACCTAAACATGTTGGGGCACGTGTAGTTGTGCATTATACGATCATAACAGTGGCTCAATATAGCAGGAGTTGGGTTAACAGAGAAAGATAACTTTTCACAACTGATTTACTCGGGACCCATGCAGTTTTGTACTACATGTGCACATCAATTACCTAAACATGTTGGGGCACGTGTAGTTGTGCATTATACGATCATAACAGTGGCTCAATATAGCAGGAGTTGGGTTAACAGAGAAAGATAACTTTTCACAACTGATTTACTCGGGACCCATGCAGGTTTGTACTACATGTGCACATCAATTACCTAAACATGTTGGGGCACGTGTAGTTGTGCATTATATGATCATAACAGTGGCTCAATATAGCAGGAGTTGGGTTAACAGAGAAAGATAACTTTTCACAACTGATTTACTCGGGACCCATGCAGGTTTGTACTACATGTGCACATCAATTACCTAAACATGTTGGGGCACGTGTAGTTGTGCATTATATGATCATAACAGTAGCTCAATATAACAGGAGTTGGGTTAACAGAGAAAGATAACTTTTCACAACTGATTTACACGGGACCCATGCAGGTTTGTACTACATGCGCACATCAATTACCTAAACATGTTGGGGCACGTGTAGTTGTGCATTATATGATCATAACAGTGGCTCAATATAGCAGGAGTTGGGTTAACAGAGAAAGATAACTTTTCACAACTGATTTACTCGGGACCCATGCAGGTTTGTACTACATGTGCACATCAATTACCTAAACATGTTGGGGCACGTGTAGTTGTGCATTATATGATCATAACAGTGGCTCAATATAGCAGGAGTTGCGTTAACAGAGAAAGATAACTTTTCACAACTGATTTACTCGGGACCCATGCAGGTTTGTACTACATGTGCACATCAATTACCTAAACATGTTGGGGCACGTGTAGTTGTGCATTATATGATCATAACAGTAGCTCAATATAGCAGGAGTTGGGTTAACAGAGAAAGATAACTTTTCACAACTGATTTACTCGGGACCCATGCAGTTTTGTACTACATGTGCACATTAATTACCTAAACATGTTGGGGCACGTATAGTTGTGCATTATATGATCATAACAGTGGCTCAATATAGCAGGAGTTGGGTTAACACAGAGAAAGATAACTTTTCACAACTGATTTACTCGGGACCCATGCAGGTTTGTACTACATGTGCACATCAATTACCTAAACATGTTGGGGCACGTGTAGTTGTGCATTATATGATCATAACAGTGGCTCAATATAACAGGAGTTGGGTTAACAGAGAAAGATAACTTTTCACAACTGATTTACTCGGGACCCATGCAGGTTTGTACTACATGTGCACATCAATTACCTAAACATGTTGGGGCACGTGTAGTTGTGCATTATATGATCATAACAGTAGCTCAATATAGCAGGAGTTGGGTTAACAGAGAAAGATAACTTTTCACAACTGACTTACTCGGGACCCATGCAGGTTTGTACTGCATGTGCACATCAATTACCTAAACATGTTGGGGCACGTGTAGTTGTGCATTATATGATCATAACAGTAGCTCAATATAGCAGGAGTTGGGTTAACAGAGAAAGATAACTTTTCACAACTGATTCACTCGGGCCCCATGCAGATTTGTATTACATGTGCACATCAATTATCCAAACGTGTTCGGTGATATGTAGTTTTGCATTATATGATCATAATAGGTGCTCAGTGGAGCAAGAGATGGGTTAACAAAGAAATAGACTTATTCACAACTGATTTACTCGGGTCCCATGCAGGTTTGTACTACATGTGCACATCAATTACCTAAACATGTTGGGGCACGTGCAGTTGTGCATTATATGATCATAACAGTGGCTCAATATAGCAGGAGTTGGGTTAACAGAGAAAGATAACTTTTCACAACTGATTTACTCGGGACCCATGCAGGTTTGTACTATATGTGCACATCAATTACCAAGACGTGTTCGGTCATGTGTAGTTTTGCATTATATGATCATAACAGTAGCTCAATATAGCAGGAGTTGGGTTAACAGAGAAAGATAACTTTTCACAACTGATTTACTCGGGACCCATGCAGGTTTGTACTACATGTGCACATCAATTACCTAAACATGTTGGGGCATGTGTAGTTGTGCATTATATGATCATAACAGTGGCTCAATATAGCAGGAATTGGGTTAACAGAGAAAGATAACTTTTCACAACTGATTTACTCGGGACCCATGCAGGTTTGTACTACATGTGCACATCAATTACCTAAACATGTTGGGGCACGTGTAGTTGTGCATTATATGATCATAACAGTGGCTCAATATAGCAGGAGTTGGGTTAACAGAGAAAGATAACTTTTCACAACTGATTTACTCTGGACCCATGCAGGTTTGTACTATATGTGCACATCAATTGCCAAGACATGTTCGGTCATGTGTAGTTTTGCATTATATGATCATAACAGTAGCTCAATATAGCAGGAGTTGGGTTAACAGAGAAAGATAACTTTTCACAACTGATTTACTCGGGACCCATGCAGGTTTGTACTACATGTGCACATCAATTACCTAAACATGTTGGGGCACGTGTAGTTGTGCATTATATGATCATAACAGTAGCTCAATATAGCAGGAGTTGAGTTAACAGGGAAAGATAACTTTTCACAACTGATTTACTCGGGACCCATGCAGGTTTGTACTACATGTGCACATCAATTACCTAAACATGTTGGGGCACGTGTAGTTGTGCATTATATGATCATAACAGTAGCTCAATATTACAGGAGTTGGGTTAACAGAGAAAGATAACTTTTCACAACTGATTTACTCGGGACCCATGCAGGTTTGTACTACATGCGCACATCAATTACCTAAACATGTTGGGGCACGTGTAGCTGTGCATTATACGATCATAACAGTGGCTCAATATAGCAGGAGTTGGGTTAACAGAGAAAGATAACTTTTCACAACTGATTTACTTGGGACCCATGCAGGTTTGTACTACATGTGCACATCAATTACCTAAACATGTTGGGGCACGTGTAGTTGTGCATTATATGATCATAACAGTAGCTCAATATAGCAGGAGTTGAGTTAACAGAGAAAGATAACTTTTCACAACTGATATACTCGGGACCCATGCAGGTTTGTACTACATGTGCACATCAATTACCTAAACATGTTGGGGCACGTGTAGTTGTGCATTATATGATCATAACAGTGGCTCAATATAGCAGGAGTTGGGTTAACAGAGAAAGATAACTTTTCACAACTGATTTACTCGGGACCCATGCAGGTTTGTACTACATGTGCACATCAATTACCTAAACATGTTGGGGCACGTGTAGTTGTGCATTATATGATCATAACAGTAGCTCAATATAACAGGAGTTGGGTTAACAGAGAAAGATAACTTTTCACAACTGATTTACTCGGGACCCATGCAGGTTTGTACTACATGCGCACATCAATTACCTAAACATGTTGGGGCACGTGTAGTTGTGCATTATATGATCATAACATTGGCTCAATATAGCAGGAGTTGGGTTAACAGAGAAAGATAACTTTTCACAACTGATTTACTCGGGACCCATGCAGGTTTGTACTACATGTGCACATCAATTACCTAAACATGTTGGGGCACGTGTAGTTGTGCATTATATGATCATAACAGTAGCTCAATATAGCAGGAGTTGAGTTAACAGAGAAAGATAACTTTTCACAACTGATTTACTCGGGACCCATGCAGGTTTGTACTACATGTGCACATCAATTACCTAAACATGTTGGGGCACGTGTAGTTGTGCATTATATGTTCATAACAGTGGCTCAATATAGCAGGAGTTGCGTTAACAGAGAAAGATAACTTTTCACAACTGATTTACTCGGGACCCATGCAGGTTTGTACTACATGTGCACATCAATTACCTAAACATGTTGGGGCACGTGTAGTTGTGCATTATATGATCATAACAGTAGCTCAATATAGCAGGAGTTGGGTTAACAGAGAAAGATAACTTTTCACAACTGATTTACTCGGGACCCATGCAGTTTTGTACTACATGTGCACATTAATTACCTAAACATGTTGGGGCACGTATAGTTGTGCATTATATGATCATAACAGTGGCTCAATATAGCAGGAGTTGGGTTAACACAGAGAAAGATAACTTTTCACAACTGATTTACTCGGGACCCATGCAGGTTTGTACTACATGTGCACATCAATTACCTAAACATGTTGGGGCACGTGTAGTTGTGCATTATATGATCATAACAGTGGCTCAATATAACAGGAGTTGGGTTAACAGAGAAAGATAACTTTTCACAACTGATTTACTCGGGACCCATGCAGGTTTGTACTACATGTGCACATCAATTACCTAAACATGTTGGGGCACGTGTAGTTGTGCATTATATGATCATAACAGTAGCTCAATATAGCAGGAGTTGGGTTAACAGAGAAAGATAACTTTTCACAACTGACTTACTCGGGACCCATGCAGGTTTGTACTGCATGTGCACATCAATTACCTAAACATGTTGGGGCACGTGTAGTTGTGCATTATCTGATCATAACAGTAGCTCAATATAGCAGGAGTTGGGTTAACAGAGAAAGATAACTTTTCACAACTGATTCACTCGGGCCCCATGCAGATTTGTATTACATGTGCACATCAATTATCCAAACGTGTTCGGTGATATGTAGTTTTGCATTATATGATCATAATAGGTGCTCAGTGGAGCAAGAGATGGGTTAACAAAGAAATAGACTTATTCACAACTGATTTACTCGGGTCCCATGCAGGTTTGTACTACATGTGCACATCAATTACCTAAACATGTTGGGGCACGTGCAGTTGTGCATTATATGATCATAACAGTGGCTCAATATAGCAGGAGTTGGGTTAACAGAGAAAGATAACTTTTCACAACTGATTTACTCGGGACCCATGCAGGTTTGTACTATATGTGCACATCAATTACCAAGACGTGTTCGGTCATGTGTAGTTTTGCATTATATGATCATAACAGTAGCTCAATATAGCAGGAGTTGGGTTAACAGAGAAAGATAACTTTTCACAACTGATTTACTCGGGACCCATGCAGGTTTGTACTACATGTGCACATCAATTACCTAAACATGTTGGGGCACGTGTAGTTGTGCATTATATGATCATAACAGTGGCTCAATATAGCAGGAATTGGGTTAACAGAGAAAGATAACTTTTCACAACTGATTTACTCGGGACCCATGCAGGTTTGTACTACATGTGCACATCAATTACCTAAACATGTTGGGGCACGTGTAGTTGTGCATTATATGATCATAACAGTGGCTCAATATAGCAGGAGTTGGGTTAACAGAGAAAGATAACTTTTCACAACTGATTTACTCGGGACCCATGCAGGTTTGTACTATATGTGCACATCAATTACCAAGACATGTTCGGTCATGTGTAGTTTTGCATTATATGATCACAACAGTAGCTCAATATAGCAGGAGTTGGGTTAATAGAGAAAGATAACTTTTCACAACTGATTTACTCGGGACCCATGCAGGTTTGTACTACATGTGCACATCATTTACCTAAACATGTTGGGGCACGTGTAGTTGTGCATTATATGATCATAACAGTGGCTCAATATAGCAGGAGTTGGGTTAACAGAGAAAGATAACATTTCACAACTGATTTACTCGGGACCCATGCAGGTTTGTACTACATGTGCACATCAATTACCTAAACATGTTGGGGCACGTGTAGTTGTGCATTATATGATCATAAGAGTAGCTCAATATAGCAGCAGTTGGGTTAACAGAGAAATATAACATTTCACAACTGATTTACTCGGGACCCATGCAGGTTTGTACTACATGTGCACATCAATTACCTAAACATGTTGGGGCACGTGTAGTTGTGCATTATATGATCATAACAGTGGCTCAATATAGCAGGAGTTGGGTTAACAGAGAAAGATAACATTTCACAACTGATTTACTCGGGACCCATGCAGGTTTGTACTACATGTGCACATCAATTACCTAAACATGTTGGGGCACGTGTAGTTGAGCATTATATGATCATAACAGTGGCTCAATATAGCAGGAGTTGGGTTAACAGAGAAAGATAACTTTTCACAACTGATTTACTCGGGACCCATGCAGGTTTGTACTATATGTGCACATCAATTACAAAGACGTTTTCGGTCATGTGTAGTTTTGCATTATATGATCATAACAGGTGCTCAGTGTAACAGGAGATGGGTTATCAACGAAATAGACTTATTCACAACTGATTCACTCGGGACCCATGCAGATTTGTATTACATGTGCACATCAATTACCCAAACGTGTTCGGTGATATGTAGTTTTGCATTATATGATCATAATAGGTGCTCAGTGGAGCAAAAGATGGGTTAACAAAGAAATAGACTTATTCACAACTGATATACTCGGGACCCATGCAGTTTTGTACTACATGTGCACATCAATTACCTATACATGTTGGGGCACGTGTAGTTGTGCATTATATGATCATAACAGTGGCTCAATATAGCAGGAGTTGGGTTAAAAGAGAAAGATAACTTTTCACAACTGATTTACTCGGGACCCATACAGTTTTGTACTACATGTGCACAACAATTACCTAAACATGTTGGGGCACGTATAGTTGTGCATTATATGATCATAAAAGTGGCTCAATATAGCAGGAGTTGGGTTAACAGAGAAAGATAACTTTTCACAACTGATTTACTCGGGACCCATGCAGGTTTTTACTTCATGTGCACATCAATTACCTAAACATGTTGGGGCACGTGTAGTTGTGCATTATATGATCATAACAGTAGCTCAATATAGCAGGAGTTGGGTTAACAGAGAAAGATAACTTTTCACAACTGATTTACTCGGGACCCATGCAGGTTTGTACTACATGTGCACATCAATTACCTAAACATGTTGGGGCACGTGTAGTTGTGCATTATAAGATCATAACAGTGGCTCAATATAGCAGGAGTTGAGTTAACAGAGAAGGATAACTTTTCACAACTGATTTACTCGGGACCCATGCAGGTTTGTACTACATGTGCACATCAATTACCTAAACATGTTGGGGCACGTGTAGTTGTGCATTATATGATCATAACAGTGGGTCAATATAGCAGGAGTTGGGTTAACAGAGAAAGATAACTTTTCACAACTGATTTACTCGGGACCCATGCAGGTTTGTACTACATGTGCACATCAATTACCTAAACATGTTGGGGCACGTATAGTTGTGCATTATATGATCATAACAGTAGCTCAATATAGCAGGAGTTGGGTTAACAGAGAAAGATAACTTTTCACAACTGATTTACCCGGGACCCATGCAGGTTTGTACTACATGTGCACATCAATTACCTAAACATGATGGGGCACGTGTAGTTGTGCATTATATGATCATAACAGTGGCTCAATATAGCAGGAGTTGGGTTAACAGAGAAAGGTAACTTTTCACAACTGATTTACTCGGGACCCATGCAGGTTTGTACTACATGTGCACATCAATTACCTAAACATGTTGGGGCACGTGTAGTTGTGCATTATATGATCATAACAGTGGCTCAATATAGCAGGAGTTGGGTTAACAGAGAAAGATAACATTTCACAACTGATTTACTCGGGACCCATGCAGGTTTGTACTACATGTGCACATCAATTACCTAAACATGTTGGGGCACGTGTAGTTGTGCATTATATGATCATAACAGTGGCTCAATATAGCAGGAGTTGGGTTAACAGAGAAAGATAACTTTTCACAACTGATTTACTCGGGACCCATGCAGGTTTGTACTATATGTGCACATCAATTACCAAGACGTGTTCGGCCATGTGTAGTTTTGCATTATATGATCATAACAGGTGCTCAGTGTAACAGGAGATGGGTTAACAACGAAATAGACTTATTCACAACTGATTCACTCGGGACCCATGCAGATTTGTATTACATGTGCACATCAATTACCCAAACGTGTTCGGTGATATGTAGTTTTGCATTATATGATCATAATAGGTGCTCAGTGGAGCAAAAGATGGGTTAACAAAGAAATAGACTTATTCACAACTGATATACTCGGGACCCATGCAGGTTTGTACTACATGTGCACATCAATTACCTAAACATGTTGGGGCACGTGTAGTTGTGCATTATATGTTCATAACAGTGGCTCAATATAGCAGGAGTTGGGTTAACAGAGAAAGATAACTTTTCACAACTGATTTACTCGGGACCCATGCAGGTTTGTACTATATGTGCACATCAATTACCAAGACGTGTTCGGTCATGTGTAGTTTTGCATTATATGATCATAACAGGTGCTCAGTGTAACAGGAGATGGGTTAACAACGAAATAGACTTATTCACAACTGATTCACTCGGGACCCATGCAGATTTGTATTACATGTGCACATCAATTCCCCAAACGTGTTCGGTGATATGTAGTTTTGCATTATATGATCATAATAGGTGCTCAGTGGAGCAAAAGATGGGTTAACAAAGAAATAGACTTATTCACAACTGATATACTCGGGACCCATGCAGTTTTGTACTACATGTGCACATCAATTACCTATACATGTTGGGGCACGTGTAGTTGTGCATTATATGATCATAACAGTGGCTCAATATAGCAGGAGTTGGGTTAACAGAGAAAGATAAATTTTCACAACTGATTTACTCGGGACCCATGCAGTTTTGTACTACATGTGCACATCAATTACCTAAACATGTTGGGGCACGTATAGTTGTGCATTATATGATCATAACAGTGGCTCAATATAGCAGGAGTTGGGTTAACAGAGAAAGATAACTTTTCACAACTGATTTACTCGGGACCCATGCAGGTTTGTACTACATGTGCACATCAATTACCTAAACATGTTGGGGCACGTGTAGTTGTGCATTATATGATCATAACAGTGGCTCAATATAGCAGGAGTTGGGTTAACAGAGAAAGATAACTTTTCACAACTGATTTACTCGGGACCCATGCAGGTTTGTACTATATGTGCACATCAATTACCAAGACGTGTTCGGTCATGTGTAGTTTTGCATTATATGATCATAACAGTAGCTCAATATAGCAGGAGTTGGGTTAACAGAGAAAGATAACTTTTCACAACTGATTTACTCGGGACCCATGCAGGTTTGTACTACATGTGCACATCAATTACCTAAACATGTTGGGGCACGTGTAGTTGTGCATTATATGATCATAACAGTGGCTCAATATAGCAGGATTTGGGTTAACAGAGAAAGATAACTTTTCACAACTGATTTACTCGGGACCCATGCAGGTTTGTACTACATGTGCACATCAATTACCTAAACATGTTGGGGCACGTGTAGTTGTGCATTATATGATCATAACAGTGGCTCAATATAGCAGGAGTTGAGTTAACAGAGAAAGATAACATTTCACAACTGATTTACTCGGGACCCATGCAGGTTTGTACTATATGTGCACATCAATTACCTAAACGTGTTGGGGCACGTGTAGTTGTGCATTATATGATCATAACAGGTGCTCAGTGTAACAGGAGATGGGTTAACAACGAAATAGGCTTATTCACAACTGATTCACTCGGGACCCATGCAGGTTTGTATTACATGTGCACATCAATTACCCAAACGTGTTCGGTGATATGTAGTTTTGCATTATATGATCATAATAGGTGCTCAGTGGAGAAAGAGATGGGTTAACAAAGAAATAGACTTATTCACAACTGATATACTCGGGACCCATGCAGGTTTGTACTACATGTGCACATCAATTACCTAAACATGTTGGGGCACGTGTAGTTGTGCATTATATGATCATAACAGTGGCTCAATATAGCAGGAGTTGGGTTAACAGAGAAAGATAACTTTTCACAACTGATTTACTCGGGACCCATGCAGGTTTGTACTACATGTGCACATCAATTACCTAAACATGTTGGGGCACGTGTAGTTGTGCATTATATGATCATAACAGTGGCTCAATATAGCAGGAGTTGGGTTAGCAGAGAAAGATAACTTTTCACAACTGATTTACTCGGGACCCATGCAGGTTTGTACTACATGTGCACATCAATTACCTAAACATGTTGGGGCACGTGTAGTTGTGCATTATATGATCATAACAGGTGCTCAGTGTAACAGGAGATGGGTTAACAACGAAATAGGCTTATTCACAACTGATTCACTCGGGACCCATGCAGATTTGTATTACATGTGCACATCAATTACCCAAACGTGTTCGGTGATATGTAGTTTTGCATTATATGAGCATAATAGGTGCTCAGTGGAGAAAGAGATGGGTTAACAAAGAAATAGACTTATTCACAACTTATATACTCGGGACCCATGCAGGTTTGTACTATATGTGCACATCAATTACCAAGACGTGTTCGGTCATGTGTAGTTTTGCATTATATGATCATAACAGTAGCTCAATATAGCAGGAGTTGGGTTAACAGAGAAAGATAACTTTTCACAACTGATTTACTCGGGACCCATGCAGGTTTGTACTACATGTGCACATCAATTACCTAAACATGTTGGGGCACGTGTAGTTGTGCATTATATGATCATAACAGTGGCTCAACATAGCAGGAGTTGGGTTAACAGAGAAAGATAACTTTTCACAACTAATTTACTCGGGACCCATGCAGGTTTCTACTATATGTGCACTTCAATTACCAAGACGTGTTCGGTCATGTGTAGTTTTGCATTATATGATCATAACAGGTGCTCAGTGTAACAGGAGATGGGTTAACAACGAAATAGACTTATTCACAACTGATTTACTCGGGACCCATGCAGATTTGTATTACATGTGCACATCAATTACCCAAACGTGTTCGGTGATATGTAGTTTTGCATTATATGATCATAATAGGTGCTCAGTGGAGCAAAAGATGGGTTAACAAAGAAATAGACTTATTCACAACTGATATACTCGAGACCCATGCAGTTTTGTACTACATGTGCACATCAATTACCTAAACATGTTGGGGCACGTGTAGTTGTGCATTATATGATCATAACAGTGGCTCAATATAGCAGGAGTTGGGTTAACAGAGAAAGATAACTTTTCACAACTGATTTACTCGGGACCCATGCAGGTTTGTACTACATGTGCACATCAATTACCTAAACATGTTGGGGCACGTGTAGTTGTGCATTATATGATCATAACATTAGCTCAATATAGCAGGAGTTGGGTTAACAGAGAAAGATAACTTTTCACAACTGATTTACTCGGGACCCATGTAGGTTTGTACTACATGTGCACATCAATTACCTAAACATGTTGGGGCACGCGTAGTTGTGCATTATATGATCATAACAGTGGCTCAATATAGCAGGAGTTGAGTTAACAGAGAAAGATAACTTTTCACAACTGATTTACTCGGGACCCATGCAGGTTTGTACTACATGTGCACATCAATTACCTAAACATGTTGGGGCACGTGTAGTTTTGCATTATATGATCATAACAGTAGCTCAATATAACAGGAGTTGGGTTAACAGAGAAAGATAACTTTTCACAACTGATTTACTCGGGACCCATGCAGGTTTGTACTACATGCGCACATCAATTACCTAAACATGTTGGGGCACGTGTAGTTGTGCATTATATGATCATAAGAGTAGCTCAATATAGCAGAAGTTGGGTTAACAGGGAAAGATAACATTTCACAAGTGATTTACTCGGGACCCATGCAGGTTTGTACTACATGTGCACATCAATTACCTAAACATGATGGGGCACGTGTAGTTGTGCATTATATGATCATAACAGTGGCTCAATATAGCAGGAGTTGGGTTAACAGAGAAAGGTAACTTTTCACAACTGATTTACTCGGGACCCATGCAGGTTTGTACTACATGTGCACATCAATTACCTAAACATGTTGGGGCACGTGTAGTTGTGCATTATATGATCATAACAGTGGCTCAATATAGCAGGAGTTGGGTTAACAGAGAAAGATAACATTTCACAACTGATTTACTCGGGACCCATGCAGGTTTGTACTACATGTGCACATCAATTACCTAAACATGTTGGGGCACGTGCAGTTGTGCATTATATGATCATAACAGTGGCTCAATATAGCAGGAGTTGGGTTAACAGAGAAAGATAACTTTTCACAACTGATTTACTCGGGACCCATGCAGGTTTGTACTATATGTGCACATCAATTACCAAGACGTGTTCGGTCATGTGTAGTTTTGCATTATATGATCATAACAGGTGCTCAGTGTAACAGGAGATGGGTTAACAACGAAATAGACTTATTCACAACTGATTCACTCGGGACCCATGCAGATTTGTATTACATGTGCACATCAATTACCCAAACGTGTTCGGTGATATGTAGTTTTGCATTATATGATCATAATAGGTGCTCAGTGGAGCAATAGATGGGTTAACAAAGAAATAGACTTATTCACAACTGATATACTCGGGACCCATGCAGTTTTGTACTACATGTGCACATCAATTACCTATACATGTTGGGGCACGTGTAGTTGTGCATTATATGATCATAACAGTGGCTCAATATAGCAGGAGTTGGGTTAACAGAGAAAGATAAATTTTCACAACTGATTTACTCGGGACCCATGCAGTTTTGTACTACATGTGCACATCAATTACCTAAACATGTTGGGGCACGTATAGTTGTGCATTATATGATCATAACAGTGGCTCAATATAGCAGGAGTTGGGTTAACAGAGAAAGATAACTTTTCACAACTGATTTACTCGGGACCCATGCAGTTTTGTACTACATGTGCACATCAATTACCTAAACATGTTGGGGCACGTGTAGTTGTGCATTATATGATCATAACAGTGGCTCAATATAGCAGGAGTTGGGTTAACAAAGAAAGATAACTTTTCACAACTAATTTACTCGAGACCCATGCAGGTTTGTACTACATGTGCACATCAATTACCTAAACATGTTGGGGCACGTGTAGTTGTGCATTATATTATCATAACAGTGGCTCAATATAGCAGGAGTTGGGTTAACAAAGAAAGATAACTTTTCACAACTAATTTACTCGGGACCCATGCAGGTTTGTACTACATGTGCACATCAATTACCTAAACATGTTGGGGCACGTATAGTTGTGCATTATATGATCATAACAGTAGCTCAATATAGCAGGAGTTGGGTTAACAGAGAAAGATAACTTTTCACAACTGATTTACTCGGGACCCATGCAGGTTTGTACTACATGTGCACATCAATTACCTAAACATGTTGGGGCACGTGTAGTTGTGCATTATATGATCATAACAGTAGCTCAATATAGCAGGAGTTGGGTTAACAGAGAAAGATAACTTTTCACAACTGATTTACTCGGGACCCATGCAGTTTTGTACTACATGTGCACATCAATTACCTAAACATGTTGGGGCACGTATAGTTGTGCATTATATGATCATAACAGTGGCTCAATATAGCAGGAGTTGGGTTAACAGAGAAAGATAACTTTTCACAACTGATTTACTCGGGACCCATGCAGGTTTGTACTACATGTGCACATCAATTACCTAAACATGTTGGGGCACGTGTAGTTGTGCATTATATGATCATAACAGTGGCTCAATATAGCAGGAGTTGGGTTAACAGAGAAAGATAACTTTTCACAACTGATTTACTCGGGACCCATGCAGGTTTGTACTACATGTGCACATCAATTACCTAAACATGTTGGGGCACGTGTAGTTGTGCATTATATGATCATAACAGTGGCTCAATATAGCAGGAGTTGGGTTAACAGAGAAAGATAACTTTTCACAACTGATTTACTCGGGACCCATGCAGGTTTGTACTACATGTGCACATCAATTACCTAAACATGTTGGGGCACGTATAGTTGTGCATTATATGATCATAACAGTAGCTCAATATAGCAGGAGTTGGGTTAACAGAGAAAGATAACTTTTCACAACTGATTTACCCGGGACCCATGCAGGTTTGTACTACATGTGCACATCAATTACCTAAACATGTTGGGGCACGTGTAGTTGTGCATTATATGATCATAAGAGTAGCTCAATATAGCAGAAGTTGGGTTAACAGAGAAAGATAACATTTCACAACTGATTTACTCGGGACCCATGCAGGTTTGTACTACATGTGCACATCAATTACCTAAACATGTTGGGGCACGTGTAGTTGTGCATTATATGATCATAACAGTGGCTCAACATAGCAGGAGTTGGGTTAACAGAGAAAGATAACTTTTCACAACTAATTTACTCGGGACCCATGCAGGTTTCTACTATATGTGCACTTCAATTACCAAGACGTGTTCGGTCATGTGTAGTTTTGCATTATATGATCATAACAGGTGCTCAGTGTAACAGGAGATGGGTTAACAACGAAATAGACTTATTCACAACTGATTTACTCGGGACCCATGCAGATTTGTATTACATGTGCACATCAATTACCCAAACGTGTTCGGTGATATGTAGTTTTGCATTATATGATCATAATAGGTGCTCAGTGGAGCAAAAGATGGGTTAACAAAGAAATAGACTTATTCACAACTGATATACTCGAGACCCATGCAGTTTTGTACTACATGTGCACATCAATTACCTAAACATGTTGGGGCACGTGTAGTTGTGCATTATATGATCATAACAGTGGCTCAATATAGCAGGAGTTGGGTTAACAGAGAAAGATAACTTTTCACAACTGATTTACTCGGGACCCATGCAGGTTTGTACTACATGTGCACATCAATTACCTAAACATGTTGGGGCACGTGTAGTTGTGCATTATATGATCATAACATTAGCTCAATATAGCAGGAGTTGGGTTAACAGAGAAAGATAACTTTTCACAACTGATTTACTCGGGACCCATGTAGGTTTGTACTACATGTGCACATCAATTACCTAAACATGTTGGGGCACGCGTAGTTGTGCATTATATGATCATAACAGTGGCTCAATATAGCAGGAGTTGAGTTAACAGAGAAAGATAACTTTTCACAACTGATTTACTCGGGACCCATGCAGGTTTGTACTACATGTGCACATCAATTACCTAAACATGTTGGGGCACGTGTAGTTTTGCATTATATGATCATAACAGTAGCTCAATATAACAGGAGTTGGGTTAACAGAGAAAGATAACTTTTCACAACTGATTTACTCGGGACCCATGCAGGTTTGTACTACATGCGCACATCAATTACCTAAACATGTTGGGGCACGTGTAGTTGTGCATTATATGATCATAAGAGTAGCTCAATATAGCAGAAGTTGGGTTAACAGGGAAAGATAACATTTCACAAGTGATTTACTCGGGACCCATGCAGGTTTGTACTACATGTGCACATCAATTACCTAAACATGATGGGGCACGTGTAGTTGTGCATTATATGATCATAACAGTGGCTCAATATAGCAGGAGTTGGGTTAACAGAGAAAGGTAACTTTTCACAACTGATTTACTCGGGACCCATGCAGGTTTGTACTACATGTGCACATCAATTACCTAAACATGTTGGGGCACGTGTAGTTGTGCATTATATGATCATAACAGTGGCTCAATATAGCAGGAGTTGGGTTAACAGAGAAAGATAACATTTCACAACTGATTTACTCGGGACCCATGCAGGTTTGTACTACATGTGCACATCAATTACCTAAACATGTTGGGGCACGTGTAGTTGTGCATTATATGATCATAACAGTGGCTCAATATAGCAGGAGTTGGGTTAACAGAGAAAGATAACTTTTCACAACTGATTTACTCGGGACCCATGCAGGTTTGTACTATATGTGCACATCAATTACCAAGACGTGTTCGGTCATGTGTAGTTTTGCATTATATGATCATAACAGGTGCTCAGTGTAACAGGAGATGGGTTAACAACGAAATAGACTTATTCACAACTGATTCACTCGGGACCCATGCAGATTTGTATTACATGTGCACATCAATTACCCAAACGTGTTCGGTGATATGTAGTTTTGCATTATATGATCATAATAGGTGCTCAGTGGAGCAATAGATGGGTTAACAAAGAAATAGACTTATTCACAACTGATATACTCGGGACCCATGCAGTTTTGTACTACATGTGCACATCAATTACCTATACATGTTGGGGCACGTGTAGTTGTGCATTATATGATCATAACAGTGGCTCAATATAGCAGGAGTTGGGTTAACAGAGAAAGATAAATTTTCACAACTGATTTACTCGGGACCCATGCAGTTTTGTACTACATGTGCACATCAATTACCTAAACATGTTGGGGCACGTATAGTTGTGCATTATATGATCATAACAGTGGCTCAATATAGCAGGAGTTGGGTTAACAGAGAAAGATAACTTTTCACAACTGATTTACTCGGGACCCATGCAGTTTTGTACTACATGTGCACATCAATTACCTAAACATGTTGGGGCACGTGTAGTTGTGCATTATACGATCATAACAGTGGCTCAATATAGCAGGAGTTGGGTTAACAGAGAAAGATAACTTTTCACAACTGATTTACTCGGGACCCATGCAGGTTTGTACTACATGTGCACATCAATTACCTAAACATGTTGGGGCACGTGTAGTTGTGCATTATATGATCATAACAGTAGCTCAATATAGCAGGAGTTGAGTTAACAGAGAAAGATAACTTTTCACAACTGATTTACTCGGGACCCATGCAGGTTTGTACTACATGTGCACATCAATTACCTAAACATGTTGGGGCACGTGTAGTTGTGCATTATATGATCATAACAGTGGCCCAATATAGCAGGAGTTGGGTTAACAGAGAAAGATAACTTTTCACAACTGATTTACTCGGGACCCATGCAGGTTTGTACTACATGTGCACATCAATTACCTAAACATGTTGGGGCACGTGTAGTTGTGCATTATATGATCATAACAGTAGCTCAATATAACAGGAGTTGGGTTAACAGAGAAAGATAACTTTTCACAACTGATTTACTCGGGACCCATGCAGGTTTGTACTACATGCGCACATCAATTACCTAAACATGTTGGGGCACGTGTAGTTGTGCATTATATGATCATAACAGTGGCTCAATATAGCAGGAGTTGGGTTAACAGAGAAAGATAACTTTTCACAACTGATTTACTCGGGACCCATGCAGGTTTGTACTACATGTGCACATCAATTACCTAAACATGTTGGGGCACGTGTAGTTGTGCATTATATGATCATAACAGTGGCTCAATATAGCAGGAGTTGGGTTAACAGAGAAAGATAACTTTTCACAACTGATTTACTCGGACCCATGCAGGTTTGTACTACATGTGCACATCAATTACCTAAACATGTTGGGGCACGTGTAGTTGTGCATTATATGATCATAACAGTAGCTCAATATAGCAGGAGTTGAGTTAACAGAGAAAGATAACTTTTCACAACTGATTTACTCGGGACCCATGCAGGTTTGTACTACATGTGCACATCAATTACCTAAACATGTTGGGGCACGTGTAGTTGTGCATTATATGATCATAACAGTGGCTCAACATAGCAGGAGTTGGGTTAACAGAGAAAGATAACTTTTCACAACTGATTTACTCGGGACCCATGCAGGTTTGTACTACATGTGCACATCAATTACCTAAACATGTTGGGGCACGTGTAGTTGTGCATTATATGATCATAACAGTAGCTCAATATAGCAGGAGTTGGGTTAACAGAGAAAGATAACTTTTCACAACTGATTTACTCGGGACCCATGCAGGTTTGTACTATATGTGCACATCAATTACCAAGACGTGTTCGGTCATGTGTAGTTTTGCATTATATGATCATAACAGGTGCTCAGTGTAACAGGAGATGGGTTAACAACGAAATAGACTTATTCACAACTGATTCACTCGGGACCCATGCAGATTAGTATTACATGTGCACATCAATTACCCAAACGTGTTCGGTGATATGTAGTTTTGCATTATATGATCATAATAGGTGCTCAGTGGAGCAAAAGATGGGTTAACAAAGAAATAGACTTATTCACAACTGATTTACTCGGGTCCCATGCAGGTTTGTACTACATGTGCACATCAATTACCTAAACTCGTTGGGGCACGTGTAGTTGTGCACTATATGATCATAACAGTGGCTCAATATAGCAGGAGTTGGGTTAACAGAGAAAGATAACTTTTCACAACTGATTTACTCGGGACCCATGCAGGTTTGTACTACATGTGCACATCAATTACCTAAACATGTTGGGGCACGTGTAGTTGTGCACTATATGATCATAACAGTGGCTCAATATAGCAGGAGTTGGGTTAACAGAGAAAGATAACTTTTCACAACTGATTTACTCGGGACCCATGAAGGTTTGTACTACATGTGCACATCAATTACCTAAACATGTTGGGGCACGTGTAGTTGTGCATTATATGATCATAACAGTAGCTCAATATAGAAGGAGTTGGGTTAACAGAGAAAGATAACTTTTCACAACTGATTTACTCGGGACCCATGCAGGTTTGTACTACATGTGCACATCAATTACCTAAACATGTTGGGGCACGTGTAGTTGTGCATTATATGATCATAACAGTCGCTCAATATAGCAGGAGTTGGGTTAACAGAGAAAGATAACTTTTCACAACTGATTTACTCGGGACCCATGCAGGTTTGTACTACATGTGCACATCAATTACCTAAACATGTTGGGGCACGTGTAGTTGTGCATTATATGATCATAACAGTAGCTCATTATAGAAGGAGTTGGGTTAACAGAGAAAGATAACTTTTCACAACTGATTTACTCGGGACCCATGCAGGTTTGTACTACATGTGCACATTAATTACCTAAACATGTTGGGGCACGTGTAGTTGTGCATTATATGATCATAACAGTAGCTCAATATAGCTGGAGTTGAGTTAACAGAGAAAGATAACTTTTCACAACTGATTTACTCGGGACTCATGCAGGTTTGTACTATATGTGCACATCAATTACCTAAACATGTTGGGGCACGTGTAGTTGTGCATTATATGATCATAAGAGTAGCTCAATATAGCAGAAGTTGGGTTAACAGACAAAGATAACATTTCACAACTGATTTACTCGGGACCCATGCAGGTTTGTACTACATGTGCACATCAATTACCTAAACATGTTGGGGCACGTGTAGTTGTGCATTATATGATCATAACAGTGGCTCAATATAGCAGGAGTTGGGTTAACAGAGAAAGATAACTTTTCACAACTGATTTACTCGGGACCCATGCAGGTTTGTACTATATGTGCACATCAATTACCAAGACGTGTTCGGTCATGTGTAGTTTTGCATTATATGATCATATCAGGTGCTCAGTGTAACAGGAGATGGGTTAACAACGAAATAGACTTATTCACAACTGATTCACTCGGGACCCATGCAGATTTGTATTACATGTGCACATCAATTACCCAAACGTGTTCGGTGATATGTAGTTTTGCATTATATGATCATAATAGGTGCTCAGTGGAGCAAAAGATGGGTTAACAAAGAAATAGTCTTATTCACAACTGATATACTCGGGACCCATGCAGTTTTGTACTACATGTGCACATCAATTACCTAAACATATTGGGGCACGTGTAGTTGTGCATTATATGATCATAACAGTGGCTCAATATAGCAGGAGTTGGGTTAACAGAGAAAGATAACTTTTCACAACTGATTTACTCGGGACCCATGCAGGTTTGTACTACATGTGCACATCAATTACCTAAACATGTTGGGGCACGTGTAGTTGTACATTATATGATCATAACAGTAGCTCAATATAGCAGGAGTTGAGTTAACAGAGAAAGATAACTTTTCACAACTGATTTACTCGGGACCCATGCAGGTTTGTACTACATGTGCACATCAATTACCTAAACATGTTGGGGCACGTGTAGTTGTGCATTATATGATCATAACAGTGGCCCAATATAGCAGGAGTTGGGTTAACAGAGAAAGATAACTTTTCACAACTGATTTACTCGGGACCCATGCAGGTTTGTACTACATGTGCACATCAATTACCTAAACATGTTGGGGCACGTGTAGTTGTGCATTATATGATCATAACAGTAGCTCAATATAACAGGAGTTGGGTTAACAGAGAAAGATAACTTTTCACAACTGATTTACTCGGGACCCATGCAGGTTTGTACTACATGCGCACATCAATTACCTAAACATGTTGGGGCACGTGTAGTTGTGCATTATATGATCATAACAGTGGCTCAATATAGCAGGAGTTGGGTTAACAGAGAAAGATAACTTTTCACAACTGATTTACTCGGGACCCATGCAGGTTTGTACTACATGTGCACATCAATTACCTAAACATGTTGGGGCACGTGCAGTTGTGCATTATATGATCATAACAGTAGCTCAATATAGCAGGAGTTGAGTTAACAGAGAAAGATAACTTTTCACAACTGATTTACTCGGGACCCATGCAGGTTTGTACTACATGTGCACATCAATTACCTAAACATGTTGGGGCACGTGTAGTTGTGCATTATATGATCATAACAGTGGCTCAACATAGCAGGAGTTGGGTTAACAGAGAAAGATAACTTTTCACAACTGATTTACTCGGGACCCATGCAGGTTTGTACTACATGTGCACATCAATTACCTAAACATGTTGGGGCACGTGTAGTTGTGCATTATATGATCATAACAGTAGCTCAATATAGCAGGAGTTGGGTTAACAGAGAAAGATAACTTTTCACAACTGATTTACTCGGGACCCATGCAGGTTTGTACTATATGTGCACATCAATTACCAAGACGTGTTCGGTCATGTGTAGTTTTGCATTATATGATCATAACAGGTGCTCAGTGTAACAGGAGATGGGTTAACAATGAAATAGACTTATTCACAACTGATTCACTCGGGACCCATGCAGATTAGTATTACATGTGCACATCAATTACCCAAACGTGTTCGGTGATATGTAGTTTTGCATTATATGATCATAATAGGTGCTCAGTGGAGCAAAAGATGGGTTAACAAAGAAATAGACTTATTCACAACTGGTTTACTCGGGTCCCATGCAGGTTTGTACTACATGTGCACATCAATTACCTAAACATGTTGGGGCACGTGTAGTTGTGCACTATATGATCATAACAGTGGCTCAATATAGCAGGAGTTGGGTTAACAGAGAAAGATAACTTTTCACAACTGATTTACTCGGGACCCATGCAGGTTTGTACTACATGTGCACATCAATTACCTAAACATGTTGGGGCACGTGTAGTTGTGCATTATATGATCATAAGAGTAGCTCAATATAGCAGAAGTTGGGTTAACAGAGAAAGATAACATTTCACAACTGATTTACTCGGGACCCATGCAGGTTTGTACTACATGTGCACATCAATTACCTAAACATGATGGGGCACGTGTAGTTGTGCATTATATGATCATAACAGTGGCTCAATATAGCAGGAGTTGGGTTAACAGAGAAAGGTAACTTTTCACAACTGATTTACTCGGGACCCATGCAGGTTTGTACTACATGTGCACATCAATTACCTAAACATGTTGGGGCACGTGTAGTTGTGCATTATATGATCATAACAGTGGCTCAATATAGCAGGAGTTGGGTTAACAGAGAAAGATAACATTTCACAACTGATTTACTCGGGACCCATGCAGGTTTGTACTACATGTGCACATCAATTACCTAAACATGTTGGGGCACGTGTAGTTGTGCATTATATGATCATAACAGTGGCTCAATATAGCAGGAGTTGGGTTAACAGAGAAAGATAACTTTTCACAACTGATTTACTCGGGACCCATGCAGGTTTGTACTATATGTGCACATCAATTACCAAGACGTGTTCGGTCATGTGTAGTTTTGCATTATATGATCATAACAGGTGCTCAGTGTAACAGGAGATGGGTTAACAACGAAATAGACTTATTCACAACTGACTCACTCGGGACCCATGCAGATTTGTATTACATGTGCACATCAATTACCCAAACGTGTTCGGTGATATGTAGTTTTGCATTATATGATCATAATAGGTGCTCAGTGGAGCAATAGATGGGTTAACAAAGAAATAGACTTATTCACAACTGATATACTCGGGACCCATGCAGTTTTGTACTACATGTGCACATCAATTACCTATACATGTTGGGGCACGTGTAGTTGTGCATTATATGATCATAACAGTGGCTCAATATAGCAGGAGTTGGGTTAACAGAGAAAGATAAATTTTCACAACTGATTTACTCGGGACCCATGCAGTTTTGTACTACATGTGCACATCAATTACCTAAACATGTTGGGGCACGTATAGTTGTGCATTATATGATCATAACAGTGGCTCAATATGGCAGGAGTTGGGTTAACAGAGAAAGATAACTTTTCACAACTGATTTACTCGGGACCCGTGCAGGTTTGTACTACATGTGCACATCAATTACCTAAACATGTTGGGGCACGTGCAGTTGTGCATTATATGATCATAACAGTGGCTCAATATAGCAGGAGTTGGGTTAACAGAGAAAGATAACTTTTCACAACTGATTTACTCGGGACCCATGCAGGTTTGTACTATATGTGCACATCAATTACCAAGACGTGTTCGGTCATGTGTAGTTTTGCATTATATGATCATAACAGTAGCTCAATATAGCAGGAGTTGGGTTAACAGAGAAAGATAACTTTTCACAACTGATTTACTCGGGACCCATGCAGGTTTGTACTACATGTGCACATCAATTACCTAAACATGTTGGGGCACGTGTAGTTGTGCATTATATGATCATAACAGTGGCTCAATATAGCAGGAATTGGGTTAACAGAGAAAGATAACTTTTCACAACTGATTTACTCGGGACCCATGCAGGTTTGTACTTCATGTGCACATCAATTACCTAAACATGTTGGGGCACGTGTAGTTGTGCATTATATGATCATAACAGTGGCTCAATATAGCAGGAGTTGGGTTAACAGAGAAAGATAACTTTTCACAACTGATTTACTCGGGACCCATGCAGGTTTGTACTATATGTGCACATCCATTACCAAGACATGTTCGGTCATGTGTAGTTTTGCATTATATGATCATAACAGGTGCTCAGTGTAACAGGAGATGGGTTAACAACGAAGTAGACTTATTCACAACTGATTCACTCGGGACCCATGCAGATTTGTATTACATGTGCACATCAATTACCCAAACGTGTTCGGTGATATGTAGTTTTGCATTATATGATCATAATAGGTGCTCAGTGGAGCAAAAGATGGGTTAACAAAGAAATAGACTTATTCACAACTGATATACTCGGGACCCATGCAGTTTTGTACTACATGTGCACATCAATTACCTATACATGTTGGGGCACGTGTAGTTGTGCATTATATGATCATAACAGTGGCTCAATATAGCAGGAGTTGGGTTAACAGAGAAAGATAACTTTTCACAACTGATTTACTCGGGACCCATGCAGTTTTGTACTACATGTGCACATCAATTACCTAAGCATATTGGGGCACGTATAGTTGTGCATTATATGATCATAACAGTGGCTCAGTATAGCAGGAGTTGGGTTAACAGAGAAAGATAACTTTTCACAACTGATTTACTCGGGACCCATGCAGGTTTGTACTACATGTGCACATCAATTACCTAAACATGTTGGGGCACATGTAGTTGTGCATTATATGATCATAACAGTAGCTCAATATAGCAGGAGTTGGGTTAACAGAGAAAGATAACTTTTCACAACTTATTTACTCGGGACCCATGCAGGTTTGTACTACATGTGCACATCAATTACCTAAACATGTTGGGGCACGTGTAGTTGTGCATTATATGATCATAACAGTAGCTCAATATAGCAGGAGTTGGGTTAACAGAGAAAGATAACTTTTCACAACTTATTTACTCGGGACCCATGCAGGTTTGTACTACATGTGCACATCAATTACCTAAACATGTTGGGGCACGTGTAGTTGTGCATTATATGATCATAACAGTAGCTCAATATAGCAGGAGTTGGGTTAACAGAGAAAGATAACTTTTCACAACTGATTCACTCGGGACCCATGCAGATTTGTATTACATGTGCACATCAATTACCCAAACGTGTTCGGTGATATGTAGTTTTGCATTATATGATCATAATAGGTGCTCAGTGGAGCAAAAGATGGGTTAACAAAGAAATAGACTTATTCACAACTGATATACTCGGGAGCCATGCAGTTTTGTACTACATGTGCACAGCAATTACCTAAACATGTTGGGGCACGTGTAGTTGTGCATTATATGATCATAACAGTGGCTCAATATAGCAGGAGTTGAGTTAACAGAGAAAGATAACTTTTCACAACTGATTTACTCGGGACCCATGCAGTTTTATACTACATGTGCACATCAATTACCTAAACATGTTGGGGCACGTATAGTTGTGCATTATATGATCATAACAGTAGCTCAATATAGCAGGAGTTGGGTTAACAGAGAAAGATAACATTTCACAACTGATTTACCCGGGACCCATGCAGGTTTGTACTACATGTGCACATCAATTACCTAAACATGTTGGGGCACGTGTAGTTGTGCATTATATGATCATAAGAGTAGCTCAATATAGCAGAAGTTGGGTTAACAGAGAAAGATAACATTTCACAACTGATTTACTCGGGACCCATGCAGGTTTGTACTACATGTGCACATCAATTACCTAAACATGTTGGGGCACGTGTAGTTGTGCATTATATGATCATAACAGTAGCTCAATATAGCAGGAGTTGGGTTAACAGAGAAAGATAACTTTTCACAACTGATTTACTCGGGACCCATGCAGGTTTGTACTACATGTGCACATCAATTACCTAAACATGTTGGGGCACGCGTAGTTGTGCATTATATGATCATAACAGTAGCTCAATATAGCAGGAGTTGGGTTAACAGAGAAAGATAACTTTTCACAACTGATTTACTCGGGACCCATGCAGGTTTGTACTACATGTGCACATCAATTACCTAAACATGTTGGGGCACGTGTAGTTGTGCATTATATGATCATAACAGTAGCTCAATATAGCAGGAGTTGGGTTAACAGAGAAAGATAACTTTTCATAACTGATTTACTCGAGACCCATGCAGTTTTGTACTACATGTGCACATCAATTACCTAAACATGTTGGGGCACGTATAGTTGTGCATTATATAATCATAACAGTGGCTCAATATAGCAGGAGTTGGGTTAACAGAGAAAGATAACTTTTCACAACTGATTTACTCGGGACCCATGCAGGTTTGTACTACATGTGCACATCAATTACCAAGACGTGTTCGGTCATGTGTAGTTTTGCATTATATGATCATAACAGGTGCTCAGTGTAACAGGAGATGGGTTAACAACGAAATAGACTTATTCACAACTGATTCACTCGGGACCCATGCAGATTAGTATTACATGTGCACATCAATTACCCAAACGTGTTCGGTGATATGTAGTTTTGCATTATATGATCATAATAGGTGCTCAGTGGAGCAAAAGATGGGTTAACAAAGAAATAGACTTATTCACAACTGATTTACTCGGGTCCCATGCAGGTTTGTACTACATGTGCACATCAATTACCTAAACATGTTGGGGCACGTGTAGTTGTGCACTATATGATCATAACAGTGGCTCAATATAGCAGGAGTTGGGTTAACAGAGAAAGATAACTTTTCACAACTGATTTACTCGGGACCCATGCATGTTTGTACTACATGTGCACATCAATTACCTAAACATGTTGGGGCACGTGTAGTTGTGCACTATATGATCATAACAGTGGCTCAATATAGCAGGAGTTGGGTTAACAGAGAAAGATAACTTTTCACAACTGATTTACTCGGGACCCATGCAGGTTTGTACTACATGTGCACATCAATTACCTAAACATGTTGGGGCACGTGTAGTTGTGCATTATATGATCATAACAGTGGCTCAATATAGCAGGAGTTGAGTTAACAGAGAAAGATAACTTTTCACAACTGATTTACTCGGGACCCATGCAGGTTTGTATTATATGTGCACATCAATTACCTAAACATGTTGGGGCACGTGTAGTTGTGCATTATATGATCATAAGAGTAGCTCAATATAGCAGAAGTTGGGTTAACAGAGAAAGATAACATTTCACAACTGATTTACTCGGGACCCATGCAGGTTTGTACTACATGTGCACATCAATTACCTAAACATGTTGGGGCACGTGTAGTTGTGCATTATATGATCATAACAGTGGCTCAATATAGCAGGAGTTGAGTTAACAGAGAAAGATAACTTTTCACAACTGATTTACTCGGGACCCATGCAGGTTTGTACTATATGTGCACATCAATTACCTAAACATGTTGGGGCACGTGTAGTTGTGCATTATATGATCATAAGAGTAGCTCAATATAGCAGAAGTTGGGTTAACAGAGAAAGATAACATTTCACAACTGATTTACTCGGGACCCATGCAGGTTTGTACTACATGTGCACATCAATTACCTAAACATGTTGGGGCACGTGTAGTTGTGCATTATATGATCATAACAGTCGCTCAATATAGCAGGAGTTGGGTTAACAGAGAAAGATAACTTTTCACAACTGATTTACTCGGGACCCATGCAGGTTTGTACTACATGTGCACATCAATTACCTAAACATGTTGGGGCACGTGTAGTTGTGCATTATATGATCATAACAGTAGCTCAATATAGCAGGAGTTGGGTTAACAGAGAAAGATAACTTTTCACAACTGATTTACTCGGGACCCATGCAGGTTTGTACTACATGTGCACATCAATTACCTAAACATGTTGGGGCACGTGTAGTTGTGCATTATATGATCATAACAGTAGCTCAATATAGCTGGAGTTGAGTTAACAGAGAAAGATAACTTTTCACAACTGATTTACTCGGGACTCATGCAGGTTTGTACTATATGTGCACATCAATTACCTAAACATGTTGGGGCACGTGTAGTTGTGCATTATATGATCATAAGAGTAGCTCAATATAGCAGAAGTTGGGTTAACAGAGAAAGATAACATTTCACAACTGATTTACTCGGGACCCATGCAGGTTTGTACTACATGTGCACATCAATTACCTAAACATGTTGGGGCACGTGTAGTTGTGCATTACATGATCATAACAGTGGCTCAATATAGCAGGAGTTGGGTTAACAGAGAAAGATAACTTTTCACAACTGATTTACTCGGGACCCATGCAGGTTTGTACTATATGTGCACATCAATTACCAAGACGTGTTCGGTCATGTGTAGTTTTGCATTATATGATCATATCAGGTGCTCAGTGTAACAGGAGATGGGTTAACAACGAAATAGACTTATTCACAACTGATTCACTCGGGACCCATGCAGATTTGTATTACATGTGCACATCAATTACCCAAACGTGTTCGGTGATATGTAGTTTTGCATTATATGATCATAATAGGTGCTCAGTGGAGCAAAAGATGGGTTAACAAAGAAATAGACTTATTCACAACTGATATACTCGGGACCCATGCAGGTTTGTACTACATGTGCACATCAATTACCTAAACATGTTGGGGCACGTGTAGTTGTGCATTATATGATCATAACAGTAGCTCAATATAGCTGGAGTTGAGTTAACAGAGAAAGATAACTTTTCACAACTGATTTACTCGGGACCCATGCAGGTTTGTACTACATGTGCACATCAATTACCTAAACATGTTGGGGCACGCGTAGTTGTGCATTATATGATCATAACAGTAGCTCAATATAGCAGGAGTTGGGTTAACAGAGAAAGATAACTTTTCACAACTGATTTACTCGGGACCCATGCAGGTTTGTACTACATGTGCACATCAATTACCTAAACATGTTGGGGCACGTGTAGTTGTGCATTATATGATCATAACAGTAGCTCAATATAGCAGGAGTTGGGTTAACAGAGAAAGATAACTTTTCATAACTGATTTACTCGGGACCCATGCAGTTTTGTACTACATGTGCACATCAATTACCTAAACATGTTGGGGCACGTATAGTTGTGCATTATATGATCATAACAGTGGCTCAATATAGCAGGAGTTGGGTTAACAGAGAAAGATAACTTTTCACAACTGATTTACTCGGGACCCATGCAGGTTTGTACTACATGTGCACATCAATTACCAAGACGTGTTCGGTCATGTGTAGTTTTGCATTATATGATCATAACAGGTGCTCAGTGTAACAGGAGATGGGTTAACAACGAAATAGACTTATTCACAACTGATTCACTCGGGACCCATGCAGATTAGTATTACATGTGCACATCAATTACCCAAACGTGTTCGGTGATATGTAGTTTTGCATTATATGATCATAATAGGTGCTCAGTGGAGCAAAAGATGGGTTAACAAAGAAATAGACTTATTCACAACTGATTTACTCGGGTCCCATGCAGGTTTGTACTACATGTGCACATCAATTACCTAAACATGTTGGGGCACGTGTAGTTGTGCACTATATGATCATAACAGTGGCTCAATATAGCAGGAGTTGGGTTAACAGAGAAAGATAACTTTTCACAACTGATTTACTCGGGACCCATGCAGGTTTGTACTACATGTGCACATCAATTACCTAAACATGTTGGGGCACGTGTAGTTGTGCACTATATGATCATAACAGTGGCTCAATATAGCAGGAGTTGGGTTAACAGAGAAAGATAACTTTTCACAACTGATTTACTCGGGACCCATGCAGGTTTGTACTACATGTGCACATCAATTACCTAAACATGTTGGGGCACGTGTAGTTGTGCATTATATGATCATAACAGTGGCTCAATATAGCAGGAGTTGAGTTAACAGAGAAAGATAACTTTTCACAACTGATTTACTCGGGACCCATGCAGGTTTGTATTATATGTGCACATCAATTACCTAAACATGTTGGGGCACGTGTAGTTGTGCATTATATGATCATAAGAGTAGCTCAATATAGCAGAAGTTGGGTTAACAGAGAAAGATAACATTTCACAACTGATTTACTCGGGACCCATGCAGGTTTGTACTACATGTGCACATCAATTACCTAAACATGTTGGGGCACGTGTAGTTGTGCATTATATGATCATAACAGTGGCTCAATATAGCAGGAGTTGAGTTAACAGAGAAAGATAACTTTTCACAACTGATTTACTCGGGACCCATGCAGGTTTGTACTATATGTGCACATCAATTACCTAAACATGTTGGGGCACGTGTAGTTGTGCATTATATGATCATAAGAGTAGCTCAATATAGCAGAAGTTGGGTTAACAGAGAAAGATAACATTTCACAACTGATTTACTCGGGACCCATGCAGGTTTGTACTACATGTGCACATCAATTACCTAAACATGATGGGGCACGTGTAGTTGTGCATTATATGATCATAACAGTCGCTCAATATAGCAGGAGTTGGGTTAACAGAGAAAGATAACTTTTCACAACTGATTTACTCGGGACCCATGCAGGTTTGTACTACATGTGCACATCAATTACCTAAACATGTTGGGGCACGTGTAGTTGTGCATTATATGATCATAACAGTAGCTCAATATAGCAGGAGTTGGGTTAACAGAGAAAGATAACTTTTCACAACTGATTTACTCGGGACCCATGCAGGTTTGTACTACATGTGCACATCAATTACCTAAACATGTTGGGGCACGTGTAGTTGTGCATTATATGATCATAACAGTAGCTCAATATAGCTGGAGTTGAGTTAACAGAGAAAGATAACTTTTCACAACTGATTTACTCGGGACTCATGCAGGTTTGTACTATATGTGCACATCAATTACCTAAACATGTTGGGGCACGTGTAGTTGTGCATTATATGATCATAAGAGTAGCTCAATATAGCAGAAGTTGGGTTAACAGAGAAAGATAACATTTCACAACTGATTTACTCGGGACCCATGCAGGTTTGTACTACATGTGCACATCAATTACCTAAACATGTTGGGGCACGTGTAGTTGTGCATTACATGATCATAACAGTGGCTCAATATAGCAGGAGTTGGGTTAACAGAGAAAGATAACTTTTCACAACTGATTTACTCGGGACCCATGCAGGTTTGTACTATATGTGCACATCAATTACCAAGACGTGTTCGGTCATGTGTAGTTTTGCATTATATGATCATATCAGGTGCTCAGTGTAACAGGAGATGGGTTAACAACGAAATAGACTTATTCACAACTGATTCACTCGGGACCCATGCAGATTTGTATTACATGTGCACATCAATTACCCAAACGTGTTCGGTGATATGTAGTTTTGCATTATATGATCATAATAGGTGCTCAGTGGAGCAAAAGATGGGTTAACAAAGAAATAGACTTATTCACAACTGATATACTCGGGACCCATGCAGTTTTGTACTACATGTGCACATCAATTACCTAAACATATTGGGGCACGTGTAGTTGTGCATTATATGATCATAACAGTGGCTCAATATAGCAGGAGTTGGGTTAACAGAGAAAGATAACTTTTCACAACTGATTTACTCGGGACCCATGTAGGTTTGTACTACATGTGCACATCAATTACCTAAACATGTTGGGGCACGTGTAGTTGTACATTATATGATCATAACAGTAGCTCAATATAGCAGGAGTTGAGTTAACAGAGAAAGATAACTTTTCACAACTGATTTACTCGGGACCCATGCAGGTTTGTACTACATGTGCACATCAATTACCTAAACATGTTGGGGCACGTGTAGTTGTGCATTATATGATCATAACAGTGGCCCAATATAGCAGGAGTTGGGTTAACAGAGAAAGATAACTTTTCACAACTGATTTACTCGGGACCCATGCAGGTTTGTACTACATGGGCACATCAATTACCTAAACATGTTGGGGCACGTGTAGTTGTGCATTATATGATCATAACAGTAGCTCAATATAACAGGAGTTGGGTTAACAGAGAAAGATAACTTTTCACAACTGATTTACTCGGGACCCATGCAGGTTTGTACTACATGCGCACATCAATTACCTAAACATGTTGGGGCACGTGTAGTTGTGCATTATATGATCATAACAGTGGCTCAATATAGCAGGAGTTGGGTTAACAGAGAAAGATAACTTTTCACAACTGATTTACTCGGGACCCATGCAGGTTTGTACTACATGTGCACATCAATTACCTAAACATGTTGGGGCACGTGCAGTTGTGCATTATATGATCATAACAGTAGCTCAATATAGCAGGAGTTGAGTTAACAGAGAAAGATAACTTTTCACAACTGATTTACTCGGGACCCATGCAGGTTTGTATTACATGTGCACATCAATTACCTAAACATGTTGGGGCACGTGTAGTTGTGCATTATATGATCATAACAGTGGCTCAACATAGCAGGAGTTGGGTTAACAGAGAAAGATAACTTTTCACAACTGATTTACTCGGGACCCATGCAGGTTTGTACTACATGTGCACATCAATTACCTAAACATGTTGGGGCACGTGTAGTTGTGCATTATATGATCATAACAGTAGCTCAATATAGCAGGAGTTGGGTTAACAGAGAAAGATAACTTTTCACAACTGATTTACTCGGGACCCATGCAGGTTTGTACTATATGTGCACATCAATTACCAAGACGTGTTCGGTCATGTGTAGTTTTGCATTATATGATCATAACAGGTGCTCAGTGTAACAGGAGATGGGTTAACAACGAAATAGACTTATTCACAACTGATTCACTCGGGACCCATGCAGATTAGTATTACATGTGCACATCAATTACCCAAACGTGTTCGGTGATATGTAGTTTTGCATTATATGATCATAATAGGTGCTCAGTGGAGCAAAAGATGGGTTAACAAAGAAATAGACTTATTCACAACTGATTTACTCGGGTCCCATGCAGGTTTGTACTACATGTGCACATCAATTACCTAAACATGTTGGGGCACGTGTAGTTGTGCACTATATGATCATAACAGTGGCTCAATATAGCAGGAGTTGGGTTAACAGAGAAAGATAACTTTTCACAACTGATTTACTCGGGACCCATGCAGGTTTGTACTACATGTGCACATCAATTACCTAAACATGTTGGGGCACGTGTAGTTGTGCATTATATGATCATAAGAGTAGCTCAATATAGCAGAAGTTGGGTTAACAGAGAAAGATAACATTTCACAACTGATTTACTCGGGACCCATGCAGGTTTGTACTACATGTGCACATCAATTACCTAAACATGATGGGGCACGTGTAGTTGTGCATTATATGATCATAACAGTGGCTCAATATAGCAGGAGTTGGGTTAACAGAGAAAGGTAACTTTTCACAACTGATTTACTCGGGACCCATGCAGGTTTGTACTACATGTGCACATCAATTACCTAAACATGTTGGGGCACGTGTAGTTGTGCATTATATGATCATAACAGTGGCTCAATATAGCAGGAGTTGGGTTAACAGAGAAAGATAACATTTCACAACTGATTTACTCGGGACCCATGCAGGTTTGTACTACATGTGCACATCAATTACCTAAACATGTTGGGGCACGTGTAGTTGTGCATTATATGATCATAACAGTGGCTCAATATAGCAGGAGTTGGTTTAACAGAGAAAGATAACTTTTCACAACTGATTTACTCGGGACCCATGCAGGTTTGTACTATATGTGCACATCAATTACCAAGACGTGTTCGGTCATGTGTAGTTTTGCATTATATGATCATAACAGGTGCTCAGTGTAACAGGAGATGGGTTAACAACGAAATAGACTTATTCACAACTGACTCACTCGGGACCCATGCAGATTTGTATTACATGTGCACATCAATTACCCAAACGTGTTCGGTGATATGTAGTTTTGCATTATATGATCATAATAGGTGCTCAGTGGAGCAATAGATGGGTTAACAAAGAAATAGACTTATTCACAACTGATATACTCGGGACCCATGCAGTTTTGTACTACATGTGCACATCAATTACCTATACATGTTGGGGCACGTGTAGTTGTGCATTAAATGATCATAACAGTGGCTCAATATAGCAGGAGTTGGGTTAACAGAGAAAGATAAATTTTCACAACTGATTTACTCGGGACCCATGCAGTTTTGTACTACATGTGCACATCAATTACCTAAACATGTTGGGGCACGTATAGTTGTGCATTATATGATCATAACAGTGGCTCAATATGGCAGGAGTTGGGTTAACAGAGAAAGATAACTTTTCACAACTGATTTACTCGGGACCCGTGCAGGTTTGTACTACATGTGCACATCAATTACCTAAACATGTTGGGGCACGTGCAGTTGTGCATTATATGATCATAACAGTGGCTCAATATAGCAGGAGTTGGGTTAACAGAGAAAGATAACTTTTCACAACTGATTTACTCGGGACCCATGCAGGTTTGTACTATATGTGCACATCAATTACCAAGACGTGTTCGGTCATGTGTAGTTTTGCATTATATGATCATAACAGTAGCTCAATATAGCAGGAGTTGGGTTAACAGAGAAAGATAACTTTTCACAACTGATTTACTCGGGACCCATGCAGGTTTGTACTACATGTGCACATCAATTACCTAAACATGTTGGGGCACGTGTAGTTGTGCATTATATGATCATAACAGTGGCTCAATATAGCAGGAATTGGGTTAACAGAGAAAGATAACTTTTCACAACTGATTTACTCGGGACCCATGCAGGTTTGTACTTCATGTGCACATCAATTACCTAAACATGTTGGGGCACGTGTAGTTGTGCATTATATGATCATAACAGTGGCTCAATATAGCAGGAGTTGGGTTAACAGAGAAAGATAACTTTTCACAACTGATTTACTCGGGACCCATGCAGGTTTGTACTATATGTACACATCAATTACCAAGACATGTTCGGTCATGTGTAGTTTTGCATTATATGATCATAACAGGTGCTCAGTGTAACAGGAGATGGGTTAACAACGAAGTAGACTTATTCACAACTGATTCACTCGGGACCCATGCAGATTTGTATTACATGTGCACATCAATTACCCAAACGTGTTCGGTGATATGTAGTTTTGCTTTATATGATCATAATAGGTGCTCAGTGGAGCAAAAGATGGGTTAACAAAGAAATAGACTTATTCACAACTGATATACTCGGGACCCATGCAGTTTTGTACTACATGTGCACATCAATTACCTATACATGTTGGGGCACGTGTAGTTGTGCATTATATGATCATAACAGTGGCTCAATATAGCAGGAGTTGGGTTAACAGAGAAAGATAACTTTTCACAACTGATTTACTCGGGACCCATGCAGTTTTGTACTACATGTGCACATCAATTACCTAAACATATTGGGGCACGTATAGTTGTGCATTATATGATCATAACAGTGGCTCAGTATAGCAGGAGTTGGGTTAACAGAGAAAGATAACTTTTCACAACTGATTTACTCGGGACCCATGCAGGTTTGTACTACATGTGCACATCAATTACCTAAACATGTTGGGGCACGTGTAGTTGTGCATTATATGATCATAACAGTAGCTCAATATAGCAGGAGTTGGGTTAACAGAGAAAGATAACTTTTCACAACTTATTTACTCGGGACCCATGCAGGTTTGTACTACATGTGCACATCAATTACCTAAACATGTTGGGGCACGTGTAGTTGTGCATTATATGATCATAACAGTAGCTCAATATTGCAGGAGTTGGGTTAACAGAGAAAGATAACTTTTCACAACTGATTCACTCGGGACCCATGCAGATTTGTATTACATGTGCACATCAATTACCCAAACGTGTTCGGTGATATGTAGTTTTGCATTATATGATCATAATAGGTGCTCAGTGGAGCAAAAGATGGGTTAACAAAGAAATAGACTTATTCACAACTGATATACTCGGGAGCCATGCAGTTTTGTACTACATGTGCACAGCAATTACCTAAACATGTTGGGGCACGTGTAGTTGTGCATTATATGATCATAACAGTGGCTCAATATAGCAGGAGTTGAGTTAACAGAGAAAGATAACTTTTCACAACTGATTTACTCGGGACCTATGCAGTTTTATACTACATGTGCACATCAATTACCTAAACATGTTGGGGCACGTGTAGTTGTGCATTATATGATCATAACAGTGGCTCAATATAGCAGGAGTTGGGTTAACAAAGAAAGATAACTTTTCACAACTAATTTACTCGGGACCCATGCAGGTTTGTACTACATGTGCACATCAATTACCTAAACATGTTGGGGCACGTGTAGTTGTGCATTATATGATCATAACAGTAGCTCAATATATCAGGAGTTGAGTTAACAGAGAAAGATAACTTTTCACAACTGATTTACTCGGGACCCATGCAGGTTTGTACTACATGTGCACATCAATTACCTAAACATGTTGGGGCACGTGTAGTTGTGCATTATATGATCATAACAGTGGCTCAATATAGCAGGAGTTGGGTTAACAGAGAAAGATAACTTTTCACAACTGATTTACTCGGGACCCATGCAGGTTTGTACTACATGTGCACATCAATTACCTAAACATGTTGGGGCACGTATAGTTGTGCATTATATGATCATAACAGTAGCTCAATATAGCAGGAGTTGGGTTAACAGAGAAAGATAACTTTTCACAACTGATTTACCCGGGACCCATGCAGGTTTGTACTACATGTGCACATCAATTACCTAAACATGTTGGGGCACGTGTAGTTGTGCATTATATGATCATAAGAGTAGCTCAATATAGCAGAAGTTGGGTTAACAGAGAAAGATAACATTTCACAACTGATTTACTCGGGACCCATGCAGGTTTGTACTACATGTGCACATCAATTACCTAAACATGTTGGGGCACGTGTAGTTGTGCATTATATGATCATAACAGTAGCTCAATATAGCAGGAGTTGGGTTAACAGAGAAAGATAACTTTTCACAACTGATTTACTCGGGACCCATGCAGGTTTGTACTACATGTGCACATCAATTACCTAAACATGTTGGGGCACGCGTAGTTGTGCATTATATGATCATAACAGTAGCTCAATATAGCAGGAGTTGGGTTAACAGAGAAAGATAACTTTTCACAACTGATTTACTCGGGACCCATGCAGGTTTGTACTACATGTGCACATCAATTACCTAAACATGTTGGGGCACGTGTAGTTGTGCATTATATGATCATAACAGTAGCTCAATATAGCAGGAGTTGGGTTAACAGAGAAAGATAACTTTTCATAACTGATTTACTCGGGACCCATGCAGTTTTGTACTACATGTGCACATCAATTACCTAAACATGTTGGGGCACGTATAGTTGTGCATTATATGATCATAACAGTGGCTCAATATAGCAGGAGTTGGGTTAACAGAGAAAGATAACTTTTCACAACTGATTTACTCGGGACCCATGCAGGTTTGTACTACATGTGCACATCAATTACCTAAAAATGTTGGGGCACGTGTAGTTGTGCATTATATGATCATAACAGTGGCTCAATATAGCAGGAGTTGGGTTAACAGAGAAAGATAACTTTTCATAACTGATTTACTCGGGACCCATGCAGGTTTGTACTACATGTGCACATCAATTACCTAAACATGTTGGGGCACGTGTAGTTGTGCATTATATGATCATAACAGTGGCTCAATATAGCAGGAGTTGGGTTAACAGAGAAAGATAACTTTTCACAACTGACTTACTCGGGACCCATGCAGGTTTGTACTACATGTGCACATCAATTACCTAAACATGTTGGGGCACGTGTAGTTGTGCATTATATGATCATAACAGTAGCTCAATATAGCAGGAGTTGGGTTAACAGAGAAAGATAACTTTTCACAATTGATTCACTCGGGACCCATGCAGATTTGTATTACATGTGCACATCAATTACCCAAACGTGTTCGGTGATATGTAGTTTTGCATTATATGATCATAATAGGTGCTCAGTGGAGCAAAAGATGGGTTAACAAAGAAATAGACTTATTCACAACTGATATACTCGGGACCCATGCAGGTTTGTACTACATGTGCACATCAATTACCTAAACATGTTGGGGCACGTATAGTTGTGCATTATATGATCATAACAGTAGCTCAATATAGCAGGAGTTGGGTTAACAGAGAAAGATAACTTTTCACAACTGATTTACCCGGGACCCATGCAGGTTTGTACTACATGTGCACATCAATTACCTAAACATGTTGGGGCACGTGTAGTTGTGCATTATATGATCATAACAGTGGCTCAATATAGCAGGAGTTGGGTTAACAGAGAAAGATAACTTTTCACAACTGATTTACTCGGGACCCATGCAGGTTTGTACTATATGTGCACATCAATTACCAAGACGTGTTCGGTCATGTGTAGTTTTGCATTATATGATCATAACAGTAGCTCAATATAGCAGGAGTTGGGTTAACAGAGAAAGATAACTTTTCACAACTGATTTACTCGGGACCCATGCAGGTTTGTACTACATGTGCACATCAATTACCTAAACATGTTGGGGCACGTGTAGTTGTGCATTATATGATCATAACAGTGGCTCAATATAGCAGGAGTTGGGTTAACAGAGAAAGATAACTTTTCACAACTGATTTACTCGGGACCCATGCAGGTTTGTACTACATGTGCACATCAATTACCTAAACATGTTGGGGCACGTGTAGTTGTGCATTATATGATCATAACAGTGGCTCAATATAGCAGGAGTTGGGTTAACAGAGAAAGATAACTTTTCACAACTGATTTACTCGGGACCCATGCAGGTTTGTACTATATGTGCACATCAATTACCAAGACGTGTTCGGTCATGTGTAGTTTTGCATTATATGATCATAACAGGTGCTCAGTGTAACAGGAGATGGGTTAACAACGAAGTAGACTTATTCACAACTGATTCACTCGGGACCCATGCAGATTTGTATTACATGTGCACATCAATTACCCAAACGTGTTCGGTGATATGTAGTTTTGCATTATATGATCATAATAGGTGCTCAGTGGAGCAAAAGCTGGGTTAACAAAGAAATACACTTATTCACAACTGATATACTCGGGACCCATGCAGTTTTGTACTACATGTGCACATCAATTACCTATACATGTTGGGGCACGTGTAGTTGTGCATTATATGATCATAACAGTGGCTCAATATAGCAGGAGTTGGGTTAACAGAGAAAGATAACTTTTCACAACTGATTTACTCGGGACCCATGCAGTTTTGTACTACATGTGCACATCAATTACCTAAACATATTGGGGCACGTATAGTTGTGCATTATATGATCATAACAGTGGCTCAATATAGCAGGAGTTGGGTTAACAGAGAAAGATAACTTTTCACAACTGATTTACTCGGGACCCATGCAGGTTTGTACTACATGTGCACATCAATTACCTAAACATGTTGGGGCACGTGTAGTTGTGCATTATATGATCATAGCAGTAGCTCAATATAACAGGAGTTGGGCTAACAGAGAAAGATAACTTTTCACAACTGATTTACTCGGGACCCATGCAGGTTTGTACTACATGCGCACATCAATTACCTAAACATGTTGGGGCACGTGTAGTTGTGCATTATATGATCATAACAGTGGCTCAATATAGCAGGAGTTGGGTTAACAGAGAAAGATAACTTTTCACAACTGATTTACCCGGGACCCATGCAGGTTTGTACTACATGTGCACATCAATTACCTAAACATGTTGGGGCACGTGTAGTTGTGCATTATATGATCATAACAGTGGCTCAATATAGCAGGAGTTGCGTTAACAGAGAAAGATAACTTTTCACAACTGATTTACTCGGGACCCATGCAGGTTTGTACTACATGTGCACATCAATTACCTAAACATGTTGGGGCACGTGTAGTTGTGCATTATATGATCATAACAGTAGCTCAATATAGCAGGAGTTGGGTTAACAGAGAAAGATAACTTTTCACAACTGATTTACTCGGGACCCATGCAGTTTTGTACTACATGTGCACATTAATTACCTAAACATGTTGGGGCACGTATAGTTGTGCATTATATGATCATAACAGTGGCTCAATATAGCAGGAGTTGGGTTAACACAGAGAAAGATAACTTTTCACAACTGATTTACTCGGGACCCATGCAGGTTTGTACTACATGTGCACATCAATTACCTAAACATGTTGGGGCACGTGTAGTTGTGCATTATATGATCATAACAGTGGCTCAATATAGCAGGAGTTGGGTTAACAGAGAAAGATAACTTTTCACAACTGATTTACTCGGGACCCATGCAGGTTTGTACTACATGTGCACATCAATTACCTAAACATGTTGGGGCACGTGTAGTTGTGCATTATATGATCATAACAGTAGCTCAATATAGCAGGAGTTGGGTTAACAGAGAAAGATAACTTTTCACAACTGATTCACTCGGGCCCCATGCAGATTTGTATTACATGTGCACATCAATTATCCAAACGTGTTCGGTGATATGTAGTTTTGCATTATATGATCATAATAGGTGCTCAGTGGAGCAAGAGATGGGTTAACAAAGAAATAGACTTATTCACAACTGATATACTCGGGACCCATGCAGTTTTGTACTACATGTGCACAGCAATTACCTAAACATGTTGGGGCACGTGTAGTTGTGCATTATATGATCATAACAGTGGCTCAATATAGCAGGAGTTGGGTTAACAGAGAAAGATAACTTTTCACAACTGATTTACTCGGGACCCATGCAGGTTTATACTACATGTGCACATCAATTACCTAAACATGTTGGGGCACGTGTAGTTGTGCATTATACGATCATAACAGTGGCTCAATATAGCAGGAGTTGGGTTAACAGAGAAAGATAACTTTTCACAACTGATTTACTCGGGACCCATGCAGTTTTGTACTACATGTGCACATCAATTACCTAAACATGTTGGGGCACGTGTAGTTGTGCATTATACGATCATAACAGTGGCTCAATATAGCAGGAGTTGGGTTAACAGAGAAAGATAACTTTTCACAACTGATTTACTCGGGACCCATGCAGGTTTGTACTACATGTGCACATCAATTACCTAAACATGTTGGGGCACGTGTAGTTGTGCATTATATGATCATAACAGTAGCTCAATATAGCAGGAGTTGAGTTAACAGAGAAAGATAACTTTTCACAACTGATTTACTCGGGACCCATGCAGGTTTGTACTACATGTGCACATCAATTACCTAAACATGTTGGGGCACGTGTAGTTGTGCATTATATGATCATAACAGTGGCTCAATATAGCAGGAGTTGGGTTAACAGAGAAAGATAACTTTTCACAACTGATTTACTCGGGACCCATGCAGGTTTGTACTACATGTGCACATCAATTACCTAAACATTTTGGGGCACGTGTAGTTGTGCATTATATGATCATAACAGTAGCTCAATATAACAGGAGTTGGGTTAACAGAGAAAGATAACTTTTCACAACTGATTTACTCGGGACCCATGCAGGTTTGTACTACATGCGCACATCAATTACCTAAACATGTTGGGGCACGTGTAGTTGTGCATTATATGATCATAACAGTGGCTCAATATAGCAGGAGTTGGGTTAACAGAGAAAGATAACTTTTCACAACTGATTTACTCGGGACCCATGCAGGTTTGTACTACATGTGCACATCAATTACCTAAACATGTTGGGGCACGTATAGTTGTGCATTATATGATCATAAGAGTAGCTCAATATAGCAGGAGTTGGGTTAACAGAGAAAGATAACTTTTCACAACTGATTTACCCGGGACCCATGCAGGTTTGTACTACATGTGCACATCAATTACCTAAACATGTTGGGGCACGTGTAGTTGTGCATTATATGATCATAACAGTGGTTCAATATAGCAGGAGTTGGGTTAACAGAGAAAGATAACTTTTCACAACTGATTTACTCGGGACCCATGCAGGTTTGTACTACATGTGCACATCAATTACCTAAACATGTTGGGGCACGTGTAGTTGTGCATTATACGATCATAACAGTGGCTCAATATAGCAGGAGTTGGGTTAACAGAGAAAGATAACTTTACACAACCGATTCACTCGGGACCCATGCAGGTTTGTACTACATGTGCACATCAATTACCTAAACATGTTGGGGCACGTGTAGTTGTGCATTATACGATCATAACAGTGGCTCAATATAGCAGGAGTTGGGTTAACAGAGAAAGATAACTTTTCACAACTGATTTACTCGGGACCCATGCAGGTTTGTACTATATGTGCACATCAATTACCTAAACATGTTGGGGCACGTGTAGTTGTGCATTATATGATCATAACAGTAGCTCAATATAGCAGGAGTTGGGTTAACAGAGAAAGATAACTTTTCACAACTGATTTACTCGGGACCCATGCAGGTTTGTACTACATGTGCACATCAATTACCTAAACATGTTGGGGCACGTGTAGTTGTGCATTATATGATCATAACAGTAGTTCAATATAGCAGGAGTTGGGTTAACAGAGAAAGATAACTTTTCACAACTGATTTACTCGGGACCCATGCAGGTTTGTACTACATTTGCACATCAATTACCTAAACATGTTGGGGCACGCGTAGTTGTGCATTATATGATCATAACAGTAGCTCAATATAGCAGGAGTTGGGTTAACAGAGAAAGATAACTTTTCACAACTGATTTACTCGGGACCCATGCAGGTTTGTACTACATGTGCACATCAATTACCTAAACAAGTTGGGGCACGTGTAGTTGTGCATTATATGATCATAACAGTAGCTCAATATAGCAGGAGTTGGGTTAACAGAGAAAGATAACTTTTCATAACTGATTTACTCGGGACCCATGCAGTTTTGTACTACATGTGCACATCAATTACCTAAATATGTTGGGGCACGTATAGTTGTGCATTATATGACCATAACAGTGGCTCAATATAGCAGGAGTTGGGTTAACAGAGAAAGATAACTTTTCACAACTGATTTACTCGGGACCCATGCAGGTTTGTACTACATGTGCACATCAATTACCTAAACATGTTGGGGCACGTGTAGTTGTGCATTATATGATCATAACAGTGGCTCAATATAGCAGGAGTTGGGTTAACAGAGAAAGATATCTTTTCACAACTGACTTACTCGGGACCCATGCAGGTTTGTACTACATGTGCACATCAATTACCTAAACATGTTGGGGCACGTGTAGTTGTGCATTATATGATCATAACAGTAGCTCAATATAGCAGGAGTTGGGTTAACAGAGAAAGATAGCTTTTCACAATTGATTTACTCGGGACCCATGCAGGTTTGTACTACATGTGCACATCAATTACCTAAACATGTTGGGGCACGTGTAGTTGTGCATTATACGATCATAACAGTGGCTCAATATAACAGGAGTTGGGTTAACAGAGAAAGATAACTTTTCACAACTGATTTACTCGGGACCCATGCAGTTTTGTACTACATGTGCACATCAATTACCTAAACATGTTGGGGCACGTGTAGTTGTGCATTATACGATCATAACAGTGGCTCAATATAGCAGGAGTTGGGTTAACAGAGAAAGATAACTTTTCACAACTGATTTACTCGGGACCCATGCAGGTTTGTACTACATGTGCACATCAATTACCTAAACATGTTGGGGCACGTGTAGTTGTGCATTATATGATCATAACAGTAGCTCAATATAGCAGGAGTTGAGTTAACAGAGAAAGATAACTTTTCACAACTGATTTACTCGGGACCCATGCAGGTTTGTACTACATGTGCACATCAATTACCTAAACATGTTGGGGCACGTGTAGTTGTGCATTATACGATCATAACAGTGGCTCAATATAGCAGGAGTTGGGTTAACAGAGAAAGATAACTTTACACAACCGATTCACTCGGGACCCATGCAGGTTTGTACTACATGTGCACATCAATTACCTAAACATGTTGGGGCACGTGTAGTTGTGCATTATACGATCATAACAGTGGCTCAATATAGCAGGAGTTGGGTTAACAGAGAAAGATAACTTTTCACAACTGATTTACTCGGGACCCATGCAGGTTTGTACTATATGTGCACATCAATTACCTAAACATGTTGGGGCACGTGTAGTTGTGCATTATATGATCATAAGAGAAGCTCAATATAGCAGAAGTTGGGTTAACAGAGAAAGATAACATTTCACAACTGATTTACTCGGGACCCATGCAGGTTTGTACTACATGTGCACATCAATTACCTAAACATGTTGGGGCACGTGTAGTTGTGCATTATATGATCATAACAGTCGCTCAATATAGCAGGAGTTGGGTTAACAGAGAAAGATAACTTTTCACAACTGATTTACTCGGGACCCATGCAGGTTTGTACTACATGTGCACATCAATTACCTAAACATGTTGGGGCACGTGTAGTTGTGCATTATATGATCATAACAGTAGCTCAATATAGCAGGAGTTGGGTTAACAGAGAAAGATAACTTTTCACAACTGATTTACTCGGGACCCATGCAGGTTTGTACTACATGTGCACATCAATTACCTAAACATGTTGGGGCACGTGTAGTTGTGCATTATATGATCATAACAGTAGCTCAATATAGCTGGAGTTGAGTTAACAGAGAAAGATAACTTTTCACAACTGATTTACTCGGGACTCATGCAGGTTTGTACTATATGTGCACATCAATTACCTAAACATGTTGGGGCACGTGTAGTTGTGCATTATATGATCATAAGAGTAGCTCAATATAGCAGAAGTTGGGTTAACAGAGAAAGATAACATTTCACAACTGATTTACTCGGGACCCATGCAGGTTTGTACTACATGTGCACATCAATTACCTAAACATGTTGGGGCACGTGTAGTTGTGCATTATATGATCATAACAGTGGCTCAATATAGCAGGAGTTGGGTTAACAGAGAAAGATAACTTTTCACAACTGATTTACTCGGGACCCATGCAGGTTTGTACTATATGTGCACATCAATTACCAAGACGTGTTCGGTCATGTGTAGTTTTGCATTATATGATCATATCAGGTGCTCAGTGTAACAGGAGATGGGTTAACAACGAAATAGACTTATTCACAACTGATTCACTCGGGACCCATGCAGATTTGTATTACATGTGCACATCAATTACCCAAACGTGTTCGGTGATATGTAGTTTTGCATTATATGATCATAATAGGTGCTCAGTGGAGCAAAAGATGGGTTAACAAAGAAATAGACTTATTCACAACTGATATACTCGGGACCCATGCAGTTTTGTACTACATGTGCACATCAATTACCTAAACATATTGGGGCACGTGTAGTTGTGCATTATATGATCATAACAGTGGCTCAATATAGCAGGAGTTGGGTTAACAGAGAAAGATAACTTTTCACAACTGATTTACTCGGGACCCATGCAGTTTTGTACTACATGTGCACATCAATTACCTAAACATGTTGGGGCACGTATAGTTGTGCATTATATGATCATAACAGTGGCTCAATATAGCAGGAGTTGGGTTAACAAAGAAAGATAACTTTTCACAACTAATTTACTCGGGACCCATGCAGGTTTGTACTACATGTGCACATCAATTACCTAAACATGTTGGGGCACGTGTAGTTGTGCATTATATGATCATAACAGTAGCTCAATATAGCAGGAGTTGAGTTAACAGAGAAAGATAACTTTTCACAACTGATTTACTCGGGACCCATGCAGGTTTGTACTACATGTGCACATCAATTACCTAAACATGTTGGGGCACGTATAGTTGTGCATTATATGATCATAACAGTAGCTCAATATAGCAGGAGTTGGGTTAACAGAGAAAGATAACTTTTCACAACTGATTTACCCGGGACCCATGCAGGTTTGTACTACATGTGCACATCAATTACCTAAACATGTTGGGGCACGTGTAGTTGTGCATTATATGATCATAAGAGTAGCTCAATATAGCAGAAGTTGGGTTAACAGAGAAAGATAACATTTCACAACTGATTTACTCGGGACCCATGCAGGTTTGTACTACATGTGCACATCAATTACCTAAACATGTTGGGGCACGTGTAGTTGTGCATTATATGATCATAACAGTAGCTCAATATAGCAGGAGTTGGGTTAACAGAGAAAGATAACTTTTCACAACTGATTTACTCGGGACCCATGCAGGTTTGTACTACATTTGCACATCAATTACCTAAACATGTTGGGGCACGCGTAGTTGTGCATTATATGATCATAACAGTAGCTCAATATAGCAGGAGTTGGGTTAACAGAGAAAGATAACTTTTCACAACTGATTTACTCGGGACCCATGCAGGTTTGTACTACATGTGCACATCAATTACCTAAACAAGTTGGGGCACGTGTAGTTGTGCATTATATGATCATAACAGTAGCTCAATATAGCAGGAGTTGGGTTAACAGAGAAAGATAACTTTTCATAACTGATTTACTCGGGACCCATGCAGTTTTGTACTACATGTGCACATCAATTACCTAAATATGTTGGGGCACGTATAGTTGTGCATTATATGATCATAACAGTGGCTCAATATAGCAGGAGTTGGGTTAACAGAGAAAGATAGCTTTTCACAATTGATTTACTCGGGACCCATGCAGGTTTGTACTACATGTGCACATCAATTACCTAAACATGTTGGGGCACGTGTAGTTGTGCATTATACGATCATAACAGTGGCTCAATATAGCAGGAGTTGGGTTAACAGAGAAAGATAACTTTTCACAACTGATTTACTCGGGACCCATGCAGTTTTGTACTACATGTGCACATCAATTACCTAAACATGTTGGGGCACGTGTAGTTGTGCATTATACGATCATAACAGTGGCTCAATATAGCAGGAGTTGGGTTAACAGAGAAAGATAACTTTTCACAACTGATTTACTCGGGACCCATGCAGGTTTGTACTACATGTGCACATCAATTACCTAAACATGTTGGGGCACGTGTAGTTGTGCATTATATGATCATAACAGTAGCTCAATATAGCAGGAGTTGAGTTAACAGAGAAAGATAACTTTTCACAACTGATTTACTCGGGACCCATGCAGGTTTGTACTACATGTGCACATCAATTACCTAAACATGTTGGGGCACGTGTAGTTGTGCATTATATGATCATAACAGTGGCCCAATATAGCAGGAGTTGGGTTAACAGAGAAAGATAACTTTTCACAACTGATTTACTCGGGACCCATGCAGGTTTGTACTACATGTGCACATCAATTACCTAAACATGTTGGGGCACGTGTAGTTGTGCATTATATGATCATAACAGTAGCTCAATATAACAGGAGTTGGGTTAACAGAGAAAGATAACTTTTCACAACTGATTTACTCGGGACCCATGCAGGTTTGTACTACATGCGCACATCAATTACCTAAACATGTTGGGGCACGTGTAGTTGTGCATTATATGATCATAACAGTGGCTCAATATAGCAGGAGTTGGGTTAACAGAGAAAGATAACTTTTCACAACTGATTTACTCGGGACCCATGCAGGTTTGTACTACATGTGCACATCAATTACCTAAACATGTTGGGGCACGTGTAGTTGTGCATTATATGATCATAACAGTGGCTCAATATAGCAGGAGTTGGGTTAACAGAGAAAGATAACTTTTCACAACTGATTTACTCGGGACCCATGCAGGTTTGTACTACATGTGCACATCAATTACCTAAACATGTTGGGGCACGTGTAGTTGTGCATTATATGATCATAACAGTAGCTCAATATAGCAGGAGTTGAGTTAACAGAGAAAGATAACTTTTCACAACTGATTTACTCGGGACCCATGCAGGTTTGTACTACATGTGCACATCAATTACCTAAACATGTTGGGGCACGTGTAGTTGTGCATTATATGATCATAACAGTGGCTCAATATAGCAGGAGTTGGGTTAACAGAGAAAGATAACTTTTCACAACTGATTTACTCGGGACCCATGCAGGTTTGTACTACATGTGCACATCAATTACCTAAACATTTTGGGGCACGTGTAGTTGTGCATTATATGATCATAACAGTAGCTCAATATAGCAGGAGTTGAGTTAACAGAGAAAGATAACTTTTCACAACTGATTTACTCGGGACCCATGCAGGTTTGTACTACATGTGCACATCAATTACCTAAACATGTTGGGGCACGTGTAGTTGTGCATTATATGATCATAACAGTGGCTCAACATAGCAGGAGTTGGGTTAACAGAGAAAGATAACTTTTCACAACTGATTTACTCGGGACCCATGCAGGTTTGTACTACATATGCACATCAATTACCTAAACATGTTGGGGCACGTGTAGTTGTGCACTATATGATCATAACAGTAGCTCAATATAGCAGGAGTTGGGTTAACAGAGAAAGATAACTTTTCACAACTGATTTACTCGGGACCCATGCAGGTTTGTACTATATGTGCACATCAATTACCAAGACGTGTTCGGTCATGTGTAGTTTTGCATTATATGATCATAACAGGTGCTCAGTGTAACAGGAGATGGGTTAACAACGAAATAGACTTATTCACAACTGATTCACTCGGGACCCATGCAGATTAGTATTACATGTGCACATCAATTACCCAAACGTGTTCGGTGATATGTAGTTTTGCATTATATGATCATAATAGGTGCTCAGTGGAGCAAAAGATGGGTTAACAAAGAAATAGACTTATTCACAACTGATTTACTCGGGTCCCATGCAGGTTTGTACTACATGTGCACATCAATTACCTAAACATGTTGGGGCACGTGTAGTTGTGCACTATATGATCATAACAGTGGCTCAATATAGCAGGAGTTGGGTTAACAGAGAAAGATAACTTTTCACAACTGATTTACTCGGGAGCCATGCAGGTTTGTACTACATGTGCACATCAATTACCTAAACATGTTGGGGCACGTGTAGTTGTGCACTATATGATCATAACAGTGGCTCAATATAGCAGGAGTTGGGTTAACAGAGAAAGATAACTTTTCACAACTGATTTACTCGGGACCCATGCAGGTTTGTACTACATGTGCACATCAATTACCTAAACATGTTGGGGCACGTGTAGTTGTGCATTATATGATCATAGCAGTGGCTCAATATAGCAGGAGTTGAGTTAACAGAGAAAGATAACTTTTCACAACTGATTTACTCGGGACCCATGCAGGTTTGTATTATATGTGCACATCAATTACCTAAACATGTTGGGGCACGTGTAGTTGTGCATTATATGATCATAAGAGTAGCTCAATATAGCAGAAGTTGGGTTAACAGAGAAAGATAACATTTCACAACTGATTTACTCGGGACCCATGCAGGTTTGTACTACATGTGCACATCAATTACCTAAACATGTTGGGGCACGTGTAGTTGTGCATTATACGATCATAACAGTGGCTCAATATAGCAGGAGTTGGGTTAACAGAGAAAGATAACTTTTCACAACTGATTTACTCGGGACCCATGCAGTTTTGTACTACATGTGCACATCAATTACCTAAACATGTTGGGGCACGTGTAGTTGTGCATTATACGATCATAACAGTGGCTCAATATAGCAGGAGTTGGGTTAACAGAGAAAGATAACTTTTCACAACTGATTTACTCGGGACCCATGCAGGTTTGTACTACATGTGCACATCAATTACCTAAACATGTTGGGGCACGTGTAGTTGTGCATTATATGATCATAACAGTGGCTCAATATAGCAGGAGTTGAGTTAACAGAGAAAGATAACTTTTCACAACTGATTTACTCGGGACCCATGCAGGTTTGTACCACATGTGCACATCAATTACCTAAACATGTTGGGGCACGTGTAGTTGTGCATTATATGATCATAACAGTGGCTCAATATAGCAGGAGTTGGGTTAACAGAGAAAGATAACTTTTCACAACTGATTTACTCGGGACCCATGCAGTTTTGTACTACATGTGCACATCAATTACCTAAACATGTTGGGGCACGTATAGTTGTGCATTATATGATCATAACAGTGGCTCAATATAGCAGGAGTGGGGTTAACAGAGAAAGATAACTTTTCACAACTGATTTACTCGGGACCCATGCAGGTTTGTACTACATGTGCACATCAATTACCTAAACATGTTGGGGCACGTGTAGTTGTGCATTATATGATCATAACAGTGGCTCAATATAGCAGGAGTTGGGTTAACAGAGAAAGATAACTTTTCACAACTGATTTACTCGGGACCCATGCAGGTTTGTACTACATGTGCACATCAATTACCTAAACATGTTGGGGCACGTGTAGTTGTGCATTATATGATCATAAGAGTAGCTCAATATAGCAGGAGTTGGGTTAACAGAGAAAGATAACTTTTCACAACTGATTTACTCGGGACCCATGCAGGTTTGTACTACATGTGCACATCAATTACCTAAACATGTTGGGGCACGTGTAGTTGTGCATTATATGATCATAACAGTAGCTCAATATAGTAGGAGTTGGGTTAACAGAGAAAGATAACTTTTCACAACTGATTCACTCGGGACCCATGCAGATTTGTATTACATGTGCACATCAATTACCTAAACATTTTGGGGCACGTGTAGTTGTGCATTATACGATCATAACAGTGGCTCAATATAGCAGGAGTTGGGTTAACAGAGAAAGATAACTTTTCACAACTGATTTACTCGGGACCCATGCAGTTTTGTACTACATGTGCACATCAATTATATAAATATGTTGGGGCACGTGTAGTTGTGCATTATATGATCATAACAGTAGCTCAATATAGTAGGAGTTGGGTTAACAGAGAAAGATAGCTTTTCACAATTGATTTACTCGGGACCCATGCAGGTTTGTACTACATGTGCACATCAATTACCTAAACATGTTGGGGCACGTGTAGTTGTGCATTATACGATCATAACAGTGGCTCAATATAGCAGGAGTTGGGTTAACAGAGAAAGATAACTTTTCACAACTGATTTACTCGGGACCCATGCAGGTTTGTACTACATGTGCACATCAATTACCTAAACATGTTGGGGCACGTGTAGTTGTGCATTATACGATCATAACAGTGGCTCAATATAGCAGGAGTTGGGTTAACAGAGAAAGATAACTTTTCACAACTGATTCACTCGGGACCCATGCAGATTTGTATTACATGTGCACATCAATTACCTAAACATTTTGGGGCACGTGTAGTTGTGCATTATACGATCATAACAGTGGCTCAATATAGCAGGAGTTGGGTTAACAGAGAAAGATAACTTTTCACAACTGATTTACTCGGGACCCATGCAGTTTTGTACTACATGTGCACATCAATTATATAAATATGTTGGGGCACGTGTAGTTGTGCATTATATGATCATAACAGTAGCTCAATATAGTAGGAGTTGGGTTAACAGAGAAAGATAGCTTTTCACAATTGATTTACTCGGGACCCATGCAGGTTTGTACTACATGTGCACATCAATTACCTAAACATGTTGGGGCACGTGTAGTTGTGCATTATACGATCATAACAGTGGCTCAATATAGCAGGAGTTGGGTTAACAGAGAAAGATAACTTTTCACAACTGATTTACTCGGGACCCATGCAGGTTTGTACTATATGTGCACATCAATTACCAAGACGTGTTCGGTCATGTGTAGTTCTGCATTATATGATCATAACAGGTGCTCAGTGTAACAGGAGATGGGTTAACAACGAAATAGACTTATTCACAACTGATTCACTCGGGACCCATGCAGATTAGTATTACATGTGCACATCAATTACCCAAACGTGTTCGGTGATATGTAGTTTTGCATTATATGATCATAATAGGTGTTCAGTGGAGCAAAAGATGGGTTAACAAAGAAATAGACTTATCCACAACTGATTTACTCGGGTCCCATGCAGGTTTGTACTACATGTGCACATCAATTACCTAAACATGTTGGGGCACGTGTAGTTGTGCACTATATGATCATAACAGTGGCTCAATATAGCAGGAGTTGGGTTAACAGAGAAAGATAACTTTTCACAACTGATTTACTCGGGACCCATGCAGGTTTGTACTACATGTGCACATCAATTACCTAAACATGTTGGGGCACGTGTAGTTGTGCACTATATGATCATAACAGTGGCTCAATATAGCAGGAGTTGGGTTAACAGAGAAAGATAACTTTTCACAACTGATTTACTCGGGACCCATGCAGGTTTGTACTACATGTGCACATCAATTACCTAAACATGTTGGGGCACGTGTAGTTGTGCATTATATGATCATAACAGTGGCTCAATATAGCAGGAGTTGAGTTAACAGAGAAAGATAACTTTTCACAACTGATTTACTCGGGACCCATGCAGGTTTGTATTATATGTGCACATCAATTACCTAAACATGTTGGGGCACGTGTAGTTGTGCATTATATGATCATAAGAGTAGCTCAATATAGCAGAAGTTGGGTTAACAGAGAAAGATAACATTTCACAACTGATTTACTCGGGACCCATGCAGGTTTGTACTACATGTGCACATCAATTACCTAAACATGTTGGGGCACGTGTAGTTGTGCATTATATGATCATAACAGTGGCTCAATATAGCAGGAGTTGAGTTAACAGAGAAAGATAACTTTTCACAACTGATTTACTCGGGACCCATGCAGGTTTGTACTATATGTGCACATCAATTACCTAAACATGTTGGGGCACGTGTAGTTGTGCATTATATGATCATAAGAGTAGCTCAATATAGCAGAAGTTGGGTTAACAGAGAAAGATAACATTTCACAACTGATTTACTCGGGACCCATGCAGGTTTGTACTACATGTGCACATCAATTACCTAAACATGTTGGGGCACGTGTAGTTGTGCATTATATGATCATAACAGTGGCTCAATATAGCAGGAGTTGGGTTAACAGAGAAAGATAACTTTTCACAACTGATTTACTCGGGACCCATGCAGGTTTGTACTATATGTGCACATCAATTACCAAGACGTGTTCGGTCATGTGTAGTTTTGCATTATATGATCATATCAGGTGCTCAGTGTAACAGGAGATGGGTTAACAACGAAATAGACTTATTCACAACTGATTCACTCGGGACCCATGCAGATTTGTATTACATGTGCACATCAATTACCCAAACGTGTTCGGTGATATGTAGTTTTGCATTATATGATCATAATAGGTGCTCAGTGGAGCAAAAGATGGGTTAACAAAGAAATAGACTTATTCACAACTGATTTACTCGGGACCCATGCAGGTTTGTACTACATGTGCACATCAATTACCTAAACATGTTGGGGCACGTGTAGTTGTGCATTATATGATCATAACAGTAGCTCAATATAGCAGGAGTTGAGTTAACAGAGAAAGATAACTTTTCACAACTGATTTACTCGGGACCCATGCAGGTTTGTACTACATGTGCACATCAATTATATAAATATGTTGGGGCACGTGTAGTTGTGCATTATATGATCATAACAGTAGCTCAATATAGTAGGAGTTGGGTTAACAGAGAAAGATAACTTTTCACAACTGATTCACTCGGGTCCCATGCAGATTTGTATTACATGTGCACATCAATTACCTAAACTTTTTGGGGCACGTGTAGTTGTGCATTATACGATCATAACAGTGGCTCAATATAGCAGGAGTTGGGTTAACAGAGAAAGATAACTTTTCACAACTGATTTACTCGGGACCCATGCAGTTTTGTACTACATGTGCACATCAATTATATAAATATGTTGGGGCACGTGTAGTTGTGCATTATATGATCATAACAGTAGCTCAATATAGTAGGAGTTGGGTTAACAGAGAAAGATAGCTTTTCACAATTGATTTACTCGGGACCCATGCAGGTTTGTACTACATGTGCACATCAATTACCTAAACATGTTGGGGCACGTGTAGTTGTGCATTATACGATCATAACAGTGGCTCAATATAGCAGGAGTTGGGTTAACAGAGAAAGATAACTTTTCACAACTGATTTACTCGGGACCCATGCAGTTTTGTACTACATGTGCACATCAATTACCTAAACATGTTGGGGCACGTGTAGTTGTGCATTATACGATCATAACAGTGGCTCAATATAGCAGGAGTTGGGTTAACAGAGAAAGATAACTTTTCCAAACTGATTTACTCGGGACCCATGCAGGTTTGTACTACATGTGCACATCAATTACCTAAACATGTTGGGGCACGTGTAGTTGTACATTATATGATCATAACAGTAGCTCAATATAGCAGGAGTTGAGTTAACAGAGAAAGATAACTTTTCACAACTGATTTACTCGGGACCCATGCAGGTTTGTACTACATGCGCACATCAATTACCTAAACATGTTGGGGCACGTGTAGTTGTGCATTATATGATCATAACAGTGGCTCAATATAGCAGGAGTTGGGTTAACAGAGAAAGATAACTTTTCACAACTGATTTACTCGGGACCCATGCAGGTTTGTACTACATGTGCACATCAATTACCTAAACATGTTGGGGCACGTGTAGTTGTGCATTATATGATCATAACAGTAGCTCAATATAGCAGGAGTTGAGTTAACAGAGAAAGATAACTTTTCACAACTGATTTACTCGGGACCCATGCAGGTTTGTACTACATGTGCACATCAATTACCTAAACATGTTGGGGCACGTGTAGTTGTGCATTATATGATCATAACAGTGGCTCAACATAGCAGGAGTTGGGTTAACAGAGAAAGATAACTTTTCACATCTGATTTACTCGGGACCCATGCAGGTTTGTACTACATGTGCACATCAATTACCTAAACATGTTGGGGCACGTGTAGTTGTGCATTATATGATCATAACAGTAGCTCAATATAGCAGGAGTTGGGTTAACAGAGAAAGATAACTTTTCACAACTGATTTACTCGGGACCCATGCAGGTTTGTACTATATGTGCACATCAATTACCAAGACGTGTTCGGTCATGTGTAGTTTTGCATTATATGATCATAACAGGTGCTCAGTGTAACAGGAGATGGGTTAACAACGAAATAGACTTATTCACAACTGATTCACTCGGGACCCATGCAGATTAGTATTACATGTGCACATCAATTACCCAAACGTGTTCGGTGATATGTAGTTTTGCATTATATGATCATAATAGGTGCTCAGTGGAGCAAAAGATGGGTTAACAAAGAAATAGACTTATTCACAACTGATTTACTCGGGTCCCATGCAGGTTTGTACTACATGTGCACATCAATTACCTAAACATGTTGGGGCACGTGTAGTTGTGCACTATATGATCATAACAGTGGCTCAATATAGCAGGAGTTGGGTTAACAGAGAAAGATAACTTTTCACAACTGATTTACTCGGGACCCATGCAGGTTTGTACTACATGTGCACATCAATTACCTAAACATGTTGGGGCACGTGTAGTTGTGCACTATATGATCATAACAGTGGCTCAATATAGCAGGAGTTGGGTTAACAGAGAAAGATAACTTTTCACAACTGATTTACTCGGGACCCATGCAGGTTTGTACTACATGTGCACATCAATTACCTAAACATGTTGGGGCACGTGTAGTTGTGCATTATATGATCATAACAGTGGGTCAATATAGCAGGAGTTGAGTTAACAGAGAAAGATAACTTTTCACAACTGATTCACTCGGGACCCATGCAGATTTGTATTACATGTGCACATCAATTACCTAAACATTTTGGGGCACGTGTAGTTGTGCATTATACGATCATAACAGTGGCTCAATATAGCAGGAGTTGGGTTAACAGAGAAAGATAACTTTTCACAACTGATTTACTCGGGACCCATGCAGTTTTGTACTACATGTGCACATCAATTATATAAATATGTTGGGGCACGTGTAGTTGTGCATTATATGATCATAACAGTAGCTCAATATAGTAGGAGTTGGGTTAACAGAGAAAGATAGCTTTTCACAATTGATTTACTCGGGACCCATGCAGGTTTATACTACATGTGCACATCAATTACCTAAACATGTTGGGGCACGTGTAGTTGTGCATTATACGATCATAACAGTGGCTCAATATAGCAGGAGTTGGGTTAACAGAGAAAGATAACTTTTCACAACTGATTTACTCGGGACCCATGCAGTTTTGTACTACATGTGCACATCAATTATATAAATATGTTGGGGCACGTGTAGTTGTGCATTATATGATCATAACAGTAGCTCAATATAGTAGGAGTTGGGTTAACAGAGAAAGATAGCTTTTCACAATTGATTTACTCGGGACCCATGCAGGTTTGTACTACATGTGCACATCAATTACCTAAACATGTTGGGGCACGTGTAGTTGTGCATTATACGATCATAACAGTGGCTCAATATAGCAGGAGTTGGGTTAACAGAGAAAGATAACTTTTCACAACTGATTTACTCGGGACCCATGCAGGTTTGTACTACATGTGCACATCAATTACCTAAACATGTTGGGGCACGTGTAGTTGTGCATTATATGATCATAACAGTAGCTCAATATAACAGGAGTTGGGATAACAGAGAAAGATAACTTTTCACAACTGATTTACTCGGGACCCATGCAGGTTTGTACTACATGTGCACATCAATTACCTAAACATGTTGGGGCACGTGTAGTTGTGCATTATATGATCATAACAGTAGCTCAATATAGCAGGAGTTGAGTTAACAGAGAAAGATAACTTTTCACAACTGATTTACTCGGGACCCATGCAGGTTTGTACTACATGTGCACATCAATTACCTAAACATGTTGGGGCACGTGTAGTTGTGCATTATATGATCATAACAGTAGCTCAATATAGCAGGAGTTGGGTTAACAGAGAAAGATAACTTTTCACAACTGATTTACTCGGGACCCATGCAGGTTTGTACTATATGTGCACATCAATTACCAAGACGTGTTCGGTCATGTGTAGTTTTGCATTATATGATCATAACAGGTGCTCAGTGTAACAGGAGATGGGTTAACAACGAAATAGACTTATTCACAACTGATTCACTCGGGACCCATGCAGATTAGTATTACATGTGCACATCAATTACCCAAACGTGTTCGGTGATATGTAGTTTTGCATTATATGATCATAATAGGTGCTCAGTGGAGCAAAAGATGGGTTAACAAAGAAATAGACTTATTCACAACTGATTTACTCGGGACCCATGCAGGTTTGTACTACATGTGCACATCAATTACCTAAACATGTTGGGGCACGTGTAGTTGTGCATTATATGATCATAACAGTAGCTCAATATAGCAGGAGTTGAGTTAACAGAGAAAGATAACTTTTCACAACTGATTTACTCGGGACCCATGCAGGTTTGTACTACATGTGCACATCAATTATATAAATATGTTGGGGCACGTGTAGTTGTGCATTATATGATCATAACAGTAGCTCAATATAGTAGGAGTTGGGTTAACAGAGAAAGATAACTTTTCACAACTGATTCACTCGGGACCCATGCAGATTTGTATTACATGTGCACATCAATTACCTAAACATGTTGGGGCACGTGTAGTTGTGCATTATATGATCATAACAGTGGCTCAATATAGCAGGAGTTGGGTTAACAGAGAAAGATAACTTTTCACAACTGATTTACTCGGGACCCATGCAGGTTTGTACTACATGTGCACATCAATTACCTAAACATGTTGGGGCACGTGTAGTTGTGCATTATATGATCATAACAGTGGCTCAATATAGCAGGAGTTGGGTTAACAGAGAAAGATAACTTTTCACAACTGATTTACTCGGGACCCATGCAGGTTTGTACTACATGTGCACATCAATTACCTAAACATGTTGGGGCACGTGTAGTTGTGCATTATATGATCATAACAGTGGCTCAATATAGCAGGAGATGGGTTAACAGAGAAAGATAACTTTTCACAACTGATTTACTCGGGACCCATGCAGGTTTGTACTATATGTGCACATCAATTACCAAGACGTGTTCGGTCATGTGTAGTTTTGCATTATATGATCATAACAGGTGCTCAGTGTAACAGGAGATGGGTTAACAACGAAATAGACTTATTCACAACTGATTCACTCGGGACCCATGCAGATTTGTATTACATGTGCACATCAATTACCCAAACGTGTTCGGTGATATGTAGTTTTGCATTATATGATCATAATAGGTGCTCAGTGGAGCAAAAGATGGGTTAACAAAGAAATAGACTTATTCACAACTGATATACTCGGGACCCATGCAGTTTTGTACTATATGTGCACATCAATTACCTATACATGTTGGGGCACGTGTAGTTGTGCATTATATGATCATAACAGTGGCTCAATATAGCAGGAGTTGGGTTAACAGAGAAAGATAACTTTTCACAACTGATTTACTCGGGACCCATACAGTTTTGTACTACATGTGCACATCAATTACCTAAACATGTTGGGGCACGTGTAGTTGTGCATTATATGATCATAACAGTGGCTCAATATAGCAGGATTTGGGTTAACAGAGAAAGATAACTTTTCACAACTGATTTACTCGGGACCCATACAGTTTTGTACTACATGTGCACATCAATTACCTAAACATGTTGGGGCACGTGTAGTTGTGCATTATATGATCATAACAGTGGCTCAATATAGCAGGAGTTGGGTTAACAAAGAAAGATAACTTTTCACAACTGATTCACTCGGGACCCATGCAGATTTGTATTACATGTGCACATCAATTACCTAAACATATTGGGGCACGTGTAGTTGTGCATTATATGATCATAACAGTGGCTCAATATAGCAGGAGTTGGGTTAACAGAGAAAGATAACTTTTCACAACTGATTTACTCGGGACCCATGCAGGTTTGTACTACATGTGCACATCAATTACCTAAACATGTTGGGGCACGTGTAGTTGTGCATTATATGATCATAACAGTGGCTCAATATAGCAGGAGTTGGGTTAACAGAGAAAGATAACTTTTCACAACTGATTTACTCGGGACCCATGCAGGTTTGTACTACATGTGCACATCAATTACCTAAACATGTTGGGGCACGTGTAGTTGTGCATTATATGATCATAACAGTGGCTCAATATAGCAGGAGTTGGGTTAACAGAGAAAGATAACTTTTCACAACTGATTTACTCGGGACCCATGCAGGTTTGTACTATATGTGCACATCAATTACCAAGACGTGTTCGGTCATGTGTAGTTTTGCATTATATGATCATAACAGGTGCTCAGTGTAACAGGAGATGGGTTAACAACGAAATAGACTTATTCACAACTGATTCACTCGGGACCCATGCAGATTTGTATTACATGTGCACATCAATTACCCAAACGTGTTCGGTGATATGTAGTTTTGCATTATATGATCATAATAGGTGCTCAGTGGAGCAAAAGATGGGTTAACAAAGAAATAGACTTATTCACAACTGATATACTCGGGACCCATGCAGTTTTGTACTACATGTGCACATCAATTACCTATACATGTTGGGGCACGTGTAGTTGTGCATTATATGATCATAACAGTGGCTCAATATAGCAGGAGTTGGGTTAACAGAGAAAGATAACTTTTCACAACTGATTTACTCGGGACCCATGCAGGTTTGTACTATATGTGCACATCAATTACCAAGACGTGTTCGGTCATGTGTAGTTTTGCATTATATGATCATAACAGTAGCTCAATATAGCAGGAGTTGGGTTAACAGAGAAAGATAACTTTTCACAACTAATTTACTCGGGACCCATGCAGGTTTGTACTACATGTGCACATCAATTACCTAAACATGTTGGGGCACGTGTAGTTGTGCAATATATGATCATAACAGTAGCTCAATATAGCAGGAGTTGAGTTAACAGAGAAAGATAACTTTTCACAACTGATTTACTCGGGACCCATGCAGGTTTGTACTACAAGTGCACATCAATTACCTAAACATGTTGGGGCACGTGTAGTTGTGCATTATACGATCATAACAGTGGCTCAATATAGCAGGAGTTGGGTTAACAGAGAAAGATAACTTTTCACAACTGATTTACTCGGGACCCATGCAGGTTTGTACTACATGTGCACATCAATTACCTAAACATGTTGGGGCACGTGTAGTTGTGCATTATATGATCATAACAGTAGCTCAATATAGCAGGAGTTGAGTTAACAGAGAAAGATAACTTTCACAACTGATTTACTCGGGACCCATGCAAATTTGTACTACATGTGCACATCAATTACCTAAACATGTTGGGGCACGTGTAGTTGTGCATTATATGATCATAACAGTGGCTCAATATAGCAGGAGTTGGGTTAACAGAGAAAGATAACTTTTCACAACTGATTTACTCGGGACCCATGCAGGTTTGTACTACATGTGCACATCAATTACCTAAACATGTTGGGGCACGTGTAGTTGTGCATTATTATTATTATTAGCCGTTACTCGAGTCCGAGTATGAAAATGTTACAGTCGATAAATTGTGTACAATAAAAAACAAGTAACAGGTGTAGTTTATTGTAATTCCCATTCATCTACGGTGCACACGACTATGGCTATAGAGGCCAATTCGGGAGAGCACATGTCGACCGCAGTCAGGACAAACATAGACCTGGTTAGGTCTTGGATTCGGCCTTCTTGCAGCAACATTTCCTTGATAGCTGGCCACAACCCCTCGCCATTCGGTTCTGTCCGCTGCAAGTTGTTCCCATTGCTCGTCTGCAATACCGCAGGACTTTAGATTTTCATGGAGAGCGTCTTTGAACCTCTTTCGTTGACCGCCACGCCTTCTTCTACCGCTTAGCAAATCACCATAAAGTGTGCATTTAGGAAGGCGGTTATCATGCATACGATGAACGTGACCTGCCCATCTTAGGCGTGCTCTTGAAATAAGCACCTCAATTGCAAGGCTGTTTGCTCTCCTGAGTACTTCCACGTTTGATATGTGATGGAACCAACGGATTTTCATCATACTTCTGAGATGTCTTTGCTGAAAACGTTCTAATTCTTTCACATGACGACGGTAAATGACCCAGCTTTCACATCCATATAGCAGTGTTGGAATGACAACTGCTCTGTAGACAGCCATTTTCGTTGACAAAGCAAGGTCGTGGTTGTCAAATACTCTCTCTCTAAGTCCCCAGAGTGCTCTAGATGCAGCGTTAATTCTATTGCGAATCTCGCTGTCCATGTTTGCTTTGTCATTAACAACGTTGCCTAAGTAATTGAACTGATCCACCACTTCAAGAGAATTTCCGTTAAGTGTAATGTCTATTTGGTTCACTTGATGAGGAGTTGACATAATCTTAGTCTTTCCAATGTTGATTTTAAGTCCCAAGGAATCATAGCTCTGGGCATACACATCTAAAAGTTCTTGAAGCTCTTCCGGCGTAGAGGCTAAAAGTGCACAGTCATCCGCATACTGGAGATCACAAATGAATCGTGTGCGTGTCTTCGTGAAAGCTCTAAAGCGCCCTATGTTAAAGAGACCGCCATCAAAACGGTATCTGAGACCTATTCCTCTGACTGTCAGTTTGTTGTCAACAATAATTGTTAGAGCAGTGGTAAACAAATTAAAGAGTAGGGGTGCCAGGACACATCCCTGCCTAACTCCAGTGAGGGTTTGGAAAGGTTCGGTTGCCTCATTATTATACATAACCTGGGCGTTGTTGTTTGTATGTAGACTGCGACATACTTCCACAAATTTTCTAGGGATACCTAAGCGGAACATAATTTTCCAGAGCACTTCCCTGTCCACCGAGTCAAACGCCTTGGTTAAATCAATGAAGGCCATGTGAATTTCTCCTTGATGTTCGAGTGCTTTTTCTTGAAGCTGTTTAAGTGTGAAGATTAAATCCGATGTGCCTCGGTTTGGTCTAAAGCCACTCTGTGTTTCAGGAAGTAACTTTTCCATAACAGGTGTTAGCCTATTTGCCATCGCTTTAGTGAGTATCTTCCCTCCAACAGCCAGGAGAGCTATACCCCTGTAATTTCCACAGTCCGCAGCGCTCCCTTTGTTTTTGAAGAGGTTAATTAAAAGTGTATCACGAAACTCCTGCGGAGCTTGACCACTTTCCCACACGACATCAAACAGTTTTTTGAGGTAGGGTATGAGCTCTGACGACACAGCTTTAAAGATCTCAGCTGGGAGTGAGTCGGCGCCGGGAGATTTGTTATTTTTTAGCTGCCCAATGGCGGTTAAGATCTCTTCCGTTGTTAGTGGCTTATCTAAGTCTTCGAAGGTGTCGTATTGAGGGATAAGATTTATAATATCGTGATCGGCTTGACTTTGCTGGTTAAGAATGTTAGAGTAGTGTTCTTTCCATCGGGCTCTTATTTCCTGGTCTTCTTTGAGGAGATTTCCATTTAAATCTTTAATAGGGCACATATTTTTCCGACTGGGGCCGTACACTGCTTTTACTCCTTGAAAGAAATTCCTGTAGTCGTGTGAATCGGCGTACCTTTGAATTTCTCTGGCCTTGCTTGCCCACCACTCGTTCTTTATTCTTCTGATTTCGCGTTGCGTTTCATACTTAGATTGGGTAAAAGCTTCTGCTTTTGATGAGTCGTTGGGGTGGTTGATAGCGTTTTGGAAGGCAATATGTTTGCGGTCAAGAAGTTCTTGTATAAAAGCTTCATTATCATTGAACCAGTCCTCCTGTTTTTTACTTGCTACAGTGCCAAGAATTTCCTCACTCGCACTTTTTAAGCTGTCTTTAATTTGTGTCCAGGTAGCAGCGACATCTACAGAATTGGTTTCTTCTAGTGCACTCAAATTCTCTTGAACTTTTTGCTTTAGCTGTTCGACGGTTTGTTGGTCACGCAATTTACTAATACAGAGACGGGGTCTACGTTTTACTTGAGCTCTTCGGTGTTTGGGTCTCATAACAATTTTCATTTTAGAGACAGCAGGACGATGATCGGTCCAACATTCGCTATCAATGCGCGCCTTTGTAATTTGGACGTCCTTGAGATGCTTCCTACGTACGATAACATAGTCCAGTAGATGCCAGTGACCTGATCTGGGGTGACGCCAGGTGCCTTTAAATTTATCCTTTTGTCGGAAAATGGTGTTTGTTATAACTAGATCATGTTCGGCGCATTTAGTTAGGAGTAGTTGACCATTAGCGTTCATGTTGCCCATGTTGTGCATTATATGATCATAACAGTAGCTCAATATAACAGGAGTTGGGTTAACAGAGAAAGATAACTTTTCACAACTGATTTACTCGGGACCCATGCAGGTTTGTACTACATGCGCACATCAATTACCTAAACATGTTGGGGCACGTGTAGTTGTGCATTATATGATCATAACAGTGGCTCAATATAGCAGGAGTTGGGTTAACAGAGAAAGATAACTTTTCACAACAGATTTACTCGGGACCCATGCAGGTTTGTACTACATGTGCACATCAATTACCTAAACATGTTGGGGCACGTATAGTTGTGCATTATATGATCATAACAGTAGCTCAATATAGCAGGAGTTGGGTTAACAGAGAAAGATAACTTTTCACAACTGATTTACCCGGGACCCATGCAGGTTTGTACTACATGTGCACATCAATTACCTAAACATGTTGGGGCACGTGTAGTTGTGCATTATATGATCATAAGAGTAGCTCAATATAGCAGAAGTTGGGTTAACAGAGAAAGATAACATTTCACAACTGATTTACTCGGGACCCATGCAGGTTTGTACTACATGTGCACATCAATTACCTAAACATGATGGGGCACGTGTAGTTGTGCATTATATGATCATAACAGTGGCTCAATATAGCAGGAGTTGGGTTAACAGAGAAAGATAACTTTTCACAACTGATTTACTCGGGACCCATGCAGGTTTGTACTATATGTGCACATCAATTACCAAGACGTGTTCGGTCATGTGTAGTTTTGCATTATATGATCATAACAGTAGCTCAATATAGCAGGAGTTGGGTTAACAGAGAAAGATAACTTTTCACAACTTATTTACTCGGGACCCATGCAGGTTTGTACTACATGTGCACATCAATTACCTAAACATGTTGGGGCACGTGTAGTTGTGCATTATGTGATCATAACAGTGGCTCAATATAGCAGGAATTGGGTTAACAGAGAAAGATAACTTTTCACAACTGATTTACTCGGGACCCATGCAGGTTTGTACTACATGTGCACATCAATTACCTAAACATGTTGGGGCACGTGTAGTTGTGCATTATATGATCATAAGAGTAGCTCAATATAGCAGAAGTTGGGTTAACAGAGAAAGATAACATTTCACAACTGATTTACTCGGGACCCATGCAGGTTTGTACTACATGTGCACATCAATTACCTAAACATGTTGGGGCACGTGTAGTTGTGCATTATATGATCATAACAGTGGCTCAATATAGCAGGAGTTGAGTTAACAGAGAAAGATAACTTTTCACAACTGATTTACTCGGGACCCATGCAGGTTTGTACTATATGTGCACATCAATTACCTAAACATGTTGGGGCACGTGTAGTTGTGCATTATATGATCATAAGAGTAGCTCAATATAGCAGAATTTGGGTTAACAGAGAAAGATAACATTTCACAACTGATTTACTCGGGACCCATGCAGGTTTGTACTACATGTGCACATCAATTACCTAAACATGTTGGGGCACGTGTAGTTGTGCATTATATGATCATAACAGTAGCTCAATATAGCAGGAGTTGGGTTAACAGAGAAAAATAACTTTTCACAACTGATTTACTCGGAACCCATGCAGGTTTGTACTACATGTGCACATCAATTACCTAAACATGTTGGGGCACGTGTAGTTGTGCATTATATGATCATAACAGTCGCTCAACTGATTTACTCGGGACCCATGCAGGTTTGTACTACATGTGCACATCAATTACCTAAACATGTTGGGGCACGTGTAGTTGTGCATTATATGATCATAACAGTGGCTCAATATAGCAGGAGATGGATTAACAGAGAAAGATAACTTTTCACAACTGATTTACTCGGGACCCATGCAGGTTTGTACTATATGCGCACATCAATTACCAAGACGTGTTCGGTCATGTGTAGTTTTGCATTATATGATCATAACAGGTGCTCAGTGTAACAGGAGATGGGTTAACAACGAAATAGACTTATTCACAACTGATTCACTCGGGACCCATGCAGATTTGTATTACATGTGCACATCAATTACCCAAACGTGTTCGGTGATATGTGGTTTTGCATTATATGATCATAATAGGTGCTCAGTGGAGCAAAAGATGGGTTAACAAAGAAATAGACTTATTCACAACTGATATACTCGGGACCCATGCAGTTTTGTACTACATGTGCACATCAATTACCTATACATGTTGGGGCACGTGTAGTTGTGCATTATATGATCATAACAGTGGCTCAATATAGCAGGAGTTGGGTTAACAGAGAAAGATAACTTTTCACAACTGATTTACTCGGGACCCATACAGTTTTGTACTACATGTGCACATCAATTACCTAAACATGTTGGGGCACGTGTAGTTGTGCATTATATGATCATAACAGTGGCTCAATATAGCAGGATTTGGGTTAACAGAGAAAGATAACTTTTCACAACTGATTTACTCGGGACCCATACAGTTTTGTACTACATGTGCACATCAATTACCTAAACATGTTGGGGCACGTGTAGTTGTGCATTATATGATCATAACAGTAGCTCAATATAGCAGGAGTTGGGTTAACAGAGAAAGATAACTTTTCACAACTGATTTACTCGGGACCCATGCAGGTTTGTACTATATGTGCACATCAATTACCAAGACGTGTTCGGTCATGTGTAGTTTTGCATTATATGATCATAACAGGTGCTCAGTGTAACAGGAGATGGGTTAACAACGAAATAGACTTATTCACAACTGATTCACTCGGGACCCATGCAGATTAGTATTACATGTGCACATCAATTACCCAAACGTGTTCGGTGATATGTAGTTTTGCATTATATGATCATAATAGGTGCTCAGTGGAGCAAAAGATGGGTTAACAAAGAAATAGACTTATTCACAACTGATTTACTCGGGTCCCATGCAGGTTTGTACTGCATGTGCACATCAATTATCTAAACATGTTGGGGCACGTGTAGTTGTGCACTATATGATCATAACAGTGGCTCAATATAGCAGGAGTTGGGTTAACAGAGAAAGATAACTTTTCACAACTGATTTACTCGGGACTCATGCAGGTTTGTACTACATGTGCACATCAATTACCTAAACATGTTGGGGCACGTGTAGTTGTGCACTATATGATCATAACAGTGGCTCAATATAGCAGGAGTTGGGTTAACAGAGAAAGATAACTTTTCACAACTGATTTACTCGGGACCCATGCAGGTTTGTACTACATGTGCACATCAATTACCTAAACATGTTGGGGCACGTGTAGTTGTGCATTATATGATCATAACAGTGGCTCAATATAGCAGGAGTTGAGTTAACAGAGAAAGATAACTTTTCACAACTGATTTACTCGGGACCCATGCAGGTTTGTATTATATGTGCACATCAATTACCTAAACATGTTGGGGCACGTGTAGTTGTGCATTATATGATCATAAGAGTAGCTCAATATAGCAGAAGTTGGGTTAACAGAGAAAGATAACATTTCACAACTGATTTACTCGGGACCCATGCAGGTTTGTACTACATGTGCACATCAATTACCTAAACATGTTGGGGCACGTGTAGTTGTGCATTATATGATCATAACAGTGGCTCAATATAGCAGGAGTTGAGTTAACAGAGAAAGATAACTTTTCACAACTGATTTACTCGGGACCCATGCAGGTTTGTACTATATGTGCACATCAATTACCTAAACATGTTGGGGCACGTGTAGTTGTGCATTATATGATCATAAGAGTAGCTCAATATAGCAGAAGTTGGGTTAACAGAGAAAGATAACATTTCACAACTGATTTACTCGGGACCCATGCAGGTTTGTACTACATGTGCACATCAATTACCTAAACATGTTGGGGCACGTGTAGTTGTGCATTATATGATCATAACAGTCGCTCAATATAGCAGGAGTTGGGTTAACAGAGAAAGATAACTTTTCACAACTGATTTACTCGGGACCCATGCAGGTTTGTACTACATGTGCACATCAATTACCTAAACATGTTGGGGCACGTGTAGTTGTGCAATATATGATCATAACAGTAGCTCAATATAGCAGGAGTTGGGTTAACAGAGAAAGATAACTTTTCACAACTGATTTACTCGGGACCCATGCAGGTTTGTACTACATGTGCACATCAATTACCTAAACATGTTGGGGCACGTGTAGTTGTGCATTATATGATCATAACAGTAGCTCAATATAGCTGGAGTTGAGTTAACAGAGAAAGATAACTTTTCACAACTGATTTACTCGGGACTCATGCAGGTTTGTACTATATGTGCACATCAATTACCTAAACATGTTGGGGCACGTGTAGTTGTGCATTATATGATCATAAGAGTAGCTCAATATAGCAGGAGTTGGGTTAACAGAGAAAGATAACTTTTCACAACTGATTTACTCGGGACCCATGCAGGATTGTACTACATGTGCACATCAATTACCTAAACATGTTGGGGCACGCGTAGTTGTGCATTATATGATCATAACAGTAGCTCAATATAGCAGGAGTTGGGTTAACAGAGAAAGATAAGTTTTCACAACTGATTTACTCGGGACCCATGCAGGTTTGTACTACATGTGCACATCAATTACCTAAACATGTTGGGGCACGTGTAGTTGTGCATTATATGATCATAACAGTAGCTCAATATAGCAGGAGTTGGATTAACAGAGAAAGATAACTTTTCACAACTGATTTACTCGGGACCCATGCAGGTTTGTACTACATGTGCACATCAATTACCTAAACATGTTGGGGCACGTGTAGTTGCGCATTATATGATCATAACAGTAGCTCAATATAGCAGGAGTTGGATTAACAGAGAAAGATAACTTTTCACAACTGATTTACTCGGGACCCATGCAGGTTTGTACTATATGTGCACATCAATTACCAAGACGTGTTCGGTCATGTGTAGTTTTGCATTATATGATCATAACAGGTGCTCAGTGTAACAGGAGATGGGTTAACAACGAAATAGACTTATTCACAACTGATTCACTCGGGACCCATGCAGATTTGTATTACATGTGCACATCAATTACCCAAACGTGTTCGGTGATATGTAGTTTTGCATTATATGATCATAATAGGTGCTCAGTGGAGCAATAGATGGGTTAACAAAGAAATAGACTTATTCACAACTGATATACTCGGGACCCATGCAGTTTTGTACTACATGTGCACATCAATTACCTATACATGTTGGGGCACGTGTAGTTGTGCATTATATGATCATAACAGTGGCTCAATATAGCAGGAGTTGGGTTAACAGAGAAAGATAAATTTTCACAACTGATTTACTCGGGACCCATGCAGTTTTGTACTACATGTGCACATCAATTACCTAAACATGTTGGGGCACGTATAGTTGTGCATTATATGATCATAACAGTGGCTCAATATGGCAGGAGTTGGGTTAACAGAGAAAGATAACTTTTCACAACTGATTTACTCGGGACCCGTGCAGGTTTGTACTACATGTGCACATCAATTACCTAAACATGTTGGGGCACGTGCAGTTGTGCATTATATGATCATAACAGTGGCTCAATATAGCAGGAGTTGGGTTAACAGAGAAAGATAACTTTTCACAACTGATTTACTCGGGACCCATGCAGGTTTGTACTATATGTGCACATCAATTACCAAGACGTGTTCGGTCATGTGTAGTTTTGCATTATATGATCATAACAGTAGCTCAATATAGCAGGAGTTGGGTTAACAGAGAAAGATAACTTTTCACAACTGATTTACTCGGGACCCATGCAGGTTTGTACTACATGTGCACATCAATTACCTAAACATGTTGGGGCACGTGTAGTTGTGCATTATATGATCATAACAGTGGCTCAATATAGCAGGAATTGGGTTAACAGAGAAAGATAACTTTTCACAACTGATTTACTCGGGACCCATGCAGGTTTGTACTTCATGTGCACATCAATTACCTAAACATGTTGGGGCACGTGTAGTTGTGCATTATATGATCATAACAGTGGCTCAATATAGCAGGAGTTGGGTTAACAGAGAAAGATAACTTTTCACAACTGATTTACTCGGGACCCATGCAGGTTTGTACTATATGTGCACATCAATTACCAAGACATGTTCGGTCATGTGTAGTTTTGCATTATATGATCATAACAGGTGCTCAGTGTAACAGGAGATGGGTTAACAACGAAGTAGACTTATTCACAACTGATTCACTCGGGACCCATGCAGATTTGTATTACATGTGCACATCAATTACCCAAACGTGTTCGGTGATATGTAGTTTTGCATTATATGATCATAATAGGTGCTCAGTGGAGCAAAAGATGGGTTAACAAAGAAATAGACTTATTCACAACTGATATACTCGGGACCCATGCAGTTTTGTACTACATGTGCACATCAATTACCTATACATGTTGGGGCACGTGTAGTTGTGCATTATATGATCATAACAGTGGCTCAATATAGCAGGAGTTGGGTTAACAGAGAAAGATAACTTTTCACAACTGATTTACTCGGGACCCATGCAGTTTTGTACTACATGTGCACATCAATTACCTAAGCATATTGGGGCACGTATAGTTGTGCATTATATGATCATAACAGTGGCTCAGTATAGCAGGAGTTGGGTTAACAGAGAAAGATAACTTTTCACAACTAATTTACTCGGGACCCATGCAGGTTTGTACTACTGTTAAAGAACGCTATAACCCCGATATACTTTTCGACGTTGTAACAAAATCCGACTTAGGAAATATTTCGTAAGAAAAGCGTGCTTCACGTAAAAACGCCGTGGAGGAGGTTTTTAATTCTTGGAAATATATTTTTGCTCTTCGGAGCGTTTTTTATGCCAAATTTTCGCTAACTCTTCGAGGAGCGTTAATTTGGTAAGTGTAGTAAATGTCGCTGCACAGGGACGTAATGTCGCCCCGACCACCCAATTTTGGAAAGTATTCTAAAATTGGACTTGAACTTCCAAATTTCCAAGATTAAAAACCCTTTTACGAATCCACGTTGTCAAGCACTGCAACTCTTACGAAGTGTTGAATATGAGGACAAGTTAGTCCAACGACTATTCAAAGTATATCGGAAGTTATAGCGAAAATAGCCCTTAGCGACATGGGACCCCCCATCATTTCCTAGCAGTCGATTTTGACGGGGAAATGATGCGTTTTGACGGGGTTTGCCCTAAACCGGTTCCTCAGTGATTCGGAGTCAAAAAAGTATCTATACCATGTACTCACACGTGCATGGGATTTGCCTTGCCTGAACGTAAAATTTGTTATTGCATAATACAAACGAAGTAGATACGCTTCAAGCAATTTTAAGCTCCGAGGAGCGACCAAAATTTATGTGAATTAATAAATACGTTTATAAAGACAGGCAAGCATAAGCCCACCAAAATTTCAGTTACATGAACTATTCCTTGAATCTTTTTGTGCATCGTTAGCTTTTCAAACTGCATATTGGATGGTAGTTGGTACCGTATGAATCGTCCCGTTCCTCACCATGTGTTGTACACGGGTCAGACCATTGTTTGTTAACATTTTCACTGAAGAAGTTGTGTAAAAACATAAATTTTTTAAAGATTTAATATACATTTTTTGAACTTTATATTGTCTTTTACTTGTGTTTTCTAACAAAATTTCCCTTTCAGATTTAATTTTAAGAGAGTGTTAAACAGACAGTGTTAGATTTATAGTGTTACGACGTCTTCCAATTGATACCATCAGAGCCGCAGTTAAGCATAAACGACAGTAAGTATGATTTATTCATTAATCTCCGTCTGAAACAGTCACTTGAACCCTAAAAAAAAAAATTTTGTGAACGTAATATTTTTATTTAGCATTTAGAAAAGGTTGAGGAAAAAGAAAATTAATTTTTTTCTTTTTCCTATTTTTTTTCAATTTTTCTAAGTTTTTCGAACAAAAAATACGTCCTTCAGACTTCCATCAAAAGCATGGATCGTTCACATGGCGCCCGAGCAGGGACCATGCCGTCCCCAAACCCAACAAATCCTTTCTCATTCATGGCGGAAGACTCCGAGGGGTCGACCCCAAGAGAATTTTATGAGCGAGTCACCGCACCGCTCGTCGACGACGGTTCTAGAGGGATAGAACCACAGCGACTGTTTCCGGAGGGAGATAATGTTAATTTATCAGCTTCACAGCCACAAACTGCTTCGATGGAGAGTATGTTTCTGAAAATGGCAGAGGGCTTCGTGCAGGCGATACAGAACGTGTCGACCTGTACGCCCCATGAGAGACAAAGATGTCCGAACGTGACGTTCCATGGGCTTGATCATGAAGATCCAGAAGCATTTCTGAAAATTATGGAGGAATATTTCGACAGAGCTCGCATAAGCCACGACTATGATCGCCTCCATAACGTAACCGGCCAACTCAAGGGCGAAGCTCAACGATGGTCCGAACAATTTAGGACGTTGACTACTTCGTATGCCTTATTCAAGGAAAGATTCCTTACGAGATTTAATTCTCCCGACATACAGTCACGAGCTATTGCTCAACTGTATGCCGTCAAGCAAACGTCTTTAGACGACACGGCAGTGTTTATCACAAGGAAAACCTGTCTTTTCGATCGTATTGATCCCTTTAAATCCGAAGCCATCAGAGCTCGGGTCATCATGGACCAACTGCGTCCAGAAATTAGGTCACGCTTGAGAAGCAACCTAATTTCAAACACAGAGATGTTAATAGCAGCGGCTACTAACGTCGAGCGGGATTCAGCTGACGAACAGACGTCGCTAATCCAGCTTATTGATCAACGTCTGTCCCGCGCGTCTTACTATCGAGAGCCGGGACACATCAGTCCACAAAATTCAAGTATAAGGAGCAATGGAAGCCCAACTCCGACAGCACCGAGGGTGCATTTCCGAGAGGACGTATCTCGACAGGACGGTCCAGGCAGAGCGCCTGGTCGTCCTATTTTTATGCCTAATTTATCAAGCGGATCAGTGAATCCTGACCGCAGGCAAAACAATTTTAATGGCGGATCGGGGAAATTCCGAGTACCCGACCGACCGGCTACCCCGTGCCGATACTGCACAGACACAGTGCAGTGGCACTTCCATAGTCAGTGTCCGAATAACCCTCATCTCAATAGGAGACCGGGAAACTTTCGAGGGGCCAGAGACCCAGGCCAGGGTCCATCTGCAAGATCCCCGGCACAACGGCCGAACCAAGGCGGCAGCAATGTCCAGTAATTTTTTCCGATACTCATGACCACTACGACGCTCCTCTGCACAAGACAAGAGAGTCAATAAATTATATGAGCGAAGCGTTCCCTTTGCCTCGTATAAAAGTTCAAATAAATGAACATGCGGTCGACGCACTGATAGATTCAGGCTCGACGCGAAACGTTATCCATCCGAGGATGTTGGATAATTTTAAAAATCTCACGACACGTCGATCATTTGCTATGGCGTGCGGAGATCGAATGGTGGACTCTCTTGGCACGACAAAATTACAAGTAATAATTTCAGGCACCCCTTTTGAAATTGATTTTCAAGTAATCGAAAATTTAAACGAAACGATAATATTAGGATCACCATTCTTATATATGAACAATGTCGCATATGATTATGGCAGAAAATGCCTATATGCCGGCACAGAAGAGCGTATTACCGTCTTCTGGAATCAAGCTTCTCAGAGGGAGAGACAGCAGGCAAAGCTTCCTGAAGAGCTTGTTATTAAAGACAAATTTCTACGGCCGCTGTTCGAAGAATTTGTCGATCTGTTCACTGCGGAACCGACTCAAGCAACCACAGTGACTGTGAAACACAAAATTACAGTGAAAGACACGAAACCATTTAATATCAGACCATATCCGATGTCTCCGAGTACTAAGAAAATTATGTACGACCAAATCGAAGAGATGTTAAAAGCTGGCGTCATCGAACCTAGCACTGCCCAATATAGTTCACCACCAGTGATAATAAAACGCTCGGACAAGAAACCACGATTTTGCATCGACTATCGCCATTTGAATGAAATGACTGAAGACGAGGCTTCCGTCTTACCCAAGATACACGAAAGTATTAAAGATTTAGGCAATTCGAAGATTTTTTCTGTGTTGGATTTAAAAAGTGGATATTGGCAAATACCGCTAGATGAAGCATCAAAAGATTTTTCGACTTTTACCACTCCTGATGGGGCAGCTTACAGATTCAATGTCATGCCTTTCGGACTCAAGACAGCTCCCTGTACCTTTCAGAAATTCATGGCAAAGGACGTTTTAACGGGTTACCTGCACCATTTCTGTAAAGTGTATTTAGATGATATAATCGTTTACAGCGTAAACGTGAAGGAGCATATGTCCCACTTGAGATTAGTCTTTGAAAGACTACGTCTGCATAATCTGAAAGTGTCACCGGAAAAGTGTGTAATAGCGACGAATGAAATCCAATATTTAGGCCATACAATTAGAACCGATACTTCCCAACCATTAGAAAAACATGTCTTACAAATTCAAAATTATCCCGTTCCAGCTACGAAAAAGCAGCTACAAAGTTTCCTAGGGCTTTGCAACTGGGTACGAGAATATCTACCAAATGTGGCGATGATCACGAAGCCACTAACGAAACTTCTTTCGAAGGAAAATCGTTTTCACTGGAACCATACATGCGATGAAGCGTTTAGAAAATTAAAAGAATTATTATCCGGACCGCTGGAACTCCATCGGCCGGATTTTTCACGTCAATTCATTTTGCAAACAGATGCATCACTACAAGGCCTTTCGGCCGTGTTATATCAATTAGGCGACAACGGCGAAAAATACATAATCTCGTATGCAAGCAACACGTTATCTCCAGCAGAGAGACGTTACCACATAAACGAGCTAGAATGCTTGGCGGTGGTGAACTATATTAAAAAGTACAAGATGTACTTAGCAGACAAACCGTTCTTGGTGAAGACGGACAACAGGGCGTTACTTTGGTTAAACAAACATAAGGACGACAAAACAAAATTTACTCGATGGTCATTACTATTGCAAGAATATGCATTCAAAATTGAACACTGTCCAGGAAAGGAAAATTTATTAGCAGATTTTCTAAGTCGTAACCCACAAAATCATTATGTCGAGACAGACGATGAAGAGGAAAGAATGTTCCTACCAAATTATAAGTGTCCAGAACGTATTTCTGTATTAACGCACTCAGAAATATACGAAGATATCGTACAGGCTCAATTGAGTTCAAGAGATATTCAAGACAAGATCCGCCGTTGGAATGATCTATTTCAACAGGAACAACGTTCCGATGCGGATCTTATTTTTATGCAAAATTTTCACGTCCAAGACGATGTACTTTTTAAAGATTGTGATAGAAATTTTAAATTAATAGTTCCAAAGAGGAAAATAAAAGAATTGATTTACCATTATCATGACCGAGATGAAGCATGTCATCCAGGAAGAGACGAGACTCTCAGGAAAATAGCGAAACGCTACTATTTCAATAATATGGCCAGGATCGTAGGCAGATACATAAACGACTGTCTGATATGCCAGTCTGTCAAGACAAGACAAGCCCAACCCAATGCTCCACTTAGAAGTCATGCACCCCAAAATGCATTTGAAACCTTGAGCGTCGACGTAATTGGCCCGCTGCAGAGGACTAAAGACGCCGAAAACAGATACATGATTATCGTCGAAGACGTTTTCAGTAAATGGATAGAGGCAAAGGCATACATTCAGGTCGACGGCAGAACGATAGCCAAATATATCGACGAAGAAATAGTAGCAAGATTCGGAGTCCCTCGAGTCATAATATCAGACAACGGTGGTCATTTCAATTCCGAATGGTACATCACATTTTGCGAAAGGAATGGTATCGAACGATACTTAATTCCAGCATATCACCAACAGTCCAACCCCGTGGAACGACGGGTGCAGGAATGCAAGAAAATTTTAAAGACTCTTTTATTCAAAAAGCCAAACGACACTTGGGATCGCTACGTGCATCAAATGACATATATATTAAGAAATCGTAGGAACGCCGCTACAAATCAAACACCTAGCATGGTTGTGTTAGGATATGATCCAGCCGAAAGAGGCGAATGGGATTTGTATGCCTGGAGGCAAGAAAGAGCCAAGCAACAAACGCTTCCACGATACGAGCGAATCAAGGAAGCCCGTCAGGCCCAACAAGATTATAAACAGAAATATGCGCCGAAAGAGGCCGTCACTCCGATCGTCTACAAAGTAGGAGACAGAGTCATGAGTAAGAGAAAAAAGAAGGTACATACCTTCACGCCGTCTTGGTCAGGCCCAACCAGAATTCTGAAGAAGTTTTCAGACGAGGTGTATCTCGTGCAAAAGGGAAATGCAACGACAAGAGTACATGTCGATGATTTGAGACCAGCCCCGCCAGAGGAGCACAACTTGGAAATCGAATCTTCCGATGAAGAAAATGCTAGTCCAGGCGGAACATCACTCGATGGAAATGATTCCCCGTTCTCAGACGATTCCACAGAACCTCTACTGCCGGAGCAAACGGTTGTACAAATCCATGCACCGCCACGAGATGCTTCCACTTCTGATTCAGAATCCAGTTCTGGAGATTCAATCATCTTTTTATAACATTTTTCAACCTAGGCTAAGTTTTAACTTAGTGCTAGGTTTATTTTATATCAAAATTTCCATACCAACTTCTTGTCGTGTCAGGCAAAAGTTGGTATTTTTTATGCATTTTTTACAAGTTATTTTCATCTGAGGATATTGTATCCAAATACAAATCTTCCAAATTCACTGCAGCAACTCTGACCGTGTCCGGCAGAGTTGGTATTTTTTATAATTTTTTCAAAGTCCTCATATGTTCAAAACATATACATCTGTAAGCAGAGTCCGACCCAAAGGGTCCAAACAAATGTTCCATTGGCACGGCATGGAAAGACGACGACTCTGACGCAAGGGCGCGATTCAGATGAGTCTAGCAACTCAAGGGCGAGATGCCGCCACGTCTGCTGGAGGGGCAGATGCAACGATCCGACGGATGCAGATTCTGTCGCAGATTTCTCCCAAGAAGAGATTTTAATAAAAACTATTTCAATCAATATAAGTCAACAAAATTCAATGTTCCTATTCTCAAAGACGACGATGTGATATCGGTCGCAGATTTCTCCCAAGAAGAGAATTTTTAACTACTAGGAAACCATTTCAACCAATATAAGTCAACAAAATTCAATGTTCCTATTCTCAAAGACGACGATATGTTATCGGTCGCAGATCCCCAGACGGGATGTAAACAAACATTTTACTAAAATTTTGTTTTATTGTTTCATATAAACCGAGCAGAGCCATAGTATAGCTGGAGTTAAGCAGTCCGAGGACCACCTAAGCTGTTCCAGAAGGCAGTTCGACACCGAAGGTGATCGACGAGGCATAGACACGAGGAGGAGCAGACGCAAGCCCGCATTAGTGGAAGAACACTAAGAAAGATAAGTGCGTCGAAAGTGTTTGTGTTGTGTCATCGAAAATCTGAGGATTTTCGATTTTTTCTTTTTTATGCCATTTTGAAAACCAATGTTCAATAATTCAATCGAATGCTATGCATCGATATATGTTCAAACTTATTACCATTTTAGATTTGCATCTATGTTTTGTTCAGATAGGCCGGTCTGAACGATAACCGAATACAACACATGGGAGACTACATCCAATGATCCATTTTATTTTCAACCAAACAATTTACCAAACGTTACACAAAAAGATTCACGGAAAGGAGGGGAGTGTTAAAGAACGCTATAACCCCGATATACTTTTCGACGTTGTAACAAAATCCGACTTAGGAAATATTTCGTAAGAAAAGCGTGCTTCACGTAAAAACGCCGTGGAGGAGGTTTTTAATTCTTGGAAATATATTTTTGCTCTTCGGAGCGTTTTTTATGCCAAATTTTCGCTAACTCTTCGAGGAGCGTTAATTTGGTAAGTGTAGTAAATGTCGCTGCACAGGGACGTAATGTCGCCCCGACCACCCAATTTTGGAAAGTATTCTAAAATTGGACTTGAACTTCCAAATTTCCAAGATTAAAAACCCTTTTACGAATCCACGTTGTCAAGCACTGCAACTCTTACGAAGTGTTGAATATGAGGACAAGTTAGTCCAACGACTATTCAAAGTATATCGGAAGTTATAGCGAAAATAGCCCTTAGCGACATGGGACCCCCATCATTTCCTAGCAGTCGATTTTGACGGGGAAATGATGCGTTTTGACGGGGTTTGCCCTAAACCGGTTCCTCAGTGATTCGGAGTCAAAAAAGTATCTATACCATGTACTCACACGTGCATGGGATTTGCCTTGCCTGAACGTAAAATTTGTTATTGCATAATACAAACGAAGTAGATACGCTTCAAGCAATTTTAAGCTCCGAGGAGCGACCAAAATTTATGTGAATTAATAAATACGTTTATAAAGACAGGCAAGCATAAGCCCACCAAAATTTCAGTTACATGAACTATTCCTTGAATCTTTTTGTGCATCGTTAGCTTTTCAAACTGCATATTGGATGGTAGTTGGTACCGTATGAATCGTCCCGTTCCTCACCATGTGTTGTACACGGGTCAGACCATTGTTTGTTAACATTTTCACTGAAGAAGTTGTGTAAAAACATAAATTTTTTAAAGATTTAATATACATTTTTTGAACTTTATATTGTCTTTTACTTGTGTTTTCTAACAAAATTTCCCTTTCAGATTTAATTTTAAGAGAGTGTTAAACAGACAGTGTTAGATTTATAGTGTTACGACGTCTTCCAATTGATACCATCAGAGCCGCAGTTAAGCATAAACGACAGTAAGTATGATTTATTCATTAATCTCCGTCTGAAACAGTCACTTGAACCCTAAAAAAAAAAATTTTGTGAACGTAATATTTTTATTTAGCATTTAGAAAAGGTTGAGGAAAAAGAAAATTAATTTTTTTCTTTTTCCTATTTTTTTTCAATTTTTCTAAGTTTTTCGAACAAAAAATACGTCCTTCAGACTTCCATCAAAAGCATGGATCGTTCACACTACATGTGCACATCAATTACCTAAACATGTTGGGGCACGTGTAGTTGTGCATTATATGATCATAACAGTAGCTCAATATAGCAGGAGTTGAGTTAACAGAGAAAGATAACTTTTCACAACTGATTTACTCGGGACCCATGCAGGTTTGTACTACATGTGCATATCAATTACCTAAACATGTTGGGGCACGTGTAGTTGTGCATTATATGATCATAACAGTGGCTCGATATAGCAGGAGTTGGGTTAACAGAGAAAGATAACTTTTCACAACTGATTTACTCGGGACCCATGCAGGTTTGTACTACATGTGCACATCAATTACCTAAACATGTTGGGGCACGTATAGTTGTGCATTATATGATCATAACAGTAGCTCAATATAGCAGGAGTTGGGTTAACAGAGAAAGATAACTTTTCACAACTGATTTACCCGGGACCCATGCAGGTTTGTACTACATGTGCACATCAATTACCTAAACATGTTGGGGCACGTGTAGTTGTGCATTATATGATCATAAGAGTAGCTCAATATAGCAGAAGTTGGGTTAACAGAGAAAGATAACATTTCACAACTGATTTACTCGGGACCCATGCAGGTTTGTACTACATGTGCACATCAATTACCTAAACATGTTGGGGCACGTGTAGTTGTGCATTATATGATCATAACAGTAGCTCAATATAGCAGGAGTTGGGTTAACAGAGAAAGATAACTTTTCACAACTGATTTACTCGGGACCCATGCAGGTTTGTACTACATGTGCACATCAATTACCTAAACATGTTGGGGCACGCGTAGTTGTGCATTATATGATCATAACAGTAGCTCAATATAGCAGGAGTTGGGTTAACAGAGAAAGATAACTTTTCACAACTGATTTACTCGGGACCCATGCAGGTTTGTACTACATGTGCACATCAATTACCTAAACATGTTGGGGCACGTGTAGTTGTGCATTATATGATCATAACAGTAGCTCAATATAGCAGGAGTTGGGTTAACAGAGAAAGATAACTTTTCATAACTGATTTACTCGAGACCCATGCAGTTTTGTACTACATGTGCACATCAATTACCTAAACATGTTGGGGCACGTATAGTTGTGCATTATATGATCATAACAGTGGCTCAATATAGCAGGAGTTGGGTTAACAGAGAAAGATAACTTTTCACAACTGATTTACTCGGGACCCCTGCAGGTTTGTACTACATGTGCACATCAATTACCAAGACGTGTTCGGTCATGTGTAGTTTTGCATTATATGATCATAACAGGTGCTCAGTGTAACAGGAGATGGGTTAACAACGAAATAGACTTATTCACAACTGATTCACTCGGGACCCATGCAGATTAGTATTACATGTGCACATCAATTACCCAAACGTGTTCGGTGATATGTAGTTTTGCATTATATGATCATAATAGGTGCTCAGTGGAGCAAAAGATGGGTTAACAAAGAAATAGACTTATTCACAACTGATTTACTCGGGTCCCATGCAGGTTTGTACTACATGTGCACATCAATTACCTAAACATGTTGGGGCACGTGTAGTTGTGCACTATATGATCATAACAGTGGCTCAATATAGCAGGAGTTGGGTTAACAGAGAAAGATAACTTTTCACAACTGATTTACTCGGGACCCATGCATGTTTGTACTACATGTGCACATCAATTACCTAAACATGTTGGGGCACGTGTAGTTGTGCACTATATGATCATAACAGTGGCTCAATATAGCAGGAGTTGGGTTAACAGAGAAAGATAACTTTTCACAACTGATTTACTCGGGACCCATGCAGCTTTGTACTACATGTGCACATCAATTACCTAAACATGTTGGGGCACGTGTAGTTGTGCATTATATGATCATAACAGTGGCTCAATATAGCAGGAGTTGAGTTAACAGAGAAAGATAACTTTTCACAACTGATTTACTCGGGACCCATGCAGGTTTGTATTATATGTGCACATCAATTACCTAAACATGTTGGGGCACGTGTAGTTGTGCATTATATGATCATAAGAGTAGCTCAATATAGCAGAAGTTGGGTTAACAGAGAAAGATAACATTTCACAACTGATTTACTCGGGACCCATGCAGGTTTGTACTACATGTGCACATCAATTACCTAAACATGTTGGGGCACGTGTAGTTGTGCATTATATGATCATAACAGTGGCTCAATATAGCAAGAGTTGAGTTAACAGAGAAAGATAACTTTTCACAACTGATTTACTCGGGACCCATGCAGGTTTGTACTATATGTGCACATCAATTACCTAAACATGTTGGGGCACGTGTAGTTGTGCATTATATGATCATAAGAGTAGCTCAATATAGCAGAAGTTGGGTTAACAGAGAAAGATAACATTTCACAACTGATTTACTCGGGACCCATGCAGGTTTGTACTACATGTGCACATCAATTACCTAAACATGTTGGGGCACGTGTAGTTGTGCATTATATGATCATAACAGTCGCTCAATATAGCAGGAGTTGGGTTAACAGAGAAAGATAACTTTTCACAACTGATTTACTCGGGACCCATGCAGGTTTGTACTACATGTGCACATCAATTACCTAAACATGTTGGGGCACGTGTAGTTGTGCATTATATGATCATAACAGTAGCTCAATATAGCAGGAGTTGGGTTAACAGAGAAAGATAACTTTTCACAACTGATTTACTCGGGACCCATGCAGGTTTGTACTACATGTGCACATCAATTACCTAAACATGTTGGGGCACGTGTAGTTGTGCATTATATGATCATAACAGTAGCTCAATATAGCTGGAGTTGAGTTAACAGAGAAAGATAACTTTTCACAACTGATTTACTCGGGACTCATGCAGGTTTGTACTATATGTGCACATCAATTACCTAAACATGTTGGGGCACGTGTAGTTGTGCATTATATGATCATAAGAGTAGCTCAATATAGCAGAAGTTGGGTTAACAGAGAAAGATAACATTTCACAACTGATTTACTCGGGACCCATGCAGGTTTGTACTACATGTGCACATCAATTACCTAAACATGTTGGGGCACGTGTAGTTGTGCATTACATGATCATAACAATGGCTCAATATAGCAGGAGTTGGGTTAACAGAGAAAGATAACTTTTCACAACTGATTTACTCGGGACCCATGCAGGTTTGTACTATATGTGCACATCAATTACCAAGACGTGTTCGGTCATGTGTAGTTTTGCATTATATGATCATATCAGGTGCTCAGTGTAACAGGAGATGGGTTAACAACGAAATAGACTTATTCACAACTGATTCACTCGGGACCCATGCAGATTTGTATTACATGTGCACATCAATTACCCAAACGTGTTCGGTGATATGTAGTTTTGCATTATATGATCATAATAGGTGCTCAGTGGAGCAAAAGATGGGTTAACAAAGAAATAGACTTATTCACAACTGATATACTCGGGACCCATGCAGGTTTGTACTACATGTGCACATCAATTACCTAAACATGTTGGGGCACGTGTAGTTGTGCATTATATGATCATAACAGTAGCTCAATATAGCTGGAGTTGAGTTAACAGAGAAAGATAACTTTTCACAACTGATTTACTCGGGACCCATGCAGGTTTGTACTACATGTGCACATCAATTACCTAAACATGTTGGGGCACGCGTAGTTGTGCATTATATGATCATAACAGTAGCTCAATATAGCAGGAGTTGGGTTAACAGAGAAAGATAACTTTTCACAACTGATTTACTCGGGACCCACGCAGGTTTGTACTACATGTGCACATCAATTACCTAAACATGTTGGGGCACGTGTAGTTGTGCATTATATGATCATAACAGTAGCTCAATATAGCAGGAGTTGGGTTAACAGAGAAAGATAACTTTTCATAACTGATTTACTCGGGACCCATGCAGTTTTGTACTACATGTGCACATCAATTACCTAAACATGTTGGGGCACGTATAGTTGTGCATTATATGATCATAACAGTGGCTCAATATAGCAGGAGTTGGGTTAACAGAGAAAGATAACTTTTCACAACTGATTTACTCGGGACCCATGCAGGTTTGTACTACATGTGCACATCAATTACCAAGACGTGTTCGGTCATGTGTAGTTTTGCATTATATGATCATAACAGGTGCTCAGTGTAACAGGAGATGGGTTAACAACGAAATAGACTTATTCACAACTGATTCACTCGGGACCCATGCAGATTAGTATTACATGTGCACATCAATTACCCAAACGTGTTCGGTGATATGTAGTTTTGCATTATATGATCATAATAGGTGCTCAGTGGAGCAAAAGATGGGTTAACAAAGAAATAGACTTATTCACAACTGATTTACTCGGGTCCCATGCAGGTTTGTACTACATGTGCACATCAATTACCTAAACATGTTGGGGCACGTGTAGTTGTGCACTATATGATCATAACAGTGGCTCAATATAGCAGGAGTTGGGTTAACAGAGAAAGATAACTTTTCACAACTGATTTACTCGGGACCCATGCAGGTTTGTACTACATGTGCACATCAATTACCTAAACATGTTGGGGCACGTGTAGTTGTGCACTATATGATCATAACAGTGGCTCAATATAGCAGGAGTTGGGTTAACAGAGAAAGATAACTTTTCACAACTGATTTACTCGGGACCCATGCAGGTTTGTACTACATGTGCACATCAATTACCTAAACATGTTGGGGCACGTGTAGTTGTGCATTATATGATCATAACAGTGGCTCAATATAGCAGGAGTTGAGTTAACAGAGAAAGATAACTTTTCACAACTGATTTACTCGGGACCCATGCAGGTTTGTATTATATGTGCACATCAATTACCTAAACATGTTGGGGCACGTGTAGTTGTGCATTATATGATCATAAGAGTAGCTCAATATAGCAGAAGTTGGGTTAACAGAGAAAGATAACATTTCACAACTGATTTACTCGGGACCCATGCAGGTTTGTACTACATGTGCACATCAATTACCTAAACATGTTGGGGCACGTGTAGTTGTGCATTATATGATCATAACAGTGGCTCAATATAGCAGGAGTTGAGTTAACAGAGAAAGATAACTTTTCACAACTGATTTACTCGGGACCCATGCAGGTTTGTACTATATGTGCACATCAATTACCTAAACATGTTGGGGCACGTGTAGTTGTGCATTATATGATCATAAGAGTAGCTCAATATAGCAGAAGTTGGGTTAACAGAGAAAGATAACATTTCACAACTGATTTACTCGGGACCCATGCAGGTTTGTACTACATGTGCACATCAATTACCTAAACATGTTGGGGCACGTGTAGTTGTGCATTATATGATCATAACAGTCGCTCAATATAGCAGGAGTTGGGTTAACAGAGAAAGATAACTTTTCACAACTGATTTACTCGGGACCCATGCAGGTTTGTACTACATGTGCACATCAATTACCTAAACATGTTGGGGCACGTGTAGTTGTGCATTATATGATCATAACAGTAGCTCAATATAGCAGGAGTTGGGTTAACAGAGAAAGATAACTTTTCACAACTGATTTACTCGGGACCCATGCAGGTTTGTACTACATGTGCACATCAATTACCTAAACATGTTGGGGCACGTGTAGTTGTGCATTATATGATCATAAGAGTAGCTCAATATAGCAGAAGTTGGGTTAACAGAGAAAGATAACATTTCACAACTGATTTACTCGGGACCCATGCAGGTTTGTACTACATGTGCACATCAATTACCTAAACATGTTGGGGCACGTGTAGTTGTGCATTACATGATCATAACAGTGGCTCAATATAGCAGGAGTTGGGTTAACAGAGAAAGATAACTTTTCACAACTGATTTACTCGGGACCCATGCAGGTTTGTACTATATGTGCACATCAATTACCAAGACGTGTTCGGTCATGTGTAGTTTTGCATTATATGATCATATCAGGTGCTCAGTGTAACAGGAGATGGGTTAACAACGAAATAGACTTATTCACAACTGATTCACTCGGGACCCATGCAGATTTGTATTACATGTGCACATCAATTACCCAAACGTGTTCGGTGATATGTAGTTTTGCATTATATGATCATAATAGGTGCTCAGTGGAGCAAAAGATGGGTTAACAAAGAAATAGACTTATTCACAACTGATATACTCGGGACCCATGCAGTTTTGTACTACATGTGCACATCAATTACCTAAACATATTGGGGCACGTGTAGTTGTGCATTATATGATCATAACAGTGGCTCAATATAGCAGGAGTTGGGTTAACAGAGAAAGATAACTTTTCACAACTGATTTACTCGGGACCCATGTAGGTTTGTACTACATGTGCACATCAATTACCTAAACATGTTGGGGCACGTGTAGTTGTACATTATATGATCATAACAGTAGCTCAATATAGCAGGAGTTGAGTTAACAGAGAAAGATAACTTTTCACAACTGATTTACTCGGGACCCATGCAGGTTTGTACTACATGTGCACATCAATTACCTAAACATGTTGGGGCACGTGTAGTTGTGCATTATATGATCATAACAGTGGCCCAATATAGCAGGAGTTGGGTTAACAGAGAAAGATAACTTTTCACAACTGATTTACTCGGGACCCATGCAGGTTTGTACTACATGTGCACATCAATTACCTAAACATGTTGGGGCACGTGTAGTTGTGCATTATATGATCATAACAGTAGCTCAATATAACAGGAGTTGGGTTAACAGAGAAAGATAACTTTTCACAACTGATTTACTCGGGACCCATGCAGGTTTGTACTACATGCGCACATCAATTACCTAAACATGTTGGGGCACGTGTAGTTGTGCATTATATGATCATAACAGTGGCTCAATATAGCAGGAGTTGGGTTAACAGAGAAAGATAACTTTTCACAACTGATTTACTCGGGACCCATGCAGGTTTGTACTACATGTGCACATCAATTACCTAAACATGTTGGGGCACGTGCAGTTGTGCATTATATGATCATAACAGTAGCTCAATATAGCAGGAGTTGAGTTAACAGAGAAAGATAACTTTTCACAACTGATTTACTCGGGACCCATGCAGGTTTGTATTACATGTGCACATCAATTACCTAAACATGTTGGGGCACGTGTAGTTGTGCATTATATGATCATAACAGTGGCTCAACATAGCAGGAGTTGGGTTAACAGAGAAAGATAACTTTTCACAACTGATTTACTCGGGACCCATGCAGGTTTGTACTACATGTGCACATCAATTACCTAAACATGTTGGGGCACGTGTAGTTGTGCATTATATGATCATAACAGTAGCTCAATATAGCAGGAGTTGGGTTAACAGAGAAAGATAACTTTTCACAACTGATTTACTCGGGACCCATGCAGGTTTGTACTATATGTGCACATCAATTACCAAGACGTGTTCGGTCATGTGTAGTTTTGCATTATATGATCATAACAGGTGCTCAGTGTAACAGGAGATGGGTTAACAACGAAATAGACTTATTCACAACTGATTCACTCGGGACCCATGCAGATTAGTATTACATGTGCACATCAATTACCCAAACGTGTTCGGTGATATGTAGTTTTGCATTATATGATCATAATAGGTGCTCAGTGGAGCAAAAGATGGGTTAACAAAGAAATAGACTTATTCACAACTGATTTACTCGGGTCCCATGCAGGTTTGTACTACATGTGCACATCAATTACCTAAACATGTTGGGGCACGTGTAGTTGTGCACTATATGATCATAACAGTGGCTCAATATAGCAGGAGTTGGGTTAACAGAGAAAGATAACTTTTCACAACTGATTTACTCGGGACCCATGCAGGTTTGTACTACATGTGCACATCAATTACCTAAACATGTTGGGGCACGTGTAGTTGTGCATTATATGATCATAAGAGTAGCTCAATATAGCAGAAGTTGGGTTAACAGAGAAAGATAACATTTCACAACTGATTTACTCGGGACCCATGCAGGTTTGTACTACATGTGCACATCAATTACCTAAACATGATGGGGCACGTGTAGTTGTGCATTATATGATCATAACAGTGGCTCAATATAGCAGGAGTTGGGTTAACAGAGAAAGGTAACTTTTCACAACTGATTTACTCGGGACCCATGCAGGTTTGTACTACATGTGCACATCAATTACCTAAACATGTTGGGGCACGTGTAGTTGTGCATTATATGATCATAACAGTGGCTCAATATAGCAGGAGTTGGGTTAACAGAGAAAGATAACATTTCACAACTGATTTACTCGGGACCCATGCAGGTTTGTACTACATGTGCACATCAATTACCTAAACATGTTGGGGCACGTGTAGTTGTGCATTATATGATCATAACAGTGGCTCAATATAGCAGGAGTTGGTTTAACAGAGAAAGATAACTTTTCACAACTGATTTACTCGGGACCCATGCAGGTTTGTACTATATGTGCACATCAATTACCAAGACGTGTTCGGTCATGTGTAGTTTTGCATTATATGATCATAACAGGTGCTCAGTGTAACAGGAGATGGGTTAACAACGAAATAGACTTATTCACAACTGACTCACTCGGGACCCATGCAGATTTGTATTACATGTGCACATCAATTACCCAAACGTGTTCGGTGATATGTAGTTTTGCATTATATGATCATAATAGGTGCTCAGTGGAGCAATAGATGGGTTAACAAAGAAATAGACTTATTCACAACTGATATACTCGGGACCCATGCAGTTTTGTACTACATGTGCACATAAATTACCTATACATGTTGGGGCACGTGTAGTTGTGCATTAAATGATCATAACAGTGGCTCAATATAGCAGGAGTTGGGTTAACAGAGAAAGATAAATTTTCACAACTGATTTACTCGGGACCCATGCAGTTTTGTACTACATGTGCACATCAATTACCTAAACATGTTGGGGCACGTATAGTTGTGCATTATATGATCATAACAGTGGCTCAATATGGCAGGAGTTGGGTTAACAGAGAAAGATAACTTTTCACAACTGATTTACTCGGGACCCGTGCAGGTTTGTACTACATGTGCACATCAATTACCTAAACATGTTGGGGCACGTGCAGTTGTGCATTATATGATCATAACAGTGGCTCAATATAGCAGGAGTTGGGTTAACAGAGAAAGATAACTTTTCACAACTGATTTACTCGGGACCCATGCAGGTTTGTACTATATGTGCACATCAATTACCAAGACGTGTTCGGTCATGTGTAGTTTTGCATTATATGATCATAACAGTAGCTCAATATAGCAGGAGTTGGGTTAACAGAGAAAGATAACTTTTCACAACTGATTTACTCGGGACCCATGCAGGTTTGTACTACATGTGCACATCAATTACCTAAACATGTTGGGGCACGTGTAGTTGTGCATTATATGATCATAACAGTGGCTCAATATAGCAGGAATTGGGTTAACAGAGAAAGATAACTTTTCACAACTGATTTACTCGGGACCCATGCAGGTTTGTACTTCATGTGCACATCAATTACCTAAACATGTTGGGGCACGTGTAGTTGTGCATTATATGATCATAACAGTGGCTCAATATAGCAGGAGTTGGGTTAACAGAGAAAGATAACTTTTCACAACTGATTTACTCGGGACCCATGCAGGTTTGTACTATATGTACACATCAATTACCAAGACATGTTCGGTCATGTGTAGTTTTGCATTATATGATCATAACAGGTGCTCAGTGTAACAGGAGATGGGTTAACAACGAAGTAGACTTATTCACAACTGATTCACTCGGGACCCATGCAGATTTGTATTACATGTGCACATCAATTACCCAAACGTGTTCGGTGATATGTAGTTTTGCTTTATATGATCATAATAGGTGCTCAGTGGAGCAAAAGATGGGTTAACAAAGAAATAGACTTATTCACAACTGATATACTCGGGACCCATGCAGTTTTGTACTACATGTGCACATCAATTACCTATACATGTTGGGGCACGTGTAGTTGTGCATTATATGATCATAACAGTGGCTCAATATAGCAGGAGTTGGGTTAACAGAGAAAGATAACTTTTCACAACTGATTTACTCGGGACCCATGCAGTTTTGTACTACATGTGCACATCAATTACCTAAACATATTGGGGCACGTATAGTTGTGCATTATATGATCATAACAGTGGCTCAGTATAGCAGGAGTTGGGTTAACAGAGAAAGATAACTTTTCACAACTGATTTACTCGGGACCCATGCAGGTTTGTACTACATGTGCACATCAATTACCTAAACATGTTGGGGCACGTGTAGTTGTGCATTATATGATCATAACAGTAGCTCAATATAGCAGGAGTTGGGTTAACAGAGAAAGATAACTTTTCACAACTTATTTACTCGGGACCCATGCAGGTTTGTACTACATGTGCACATCAATTACCTAAACATGTTGGGGCACGTGTAGTTGTGCATTATATGATCATAACAGTAGCTCAATATTGCAGGAGTTGGGTTAACAGAGAAAGATAACTTTTCACAACTGATTCACTCGGGACCCATGCAGATTTGTATTACATGTGCACATCAATTACCCAAACGTGTTCGGTGATATGTAGTTTTGCATTATATGATCATAATAGGTGCTCAGTGGAGCAAAAGATGGGTTAACAAAGAAATAGACTTATTCACAACTGATATACTCGGGAGCCATGCAGTTTTGTACTACATGTGCACAGCAATTACCTAAACATGTTGGGGCACGTGTAGTTGTGCATTATATGATCATAACAGTGGCTCAATATAGCAGGAGTTGAGTTAACAGAGAAAGATAACTTTTCACAACTGATTTACTCGGGACCTATGCAGTTTTATACTACATGTGCACATCAATTACCTAAACATGTTGGGGCACGTGTAGTTGTGCATTATATGATCATAACAGTGGCTCAATATAGCAGGAGTTGGGTTAACAAAGAAAGATAACTTTTCACAACTAATTTACTCGGGACCCATGCAGGTTTGTACTACATGTGCACATCAATTACCTAAACATGTTGGGGCACGTGTAGTTGTGCATTATATGATCATAACAGTAGCTCAATATATCAGGAGTTGAGTTAACAGAGAAAGATAACTTTTCACAACTGATTTACTCGGGACCCATGCAGGTTTGTACTACATGTGCACATCAATTACCTAAACATGTTGGGGCACGTGTAGTTGTGCATTATATGATCATAACAGTGGCTCAATATAGCAGGAGTTGGGTTAACAGAGAAAGATAACTTTTCACAACTGATTTACTCGGGACCCATGCAGGTTTGTACTACATGTGCACATCAATTACCTAAACATGTTGGGGCACGTATAGTTGTGCATTATATGATCATAACAGTAGCTCAATATAGCAGGAGTTGGGTTAACAGAGAAAGATAACTTTTCACAACTGATTTACCCGGGACCCATGCAGGTTTGTACTACATGTGCACATCAATTACCTAAACATGTTGGGGCACGTGTAGTTGTGCATTATATGATCATAAGAGTAGCTCAATATAGCAGAAGTTGGGTTAACAGAGAAAGATAACATTTCACAACTGATTTACTCGGGACCCATGCAGGTTTGTACTACATGTGCACATCAATTACCTAAACATGTTGGGGCACGTGTAGTTGTGCATTATATGATCATAACAGTAGCTCAATATAGCAGGAGTTGGGTTAACAGAGAAAGATAACTTTTCACAACTGATTTACTCGGGACCCATGCAGGTTTGTACTACATGTGCACATCAATTACCTAAACATGTTGGGGCACGCGTAGTTGTGCATTATATGATCATAACAGTAGCTCAATATAGCAGGAGTTGGGTTAACAGAGAAAGATAACTTTTCACAACTGATTTACTCGGGACCCATGCAGGTTTGTACTACATGTGCACATCAATTACCTAAACATGTTGGGGCACGTGTAGTTGTGCATTATATGATCATAACAGTAGCTCAATATAGCAGGAGTTGGGTTAACAGAGAAAGATAACTTTTCATAACTGATTTACTCGGGACCCATGCAGTTTTGTACTACATGTGCACATCAATTACCTAAACATGTTGGGGCACGTATAGTTGTGCATTATATGATCATAACAGTGGCTCAATATAGCAGGAGTTGGGTTAACAGAGAAAGATAACTTTTCACAACTGATTTACTCGGGACCCATGCAGGTTTGTACTACATGTGCACATCAATTACCTAAAAATGTTGGGGCACGTGTAGTTGTGCATTATATGATCATAACAGTGGCTCAATATAGCAGGAGTTGGGTTAACAGAGAAAGATAACTTTTCATAACTGATTTACTCGGGACCCATGCAGGTTTGTACTACATGTGCACATCAATTACCTAAACATGTTGGGGCACGTGTAGTTGTGCATTATATGATCATAACAGTGGCTCAATATAGCAGGAGTTGGGTTAACAGAGAAAGATAACTTTTCACAACTGACTTACTCGGGACCCATGCAGGTTTGTACTACATGTGCACATCAATTACCTAAACATGTTGGGGCACGTGTAGTTGTGCATTATATGATCATAACAGTAGCTCAATATAGCAGGAGTTGGGTTAACAGAGAAAGATAACTTTTCACAACTGATTCACTCGGGACCCATGCAGATTTGTATTACATGTGCACATCAATTACCCAAACGTGTTCGGTGATATGTAGTTTTGCATTATATGATCATAATAGGTGCTCAGTGGAGCAAAAGATGGGTTAACAAAGAAATAGACTTATTCACAACTGATATACTCGGGACCCATGCAGTTTTGTACTACATGTGCACAGCAATTACCTAAACATGTTGGGGCACGTGTAGTTGTGCATTATATGATCATAACAGTGGCTCAATATAGCAGGAGTTGAGTTAACAGAGAAAGATAACTTTTCACAACTGATTTACTCGGGACCCATGCAGGTTTGTATTATATGTGCACATCAATTACCTAAACATGTTGGGGCACGTGTAGTTGTGCATTATATGATCATAAGAGTAGCTCAATATAGCAGAAGTTGGGTTAACAGAGAAAGATAACATTTCACAACTGATTTACTCGGGACCCATGCAGGTTTGTACTACATGTGCACATCAATTACCTAAACATGTTGGGGCACGTGTAGTTGTGCATTATATGATCATAACAGTGGCTCAATATAGCAGGAGTTGAGTTAACAGAGAAAGATAACTTTTCACAACTGATTTACTCGGGACCCATGCAGGTTTGTACTATATGTGCACATCAATTACCTAAACATGTTGGGGCACGTGTAGTTGTGCATTATATGATCATAAGAGTAGCTCAATATAGCAGAAGTTGGGTTAACAGAGAAAGATAACATTTCACAACTGATTTACTCGGGACCCATGCAGGTTTGTACTACATGTGCACATCAATTACCTAAACATGTTGGGGCACGTGTAGTTGTGCATTATATGATCATAACAGTCGCTCAATATAGCAGGAGTTGGGTTAACAGAGAAAGATAACTTTTCACAACTGATTTACTCGGGACCCATGCAGGTTTGTACTACATGTGCACATCAATTACCTAAACATGTTGGGGCACGTGTAGTTGTGCATTATATGATCATAACAGTAGCTCAATATAGCAGGAGTTGGGTTAACAGAGAAAGATAACTTTTCACAACTGATTTACTCGGGACCCATGCAGGTTTGTACTACATGTGCACATCAATTACCTAAACATGTTGGGGCACGTGTAGTTGTGCATTATATGATCATAACAGTAGCTCAATATAGCTGGAGTTGAGTTAACAGAGAAAGATAACTTTTCACAACTGATTTACTCGGGACTCATGCAGGTTTGTACTATATGGGCACATCAATTACCTAAACATGTTGGGGCACGTGTAGTTGTGCATTATATGATCATAAGAGTAGCTCAATATAGCAGAAGTTGGGTTAACAGAGAAAGATAACATTTCACAACTGATTTACTCGGGACCCATGCAGGTTTGTACTACATGTGCACATCAATTACCTAAACATGTTGGGGCACGTGTAGTTGTGCATTACATGATCATAACAGTGGCTCAATATAGCAGGAGTTGGGTTAACAGAGAAAGATAACTTTTCACAACTGATTTACTCGGGACCCATGCAGGTTTGTACTATATGTGCACATCAATTACCAAGACGTGTTCGGTCATGTGTAGTTTTGCATTATATGATCATATCAGGTGCTCAGTGTAACAGGAGATGGGTTAACAACGAAATAGACTTATTCACAACTGATTTACTCGGGACCCATGCAGATTTGTATTACATGTGCACATCAATTACCCAAACGTGTTCGGTGATATGTAGTTTTGCATTATATGATCATAATAGGTGCTCAGTGGAGCAAAAGATGGGTTAACAAAGAAATAGACTTATTCACAACTGATATACTCGGGACCCATGCAGTTTTGTACTACATGTGCACATCAATTACCTAAACATGTTGGGGCACGTGTAGTTGTGCATTATATGATCATAACAGTGGCTCAATATAGCAGGAGTTGGGTTAACAGAGAAAGATAACTTTTCACAACTGATTTACTCGGGACCCATGCAGGTTTGTACTACATGTGCACATCAATTACCTAAACATGTTGGGGCACGTGTAGTTGTGCATTATATGATCATAACATTAGCTCAATATAGCAGGAGTTGGGTTAACAGAGAAAGATAACTTTTCACAACTGATTTACTCGGGACCCATGCAGGTTTGTACTACATGTGCACATCAATTACCTAAACATGTTGGGGCACGCGTAGTTGTGCATTATATGATCATAACAGTGGCTCAATATAGCAGGAGTTGAGTTAACAGAGAAAGATAACTTTTCACAACTGATTTACTCGGGACCCATGCAGGTTTGTACTACATGTGCACATCAATTACCTAAACATGTTGGGGCACGTGTAGTTGTGCATTATATGATCATAACAGTGGCTCAATATAGCAGGAGTTGGGTTAACAGAGAAAGATAACTTTTCACAACTGATTTACTCGGGACCCATGCAGGTTTGTACTACATGTGCACATCAATTACCTAAACATGTTGGGGCACGTGTAGTTGTGCATTATATGATCATAACAGTAGCTCAATATAACAGGAGTTGGGTTAACAGAGAAAGATAACTTTTCACAACTGATTTACTCGGGACCCATGCAGGTTTGTACTACATGCGCACATCAATTACCTAAACATGTTGGGGCACGTGTAGTTGTGCATTATATGATCATAACAGTGGCTCAATATAGCAGGAGTTGGGTTAACAGAGAAAGATAACTTTTCACAACAGATTTACTCGGGACCCATGCAGGTTTGTACTACATGTGCACATCAATTACCTAAACATGTTGGGGCACGTATAGTTGTGCATTATATGATCATAACAGTAGCTCAATATAGCAGGAGTTGGGTTAACAGAGAAAGATAACTTTTCACAACTGATTTACCCGGGACCCATGCAGGTTTGTACTACATGTGCACATCAATTACCTAAACATGTTGGGGCACGTGTAGTTGTGCATTATATGATCATAAGAGTAGCTCAATATAGCAGAAGTTGGGTTAACAGAGAAAGATAACCTTTCACAAGTGATTTACTCGGGACCCATGCAGGTTTGTACTACATGTGCACATCAATTACCTAAACATGATGGGGCACGTGTAGTTGTGCATTATATGATCATAACAGTGGCTCAATATAGCAGGAGTTGGGTTAACAGAGAAAGGTAACTTTTCACAACTGATTTACTCGGGACCCATGCAGGTTTGTACTACATGTGCACATCAATTACCTAAACATGTTGGGGCACGTGTAGTTGTGCATTATATGATCATAACAGTGGCTCAATATAGCAGGAGTTGGGTTAACAGAGAAAGATAACATTTCACAACTGATTTACTCGGGACCCATGCAGGTTTGTACTACATGTGCACATCAATTACCTAAACATGTTGGGGCACGTGTAGTTGTGCATTATATGATCATAACAGTGGCTCAATATAGCAGGAGTTGGGTTAACAGAGAAAGATAACTTTTCACAACTGATTTACTCGGGACCCATGCAGGTTTGTACTATATGTGCACATCAATTACCAAGACGTGTTCGGTCATGTGTAGTTTTGCATTATATGATCATAACAGGTGCTCAGTGTAACAGGAGATGGGTTAACAACGAAATAGACTTATTCACAACTGATTCACTCGGGACCCATGCAGATTTGTATTACATGTGCACATCAATTACCCAAACGTGTTCGGTGATATGTAGTTTTGCATTATATGATCATAATAGGTGCTCAGTGGAGCAATAGATGGGTTAACAAAGAAATAGACTTATTCACAACTGATATACTCGGGACCCATGCAGTTTTGTACTACATGTGCACATCAATTACCTATACATGTTGGGACACGTGTAGTTGTGCATTATATGATCATAACAGTGGCTCAATATAGCAGGAGTTGGGTTAACAGAGAAAGATAAATTTTCACAACTGATTTACTCGGGACCCATGCAGTTTTGTACTACATGTGCACATCAATTACCTAAACATGTTGGGGCACGTATAGTTGTGCATTATATGATCATAACAGTGGCTCAATATAGCAGGAGTTGGGTTAACAGAGAAAGATAACTTTTCACAACTGATTTACTCGGGACCCATGCAGGTTTGAACTACATGTGCACATCAATTACCTAAACATGTTGGGGCACGTGTAGTTGTGCATTATATGATCATAACAGTGGCTCAATATAGCAGGAGTTGGGTTAACAGAGAAAGATAACTTTTCACAACTGATTTACTCGGGACCCATGCAGGTTTGTACTATATGTGCACATCAATTACCAAGACGTGTTCGGTCATGTGTAGTTTTGCATTATATGATCATAACAGTAGCTCAATATAGCAGGAGTTGGGTTAACAGAGAAAGATAACTTTTCACAACTGATTTACTCGGGACCCATGCAGGTTTGTACTACATGTGCACATCAATTACCTAAACATGTTGGGGCACGTGTAGTTGTGCATTATATGATCATAACAGTGGCTCAATATAGCAGGAGTTGGGTTAACAGAGAAAGATAACTTTTCACAACTGATTTACTCGGGACCCATGCAGGTTTGTACTACATGTGCACATCAATTACCTAAACATGTTGGGGCACGTGTAGTTGTGCATTATATGATCATAACAGTGGCTCAATATAGCAGGAGTTGGGTTAACAGAGAAAGATAACTTTTCACAACTGATTTACTCGGGACCCATGCAGGTTTGTACTATATGTGCACATCAATTACCAAGACGTGTTCGGTCATGTGTAGTTTTGCATTATATGATCATAACAGGTGCTCAGTGTAACAGGAGATGGGTTAACAACGAAGTAGACTTATTCACAACTGATTCACTCGGGACCCATGCAGATTTGTATTACATGTGCACATCAATTACCCAAACGTGTTCGGTGATATGTAGTTTTGCATTATATGATCATAATAGGTGCTCAGTGGAGCAAAAGCTGGGTTAACAAAGAAATACACTTATTCACAACTGATATACTCGGGACCCATGCAGTTTTGTACTACATGTGCACATCAATTACCTATACATCTTGGGGCACGTGTAGTTGTGCATTATATGATCATAACAGTGGCTCAATATAGCAGGAGTTGGGTTAACAGAGAAAGATAACTTTTCACAACTGATTTACTCGGGACCCATGCAGTTTTGTACTACATGTGCACATCAATTACCTAAACATATTGGGGCACGTATAGTTGTGCATTATATGATCATAACAGTGGCTCAATATAGCAGGAGTTGGGTTAACAGAGAAAGATAACTTTTCACAACTGATTTACTCGGGACCCATGCAGGTTTGTACTACATGTGCACATCAATTACCTAAACATGTTGGGGCACGTGTAGTTGTGCATTATATGATCATAGCAGTAGCTCAATATAACAGGAGTTGGGCTAACAGAGAAAGATAACTTTTCACAACTGATTTACTCGGGACCCATGCAGGTTTGTACTACATGCGCACATCAATTACCTAAACATGTTGGGGCACGTGTAGTTGTGCATTATATGATCATAACAGTGGCTCAATATAGCAGGAGTTGGGTTAACAGAGAAAGATAACTTTTCACAACTGATTTACCCGGGACCCATGCAGGTTTGTACTACATGTGCACATCAATTACCTAAACATGTTGGGGCACGTGTAGTTGTGCATTATATGATCATAACAGTGGCTCAATATAGCAGGAGTTGCGTTAACAGAGAAAGATAACTTTTCACAACTGATTTACTCGGGACCCATGCAGGTTTGTACTACATGTGCACATCAATTACCTAAACATGTTGGGGCACGTGTAGTTGTGCATTATATGATCATAACAGTAGCTCAATATAGCAGGAGTTGGGTTAACAGAGAAAGATAACTTTTCACAACTGATTTACTCGGGACCCATGCAGATTTGTATTACATGTGCACATCAATTATCCAAACGTGTTCGGTGATATGTAGTTTTGCATTATATGATCATAATAGGTGCTCAGTGGAGCAAGAGATGGGTTAACAAAGAAATAGACTTATTCACAACTGATATACTCGGGACCCATGCAGTTTTGTACTACATGTGCACAGCAATTACCTAAACATGTTGGGGCACGTGTAGTTGTGCATTATATGATCATAACAGTGGCTCAATATAGCAGGAGTTGGGTTAACAGAGAAAGATAACTTTTCACAACTGATTTACTCGGGACCCATGCAGGTTTATACTACATGTGCACATCAATTACCTAAACATGTTGGGGCACGTGTAGTTGTGCATTATATGATCATAACAGTAGCTCAATATAGCAGGAGTTGAGTTAACAGAGAAAGATAACTTTTCACAACTGATTTACTCGGGACCCATGCAGGTTTGTACTACATGTGCACATCAATTACCTAAACATGTTGGGGCACGTGTAGTTGTGCATTATACGATCATAACAGTGGCTCAATATAGCAGGAGTTGGGTTAACAGAGAAAGATAACTTTTCACAACTGATTTACTCGGGACCCATGCAGTTTTGTACTACATGTGCACATCAATTACCTAAACATGTTGGGGCACGTGTAGTTGTGCATTATACGATCATAACAGTGGCTCAATATAGCAGGAGTTGAGTTAACAGAGAAAGATAACTTTTCACAACTGATTTACTCGGGACCCATGCAGGTTTGTACTACATGTGCACATCAATTACCTAAACATGTTGGGGCACGTGTAGTTGTGCATTATATGATCATAACAGTGGCTCAATATAGCAGGAGTTGGGTTAACAGAGAAAGATAACTTTTCACAACTGATTTACTCGGGACCCATGCAGGTTTGTACTACATGTGCACATCAATTACCTAAACATTTTGGGGCACGTGTAGTTGTGCATTATATGATCATAACAGTAGCTCAATATAACAGGAGTTGGGTTAACAGAGAAAGATAACTTTTCACAACTGATTTACTCGGGACCCATGCAGGTTTGTACTACATGCGCACATCAATTACCTAAACATGTTGGGGCACGTGTAGTTGTGCATTATATGATCATAACAGTGGCTCAATATAGCAGGAGTTGGGTTAACAGAGAAAGATAACTTTTCACAACTGATTTACTCGGGACCCATGCAGGTTTGTACTACATGTGCACATCAATTACCTAAACATGTTGGGGCACGTATAGTTGTGCATTATATGATCATAAGAGTAGCTCAATATAGCAGGAGTTGGGTTAACAGAGAAAGATAACTTTTCACAACTGATTTACCCGGGACCCATGCAGGTTTGTACTACATGTGCACATCAATTACCTAAACATGTTGGGGCACGTGTAGTTGTGCATTATATGATCATAACAGTGGTTCAATATAGCAGGAGTTGGGTTAACAGAGAAAGATAACTTTTCACAACTGATTTACTCGGGACCCATGCAGGTTTGTACTACATGTGCACATCAATTACCTAAACATGTTGGGGCACGTGTAGTTGTGCATTATACGATCATAACAGTGGCTCAATATAGCAGGAGTTGGGTTAACAGAGAAAGATAACTTTACACAACCGATTCACTCGGGACCCATGCAGGTTTGTACTACATGTGCACATCAATTACCTAAACATGTTGGGGCACGTGTAGTTGTGCATTATACGATCATAACAGTGGCTCAATATAGCAGGAGTTGGGTTAACAGAGAAAGATAACTTTTCACAACTGATTTACTCGGGACCCATGCAGGTTTGTACTATATGTGCACATCAATTACCTAAACATGTTGGGGCACGTGTAGTTGTGCATTATATGATCATAACAGTAGCTCAATATAGCAGGAGTTGGGTTAACAGAGAAAGATAACTTTTCACAACTGATTTACTCGGGACCCATGCAGGTTTGTACTACATGTGCACATCAATTACCTAAACATGTTGGGGCACGTGTAGTTGTGCATTATATGATCATAACAGTAGTTCAATATAGCAGGAGTTGGGTTAACAGAGAAAGATAACTTTTCACAACTGATTTACTCGGGACCCATGCAGGTTTGTACTACATTTGCACATCAATTACCTAAACATGTTGGGGCACGCGTAGTTGTGCATTATATGATCATAACAGTAGCTCAATATAGCAGGAGTTGGGTTAACAGAGAAAGATAACTTTTCACAACTGATTTACTCGGGACCCATGCAGGTTTGTACTACATGTGCACATCAATTACCTAAACAAGTTGGGGCACGTGTAGTTGTGCATTATATGATCATAACAGTAGCTCAATATAGCAGGAGTTGGGTTAACAGAGAAAGATAACTTTTCATAACTGATTTACTCGGGACCCATGCAGTTTTGTACTACATGTGCACATCAATTACCTAAATATGTTGGGGCACGTATAGTTGTGCATTATATGACCATAACAGTGGCTCAATATAGCAGGAGTTGGGTTAACAGAGAAAGATAACTTTTCACAACTGATTTACTCGGGACCCATGCAGGTTTGTACTACATGTGCACATCAATTACCTAAACATGTTGGGGCACGTGTAGTTGTGCATTATATGATCATAACAGTGGCTCAATATAGCAGGAGTTGGGTTAACAGAGAAAGATATCTTTTCACAACTGACTTACTCGGGACCCATGCAGGTTTGTACTACATGTGCACATCAATTACCTAAACATGTTGGGGCACGTGTAGTTGTGCATTATATGATCATAACAGTAGCTCAATATAGCAGGAGTTGGGTTAACAGAGAAAGATAGCTTTTCACAATTGATTTACTCGGGACCCATGCAGGTTTGTACTACATGTGCACATCAATTACCTAAACATGTTGGGGCACGTGTAGTTGTGCATTATACGATCATAACAGTGGCTCAATATAACAGGAGTTGGGTTAACAGAGAAAGATAACTTTTCACAACTGATTTACTCGGGACCCATGCAGTTTTGTACTACATGTGCACATCAATTACCTAAACATGTTGGGGCACGTGTAGTTGTGCATTATACGATCATAACAGTGGCTCAATATAGCAGGAGTTGGGTTAACAGAGAAAGATAACTTTTCACAACTGATTTACTCGGGACCCATGCAGGTTTGTACTACATGTGCACATCAATTACCTAAACATGTTGGGGCACGTGTAGTTGTGCATTATATGATCATAACAGTAGCTCAATATAGCAGGAGTTGAGTTAACAGAGAAAGATAACTTTTCACAACTGATTTACTCGGGACCCATGCAGGTTTGTACTACATGTGCACATCAATTACCTAAACATGTTGGGGCACGTGTAGTTGTGCATTATACGATCATAACAGTGGCTCAATATAGCAGGAGTTGGGTTAACAGAGAAAGATAACTTTACACAACCGATTCACTCGGGACCCATGCAGGTTTGTACTACATGTGCACATCAATTACCTAAACATGTTGGGGCACGTGTAGTTGTGCATTATACGATCATAACAGTGGCTCAATATAGCAGGAGTTGGGTTAACAGAGAAAGATAACTTTTCACAACTGATTTACTCGGGACCCATGCAGGTTTGTACTATATGTGCACATCAATTACCTAAACATGTTGGGGCACGTGTAGTTGTGCATTATATGATCATAAGAGAAGCTCAATATAGCAGAAGTTGGGTTAACAGAGAAAGATAACATTTCACAACTGATTTACTCGGGACCCATGCAGGTTTGTACTACATGTGCACATCAATTACCTAAACATGTTGGGGCACGTGTAGTTGTGCATTATATGATCATAACAGTCGCTCAATATAGCAGGAGTTGGGTTAACAGAGAAAGATAACTTTTCACAACTGATTTACTCGGGACCCATGCAGGTTTGTACTACATGTGCACATCAATTACCTAAACATGTTGGGGCACGTGTAGTTGTGCATTATATGATCATAACAGTAGCTCAATATAGCAGGAGTTGGGTTAACAGAGAAAGATAACTTTTCACAACTGATTTACTCGGGACCCATGCAGGTTTGTACTACATGTGCACATCAATTACCTAAACATGTTGGGGCACGTGTAGTTGTGCATTATATGATCATAACAGTAGCTCAATATAGCTGGAGTTGAGTTAACAGAGAAAGATAACTTTTCACAACTGATTTACTCGGGACTCATGCAGGTTTGTACTATATGTGCACATCAATTACCTAAACATGTTGGGGCACGTGTAGTTGTGCATTATATGATCATAAGAGTAGCTCAATATAGCAGAAGTTGGGTTAACAGAGAAAGATAACATTTCACAACTGATTTACTCGGGACCCATGCAGGTTTGTACTACATGTGCACATCAATTACCTAAACATGTTGGGGCACGTGTAGTTGTGCATTATATGATCATAACAGTGGCTCAATATAGCAGGAGTTGGGTTAACAGAGAAAGATAACTTTTCACAACTGATTTACTCGGGACCCATGCAGGTTTGTACTATATGTGCACATCAATTACCAAGACGTGTTCGGTCATGTGTAGTTTTGCATTATATGATCATATCAGGTGCTCAGTGTAACAGGAGATGGGTTAACAACGAAATAGACTTATTCACAACTGATTCACTCGGGACCCATGCAGATTTGTATTACATGTGCACATCAATTACCCAAACGTGTTCGGTGATATGTAGTTTTGCATTATATGATCATAATAGGTGCTCAGTGGAGCAAAAGATGGGTTAACAAAGAAATAGACTTATTCACAACTGATATACTCGGGACCCATGCAGTTTTGTACTACATGTGCACATCAATTACCTAAACATATTGGGGCACGTGTAGTTGTGCATTATATGATCATAACAGTGGCTCAATATAGCAGGAGTTGGGTTAACAGAGAAAGATAACTTTTCACAACTGATTTACTCGGGACCCATGCAGTTTTGTACTACATGTGCACATCAATTACCTAAACATGTTGGGGCACGTATAGTTGTGCATTATATGATCATAACAGTGGCTCAATATAGCAGGAGTTGGGTTAACAAAGAAAGATAACTTTTCACAACTAATTTACTCGGGACCCATGCAGGTTTGTACTACATGTGCACATCAATTACCTAAACATGTTGGGGCACGTGTAGTTGTGCATTATATGATCATAACAGTAGCTCAATATAGCAGGAGTTGAGTTAACAGAGAAAGATAACTTTTCACAACTGATTTACTCGGGACCCATGCAGGTTTGTACTACATGTGCACATCAATTACCTAAACATGTTGGGGCACGTATAGTTGTGCATTATATGATCATAACAGTAGCTCAATATAGCAGGAGTTGGGTTAACAGAGAAAGATAACTTTTCACAACTGATTTACCCGGGACCCATGCAGGTTTGTACTACATGTGCACATCAATTACCTAAACATGTTGGGGCACGTGTAGTTGTGCATTATATGATCATAAGAGTAGCTCAATATAGCAGAAGTTGGGTTAACAGAGAAAGATAACATTTCACAACTGATTTACTCGGGACCCATGCAGGTTTGTACTACATGTGCACATCAATTACCTAAACATGTTGGGGCACGTGTAGTTGTGCATTATATGATCATAACAGTAGCTCAATATAGCAGGAGTTGGGTTAACAGAGAAAGATAACTTTTCACAACTGATTTACTCGGGACCCATGCAGGTTTGTACTACATTTGCACATCAATTACCTAAACATGTTGGGGCACGCGTAGTTGTGCATTATATGATCATAACAGTAGCTCAATATAGCAGGAGTTGGGTTAACAGAGAAAGATAACTTTTCACAACTGATTTACTCGGGACCCATGCAGGTTTGTACTACATGTGCACATCAATTACCTAAACAAGTTGGGGCACGTGTAGTTGTGCATTATATGATCATAACAGTAGCTCAATATAGCAGGAGTTGGGTTAACAGAGAAAGATAACTTTTCATAACTGATTTACTCGGGACCCATGCAGTTTTGTACTACATGTGCACATCAATTACCTAAATATGTTGGGGCACGTATAGTTGTGCATTATATGATCATAACAGTGGCTCAATATAGCAGGAGTTGGGTTAACAGAGAAAGATAACTTTTCACAACTGATTTACTCGGGACCCATGCAGGTTTGTACTACATGTGCACATCAATTACCTAAACATGTTGGGGCACGTGTAGTTGTGCATTATATGATCATAACAGTGGCTCAATATAGCAGGAGTTGGGTTAACAGAGAAAGATAACTTTTCACAACTGACTTACTCGGGACCCATGCAGGTTTGTACTACATGTGCACATCAATTACCTAAACATGTTGGGGCACGTGTAGTTGTGCATTATATGATCATAACAGTAGCTCAATATAGCAGGAGTTGGGTTAACAGAGAAAGATAGCTTTTCACAATTGATTTACTCGGGACCCATGCAGGTTTGTACTACATGTGCACATCAATTACCTAAACATGTTGGGGCACGTGTAGTTGTGCATTATACGATCATAACAGTGGCTCAATATAGCAGGAGTTGGGTTAACAGAGAAAGATAACTTTTCACAACTGATTTACTCGGGACCCATGCAGTTTTGTACTACATGTGCACATCAATTACCTAAACATGTTGGGGCACGTGTAGTTGTGCATTATACGATCATAACAGTGGCTCAATATAGCAGGAGTTGGGTTAACAGAGAAAGATAACTTTTCACAACTGATTTACTCGGGACCCATGCAGGTTTGTACTACATGTGCACATCAATTACCTAAACATGTTGGGGCACGTGTAGTTGTGCATTATATGATCATAACAGTAGCTCAATATAGCAGGAGTTGAGTTAACAGAGAAAGATAACTTTTCACAACTGATTTACTCGGGACCCATGCAGGTTTGTACTACATGTGCACATCAATTACCTAAACATGTTGGGGCACGTGTAGTTGTGCATTATATGATCATAACAGTGGCCCAATATAGCAGGAGTTGGGTTAACAGAGAAAGATAACTTTTCACAACTGATTTACTCGGGACCCATGCAGGTTTGTACTACATGTGCACATCAATTACCTAAACATGTTGGGGCACGTGTAGTTGTGCATTATATGATCATAACAGTAGCTCAATATAACAGGAGTTGGGTTAACAGAGAAAGATAACTTTTCACAACTGATTTACTCGGGACCCATGCAGGTTTGTACTACATGCGCACATCAATTACCTAAACATGTTGGGGCACGTGTAGTTGTGCATTATATGATCATAACAGTGGCTCAATATAGCAGGAGTTGGGTTAACAGAGAAAGATAACTTTTCACAACTGATTTACTCGGGACCCATGCAGGTTTGTACTACATGTGCACATCAATTACCTAAACATGTTGGGGCACGTGTAGTTGTGCATTATATGATCATAACAGTGGCTCAATATAGCAGGAGTTGGGTTAACAGAGAAAGATAACTTTTCACAACTGATTTACTCGGGACCCATGCAGGTTTGTACTACATGTGCACATCAATTACCTAAACATGTTGGGGCACGTGTAGTTGTGCATTATATGATCATAACAGTAGCTCAATATAGCAGGAGTTGAGTTAACAGAGAAAGATAACTTTTCACAACTGATTTACTCGGGACCCATGCAGGTTTGTACTACATGTGCACATCAATTACCTAAACATGTTGGGGCACGTGTAGTTGTGCATTATATGATCATAACAGTGGCTCAATATAGCAGGAGTTGGGTTAACAGAGAAAGATAACTTTTCACAACTGATTTACTCGGGACCCATGCAGGTTTGTACTACATGTGCACATCAATTACCTAAACATTTTGGGGCACGTGTAGTTGTGCATTATATGATCATAACAGTAGCTCAATATAGCAGGAGTTGAGTTAACAGAGAAAGATAACTTTTCACAACTGATTTACTCGGGACCCATGCAGGTTTGTACTACATGTGCACATCAATTACCTAAACATGTTGGGGCACGTGTAGTTGTGCATTATATGATCATAACAGTGGCTCAACATAGCAGGAGTTGGGTTAACAGAGAAAGATAACTTTTCACAACTGATTTACTCGGGACCCATGCAGGTTTGTACTACATATGCACATCAATTACCTAAACATGTTGGGGCACGTGTAGTTGTGCACTATATGATCATAACAGTAGCTCAATATAGCAGGAGTTGGGTTAACAGAGAAAGATAACTTTTCACAACTGATTTACTCGGGACCCATGCAGGTTTGTACTATATGTGCACATCAATTACCAAGACGTGTTCGGTCATGTGTAGTTTTGCATTATATGATCATAACAGGTGCTCAGTGTAACAGGAGATGGGTTAACAACGAAATAGACTTATTCACAACTGATTCACTCGGGACCCATGCAGATTAGTATTACATGTGCACATCAATTACCCAAACGTGTTCGGTGATATGTAGTTTTGCATTATATGATCATAATAGGTGCTCAGTGGAGCAAAAGATGGGTTAACAAAGAAATAGACTTATTCACAACTGATTTACTCGGGTCCCATGCAGGTTTGTACTACATGTGCACATCAATTACCTAAACATGTTGGGGCACGTGTAGTTGTGCACTATATGATCATAACAGTGGCTCAATATAGCAGGAGTTGGGTTAACAGAGAAAGATAACTTTTCACAACTGATTTACTCGGGAGCCATGCAGGTTTGTACTACATGTGCACATCAATTACCTAAACATGTTGGGGCACGTGTAGTTGTGCACTATATGATCATAACAGTGGCTCAATATAGCAGGAGTTGGGTTAACAGAGAAAGATAACTTTTCACAACTGATTTACTCGGGACCCATGCAGGTTTGTACTACATGTGCACATCAATTACCTAAACATGTTGGGGCACGTGTAGTTGTGCATTATATGATCATAGCAGTGGCTCAATATAGCAGGAGTTGAGTTAACAGAGAAAGATAACTTTTCACAACTGATTTACTCGGGACCCATGCAGGTTTGTATTATATGTGCACATCAATTACCTAAACATGTTGGGGCACGTGTAGTTGTGCATTATATGATCATAAGAGTAGCTCAATATAGCAGAAGTTGGGTTAACAGAGAAAGATAACATTTCACAACTGATTTACTCGGGACCCATGCAGGTTTGTACTACATGTGCACATCAATTACCTAAACATGTTGGGGCACGTGTAGTTGTGCATTATACGATCATAACAGTGGCTCAATATAGCAGGAGTTGGGTTAACAGAGAAAGATAACTTTTCACAACTGATTTACTCGGGACCCATGCAGTTTTGTACTACATGTGCACATCAATTACCTAAACATGTTGGGGCACGTGTAGTTGTGCATTATACGATCATAACAGTGGCTCAATATAGCAGGAGTTGGGTTAACAGAGAAAGATAACTTTTCACAACTGATTTACTCGGGACCCATGCAGGTTTGTACTACATGTGCACATCAATTACCTAAACATGTTGGGGCACGTGTAGTTGTGCATTATATGATCATAACAGTGGCTCAATATAGCAGGAGTTGAGTTAACAGAGAAAGATAACTTTTCACAACTGATTTACTCGGGACCCATGCAGGTTTGTACCACATGTGCACATCAATTACCTAAACATGTTGGGGCACGTGTAGTTGTGCATTATATGATCATAACAGTGGCTCAATATAGCAGGAGTTGGGTTAACAGAGAAAGATAACTTTTCACAACTGATTTACTCGGGACCCATGCAGTTTTGTACTACATGTGCACATCAATTACCTAAACATGTTGGGGCACGTATAGTTGTGCATTATATGATCATAACAGTGGCTCAATATAGCAGGAGTGGGGTTAACAGAGAAAGATAACTTTTCACAACTGATTTACTCGGGACCCATGCAGGTTTGTACTACATGTGCACATCAATTACCTAAACATGTTGGGGCACGTGTAGTTGTGCATTATATGATCATAACAGTGGCTCAATATAGCAGGAGTTGGGTTAACAGAGAAAGATAACTTTTCACAACTGATTTACTCGGGACCCATGCAGGTTTGTACTACATGTGCACATCAATTACCTAAACATGTTGGGGCACGTGTAGTTGTGCATTATATGATCATAAGAGTAGCTCAATATAGCAGGAGTTGGGTTAACAGAGAAAGATAACTTTTCACAACTGATTTACTCGGGACCCATGCAGGTTTGTACTACATGTGCACATCAATTACCTAAACATGTTGGGGCACGTGTAGTTGTGCATTATATGATCATAACAGTAGCTCAATATAGTAGGAGTTGGGTTAACAGAGAAAGATAACTTTTCACAACTGATTCACTCGGGACCCATGCAGATTTGTATTACATGTGCACATCAATTACCTAAACATTTTGGGGCACGTGTAGTTGTGCATTATACGATCATAACAGTGGCTCAATATAGCAGGAGTTGGGTTAACAGAGAAAGATAACTTTTCACAACTGATTTACTCGGGACCCATGCAGTTTTGTACTACATGTGCACATCAATTATATAAATATGTTGGGGCACGTGTAGTTGTGCATTATATGATCATAACAGTAGCTCAATATAGTAGGAGTTGGGTTAACAGAGAAAGATAGCTTTTCACAATTGATTTACTCGGGACCCATGCAGGTTTGTACTACATGTGCACATCAATTACCTAAACATGTTGGGGCACGTGTAGTTGTGCATTATACGATCATAACAGTGGCTCAATATAGCAGGAGTTGGGTTAACAGAGAAAGATAACTTTTCACAACTGATTTACTCGGGACCCATGCAGGTTTGTACTACATGTGCACATCAATTACCTAAACATGTTGGGGCACGTGTAGTTGTGCATTATACGATCATAACAGTGGCTCAATATAGCAGGAGTTGGGTTAACAGAGAAAGATAACTTTTCACAACTGATTCACTCGGGACCCATGCAGATTTGTATTACATGTGCACATCAATTACCTAAACATTTTGGGGCACGTGTAGTTGTGCATTATACGATCATAACAGTGGCTCAATATAGCAGGAGTTGGGTTAACAGAGAAAGATAACTTTTCACAACTGATTTACTCGGGACCCATGCAGTTTTGTACTACATGTGCACATCAATTATATAAATATGTTGGGGCACGTGTAGTTGTGCATTATATGATCATAACAGTAGCTCAATATAGTAGGAGTTGGGTTAACAGAGAAAGATAGCTTTTCACAATTGATTTACTCGGGACCCATGCAGGTTTGTACTACATGTGCACATCAATTACCTAAACATGTTGGGGCACGTGTAGTTGTGCATTATACGATCATAACAGTGGCTCAATATAGCAGGAGTTGGGTTAACAGAGAAAGATAACTTTTCACAACTGATTTACTCGGGACCCATGCAGGTTTGTACTATATGTGCACATCAATTACCAAGACGTGTTCAGTCATGTGTAGTTCTGCATTATATGATCATAACAGGTGCTCAGTGTAACAGGAGATGGGTTAACAACGAAATAGACTTATTCACAACTGATTCACTCGGGACCCATGCAGATTAGTATTACATGTGCACATCAATTACCCAAACGTGTTCGGTGATATGTAGTTTTGCATTATATGATCATAATAGGTGTTCAGTGGAGCAAAAGATGGGTTAACAAAGAAATAGACTTATCCACAACTGATTTACTCGGGTCCCATGCAGGTTTGTACTACATGTGCACATCAATTACCTAAACATGTTGGGGCACGTGTAGTTGTGCACTATATGATCATAACAGTGGCTCAATATAGCAGGAGTTGGGTTAACAGAGAAAGATAACTTTTCACAACTGATTTACTCGGGACCCATGCAGGTTTGTACTACATGTGCACATCAATTACCTAAACATGTTGGGGCACGTGTAGTTGTGCACTATATGATCATAACAGTGGCTCAATATAGCAGGAGTTGGGTTAACAGAGAAAGATAACTTTTCACAACTGATTTACTCGGGACCCATGCAGGTTTGTACTACATGTGCACATCAATTACCTAAACATGTTGGGGCACGTGTAGTTGTGCATTATATGATCATAACAGTGGCTCAATATAGCAGGAGTTGAGTTAACAGAGAAAGATAACTTTTCACAACTGATTTACTCGGGACCCATGCAGGTTTGTATTATATGTGCACATCAATTACCTAAACATGTTGGGGCACGTGTAGTTGTGCATTATATGATCATAAGAGTAGCTCAATATAGCAGAAGTTGGGTTAACAGAGAAAGATAACATTTCACAACTGATTTACTCGGGACCCATGCAGGTTTGTACTACATGTGCACATCAATTACCTAAACATGTTGGGGCACGTGTAGTTGTGCATTATATGATCATAACAGTGGCTCAATATAGCAGGAGTTGAGTTAACAGAGAAAGATAACTTTTCACAACTGATTTACTCGGGACCCATGCAGGTTTGTACTATATGTGCACATCAATTACCTAAACATGTTGGGGCACGTGTAGTTGTGCATTATATGATCATAAGAGTAGCTCAATATAGCAGAAGTTGGGTTAACAGAGAAAGATAACATTTCACAACTGATTTACTCGGGACCCATGCAGGTTTGTACTACATGTGCACATCAATTACCTAAACATGTTGGGGCACGTGTAGTTGTGCATTATATGATCATAACAGTGGCTCAATATAGCAGGAGTTGGGTTAACAGAGAAAGATAACTTTTCACAACTGATTTACTCGGGACCCATGCAGGTTTGTACTATATGTGCACATCAATTACCAAGACGTGTTCGGTCATGTGTAGTTTTGCATTATATGATCATATCAGGTGCTCAGTGTAACAGGAGATGGGTTAACAACGAAATAGACTTATTCACAACTGATTCACTCGGGACCCATGCAGATTTGTATTACATGTGCACATCAATTACCCAAACGTGTTCGGTGATATGTAGTTTTGCATTATATGATCATAATAGGTGCTCAGTGGAGCAAAAGATGGGTTAACAAAGAAATAGACTTATTCACAACTGATATACTCGGGACCCATGCAGTTTTGTACTACATGTGCACATCAATTACCTAAACATATTGGGGCACGTGTAGTTGTGCATTATATGATCATAACAGTGGCTCAATATAGCAGGAGTTGGGTTAACAGAGAAAGATAACTTTTCACAACTGATTTACTCGGGACCCATGCAGTTTTGTACTACATGTGCACATCAATTACCTAAACATGTTGGGGCACGTATAGTTGTGCATTATATGATCATAACAGTGGCTCAATATAGCAGGAGTTGGGTTAACAGAGAAAGATAACTTTTCACAACTGATTTACTCGGGACCCATGCAGGTTTGTACTACATGTGCACATCAATTACCTAAACATGTTGGGGCACGTGTAGTTGTGCATTATATGATCATAACAGTGGCTCAATATAGCAGGAGTTGGGTTAACAGAGAAAGATAACTTTTCACAACTGATTTACTCGGGACCCATGCAGGTTTGTACTACATGTGCACATCAATTACCTAAACATGTTGGGGCACGTGTAGTTGTGCATTATATGATCATAACAGTAGCTCAATATAGCAGGAGTTGGGTTAACAGAGAAAGATAACTTTTCACAACTGATTTACTCGGGACCCATGCAGGTTTGTACTACATGTGCACATCAATTACCTAAACATGTTGGGGCACGTGTAGTTGTGCATTATATGATCATAACAGTAGCTCAATATAGCAGGAGTTGAGTTAACAGAGAAAGATAACTTTTCACAACTGATTTACTCGGGACCCATGCAGGTTTGTACTACATGTGCACATCAATTATATAAATATGTTGGGGCACGTGTAGTTGTGCATTATATGATCATAACAGTAGCTCAATATAGTAGGAGTTGGGTTAACAGAGAAAGATAACTTTTCACAACTGATTCACTCGGGTCCCATGCAGATTTGTATTACATGTGCACATCAATTACCTAAACATTTTGGGGCACGTGTAGTTGTGCATTATACGATCATAACAGTGGCTCAATATAGCAGGAGTTGGGTTAACAGAGAAAGATAACTTTTCACAACTGATTTACTCGGGACCCATGCAGTTTTGTACTACATGTGCACATCAATTATATAAATATGTTGGGGCACGTGTAGTTGTGCATTATATGATCATAACAGTAGCTCAATATAGTAGGAGTTGGGTTAACAGAGAAAGATAGCTTTTCACAATTGATTTACTCGGGACCCATGCAGGTTTGTACTACATGTGCACATCAATTACCTAAACATGTTGGGGCACGTGTAGTTGTGCATTATACGATCATAACAGTGGCTCAATATAGCAGGAGTTGGGTTAACAGAGAAAGATAACTTTTCACAACTGATTTACTCGGGACCCATGCAGTTTTGTACTACATGTGCACATCAATTACCTAAACATGTTGGGGCACGTGTAGTTGTGCATTATACGATCATAACAGTGGCTCAATATAGCAGGAGTTGGGTTAACAGAGAAAGATAACTTTTCCAAACTGATTTACTCGGGACCCATGCAGGTTTGTACTACATGTGCACATCAATTACCTAAACATGTTGGGGCACGTGTAGTTGTACATTATATGATCATAACAGTAGCTCAATATAGCAGGAGTTGAGTTAACAGAGAAAGATAACTTTTCACAACTGATTTACTCGGGACCCATGCAGGTTTGTACTACATGCGCACATCAATTACCTAAACATGTTGGGGCACGTGTAGTTGTGCATTATATGATCATAACAGTGGCTCAATATAGCAGGAGTTGGGTTAACAGAGAAAGATAACTTTTCACAACTGATTTACTCGGGACCCATGCAGGTTTGTACTACATGTGCACATCAATTACCTAAACATGTTGGGGCACGTGTAGTTGTGCATTATATGATCATAACAGTAGCTCAATATAGCAGGAGTTGAGTTAACAGAGAAAGATAACTTTTCACAACTGATTTACTCGGGACCCATGCAGGTTTGTACTACATGTGCACATCAATTACCTAAACATGTTGGGGCACGTGTAGTTGTGCATTATATGATCATAACAGTGGCTCAACATAGCAGGAGTTGGGTTAACAGAGAAAGATAACTTTTCACATCTGATTTACTCGGGACCCATGCAGGTTTGTACTACATGTGCACATCAATTACCTAAACATGTTGGGGCACGTGTAGTTGTGCATTATATGATCATAACAGTAGCTCAATATAGCAGGAGTTGGGTTAACAGAGAAAGATAACTTTTCACAACTGATTTACTCGGGACCCATGCAGGTTTGTACTATATGTGCACATCAATTACCAAGACGTGTTCGGTCATGTGTAGTTTTGCATTATATGATCATAACAGGTGCTCAGTGTAACAGGAGATGGGTTAACAACGAAATAGACTTATTCACAACTGATTCACTCGGGACCCATGCAGATTAGTATTACATGTGCACATCAATTACCCAAACGTGTTCGGTGATATGTAGTTTTGCATTATATGATCATAATAGGTGCTCAGTGGAGCAAAAGATGGGTTAACAAAGAAATAGACTTATTCACAACTGATTTACTCGGGTCCCATGCAGGTTTGTACTACATGTGCACATCAATTACCTAAACATGTTGGGGCACGTGTAGTTGTGCACTATATGATCATAACAGTGGCTCAATATAGCAGGAGTTGGGTTAACAGAGAAAGATAACTTTTCACAACTGATTTACTCGGGACCCATGCAGGTTTGTACTACATGTGCACATCAATTACCTAAACATGTTGGGGCACGTGTAGTTGTGCACTATATGATCATAACAGTGGCTCAATATAGCAGGAGTTGGGTTAACAGAGAAAGATAACTTTTCACAACTGATTTACTCGGGACCCATGCAGGTTTGTACTACATGTGCACATCAATTACCTAAACATGTTGGGGCACGTGTAGTTGTGCATTATATGATCATAACAGTGGCTCAATATAGCAGGAGTTGAGTTAACAGAGAAAGATAACTTTTCACAACTGATTCACTCGGGACCCATGCAGATTTGTATTACATGTGCACATCAATTACCTAAACATTTTGGGGCACGTGTAGTTGTGCATTATACGATCATAACAGTGGCTCAATATAGCAGGAGTTGGGTTAACAGAGAAAGATAACTTTTCACAACTGATTTACTCGGGACCCATGCAGTTTTGTACTACATGTGCACATCAATTATATAAATATGTTGGGGCACGTGTAGTTGTGCATTATATGATCATAACAGTAGCTCAATATAGTAGGAGTTGGGTTAACAGAGAAAGATAGCTTTTCACAATTGATTTACTCGGGACCCATGCAGGTTTATACTACATGTGCACATCAATTACCTAAACATGTTGGGGCACGTGTAGTTGTGCATTATACGATCATAACAGTGGCTCAATATAGCAGGAGTTGGGTTAACAGAGAAAGATAACTTTTCACAACTGATTTACTCGGGACCCATGCAGTTTTGTACTACATGTGCACATCAATTATATAAATATGTTGGGGCACGTGTAGTTGTGCATTATATGATCATAACAGTAGCTCAATATAGTAGGAGTTGGGTTAACAGAGAAAGATAGCTTTTCACAATTGATTTACTCGGGACCCATGCAGGTTTGTACTACATGTGCACATCAATTACCTAAACATGTTGGGGCACGTGTAGTTGTGCATTATACGATCATAACAGTGGCTCAATATAGCAGGAGTTGGGTTAACAGAGAAAGATAACTTTTCACAACTGATTTACTCGGGACCCATGCAGGTTTGTACTACATATGCACATCAATTACCTAAACATGTTGGGGCACGTGTAGTTGTGCATTATATGATCATAACAGTAGCTCAATATAACAGGAGTTGGGATAACAGAGAAAGATAACTTTTCACAACTGATTTACTCGGGACCCATGCAGGTTTGTACTACATGTGCACATCAATTACCTAAACATGTTGGGGCACGTGTAGTTGTGCATTATATGATCATAACAGTAGCTCAATATAGCAGGAGTTGAGTTAACAGAGAAAGATAACTTTTCACAACTGATTTACTCGGGACCCATGCAGGTTTGTACTACATGTGCACATCAATTACCTAAACATGTTGGGGCACGTGTAGTTGTGCATTATATGATCATAACAGTAGCTCAATATAGCAGGAGTTGGGTTAACAGAGAAAGATAACTTTTCACAACTGATTTACTCGGGACCCATGCAGGTTTGTACTATATGTGCACATCAATTACCAAGACGTGTTCGGTCATGTGTAGTTTTGCATTATATGATCATAACAGGTGCTCAGTGTAACAGGAGATGGGTTAACAACGAAATAGACTTATTCACAACTGATTCACTCGGGACCCATGCAGATTAGTATTACATGTGCACATCAATTACCCAAACGTGTTCGGTGATATGTAGTTTTGCATTATATGATCATAATAGGTGCTCAGTGGAGCAAAAGATGGGTTAACAAAGAAATAGACTTATTCACAACTGATTTACTCGGGACCCATGCAGGTTTGTACTACATGTGCACATCAATTACCTAAACATGTTGGGGCACGTGTAGTTGTGCATTATATGATCATAACAGTAGCTCAATATAGCAGGAGTTGAGTTAACAGAGAAAGATAACTTTTCACAACTGATTTACTCGGGACCCATGCAGGTTTGTACTACATGTGCATATCAATTATATAAATATGTTGGGGCACGTGTAGTTGTGCATTATATGATCATAACAGTAGCTCAATATAGTAGGAGTTGGGTTAACAGAGAAAGATAACTTTTCACAACTGATTCACTCGGGACCCATGCAGATTTGTATTACATGTGCACATCAATTACCTAAACATGTTGGGGCACGTGTAGTTGTGCATTATATGATCATAACAGTGGCTCAATATAGCAGGAGTTGGGTTAACAGAGAAAGATAACTTTTCACAACTGATTTACTCGGGACCCATGCAGGTTTGTACTACATGTGCACATCAATTACCTAAACATGTTGGGGCACGTGTAGTTGTGCATTATATGATCATAACAGTGGCTCAATATAGCAGGAGTTGGGTTAACAGAGAAAGATAACTTTTCACAACTGATTTACTCGGGACCCATGCAGGTTTGTACTACATGTGCACATCAATTACCTAAACATGTTGGGGCACGTGTAGTTGTGCATTATATGATCATAACAGTGGCTCAATATAGCAGGAGATGGGTTAACAGAGAAAGATAACTTTTCACAACTGATTTACTCGGGACCCATGCAGGTTTGTACTATATGTGCACATCAATTACCAAGACGTGTTCGGTCATGTGTAGTTTTGCATTATATGATCATAACAGGTGCTCAGTGTAACAGGAGATGGGTTAACAACGAAATAGACTTATTCACAACTGATTCACTCGGGACCCATGCAGATTTGTATTACATGTGCACATCAATTACCCAAACGTGTTCGGTGATATGTAGTTTTGCATTATATGATCATAATAGGTGCTCAGTGGAGCAAAAGATGGGTTAACAAAGAAATAGACTTATTCACAACTGATATACTCGGGACCCATGCAGTTTTGTACTATATGTGCACATCAATTACCTATACATGTTGGGGCACGTGTAGTTGTGCATTATATGATCATAACAGTGGCTCAATATAGCAGGAGTTGGGTTAACAGAGAAAGATAACTTTTCACAACTGATTTACTCGGGACCCATACAGTTTTGTACTACATGTGCACATCAATTACCTAAACATGTTGGGGCACGTGTAGTTGTGCATTATATGATCATAACAGTGGCTCAATATAGCAGGATTTGGGTTAACAGAGAAAGATAACTTTTCACAACTGATTTACTCGGGACCCATACAGTTTTGTACTACATGTGCACATCAATTACCTAAACATGTTGGGGCACGTGTAGTTGTGCATTATATGATCATAACAGTGGCTCAATATAGCAGGAGTTGGGTTAACAAAGAAAGATAACTTTTCACAACTGATTCACTCGGGACCCATGCAGATTTGTATTACATGTGCACATCAATTACCTAAACATATTGGGGCACGTGTAGTTGTGCATTATATGATCATAACAGTGGCTCAATATAGCAGGAGTTGGGTTAACAGAGAAAGATAACTTTTCACAACTGATTTACTCGGGACCCATGCAGGTTTGTACTACATGTGCACATCAATTACCTAAACATGTTGGGGCACGTGTAGTTGTGCATTATATGATCATAACAGTGGCTCAATATAGCAGGAGTTGGGTTAACAGAGAAAGATAACTTTTCACAACTGATTTACTCGGGACCCATGCAGGTTTGTACTACATGTGCACATCAATTACCTAAACATGTTGGGGCACGTGTAGTTGTGCATTATATGATCATAACAGTGGCTCAATATAGCAGGAGTTGGGTTAACAGAGAAAGATAACTTTTCACAACTGATTTACTCGGGACCCATGCAGGTTTGTACTATATGTGCACATCAATTACCAAGACGTGTTCGGTCATGTGTAGTTTTGCATTATATGATCATAACAGGTGCTCAGTGTAACAGGAGATGGGTTAACAACGAAATAGACTTATTCACAACTGATTCACTCGGGACCCATGCAGATTTGTATTACATGTGCACATCAATTACCCAAACGTGTTCGGTGATATGTAGTTTTGCATTATATGATCATAATAGGTGCTCAGTGGAGCAAAAGATGGGTTAACAAAGAAATAGACTTATTCACAACTGATATACTCGGGACCCATGCAGTTTTGTACTACATGTGCACATCAATTACCTATACATGTTGGGGCACGTGTAGTTGTGCATTATATGATCATAACAGTGGCTCAATATAGCAGGAGTTGGGTTAACAGAGAAAGATAACTTTTCACAACTGATTTACTCGGGACCCATGCAGGTTTGTACTATATGTGCACATCAATTACCAAGACGTGTTCGGTCATGTGTAGTTTTGCATTATATGATCATAACAGTAGCTCAATATAGCAGGAGTTGGGTTAACAGAGAAAGATAACTTTTCACAACTGATTTACTCGGGACCCATGCAGGTTTGTACTACATGTGCACATCAATTACCTAAACATGTTGGGGCACGTGTAGTTGTGCACTATATGATCATAACAGTGGCTCAATATAGCAGGAGTTGGGTTAACAGAGAAAGATAACTTTTCACAACTGATTTACTCGGGACCCATGCAGGTTTGTACTACATGTGCACATCAATTACCTAAACATGTTGGGGCACGTGTAGTTGTGCATTATATGATCATAACAGTGGCTCAATATAGCAGGAGTTGAGTTAACAGAGAAAGATAACTTTACACAACTGATTTACTCGGGACCCATGCAGGTTTGTATTATATGTGCACATCAATTACCTAAACATGTTGGGGCACGTGTAGTTGTGCATTATATGATCATAAGAGTAGCTCAATATAGCAGAAGTTGGGTTAACAGAGAAAGATAACATTTCACAACTGATTTACTCGGGACCCATGCAGGTTTGTACTACATGTGCACATCAATTACCTAAACATGTTGGGGCACGTGTAGTTGTGCATTATATGATCATAACAGTGGCTCAATATAGCAGGAGTTGAGTTAACAGAGAAAGATAACTTTTCACAACTGATTTACTCGGGACCCATGCAGGTTTGTACTATATGTGCACATCAATTACCTAAACATGTTGGGGCACGTGTAGTTGTGCATTATATGATCATAAGAGTAGCTCAATATAGCAGAATTTGGGTTAACAGAGAAAGATAACATTTCACAACTGATTTACTCGGGACCCATGCAGGTTTGTACTACATGTGCACATCAATTACCTAAACATGTTGGGGCACGTGTAGTTGTGCATTATATGATCATAACAGTAGCTCAATATAGCAGGAGTTGGGTTAACAGAGAAAAATAACTTTTCACAACTGATTTACTCGGAACCCATGCAGGTTTGTACTACATGTGCACATCAATTACCTAAACATGTTGGGGCACGTGTAGTTGTGCATTATATGATCATAACAGTCGCTCAACTGATTTACTCGGGACCCATGCAGGTTTGTACTACATGTGCACATCAATTACCTAAACATGTTGGGGCACGTGTAGTTGTGCATTATATGATCATAACAGTGGCTCAATATAGCAGGAGATGGATTAACAGAGAAAGATAACTTTTCACAACTGATTTACTCGGGACCCATGCAGGTTTGTACTACATGTGCACATCAATTACCTAAACATGTTGGGGCACGTGTAGTTGTGCATTATATGATCATAACAGTGGCTCAACATAGCAGGAGTTGGGTTAACAGAGAAAGATAACTTTTCACATCTGATTTACTCGGGACCCATGCAGGTTTGTACTACATGTGCACATCAATTACCTAAACATGTTGGGGCACGTGTAGTTGTGCATTATATGATCATAACAGTAGCTCAATATAGCAGGAGTTGGGTTAACAGAGAAAGATAACTTTTCACAACTGATTTACTCGGGACCCATGCAGGTTTGTACTATATGTGCACATCAATTACCTAAACATGTTGGGGCACGTGTAGTTGTGCATTATATGATCGTAACAGTAGCTCAATATAGCAGGAGTTGGGTTAACAGAGAAAGATAACTTTTCACAACTGATTTACTCGGGACCCATGCAGGTTTGTACTATATGTGCACATCAATTACCAAGACGTGTTCGGTCATGTGTAGTTTTGCATTATATGATCATAACAGGTGCTCAGTGTAACAGGAGATGGGTTAACAACGAAATAGACTTATTCACAACTGATTCACTCGGGACCCATGCAGATTAGTATTACATGTGCACATCAATTACCCAAACGTGTTCGGTGATATGTAGTTTTGCATTATATGATCATAATAGGTGCTCAGTGGAGCAAAAGATGGGTTAACAAAGAAATAGACTTATTCACAACTGATTTACTCGGGTCCCATGCAGGTTTGTACTACATGTGCACATCAATTACCTAAACATGTTGGGGCACGTGTAGTTGTGCACTATATGATCATAACAGTGGCTCAATATAGCAGGAGTTGGGTTAACAGAGAAAGATAACTTTTCACAACTGATTTACTCGGGACCCATGCAGGTTTGTACTACATGTGCACATCAATTACCTAAACATGTTGGGGCACGTGTAGTTGTGCACTATATGATCATAACAGTGGCTCAATATAGCAGGAGTTGGGTTAACAGAGAAAGATAACTTTTCACAACTGATTTACTCGGGACCCATGCAGGTTTGTACTACATGTGCACATCAATTACCTAAACATGTTGGGGCACGTGTAGTTGTGCATTATATGATCATAACAGTGGCTCAATATAGCAGGAGTTGAGTTAACAGAGAAAGATAACTTTTCACAACTGATTTACTCGGGACCCATGCAGGTTTGTATTATATGTGCACATCAATTACCTAAACATGTTGGGGCACGTGTAGTTGTGCATTATATGATCATAAGAGTAGCTCAATATAGCAGAAGTTGGGTTAACAGAGAAAGATAACATTTCACAACTGATTTACTCGGGACCCATGCAGGTTTGTACTACATGTGCACATCAATTACCTAAACATGTTGGGGCACGTGTAGTTGTGCATTATATGATCATAACAGTGGCTCAATATAGCAGGAGTTGAGTTAACAGAGAAAGATAACTTTTCACAACTGATTTACTCGGGACCCATGCAGGTTTGTACTATATGTGCACATCAATTACCTAAACATGTTGGGGCACGTGTAGTTGTGCATTATATGATCATAACAGTAGCTCAATATAGTAGGAGTTGGGTTAACAGAGAAAGATAGCTTTTCACAATTGATTTACTCGGGACCCATGCAGGTTTGTACTACATGTGCACATCAATTACCTAAACATGTTGGGGCACGTGTAGTTGTGCATTATACGATCATAACAGTGGCTCAATATAGCAGGAGTTGGGTTAACAGAGAAAGATAACTTTTCACAACTGATTTACTCGGGACCCATGCAGTTTTGTACTACATGTGCACATCAATTACCTAAACATGTTGGGGCACGTGTAGTTGTGCATTATACGATCATAACAGTGGCTCAATATAGCAGGAGTTGGGTTAACAGAGAAAGATAACTTTTCACAACTGATTTACTCGGGACCCATGCAGGTTTGTACTACATGTGCACATCAATTACCTAAACATGTTGGGGCACGTGTAGTTGTACATTATATGATCATAACAGTAGCTCAATATAGCAGGAGTTGAGTTAACAGAGAAAGATAACTTTTCACAACTGATTTACTCGGGACCCATGCAGGTTTGTACTACATGTGCACATCAATTACCTAAACATGTTGGGGCACGTGTAGTTGTGCATTATATGATCATAACAGTGGCCCAATATAGCAGGAGTTGGGTTAACAGAGAAAGATAACTTTTCACAACTGATTTACTCGGGACCCATGCAGGTTTGTACTACATGTGCACATCAATTACCTAAACATGTTGGGGCACGTGTAGTTGTGCATTATATGATCATAACAGTAGCTCAATATAACAGGAGTTGGGTTAACAGAGAAAGATAACTTTTCACAACTGATTTACTCGGGACCCATGCAGGTTTGTACTACATGCGCACATCAATTACCTAAACATGTTGGGGCACGTGTAGTTGTGCATTATATGATCATAACAGTGGCTCAATATAGCAGGAGTTGGGTTAACAGAGAAAGATAACTTTTCACAACTGATTTACTCGGGACCCATGCAGGTTTGTACTACATGTGCACATCAATTACCTAAACATGTTGGGGCACGTGTAGTTGTGCATTATATGATCATAACAGTAGCTCAATATAGCAGGAGTTGAGTTAACAGAGAAAGATAACTTTTCACAACTGATTTACTCGGGACCCATGCAGGTTTGTACTACATGTGCACATCAATTACCTAAACATGTTGGGGCACGTGTAGTTGTGCATTATATGATCATAACAGTGGCTCAACATAGCAGGAGTTGGGTTAACAGAGAAAGATAACTTTTCACAACTGATTTACTCGGGACCCATGCAGGTTTGTACTACATGTGCACATCAATTACCTAAACATGTTGGGGCACGTGTAGTTGTGCATTATATGATCATAACAGTAGCTCAATATAGCAGGAGTTGGGTTAACAGAGAAAGATAACTTTTCACAACTGATTTACTCGGGACCCATGCAGGTTTGTACTATATGTGCACATCAATTACCAAGACGTGTTCGGTCATGTGTAGTTTTGCATTATATGATCATAACAGGTGCTCAGTGTAACAGGAGATGGGTTAACAACGAAATAGACTTATTCACAACTGATTCACTCGGGACCCATGCAGATTAGTATTACATGTGCACATCAATTACCCAAACGTGTTCGGTGATATGTAGTTTTGCATTATATGATCATAATAGGTGCTCAGTGGAGCAAAAGATGGGTTAACAAAGAAATAGACTTATTCACAGCTGATATACTCGGGAGCCATGCATTTTTGTACTACATGTGCACAACAATTACCTAAACATGTTGGGGCACGTGTAGTTGTGCATTATATGATCATAACAGTGGCTCAATATAGCAGGAGTTGAGTTAACAGAGAAAGATAACTTTTCACAACTGATTTACTCGGGACCCATGCAGTTTTATACTACATGTGCACATCAATTACCTAAACATGTTGGGGCACGTGTAGTTGTGCATTATATGATCATAACAGTGGCTCAATATAGCAGGAGTTGGGTTAACAAAGAAAGATAACTTTTCACAACTAATTTACTCGGGACCCATGCAGGTTTGTACTACATGTGCACATCAATTACCTAAACATGTTGGGGCACGTGTAGTTGTGCATTATATGATCATAACAGTAGCTCAATATAGCAGGAGTTGAGTTAACAGAGAAAGATAACTTTTCACAACTGATTTACTCGGGACCCATGCAGGTTTGTACTACATGTGCACATCAATTACCTAAACATGTTGGGGCACGTGTAGTTGTGCATTATATGATCATAACAGTGGCTCAATATAGCAGGAGTTGGGTTAACAGAGAAAGATAACTTTTCACAACTGATTTACTCGGGACCCATGCAGGTTTGTACTACATGTGCACATCAATTACCTAAACATGTTGGGGCACGTGTAGTTGTGCATTATATGATCATAAGAGTAGCTCAATATAGCAGAAGTTGGGTTAACAGAGAAAGATAACATTTCACAACTGATTTACTCGGGACCCATGCAGGTTTGTACTACATGTGCACATCAATTACCTAAACATGTTGGGGCACGTGTAGTTGTGCATTATATGATCATAACAGTAGCTCAATATAGCAGGAGTTGGGTTAACAGAGAAAGATAACTTTTCACAACTGATTTACTCGGGACCCATGCAGGTTTGTACTACATGTGCACATCAATTACCTAAACATGTTGGGGCACGCGTAGTTGTGCATTATATGATCATAACAGTAGCTCAATATAGCAGGAGTTGGGTTAACAGAGAAAGATAACTTTTCACAACTGATTTACTCGGGACCCATGCAGGTTTGTACTACATGTGCACATCAATTACCTAAACATGTTGGGGCACGTGTAGTTGTGCATTATAGGATCATAACAGTAGCTCAATATAGCAGGAGTTGGGTTAACAGAGAAAGATAACTTTTCATAACTGATTTACTCGGGACCCATGCAGTTTTGTACTACATGTGCACATCAATTACCTAAATATGTTGGGGCACGTATAGTTGTGCATTATATGATCATAACAGTAGCTCAATATAGCAGGAGTTGGGTTAACAGAGAAAGATAACTTTTCACAACTGACTTACTCGGGACCCATGCAGGTTTGTACTACATGTGCACATCAATTACCTAAACATGTTGGGGCACGTGTAGTTGTGCATTATATGATCATAACAGTAGCTCAATATAGCAGGAGTTGGGTTAACAGAGAAAGATAACTTTTCACAACTGATTTACCCGGGACCCATGCAGGTTTGTACTACATGTGCACATCAATTACCTAAACATGTTGGGGCACGTGTAGTTGTGCATTATATGATCATAACAGTAGCTCAATATAGCAGGAGTTGGGTTAACAGAGAAAGATAACTTTTCACAACTGACTTACTCGGGACCCATGCAGGTTTGTACTACATGTGCACATCAATTACCTAAACATGTTGGGGCACGTGTAGTTGTGCATTATATGATCATAACAGTAGCTCAATATAGCAGGAGTTGGGTTAACAGAGAAAGATAACTTTTCACAACTGATTTACCCGGGATCCATGCAGGTTTGTACTACATGTGCACATCAATTACCTAAACATGCTGGGGCACGTGTAGTTGTGCATTATATGATCATAACAGTGGCTCAATATAGCAGGAGTTGGGTTAACAAAGAAAGATAACTTTTCACAACTAATTTACTCGGGACCCATGCAGGTTTGTACTACATGTGCACATCAATTGCCTAAACATGTTGGGGCACGTATAGTTGTGCATTATATGATCATAACAGTAGCTCAATATAGCAGGAGTTGGGTTAACAGAGAAAGATAACTTTTCACAACTGATTTACTCGGGACCCATGCAGGTTTGTACTACATGTGCACATCAATTACCTAAACATGTTGGGGCACATGTAGTTGTGCATTATATGATCATAACAGTAGCTCAATATAGCAGGAGTTGGGTTAACAGAGAAAGATAACTTTTCACAACTGATTTACTCGGGACCCATGCAGTTTTGTACTACATGTGCACATCAATTACCTAAACATGTTGGGGCACGTATAGTTGTGCATTATATGATCATAACAGTGGCTCAATATAGCAGGAGTTGGGTTAACAGAGAAAGATAACTTTTCACAACTGATTTACTCGGGACCCATGCAGGTTTGTACTACATGTGCACATCAATTACCTAAACATGTTGGGGCACGTGTAGTTGTGCATTATATGATCATAACAGTGGCTCAATATAGCAGGAGTTGGGTTAACAGAGAAAGATAACTTTTCACAACTGATTTACTCGGGACCCATGCAGGTTTGTACTACATGTGCACATCAATTACCTAAACATGTTGGGGCACGTGTAGTTGTGCATTATATGATCATAACAGTGGCTCAATATAGCAGGAGTTGGGTTAACAGAGAAAGATAACTTTTCACAACTGATTTACTCGGGACCCATGCAGGTTTGTACTACATGTGCACATCAATTACCTAAACATGTTGGGGCACGTATAGTTGTGCATTATATGATCATAACAGTAGCTCAATATAGCAGGAGTTGGGTTAACAGAGAAAGATAACTTTTCACAACTGATTTACCCGGGACCCATGCAGGTTTGTACTACATGTGCACATCAATTACCTAAACATGTTGGGGCACGTGTAGTTGTGCATTATATGATCATAACAGTGGCTCAACATAGCAGGAGTTGGGTTAACAGAGAAAGATAACTTTTCACAACTAATTTACTCGGGACCCATGCAGGTTTCTACTATATGTGCACTTCAATTACCAAGACGTGTTCGGTCATGTGTAGTTTTGCATTATATGATCATAACAGGTGCTCAGTGTAACAGGAGATGGGTTAACAACGAAATAGACTTATTCACAACTGATTTACTCGGGACCCATGCAGATTTGTATTACATGTGCACATCAATTACCCAAACGTGTTCGGTGATATGTAGTTTTGCATTATATGATCATAATAGGTGCTCAGTGGAGCAAAAGATGGGTTAACAAAGAGATAGACTTATTCACAACTGATATACTCGGGACCCATGCAGTTTTGTACTACATGTGCACATCAATTACCTAAACATGTTGGGGCACGTGTAGTTGTGCATTATATGATCATAACAGTGGCTCAATATAGCAGGAGTTGGGTTAACAGAGAAAGATAACTTTTCACAACTGATTTACTCGGGACCCATGCAGGTTTGTACTACATGTGCACATCAATTACCTAAACATGTTGGGGCACGTGTAGTTGTAGTTTATATGATCATAACATTAGCTCAATATAGCAGGAGTTGGGTTAACAGAGAAAGATAACTTTTCACAACTGATTTACTCGGGACCCATGTAGGTTTGTACTACATGTGCACATCAATTACCTAAACATGTTGGGGCACGCGTAGTTGTGCATTATATGATCATAACAGTGGCTCAATATAGCAGGAGTTGAGTTAACAGAGAAAGATAACTTTTCACAACTGATTTACTCGGGACCCATGCAGGTTTGTACTACATGTGCACATCAATTACCTAAACATGTTGGGGCACGTGTAGTTGTGCATTATATGATCATAACAGTGGCTCAATATAGCAGGAGTTGGGTTAACAGAGAAAGATAACTTTTCACAACTGATTTACTCGGGACCCATGCAGGTTTGTACTACATGTGCACATCAATTACCTAAACATGTTGGGGCACGTGTAGTTGTGCATTATATGATCATAACAGTAGCTCAATATAACAGGAGTTGGGTTAACAGAAAAAGATAACTTTTCACAACTGATTTACTCGGGACCCATGCAGGTTTGTACTACATGCGCACATCAATTACCTAAACATGTTGGGGCACGTGTAGTTGTGCATTATATGATCATAACAGTGGCTCAATATAGCAGGAGTTGGGTTAACAGAGAAAGATAACTTTTCACAACAGATTTACTCGGGACCCATGCAGGTTTGTACTACATGTGCACATCAATTACCTAAACATGTTGGGGCACGTATAGTTGTGCATTATATGATCATAACAGTAGCTCAATATAGCAGGAGTTGGGTTAACAGAGAAAGATAACTTTTCACAACTGATTTACCCGGGACCCATGCAGGTTTGTACTACATGTGCACATCAATTACCTAAACATGTTGGGGCACGTGTAGTTGTGCATTATATGATCATAAGAGTAGCTCAATATAGCAGAAGTTGGGTTAACAGAGAAAGATAACATTTCACAACTGATTTACTCGGGACCCATGCAGGTTTGTACTACATGTGCACATCAATTACCTAAACATGTTGGGGCACGTGTAGTTGTGCATTATATGATCATAACAGTGGCTCAATATAGCAGGAGTTGGGTTAACAGAGAAAGATAACTTTTCACAACTGATTTACTCGGGACCCATGCAGGTTTGTACTATATGTGCACATCAATTACCAAGACGTGTTCGGTCATGTGTAGTTTTGCATTATATGATCATAACAGGTGCTCAGTGTAACAGGAGATGGGTTAACAACGAAATAGACTTATTCACAACTGATTCACTCGGGACCCATGCAGATTTGTATTACATGTGCACATCAATTACCCAAACGTGTTCGGTGATATGTAGTTTTGCATTATATGATCATAATAGGTGCTCAGTGGAGCAATAGATGGGTTAACAAAGAAATAGACTTATTCACAACTGATATACTCGGGACCCATGCAGTTTTGTACTACATGTGCACATCAATTACCTATACATGTTGGGGCACGTGTAGTTGTGCATTATATGATCATAACAGTGGCTCAATATAGCAGGAGTTGGGTTAACAGAGAAAGATAAATTTTCACAACTGATTTACTCGGGACCCATGCAGTTTTGTACTACATGTGCACATCAATTACCTAAACATGTTGGGGCACGTATAGTTGTGCATTATATGATCATAACAGTGGCTCAATATAGCAGGAGTTGGGTTAACAGAGAAAGATAACTTTTCACAACTGATTTACTCGGGACCCATGCAGGTTTGTACTACATGTGCACATCAATTACCTAAACATGTTAGGGCACGTGTAGTTGTGCATTATATGATCATAACAGTGGCTCAATATAGCAGGAGTTGGGTTAACAGAGAAAGATAACTTTACACAACCGATTCACTCGGGACCCATGCAGGTTTGTACTACATGTGCACATCAATTACCTAAACATGTTGGGGCACGTGTAGTTGTGCATTATATGATCATAACAGTAGCTCAATATAGCAGGAGTTGGGTTAACAGAGAAAGATAGCTTTTCACAATTGATTTACTCGGGACCCATGCAGGTTTGTACTACATGTGCACATCAATTACCTAAACATGTTGGGGCACGTGTAGTTGTGCATTATACGATCATAACAGTGGCTCAATATAGCAGGAGTTGGGTTAACAGAGAAAGATAACTTTTCATAACTGATTTACTCGGGACCCATGCAGTTTTGTACTACATGTGCACATCAATTACCTAAACATGTTGGGGCACGTGTAGTTGTGCATTATACGATCATAACAGTGGCTCAATATAGCAGGAGTTGGGTTAACAGAGAAAGATAACTTTTCACAACTGATTTACTCGGGACCCATGCAGGTTTGTACTACATGTGCACATCAATTACCTAAACATGTTGGGGCACGTGTAGTTGTGCACTATATGATCATAACAGTGGCTCAATATAGCAGGAGTTGGGTTAACAGAGAAAGATAACTTTTCACAACTGATTTACTCGGGACCCATGCAGGTTTGTACTACATGTGCACATCAATTACCTAAACATGTTGGGGCACGTGTAGTTGTGCACTATATGATCATAACAGTGGCTCAATATAGCAGGAGTTGGGTTAACAGAGAAAGATAACTTTTCACAACTGATTTACTCGGGACCCATGCAGGTTTGTACTACATGTGCACATCAATTACCTAAACATGTTGGGGCACGTGTAGTTGTGCATTATATGATCATAACAGTGGCTCAATATAGCAGGAGTTGAGTTAACAGAGAAAGATAACTTTTCACAACTGATTTACTCGGGACCCATGCAGGTTTGTATTATATGTGCACATCAATTACCTAAACATGTTGGGGCACGTGTAGTTGTGCATTATATGATCATAAGAGTAGCTCAATATAGCAGAAGTTGGGTTAACAGAGAAAGATAACATTTCACAACTGATTTACTCGGGACCCATGCAGGTTTGTACTACATGTGCACATCAATTACCTAAACATGTTGGGGCACGTGTAGTTGTGCATTATATGATCATAACAGTGGCTCAATATAGCAGGAGTTGAGTTAACAGAGAAAGATAACTTTTCACAACTGATTTACTCGGGACCCATGCAGGTTTGTACTATATGTGCACATCAATTACCTAAACATGTTGGGGCACGTGTAGTTGTGCATTATATGATCATAAGAGTAGCTCAATATAGCAGAAGTTGGGTTAACAGAGAAAGATAACATTTCACAACTGATTTACTCGGGACCCATGCAGGTTTGTACTACATGTGCACATCAATTACCTAAACATGTTGGGGCACGTGTAGTTGTGCATTATATGATCATAACAGTGGCTCAATATAGCAGGAGTTGGGTTAACAGAGAAAGATAACTTTTCACAACTGATTTACTCGGGACCCATGCAGGTTTGTACTATATGTGCACATCAATTACCAAGACGTGTTCGGTCATGTGTAGTTTTGCATTATATGATCATATCAGGTGCTCAGTGTAACAGGAGATGGGTTAACAACGAAATAGACTTATTCACAACTGATTCACTCGGGACCCATGCAGATTTGTATTACATGTGCACATCAATTACCCAAACGTGTTCGGTGATATGTAGTTTTGCATTATATGATCATAATAGGTGCTCAGTGGAGCAAAAGATGGGTTAACAAAGAAATAGACTTATTCACAACTGATATACTCGGGACCCATGCAGTTTTGTACTACATGTGCACATCAATTACCTAAACATATTGGGGCACGTGTAGTTGTGCATTATATGATCATAACAGTGGCTCAATATAGCAGGAGTTGGGTTAACAGAGAAAGATAACTTTTCACAACTGATTTACTCGGGACCCATGCAGTTTTGTACTACATGTGCACATCAATTACCTAAACATGTTGGGGCACGTATAGTTGTGCATTATATGATCATAACAGTGGCTCAATATAGCAGGAGTTGGGTTAACAGAGAAAGATAACTTTTCACAACTGATTTACTCGGGACCCATGCAGGTTTGTACTACATGTGCACATCAATTACCTAAACATGTTGGGGCACGTGTAGTTGTGCATTATATGATCATAACAGTGGCTCAATATAGCAGGAGTTGGGTTAACAGAGAAAGATAACTTTTCACAACTGATTTACTCGGGACCCATGCAGGTTTGTACTACATGTGCACATCAATTACCTAAACATGTTGGGGCACGTGTAGTTGTGCATTATATGATCATAACAGTAGCTCAATATAGCAGGAGTTGGGTTAACAGAGAAAGATAACTTTTCACAACTGATTTACTCGGGACCCATGCAGGTTTGTACTACATGTGCACATCAATTACCTAAACATGTTGGGGCACGTGTAGTTGTGCATTATATGATCATAACAGTAGCTCAATATAGCAGGAGTTGAGTTAACAGAGAAAGATAACTTTTCACAACTGATTTACTCGGGACCCATACAGGTTTGTACTACATGTGCACATCAATTATATAAATATGTTGGGGCACGTGTAGTTGTGCATTATATGATCATAACAGTAGCTCAATATAGTAGGAGTTGGGTTAACAGAGAAAGATAACTTTTCACAACTGATTCACTCGGGACCCATGCAGATCTGTATTACATGTGCACATCAATTACCTAAACATTTTGGGGCACGTGTAGTTGTGCATTATACGATCATAACAGTGGCTCAATATAGCAGGAGTTGGGTTAACAGAGAAAGATAACTTTTCACAACTGATTTACTCGGGACCCATGCAGTTTTGTACTACATGTGCACATCAATTATATAAATATGTTGGGGCACGTGTAGTTGTGCATTATATGATCATAACAGTAGCTCAATATAGTAGGAGTTGGGTTAACAGAGAAAGATAGCTTTTCACAATTGATTTACTCGGGACCCATGCAGGTTTGTACTACATGTGCACATCAATTACCTAAACATGTTGGGGCACGTGTAGTTGTGCATTATACGATCATAACAGTGGCTCAATATAGCAGGAGTTGGGTTAACAGAGAAAGATAACTTTTCCAAACTGATTTACTCGGGACCCATGCAGGTTTGTACTACATGTGCACATCAATTACCTAAACATGTTGGGGCACGTGTAGTTGTACATTATATGATCATAACAGTAGCTCAATATAGCAGGAGTTGAGTTAACAGAGAAAGATAACTTTTCACAACTGATTTACTCGGGACCCATGCAGTTTTGTACTACATGTGCACATCAATTACCTAAACATGTTGGGGCACGTGTAGTTGTGCATTATACGATCATAACAGTGGCTCAATATAGCAGGAGTTGGGTTAACAGAGAAAGATAACTTTTCCAAACTGATTTACTCGGGACCCATGCAGGTTTGTACTACATGTGCACATCAATTACCTAAACATGTTGGGGCACGTGTAGTTGTGCATTATACGATCATAACAGTGGCTCAATATAGCAGGAGTTGGGTTAACAGAGAAAGATAACTTTTCCAAACTGATTTACTCGGGACCCATGCAGGTTTGTACTACATGTGCACATCAATTACCTAAACATGTTGGGGCACGTGTAGTTGTACATTATATGATCATAACAGTAGCTCAATATAGCAGGAGTTGAGTTAACAGAGAAAGATAACTTTTCACAACTGATTTACTCGGGACCCATGCAGGTTTGTACTACATGTGCACATCAATTACCTAAACATGTTGGGGCACGTGTAGTTGTGCATTATATGATCATAACAGTGGCCCAATATAGCAGGAGTTGGGTTAACAGAGAAAGATAACTTTTCACAACTGATTTACTCGGGACCCATGCAGGTTTGTACTACATGTGCACATCAATTACCTAAACATGTTGGGGCACGTGTAGTTGTGCATTATATGATCATAACAGTAGCTCAATATAACAGGAGTTGGGTTAACAGAGAAAGATAACTTTTCACAACTGATTTACTCGGGACCCATGCAGGTTTGTACTACATGCGCACATCAATTACCTAAACATGTTGGGGCACGTGTAGTTGTGCATTATATGATCATAACAGTGGCTCAATATAGCAGGAGTTGGGTTAACAGAGAAAGATAACTTTTCACAACTGATTTACTCGGGACCCATGCAGGTTTGTACTACATGTGCACATCAATTACCTAAACATGTTGGGGCACGTGTAGTTGTGCATTATATGATCATAACAGTAGCTCAATATAGCAGGAGTTGAGTTAACAGAGAAAGATAACTTTTCACAACTGATTTACTCGGGACCCATGCAGGTTTGTACTACATGTGCACATCAATTACCTAAACATGTTGGGGCACGTGTAGTTGTGCATTATATGATCATAACAGTGGCTCAACATAGCAGGAGTTGGGTTAACAGAGAAAGATAACTTTTCACATCTGATTTACTCGGGACCCATGCAGGTTTGTACTACATGTGCACATCAATTACCTAAACATGTTGGGGCACGTGTAGTTGTGCATTATATGATCATAACAGTAGCTCAATATAGCAGGAGTTGGGTTAACAGAGAAAGATAACTTTTCACAACTGATTTACTCGGGACCCATGCAGGTTTGTACTATATGTGCACATCAATTACCAAGACGTGTTCGGTCATGTGTAGTTTTGCATTATATGATCATAACAGGTGCTCAGTGTAACAGGAGATGGGTTAACAACGAAATAGACTTATTCACAACTGATTCACTCGGGACCCATGCAGATTAGTATTACATGTGCACATCAATTACCCAAACGTGTTCGGTGATATGTAGTTTTGCATTATATGATCATAATAGGTGCTCAGTGGAGCAAAAGATGGGTTAACAAAGAAATAGACTTATTCACAACTGATTTACTCGGGTCCCATGCAGGTTTGTACTACATGTGCACATCAATTACCTAAACATGTTGGGGCACGTGTAGTTGTGCACTATATGATCATAACAGTGGCTCAATATAGCAGGAGTTGGGTTAACAGAGAAAGATAACTTTTCACAACTGATTTACTCGGGACCCATGCAGGTTTGTACTACATGTGCACATCAATTACCTAAACATGTTGGGGCACGTGTAGTTGTGCACTATATGATCATAACAGTGGCTCAATATAGCAGGAGTTGGGTTAACAGAGAAAGATAACTTTTCACAACTGATTTACTCGGGACCCATGCAGGTTTGTACTATATGTGCACATCAATTACCAAGACGTGTTCGGTCATGTGTAGTTTTGCATTATATGATCATAACAGGTGCTCAGTGTAACAGGAGATGGGTTAACAACGAAATAGACTTATTCACAACTGATTCACTCGGGACCCATGCAGATTTGTATTACATGTGCACATCAATTACCCAAACGTGTTCGGTGATATGTAGTTTTGCATTATATGATCATAATAGGTGCTCAGTGTAACAGGAGATGGGTTAACAACGAAATAGACTTATTCACAACTGATTCACTCGGGACCCATGCAGATTAGTATTACATGTGCACATCAATTACCCAAACGTGTTCGGTGATATGTAGTTTTGCATTATATGATCATAATAGGTGCTCAGTGTAACAGGAGATGGGTTAACAACGAAATAGACTTATTCACAACTGATTTACTCGGGACCCATGCAGGTTTGTACTATATGTGCACATCAATTACCTAAACATGTTGGGGCACGTGTAGTTGTGCATTATATGATCATAAGAGTAGCTCAATATAGCAGAATTTGGGTTAACAGAGAAAGATAACATTTCACAACTGATTTACTCGGGACCCATGCAGGTTTGTACTACATGTGCACATCAATTACCTAAACATGTTGGGGCACGTGTAGTTGTGCATTATATGATCATAACAGTAGCTCAATATAGCAGGAGTTGGGTTAACAGAGAAAAATAACTTTTCACAACTGATTTACTCGGAACCCATGCAGGTTTGTACTACATGTGCACATCAATTACCTAAACATGTTGGGGCACGTGTAGTTGTGCATTATATGATCATAACAGTCGCTCAACTGATTTACTCGGGACCCATGCAGGTTTGTACTACATGTGCACATCAATTACCTAAACATGTTGGGGCACGTGTAGTTGTGCATTATATGATCATAACAGTGGCTCAATATAGCAGGAGATGGATTAACAGAGAAAGATAACTTTTCACAACTGATTTACTCGGGACCCATGCAGGTTTGTACTACATGTGCACATCAATTACCTAAACATGTTGGGGCACGTGTAGTTGTGCATTATATGATCATAACAGTGGCTCAACATAGCAGGAGTTGGGTTAACAGAGAAAGATAACTTTTCACATCTGATTTACTCGGGACCCATGCAGGTTTGTACTACATGTGCACATCAATTACCTAAACATGTTGGGGCACGTGTAGTTGTGCATTATATGATCATAACAGTAGCTCAATATAGCAGGAGTTGGGTTAACAGAGAAAGATAACTTTTCACAACTGATTTACTCGGGACCCATGCAGGTTTGTACTATATGTGCACATCAATTACCTAAACATGTTGGGGCACGTGTAGTTGTGCATTATATGATCGTAACAGTAGCTCAATATAGCAGGAGTTGGGTTAACAGAGAAAGATAACTTTTCACAACTGATTTACTCGGGACCCATGCAGGTTTGTACTATATGTGCACATCAATTACCAAGACGTGTTCGGTCATGTGTAGTTTTGCATTATATGATCATAACAGGTGCTCAGTGTAACAGGAGATGGGTTAACAACGAAATAGACTTATTCACAACTGATTCACTCGGGACCCATGCAGATTAGTATTACATGTGCACATCAATTACCCAAACGTGTTCGGTGATATGTAGTTTTGCATTATATGATCATAATAGGTGCTCAGTGGAGCAAAAGATGGGTTAACAAAGAAATAGACTTATTCACAACTGATTTACTCGGGTCCCATGCAGGTTTGTACTACATGTGCACATCAATTACCTAAACATGTTGGGGCACGTGTAGTTGTGCACTATATGATCATAACAGTGGCTCAATATAGCAGGAGTTGGGTTAACAGAGAAAGATAACTTTTCACAACTGATTTACTCGGGACCCATGCAGGTTTGTACTACATGTGCACATCAATTACCTAAACATGTTGGGGCACGTGTAGTTGTGCACTATATGATCATAACAGTGGCTCAATATAGCAGGAGTTGGGTTAACAGAGAAAGATAACTTTTCACAACTGATTTACTCGGGACCCATGCAGGTTTGTACTACATGTGCACATCAATTACCTAAACATGTTGGGGCACGTGTAGTTGTGCATTATATGATCATAACAGTGGCTCAATATAGCAGGAGTTGAGTTAACAGAGAAAGATAACTTTTCACAACTGATTTACTCGGGACCCATGCAGGTTTGTATTATATGTGCACATCAATTACCTAAACATGTTGGGGCACGTGTAGTTGTGCATTATATGATCATAAGAGTAGCTCAATATAGCAGAAGTTGGGTTAACAGAGAAAGATAACATTTCACAACTGATTTACTCGGGACCCATGCAGGTTTGTACTACATGTGCACATCAATTACCTAAACATGTTGGGGCACGTGTAGTTGTGCATTATATGATCATAACAGTGGCTCAATATAGCAGGAGTTGAGTTAACAGAGAAAGATAACTTTTCACAACTGATTTACTCGGGACCCATGCAGGTTTGTACTATATGTGCACATCAATTACCTAAACATGTTGGGGCACGTGTAGTTGTGCATTATATGATCATAACAGTAGCTCAATATAGTAGGAGTTGGGTTAACAGAGAAAGATAGCTTTTCACAATTGATTTACTCGGGACCCATGCAGGTTTGTACTACATGTGCACATCAATTACCTAAACATGTTGGGGCACGTGTAGTTGTGCATTATACGATCATAACAGTGGCTCAATATAGCAGGAGTTGGGTTAACAGAGAAAGATAACTTTTCACAACTGATTTACTCGGGACCCATGCAGTTTTGTACTACATGTGCACATCAATTACCTAAACATGTTGGGGCACGTGTAGTTGTGCATTATACGATCATAACAGTGGCTCAATATAGCAGGAGTTGGGTTAACAGAGAAAGATAACTTTTCACAACTGATTTACTCGGGACCCATGCAGGTTTGTACTACATGTGCACATCAATTACCTAAACATGTTGGGGCACGTGTAGTTGTACATTATATGATCATAACAGTAGCTCAATATAGCAGGAGTTGAGTTAACAGAGAAAGATAACTTTTCACAACTGATTTACTCGGGACCCATGCAGGTTTGTACTACATGTGCACATCAATTACCTAAACATGTTGGGGCACGTGTAGTTGTGCATTATATGATCATAACAGTGGCCCAATATAGCAGGAGTTGGGTTAACAGAGAAAGATAACTTTTCACAACTGATTTACTCGGGACCCATGCAGGTTTGTACTACATGTGCACATCAATTACCTAAACATGTTGGGGCACGTGTAGTTGTGCATTATATGATCATAACAGTAGCTCAATATAACAGGAGTTGGGTTAACAGAGAAAGATAACTTTTCACAACTGATTTACTCGGGACCCATGCAGGTTTGTACTACATGCGCACATCAATTACCTAAACATGTTGGGGCACGTGTAGTTGTGCATTATATGATCATAACAGTGGCTCAATATAGCAGGAGTTGGGTTAACAGAGAAAGATAACTTTTCACAACTGATTTACTCGGGACCCATGCAGGTTTGTACTACATGTGCACATCAATTACCTAAACATGTTGGGGCACGTGTAGTTGTGCATTATATGATCATAACAGTAGCTCAATATAGCAGGAGTTGAGTTAACAGAGAAAGATAACTTTTCACAACTGATTTACTCGGGACCCATGCAGGTTTGTACTACATGTGCACATCAATTACCTAAACATGTTGGGGCACGTGTAGTTGTGCATTATATGATCATAACAGTGGCTCAACATAGCAGGAGTTGGGTTAACAGAGAAAGATAACTTTTCACAACTGATTTACTCGGGACCCATGCAGGTTTGTACTACATGTGCACATCAATTACCTAAACATGTTGGGGCACGTGTAGTTGTGCATTATATGATCATAACAGTAGCTCAATATAGCAGGAGTTGGGTTAACAGAGAAAGATAACTTTTCACAACTGATTTACTCGGGACCCATGCAGGTTTGTACTATATGTGCACATCAATTACCAAGACGTGTTCGGTCATGTGTAGTTTTGCATTATATGATCATAACAGGTGCTCAGTGTAACAGGAGATGGGTTAACAACGAAATAGACTTATTCACAACTGATTCACTCGGGACCCATGCAGATTAGTATTACATGTGCACATCAATTACCCAAACGTGTTCGGTGATATGTAGTTTTGCATTATATGATCATAATAGGTGCTCAGTGGAGCAAAAGATGGGTTAACAAAGAAATAGACTTATTCACAGCTGATATACTCGGGAGCCATGCATTTTTGTACTACATGTGCACAACAATTACCTAAACATGTTGGGGCACGTGTAGTTGTGCATTATATGATCATAACAGTGGCTCAATATAGCAGGAGTTGAGTTAACAGAGAAAGATAACTTTTCACAACTGATTTACTCGGGACCCATGCAGTTTTATACTACATGTGCACATCAATTACCTAAACATGTTGGGGCACGTGTAGTTGTGCATTATATGATCATAACAGTGGCTCAATATAGCAGGAGTTGGGTTAACAAAGAAAGATAACTTTTCACAACTAATTTACTCGGGACCCATGCAGGTTTGTACTACATGTGCACATCAATTACCTAAACATGTTGGGGCACGTGTAGTTGTGCATTATATGATCATAACAGTAGCTCAATATAGCAGGAGTTGAGTTAACAGAGAAAGATAACTTTTCACAACTGATTTACTCGGGACCCATGCAGGTTTGTACTACATGTGCACATCAATTACCTAAACATGTTGGGGCACGTGTAGTTGTGCATTATATGATCATAACAGTGGCTCAATATAGCAGGAGTTGGGTTAACAGAGAAAGATAACTTTTCACAACTGATTTACTCGGGACCCATGCAGGTTTGTACTACATGTGCACATCAATTACCTAAACATGTTGGGGCACGTATAGTTGTGCATTATATGATCATAACAGTAGCTCAATATAGCAGGAGTTGGGTTAACAGAGAAAGATAACTTTTCACAACTGATTTACCCGGGACCCATGCAGGTTTGTACTACATGTGCACATCAATTACCTAAACATGTTGGGGCACGTGTAGTTGTGCATTATATGATCATAAGAGTAGCTCAATATAGCAGAAGTTGGGTTAACAGAGAAAGATAACATTTCACAACTGATTTACTCGGGACCCATGCAGGTTTGTACTACATGTGCACATCAATTACCTAAACATGTTGGGGCACGTGTAGTTGTGCATTATATGATCATAACAGTAGCTCAATATAGCAGGAGTTGGGTTAACAGAGAAAGATAACTTTTCACAACTGATTTACTCGGGACCCATGCAGGTTTGTACTACATGTGCACATCAATTACCTAAACATGTTGGGGCACGCGTAGTTGTGCATTATATGATCATAACAGTAGCTCAATATAGCAGGAGTTGGGTTAACAGAGAAAGATAACTTTTCACAACTGATTTACTCGGGACCCATGCAGGTTTGTACTACATGTGCACATCAATTACCTAAACATGTTGGGGCACGTGTAGTTGTGCATTATAGGATCATAACAGTAGCTCAATATAGCAGGAGTTGGGTTAACAGAGAAAGATAACTTTTCATAACTGATTTACTCGGGACCCATGCAGTTTTGTACTACATGTGCACATCAATTACCTAAATATGTTGGGGCACGTATAGTTGTGCATTATATGATCATAACAGTAGCTCAATATAGCAGGAGTTGGGTTAACAGAGAAAGATAACTTTTCACAACTGACTTACTCGGGACCCATGCAGGTTTGTACTACATGTGCACATCAATTACCTAAACATGTTGGGGCACGTGTAGTTGTGCATTATATGATCATAACAGTAGCTCAATATAGCAGGAGTTGGGTTAACAGAGAAAGATAACTTTTCACAACTGATTTACCCGGGACCCATGCAGGTTTGTACTACATGTGCACATCAATTACCTAAACATGTTGGGGCACGTGTAGTTGTGCATTATATGATCATAACAGTAGCTCAATATAGCAGGAGTTGGGTTAACAGAGAAAGATAACTTTTCACAACTGACTTACTCGGGACCCATGCAGGTTTGTACTACATGTGCACATCAATTACCTAAACATGTTGGGGCACGTGTAGTTGTGCATTATATGATCATAACAGTAGCTCAATATAGCAGGAGTTGGGTTAACAGAGAAAGATAACTTTTCACAACTGATTTACCCGGGATCCATGCAGGTTTGTACTACATGTGCACATCAATTACCTAAACATGCTGGGGCACGTGTAGTTGTGCATTATATGATCATAACAGTGGCTCAATATAGCAGGAGTTGGGTTAACAAAGAAAGATAACTTTTCACAACTAATTTACTCGGGACCCATGCAGGTTTGTACTACATGTGCACATCAATTGCCTAAACATGTTGGGGCACGTATAGTTGTGCATTATATGATCATAACAGTAGCTCAATATAGCAGGAGTTGGGTTAACAGAGAAAGATAACTTTTCACAACTGATTTACTCGGGACCCATGCAGGTTTGTACTACATGTGCACATCAATTACCTAAACATGTTGGGGCACATGTAGTTGTGCATTATATGATCATAACAGTAGCTCAATATAGCAGGAGTTGGGTTAACAGAGAAAGATAACTTTTCACAACTGATTTACTCGGGACCCATGCAGTTTTGTACTACATGTGCACATCAATTACCTAAACATGTTGGGGCACGTATAGTTGTGCATTATATGATCATAACAGTGGCTCAATATAGCAGGAGTTGGGTTAACAGAGAAAGATAACTTTTCACAACTGATTTACTCGGGACCCATGCAGGTTTGTACTACATGTGCACATCAATTACCTAAACATGTTGGGGCACGTGTAGTTGTGCATTATATGATCATAACAGTGGCTCAATATAGCAGGAGTTGGGTTAACAGAGAAAGATAACTTTTCACAACTGATTTACTCGGGACCCATGCAGGTTTGTACTACATGTGCACATCAATTACCTAAACATGTTGGGGCACGTGTAGTTGTGCATTATATGATCATAACAGTGGCTCAATATAGCAGGAGTTGGGTTAACAGAGAAAGATAACTTTTCACAACTGATTTACTCGGGACCCATGCAGGTTTGTACTACATGTGCACATCAATTACCTAAACATGTTGGGGCACGTATAGTTGTGCATTATATGATCATAACAGTAGCTCAATATAGCAGGAGTTGGGTTAACAGAGAAAGATAACTTTTCACAACTGATTTACCCGGGACCCATGCAGGTTTGTACTACATGTGCACATCAATTACCTAAACATGTTGGGGCACGTGTAGTTGTGCATTATATGATCATAACAGTGGCTCAACATAGCAGGAGTTGGGTTAACAGAGAAAGATAACTTTTCACAACTAATTTACTCGGGACCCATGCAGGTTTCTACTATATGTGCACTTCAATTACCAAGACGTGTTCGGTCATGTGTAGTTTTGCATTATATGATCATAACAGGTGCTCAGTGTAACAGGAGATGGGTTAACAACGAAATAGACTTATTCACAACTGATTTACTCGGGACCCATGCAGATTTGTATTACATGTGCACATCAATTACCCAAACGTGTTCGGTGATATGTAGTTTTGCATTATATGATCATAATAGGTGCTCAGTGGAGCAAAAGATGGGTTAACAAAGAGATAGACTTATTCACAACTGATATACTCGGGACCCATGCAGTTTTGTACTACATGTGCACATCAATTACCTAAACATGTTGGGGCACGTGTAGTTGTGCATTATATGATCATAACAGTGGCTCAATATAGCAGGAGTTGGGTTAACAGAGAAAGATAACTTTTCACAACTGATTTACTCGGGACCCATGCAGGTTTGTACTACATGTGCACATCAATTACCTAAACATGTTGGGGCACGTGTAGTTGTAGTTTATATGATCATAACATTAGCTCAATATAGCAGGAGTTGGGTTAACAGAGAAAGATAACTTTTCACAACTGATTTACTCGGGACCCATGTAGGTTTGTACTACATGTGCACATCAATTACCTAAACATGTTGGGGCACGCGTAGTTGTGCATTATATGATCATAACAGTGGCTCAATATAGCAGGAGTTGAGTTAACAGAGAAAGATAACTTTTCACAACTGATTTACTCGGGACCCATGCAGGTTTGTACTACATGTGCACATCAATTACCTAAACATGTTGGGGCACGTGTAGTTGTGCATTATATGATCATAACAGTGGCTCAATATAGCAGGAGTTGGGTTAACAGAGAAAGATAACTTTTCACAACTGATTTACTCGGGACCCATGCAGGTTTGTACTACATGTGCACATCAATTACCTAAACATGTTGGGGCACGTGTAGTTGTGCATTATATGATCATAACAGTAGCTCAATATAACAGGAGTTGGGTTAACAGAAAAAGATAACTTTTCACAACTGATTTACTCGGGACCCATGCAGGTTTGTACTACATGCGCACATCAATTACCTAAACATGTTGGGGCACGTGTAGTTGTGCATTATATGATCATAACAGTGGCTCAATATAGCAGGAGTTGGGTTAACAGAGAAAGATAACTTTTCACAACAGATTTACTCGGGACCCATGCAGGTTTGTACTACATGTGCACATCAATTACCTAAACATGTTGGGGCACGTATAGTTGTGCATTATATGATCATAACAGTAGCTCAATATAGCAGGAGTTGGGTTAACAGAGAAAGATAACTTTTCACAACTGATTTACCCGGGACCCATGCAGGTTTGTACTACATGTGCACATCAATTACCTAAACATGTTGGGGCACGTGTAGTTGTGCATTATATGATCATAAGAGTAGCTCAATATAGCAGAAGTTGGGTTAACAGAGAAAGATAACATTTCACAACTGATTTACTCGGGACCCATGCAGGTTTGTACTACATGTGCACATCAATTACCTAAACATGTTGGGGCACGTGTAGTTGTGCATTATATGATCATAACAGTGGCTCAATATAGCAGGAGTTGGGTTAACAGAGAAAGATAACTTTTCACAACTGATTTACTCGGGACCCATGCAGGTTTGTACTATATGTGCACATCAATTACCAAGACGTGTTCGGTCATGTGTAGTTTTGCATTATATGATCATAACAGGTGCTCAGTGTAACAGGAGATGGGTTAACAACGAAATAGACTTATTCACAACTGATTCACTCGGGACCCATGCAGATTTGTATTACATGTGCACATCAATTACCCAAACGTGTTCGGTGATATGTAGTTTTGCATTATATGATCATAATAGGTGCTCAGTGGAGCAATAGATGGGTTAACAAAGAAATAGACTTATTCACAACTGATATACTCGGGACCCATGCAGTTTTGTACTACATGTGCACATCAATTACCTATACATGTTGGGGCACGTGTAGTTGTGCATTATATGATCATAACAGTGGCTCAATATAGCAGGAGTTGGGTTAACAGAGAAAGATAAATTTTCACAACTGATTTACTCGGGACCCATGCAGTTTTGTACTACATGTGCACATCAATTACCTAAACATGTTGGGGCACGTATAGTTGTGCATTATATGATCATAACAGTGGCTCAATATAGCAGGAGTTGGGTTAACAGAGAAAGATAACTTTTCACAACTGATTTACTCGGGACCCATGCAGGTTTGTACTACATGTGCACATCAATTACCTAAACATGTTAGGGCACGTGTAGTTGTGCATTATATGATCATAACAGTGGCTCAATATAGCAGGAGTTGGGTTAACAGAGAAAGATAACTTTACACAACCGATTCACTCGGGACCCATGCAGGTTTGTACTACATGTGCACATCAATTACCTAAACATGTTGGGGCACGTGTAGTTGTGCATTATATGATCATAACAGTAGCTCAATATAGCAGGAGTTGGGTTAACAGAGAAAGATAGCTTTTCACAATTGATTTACTCGGGACCCATGCAGGTTTGTACTACATGTGCACATCAATTACCTAAACATGTTGGGGCACGTGTAGTTGTGCATTATACGATCATAACAGTGGCTCAATATAGCAGGAGTTGGGTTAACAGAGAAAGATAACTTTTCATAACTGATTTACTCGGGACCCATGCAGTTTTGTACTACATGTGCACATCAATTACCTAAACATGTTGGGGCACGTGTAGTTGTGCATTATACGATCATAACAGTGGCTCAATATAGCAGGAGTTGGGTTAACAGAGAAAGATAACTTTTCACAACTGATTTACTCGGGACCCATGCAGGTTTGTACTACATGTGCACATCAATTACCTAAACATGTTGGGGCACGTGTAGTTGTGCACTATATGATCATAACAGTGGCTCAATATAGCAGGAGTTGGGTTAACAGAGAAAGATAACTTTTCACAACTGATTTACTCGGGACCCATGCAGGTTTGTACTACATGTGCACATCAATTACCTAAACATGTTGGGGCACGTGTAGTTGTGCACTATATGATCATAACAGTGGCTCAATATAGCAGGAGTTGGGTTAACAGAGAAAGATAACTTTTCACAACTGATTTACTCGGGACCCATGCAGGTTTGTACTACATGTGCACATCAATTACCTAAACATGTTGGGGCACGTGTAGTTGTGCATTATATGATCATAACAGTGGCTCAATATAGCAGGAGTTGAGTTAACAGAGAAAGATAACTTTTCACAACTGATTTACTCGGGACCCATGCAGGTTTGTATTATATGTGCACATCAATTACCTAAACATGTTGGGGCACGTGTAGTTGTGCATTATATGATCATAAGAGTAGCTCAATATAGCAGAAGTTGGGTTAACAGAGAAAGATAACATTTCACAACTGATTTACTCGGGACCCATGCAGGTTTGTACTACATGTGCACATCAATTACCTAAACATGTTGGGGCACGTGTAGTTGTGCATTATATGATCATAACAGTGGCTCAATATAGCAGGAGTTGAGTTAACAGAGAAAGATAACTTTTCACAACTGATTTACTCGGGACCCATGCAGGTTTGTACTATATGTGCACATCAATTACCTAAACATGTTGGGGCACGTGTAGTTGTGCATTATATGATCATAAGAGTAGCTCAATATAGCAGAAGTTGGGTTAACAGAGAAAGATAACATTTCACAACTGATTTACTCGGGACCCATGCAGGTTTGTACTACATGTGCACATCAATTACCTAAACATGTTGGGGCACGTGTAGTTGTGCATTATATGATCATAACAGTGGCTCAATATAGCAGGAGTTGGGTTAACAGAGAAAGATAACTTTTCACAACTGATTTACTCGGGACCCATGCAGGTTTGTACTATATGTGCACATCAATTACCAAGACGTGTTCGGTCATGTGTAGTTTTGCATTATATGATCATATCAGGTGCTCAGTGTAACAGGAGATGGGTTAACAACGAAATAGACTTATTCACAACTGATTCACTCGGGACCCATGCAGATTTGTATTACATGTGCACATCAATTACCCAAACGTGTTCGGTGATATGTAGTTTTGCATTATATGATCATAATAGGTGCTCAGTGGAGCAAAAGATGGGTTAACAAAGAAATAGACTTATTCACAACTGATATACTCGGGACCCATGCAGTTTTGTACTACATGTGCACATCAATTACCTAAACATATTGGGGCACGTGTAGTTGTGCATTATATGATCATAACAGTGGCTCAATATAGCAGGAGTTGGGTTAACAGAGAAAGATAACTTTTCACAACTGATTTACTCGGGACCCATGCAGTTTTGTACTACATGTGCACATCAATTACCTAAACATGTTGGGGCACGTATAGTTGTGCATTATATGATCATAACAGTGGCTCAATATAGCAGGAGTTGGGTTAACAGAGAAAGATAACTTTTCACAACTGATTTACTCGGGACCCATGCAGGTTTGTACTACATGTGCACATCAATTACCTAAACATGTTGGGGCACGTGTAGTTGTGCATTATATGATCATAACAGTGGCTCAATATAGCAGGAGTTGGGTTAACAGAGAAAGATAACTTTTCACAACTGATTTACTCGGGACCCATGCAGGTTTGTACTACATGTGCACATCAATTACCTAAACATGTTGGGGCACGTGTAGTTGTGCATTATATGATCATAACAGTAGCTCAATATAGCAGGAGTTGGGTTAACAGAGAAAGATAACTTTTCACAACTGATTTACTCGGGACCCATGCAGGTTTGTACTACATGTGCACATCAATTACCTAAACATGTTGGGGCACGTGTAGTTGTGCATTATATGATCATAACAGTAGCTCAATATAGCAGGAGTTGAGTTAACAGAGAAAGATAACTTTTCACAACTGATTTACTCGGGACCCATACAGGTTTGTACTACATGTGCACATCAATTATATAAATATGTTGGGGCACGTGTAGTTGTGCATTATATGATCATAACAGTAGCTCAATATAGTAGGAGTTGGGTTAACAGAGAAAGATAACTTTTCACAACTGATTCACTCGGGACCCATGCAGATCTGTATTACATGTGCACATCAATTACCTAAACATTTTGGGGCACGTGTAGTTGTGCATTATACGATCATAACAGTGGCTCAATATAGCAGGAGTTGGGTTAACAGAGAAAGATAACTTTTCACAACTGATTTACTCGGGACCCATGCAGTTTTGTACTACATGTGCACATCAATTATATAAATATGTTGGGGCACGTGTAGTTGTGCATTATATGATCATAACAGTAGCTCAATATAGTAGGAGTTGGGTTAACAGAGAAAGATAGCTTTTCACAATTGATTTACTCGGGACCCATGCAGGTTTGTACTACATGTGCACATCAATTACCTAAACATGTTGGGGCACGTGTAGTTGTGCATTATACGATCATAACAGTGGCTCAATATAGCAGGAGTTGGGTTAACAGAGAAAGATAACTTTTCCAAACTGATTTACTCGGGACCCATGCAGGTTTGTACTACATGTGCACATCAATTACCTAAACATGTTGGGGCACGTGTAGTTGTACATTATATGATCATAACAGTAGCTCAATATAGCAGGAGTTGAGTTAACAGAGAAAGATAACTTTTCACAACTGATTTACTCGGGACCCATGCAGTTTTGTACTACATGTGCACATCAATTACCTAAACATGTTGGGGCACGTGTAGTTGTGCATTATACGATCATAACAGTGGCTCAATATAGCAGGAGTTGGGTTAACAGAGAAAGATAACTTTTCCAAACTGATTTACTCGGGACCCATGCAGGTTTGTACTACATGTGCACATCAATTACCTAAACATGTTGGGGCACGTGTAGTTGTGCATTATACGATCATAACAGTGGCTCAATATAGCAGGAGTTGGGTTAACAGAGAAAGATAACTTTTCCAAACTGATTTACTCGGGACCCATGCAGGTTTGTACTACATGTGCACATCAATTACCTAAACATGTTGGGGCACGTGTAGTTGTACATTATATGATCATAACAGTAGCTCAATATAGCAGGAGTTGAGTTAACAGAGAAAGATAACTTTTCACAACTGATTTACTCGGGACCCATGCAGGTTTGTACTACATGTGCACATCAATTACCTAAACATGTTGGGGCACGTGTAGTTGTGCATTATATGATCATAACAGTGGCCCAATATAGCAGGAGTTGGGTTAACAGAGAAAGATAACTTTTCACAACTGATTTACTCGGGACCCATGCAGGTTTGTACTACATGTGCACATCAATTACCTAAACATGTTGGGGCACGTGTAGTTGTGCATTATATGATCATAACAGTAGCTCAATATAACAGGAGTTGGGTTAACAGAGAAAGATAACTTTTCACAACTGATTTACTCGGGACCCATGCAGGTTTGTACTACATGCGCACATCAATTACCTAAACATGTTGGGGCACGTGTAGTTGTGCATTATATGATCATAACAGTGGCTCAATATAGCAGGAGTTGGGTTAACAGAGAAAGATAACTTTTCACAACTGATTTACTCGGGACCCATGCAGGTTTGTACTACATGTGCACATCAATTACCTAAACATGTTGGGGCACGTGTAGTTGTGCATTATATGATCATAACAGTAGCTCAATATAGCAGGAGTTGAGTTAACAGAGAAAGATAACTTTTCACAACTGATTTACTCGGGACCCATGCAGGTTTGTACTACATGTGCACATCAATTACCTAAACATGTTGGGGCACGTGTAGTTGTGCATTATATGATCATAACAGTGGCTCAACATAGCAGGAGTTGGGTTAACAGAGAAAGATAACTTTTCACATCTGATTTACTCGGGACCCATGCAGGTTTGTACTACATGTGCACATCAATTACCTAAACATGTTGGGGCACGTGTAGTTGTGCATTATATGATCATAACAGTAGCTCAATATAGCAGGAGTTGGGTTAACAGAGAAAGATAACTTTTCACAACTGATTTACTCGGGACCCATGCAGGTTTGTACTATATGTGCACATCAATTACCAAGACGTGTTCGGTCATGTGTAGTTTTGCATTATATGATCATAACAGGTGCTCAGTGTAACAGGAGATGGGTTAACAACGAAATAGACTTATTCACAACTGATTCACTCGGGACCCATGCAGATTAGTATTACATGTGCACATCAATTACCCAAACGTGTTCGGTGATATGTAGTTTTGCATTATATGATCATAATAGGTGCTCAGTGGAGCAAAAGATGGGTTAACAAAGAAATAGACTTATTCACAACTGATTTACTCGGGTCCCATGCAGGTTTGTACTACATGTGCACATCAATTACCTAAACATGTTGGGGCACGTGTAGTTGTGCACTATATGATCATAACAGTGGCTCAATATAGCAGGAGTTGGGTTAACAGAGAAAGATAACTTTTCACAACTGATTTACTCGGGACCCATGCAGGTTTGTACTACATGTGCACATCAATTACCTAAACATGTTGGGGCACGTGTAGTTGTGCACTATATGATCATAACAGTGGCTCAATATAGCAGGAGTTGGGTTAACAGAGAAAGATAACTTTTCACAACTGATTTACTCGGGACCCATGCAGGTTTGTACTACATGTGCACATCAATTACCTAAACATGTTGGGGCACGTGTAGTTGTGCATTATATGATCATAACAGTGGCTCAATATAGCAGGAGTTGAGTTAACAGAGAAAGATAACTTTTCACAACTGATTTACTCGGGACCCATGCAGGTTTGTATTATATGTGCACATCAATTACCTAAACATGTTGGGGCACGTGTAGTTGTGCATTATATGATCATAAGAGTAGCTCAATATAGCAGAAGTTGGGTTAACAGAGAAAGATAACATTTCACAACTGATTTACTCGGGACCCATGCAGGTTTGTACTACATGTGCACATCAATTACCTAAACATGTTGGGGAACGTGTAGTTGTGCATTATATGATCATAACAGTGGCTCAATATAGCAGGAGTTGAGTTAACAGAGAAAGATAACTTTTCACAACTGATTTACTCGGGACCCATGCAGGTTTGTACTATATGTGCACATCAATTACCTAAACATGTTGGGGCACGTGTAGTTGTGCATTATATGATCATAAGAGTAGCTCAATATAGCAGAAGTTGGGTTAACAGAGAAAGATAACATTTCACAACTAATCTACTCGGGACCCATGCAGGTTTGTACTACATGTGCACATCAATTACCTAAACATGTTGGGGCACGTGTAGTTGTGCATTATATGATCATAACAGTAGCTCAATATAGCAGGAGTTGGGTTAACAGAGAAAAATAACTTTTCACAACTGATTTACTCGGGACCCATGCAGGTTTGTACTACATGTGCACATCAATTACCTAAACATGTTGGGGCACGTGTAGTTGTGCATTATATGATCATAACAGTGGCTCGATATAGCAGGAGTTGGGTTAACAGAGAAAGATAACTTTTCACAACTGATTTACTCGGGACCCATGCAGGTTTGTACTATATGTGCACATCAATTACCAAGACGTGTTCGGTCATGTGTAGTTTTGCATTATATGATCATATCAGGTGCTCAGTGTAACAGGAGATGGGTTAACAACGAAATAGACTTATTCACAACTGATTCACTCGGGACCCATGCAGATTTGTATTACATGTGCACATCAATTACCCAAACGTGTTCGGTGATATGTAGTTTTGCATTATATGATCATAATAGGTGCTCAGTGGAGCAAAAGATGGGTTAACAAAGAAATAGACTTATTCACAACTGATATACTCGGGACCCATGCAGTTTTGTACTACATGTGCACATCAATTACCTAAACATATTGGGGCACGTGTAGTTGTGCATTATATGATCATAACAGTGGCTCAATATAGCAGGAGTTAGGTTAACAGAGAAAGATAACTTTTCACAACTGATTTACTCGGGACCCATGCAGTTTTGTACTACATGTGCACATCAATTACCTAAACATGTTGGGGCACGTATAGTTGTGCATTATATGATCATAACAGTGTCTCAATATAGCAGGAGTTGGGTTAACAGAGAAAGATAACTTTTCACAACTGATTTACTCGGGACCCATGCAGGTTTGTACTACATGTGCACATCAATTACCTAAACATGTTGGGGCACGTGTAGTTGTGCATTATATGATCATAACAGTGGCTCAATATAGCAGGAGTTGGGATAACAGAGAAAGATAACTTTTCACAACTGATTTACTCGGGACCCATGCAGGTTTGTACTACATGTGCACATCAATTACCTAAACATGTTGGGGCACGTGTAGTTGTGCATTATATGATCATAACAGTAGCTCAATATAGCAGGAGTTGGGTTAACAGAGAAAGATAACTTTTCACAACTGATTTACTCGGGACCCATGCAGGTTTGTACTACATGTGCACATCAATTACCTAAACATGTTGGGGCACGTGTAGTTGTGCATTATATGATCATAACAGTAGCTCAATATAGCAGGAGTTGAGTTAACAGAGAAAGATAACTTTTCACAACTGATTTACTCGGGACCCATGCAGGTTTGTACTACATGTGCACATCAATTATATAAATATGTTGGGGCACGTGTAGTTGTGCATTATATGATCATAACAGTAGCTCAATATAGTAGGAGTTGGGTTAACAGAGAAAGATAACTTTTCACAACTGATTCACTCGGGACCCATGCAGATTTGTATTACATGTGCACATCAATTACCTAAACATTTTGGGGCACGTGTAGTTGTGCATTATACGATCATAACAGTGGCTCAATATAGCAGGAGTTGGGTTAACAGAGAAAGATAACTTTTCACAACTGATTTACTCGGGACCCATGCAGTTTTGTACTACATGTGCACATCAATTATATAAATATGTTGGGGCACGTGTAGTTGTGCATTATATGATCATAACAGTAGCTCAATATAGCAGGAGTTGGGTTAACAGAGAAAGATAACTTTTCACAACTGATTTACCCGGGACCCATGCAGGTTTGTACTACATGTGCACATCAATTACCTAAACATGTTGGGGCACGTGTAGTTGTGCATTATATGATCATAAGAGTAGCTCAATATAGCAGAAGTTGGGTTAACAGAGAAAGATAACATTTCACAACTGATTTACTCGGGACCCATGCAGGTTTGTACTACATGTGCACATCAATTACCTAAACATGTTGGGGCACGTGTAGTTGTGCATTATATGATCATAACAGTAGCTCAATATAGCAGGAGTTGGGTTAACAGAGAAAGATAACTTTTCACAACTGATTTACTCGGGACCCATGCAGGTTTGTACTACATGTGCACATCAATTACCTAAACATGTTGGGGCACGCGTAGTTGTGCATTATATGATCATAACAGTAGCTCAATATAGCAGGAGTTGGGTTAACAGAGAAAGATAACTTTTCACAACTGATTTACTCGGGACCCATGCAGGTTTGTACTACATGTGCACATCAATTACCTAAACATGTTGGGGCACGTGTAGTTGTGCATTATAGGATCATAACAGTAGCTCAATATAGCAGGAGTTGGGTTAACAGAGAAAGATAACTTTTCATAACTGATTTACTCGGGACCCATGCAGTTTTGTACTACATGTGCACATCAATTACCTAAATATGTTGGGGCACGTATAGTTGTGCATTATATGATCATAACAGTAGCTCAATATAGCAGGAGTTGGGTTAACAGAGAAAGATAACTTTTCACAACTGACTTACTCGGGACCCATGCAGGTTTGTACTACATGTGCACATCAATTACCTAAACATGTTGGGGCACGTGTAGTTGTGCATTATATGATCATAACAGTAGCTCAATATAGCAGGAGTTGGGTTAACAGAGAAAGATAACTTTTCACAACTGATTTACCCGGGACCCATGCAGGTTTGTACTACATGTGCACATCAATTACCTAAACATGTTGGGGCACGTGTAGTTGTGCATTATATGATCATAACAGTAGCTCAATATAGCAGGAGTTGGGTTAACAGAGAAAGATAACTTTTCACAACTGACTTACTCGGGACCCATGCAGGTTTGTACTACATGTGCACATCAATTACCTAAACATGTTGGGGCACGTGTAGTTGTGCATTATATGATCATAACAGTAGCTCAATATAGCAGGAGTTGGGTTAACAGAGAAAGATAACTTTTCACAACTGATTTACCCGGGATCCATGCAGGTTTGTACTACATGTGCACATCAATTACCTAAACATGCTGGGGCACGTGTAGTTGTGCATTATATGATCATAACAGTGGCTCAATATAGCAGGAGTTGGGTTAACAAAGAAAGATAACTTTTCACAACTAATTTACTCGGGACCCATGCAGGTTTGTACTACATGTGCACATCAATTGCCTAAACATGTTGGGGCACGTATAGTTGTGCATTATATGATCATAACAGTAGCTCAATATAGCAGGAGTTGGGTTAACAGAGAAAGATAACTTTTCACAACTGATTTACTCGGGACCCATGCAGGTTTGTACTACATGTGCACATCAATTACCTAAACATGTTGGGGCACATGTAGTTGTGCATTATATGATCATAACAGTAGCTCAATATAGCAGGAGTTGGGTTAACAGAGAAAGATAACTTTTCACAACTGATTTACTCGGGACCCATGCAGTTTTGTACTACATGTGCACATCAATTACCTAAACATGTTGGGGCACGTATAGTTGTGCATTATATGATCATAACAGTGGCTCAATATAGCAGGAGTTGGGTTAACAGAGAAAGATAACTTTTCACAACTGATTTACTCGGGACCCATGCAGGTTTGTACTACATGTGCACATCAATTACCTAAACATGTTGGGGCACGTGTAGTTGTGCATTATATGATCATAACAGTGGCTCAATATAGCAGGAGTTGGGTTAACAGAGAAAGATAACTTTTCACAACTGATTTACTCGGGACCCATGCAGGTTTGTACTACATGTGCACATCAATTACCTAAACATGTTGGGGCACGTGTAGTTGTGCATTATATGATCATAACAGTGGCTCAATATAGCAGGAGTTGGGTTAACAGAGAAAGATAACTTTTCACAACTGATTTACTCGGGACCCATGCAGGTTTGTACTACATGTGCACATCAATTACCTAAACATGTTGGGGCACGTATAGTTGTGCATTATATGATCATAACAGTAGCTCAATATAGCAGGAGTTGGGTTAACAGAGAAAGATAACTTTTCACAACTGATTTACCCGGGACCCATGCAGGTTTGTACTACATGTGCACATCAATTACCTAAACATGTTGGGGCACGTGTAGTTGTGCATTATATGATCATAACAGTGGCTCAACATAGCAGGAGTTGGGTTAACAGAGAAAGATAACTTTTCACAACTAATTTACTCGGGACCCATGCAGGTTTCTACTATATGTGCACTTCAATTACCAAGACGTGTTCGGTCATGTGTAGTTTTGCATTATATGATCATAACAGGTGCTCAGTGTAACAGGAGATGGGTTAACAACGAAATAGACTTATTCACAACTGATTTACTCGGGACCCATGCAGATTTGTATTACATGTGCACATCAATTACCCAAACGTGTTCGGTGATATGTAGTTTTGCATTATATGATCATAATAGGTGCTCAGTGGAGCAAAAGATGGGTTAACAAAGAGATAGACTTATTCACAACTGATATACTCGGGACCCATGCAGTTTTGTACTACATGTGCACATCAATTACCTAAACATGTTGGGGCACGTGTAGTTGTGCATTATATGATCATAACAGTGGCTCAATATAGCAGGAGTTGGGTTAACAGAGAAAGATAACTTTTCACAACTGATTTACTCGGGACCCATGCAGGTTTGTACTACATGTGCACATCAATTACCTAAACATGTTGGGGCACGTGTAGTTGTAGTTTATATGATCATAACATTAGCTCAATATAGCAGGAGTTGGGTTAACAGAGAAAGATAACTTTTCACAACTGATTTACTCGGGACCCATGTAGGTTTGTACTACATGTGCACATCAATTACCTAAACATGTTGGGGCACGCGTAGTTGTGCATTATATGATCATAACAGTGGCTCAATATAGCAGGAGTTGGGTTAACAGAGAAAGATAACTTTTCACAACTGATTTACTCGGGACCCATGCAGGTTTGTACTACATGTGCACATCAATTACCTAAACATGTTGGGGCACGTGTAGTTGTGCATTATATGATCATAACATTAGCTCAATATAGCAGGAGTTGGGTTAACAGAGAAAGATAACTTTTCACAACTGATTTACTCGGGACCCATGCAGGTTTGTACTACATGTGCACATCAATTACCTAAACATGTTGGGGCACGCGTAGTTGTGCATTATATGATCATAACAGTGGCTCAATATAGCAGGAGTTGAGTTAACAGAGAAAGATAACTTTTCACAACTGATTTACTCGGGACCCATGCAGGTTTGTACTACATGTGCACATCAATTACCTAAACATGTTGGGGCACGTGTAGTTGTGCATTATATGATCATAACAGTGGCTCAATATAGCAGGAGTTGGGTTAACAGAGAAAGATAACTTTTCCCAACTGATTTACTCGGGACCCATGCAGGTTTGTACTACATGTGCACATCAATTACCTAAACATGTTGGGGCACGTGTAGTTGTGCATTATATGATCATAACAGTAGCTCAATATAACAAGAGTTGGGTTAACAGAGAAAGATAACTTTTCACAACTGATTTACTCGGGACCCATGCAGGTTTGTACTACATGCGCACATCAATTACCTAAACATGTTGGGGCACGTGTAGTTGTGCATTATATGATCATAACAGTGGCTCAATATAGCAGGAGTTGGGTTAACAGAGAAAGATAACTTTTCACAACAGATTTACTCGGGACCCATGCAGGTTTGTACTACATGTGCACATCAATTACCTAAACATGTTGGGGCACGTATAGTTGTGCATTATATGATCATAACAGTAGCTCAATATAGCAGGAGTTGGGTTAACAGAGAAAGATAACTTTTCACAACTGATTTACCCGGGACCCATGCAGGTTTGTACTACATGTGCACATCAATTACCTAAACATGTTGGGGCACGTGTAGTTGTGCATTATATGATCATAAGAGTAGCTCAATATAGCAGAAGTTGGGTTAACAGAGAAAGATAACCTTTCACAAGTGATTTACTCGGGACCCATGCAGGTTTGTACTACATGTGCACATCAATTACCTAAACATGATGGGGCACGTGTAGTTGTGCATTATATGATCATAACAGTGGCTCAATATAGCAGGAGTTGGGTTAACAGAGAAAGGTAACTTTTCACAACTGATTTACTCGGGACCCATGCAGGTTTGTACTACATGTGCACAGCAATTACCTAAACATGTTGGGGCACGTGTAGTTGTGCATTATATGATCATAACAGTGGCTCAATATAGCAGGAGTTGGGTTAACAGAGAAAGATAACATTTCACAACTGATTTACTCGGGACCCATGCAGATTTGTATTACATGTGCACATCAATTACCCAAACGTGTTCGGTGATATGTAGTTTTGCATTATATGATCATAACAGTAGCTCAATATAGCAGGAGTTGGGTTAACAGAGAAAGATAACTTTTCACAACTGATTTACTCGGGACCCATGCAGGTTTGTACTACATGTGCACATCAATTACCTAAACATGTTGGGGCACGTGTAGTTGTGCATTATATGATCATAACAGTGGCTCAATATAGCAGGAGTTGGGTTAACAGAGAAAGATAACTTTTCACAACTGATTTACTCGGGACCCATGCAGGTTTGTACTACATGTGCACATCAATTACCTAAACATGTTGGGGCACGTATAGTTGTGCATTATATGATCATAACAGTGGCTCAATATAGCAGGAGTTGGGTTAACAGAGAAAGATAACTTTTCACAACTGATTTACTCGGGACCCATGCAGGTTTGAACTACATGTGCACATCAATTACCTAAACATGTTGGGGCACGTGTAGTTGTGCATTATATGATCATAACAGTGGCTCAATATAGCAGGAGTTGGGTTAACAGAGAAAGATAAATTTTCACAACTGATTTACTCGGGACCCATGCAGTTTTGTACTACATGTGCACATCAATTACCTAAACATGTTGGGGCACGTATAGTTGTGCATTATATGATCATAACAGTGGCTCAATATAGCAGGAGTTGGGTTAACAGAGAAAGATAACTTTTCACAACTGATTTACTCGGGACCCATGCAGGTTTGAACTACATGTGCACATCAATTACCTAAACATGTTGGGGCACGTGTAGTTGTGCATTATATGATCATAACAGTGGCTCAATATAGCAGGAGTTGGGTTAACAGAGAAAGATAACTTTTCACAACTGATTTACTCGGGACCCATGCAGGTTTGTACTATATGTGCACATCAATTACCAAGACGTGTTCGGTCATGTGTAGTTTTGCATTATATGATCATAACAGTAGCTCAATATAGCAGGAGTTGGGTTAACAGAGAAAGATAACTTTTCACAACTGATTTACTCGGGACCCATGCAGGTTTGTACTACATGTGCACATCAATTACCTAAACATGTTGGGGCACGTGTAGTTGTGCATTATATGATCATAACAGTGGCTCAATATAGCAGGAGTTGGGTTAACAGAGAAAGATAACTTTTCACAACTGATTTACTCGGGACCCATGCAGGTTTGTACTACATGTGCACATCAATTACCTAAACATGTTGGGGCACGTGTAGTTGTGCATTATATGATCATAACAGTGGCTCAATATAGCAGGAGTTGGGTTAACAGAGAAAGATAACTTTTCACAACTGATTTACTCGGGACCCATGCAGGTTTGTACTATATGTGCACATCAATTACCAAGACGTGTTCGGTCATGTGTAGTTTTGCATTATATGATCATAACAGTAGCTCAATATAGCAGGAGTTGGGTTAACAGAGAAAGATAACTTTTCACAACTGATTTACTCGGGACCCATGCAGGTTTGTACTACATGTGCACATCAATTACCTAAACATGTTGGGGCACGTGTAGTTGTGCATTATATGATCATAACAGTGGCTCAATATAGCAGGAGTTGGGTTAACAGAGAAAGATAACTTTTCACAACTGATTTACTCGGGACCCATGCAGGTTTGTACTACATGTGCACATCAATTACCTATACATGTTGGGGCACGTGTAGTTGTGCATTATATGATCATAACAGTGGCTCAATATAGCAGGAGTTGGGTTAACAGAGAAAGATAAATTTTCACAACTGATTTACTCGGGACCCATGCAGTTTTGTACTACATGTGCACATCAATTACCTAAACATGTTGGGGCACGTATAGTTGTGCATTATATGATCATAACAGTGGCTCAATATAGCAGGAGTTGGGTTAACAGAGAAAGATAACTTTTCACAACTGATTTACTCGGGACCCATGCAGGTTTGAACTACATGTGCACATCAATTACCTAAACATGTTGGGGCACGTGTAGTTGTGCATTATATGATCATAACAGTGGCTCAATATAGCAGGAGTTGGGTTAACAGAGAAAGATAACTTTTCACAACTGATTTACTCGGGACCCATGCAGGTTTGTACTATATGTGCACATCAATTACCAAGACGTGTTCGGTCATGTGTAGTTTTGCATTATATGATCATAACAGTAGCTCAATATAGCAGGAGTTGGGTTAACAGAGAAAGATAACTTTTCACAACTGATTTACTCGGGACCCATGCAGGTTTGTACTACATGTGCACATCAATTACCTAAACATGTTGGGGCACGTGTAGTTGTGCATTATATGATCATAACAGTGGCTCAATATAGCAGGAGTTGGGTTAACAGAGAAAGATAACTTTTCACAACTGATTTACTCGGGACCCATGCAGGTTTGTACTACATGTGCACATCAATTACCTAAACATGTTGGGGCACGTGTAGTTGTGCATTATATGATCATAACAGTGGCTCAATATGGCAGGAGTTGGGTTAACAGAGAAAGATAACTTTTCACAACTGATTTACTCGGGACCCATGCAGGTTTGTACTATATGTGCACATCAATTACCAAGACGTGTTCGGTCATGTGTAGTTTTGCATTATATGATCATAACAGGTGCTCAGTGTAACAGGAGATGGGTTAACAACGAAGTAGACTTATTCACAACTGATTCACTCGGGACCCATGCAGATTTGTATTACATGTGCACATCAATTACCCAAACGTGTTCGGTGATATGTAGTTTTGCATTATATGATCATAATAGGTGCTCAGTGGAGCAAAAGCTGGGTTAACAAAGAAATAGACTTATTCACAACTGATATACTCGGGACCCATGCAGTTTTGTACTACATGTGCACATCAATTACCTATACATGTTGGGGCACGTGTAGTTGTGCATTATATGATCATAACAGTGGCTCAATATAGCAGGAGTTGGGTTAACAGAGAAAGATAACTTTTCACAACTGATTTACTCGGGACCCATGCAGTTTTGTACTACATGTGCACATCAATTACCTAAACATATTGGGGCACGTATAGTTGTGCATTATATGATCATAACAGTGGCTCAATATAGCAGGAGTTGGGTTAACAGAGAAAGATAACTTTTCACAACTGATTTACTCGGGACCCATGCAGGTTTGTACTACATGTGCACATCAATTACCTAAACATGTTGGGGCACGTGTAGTTGTGCATTATATGATCATAGCAGTGGCTCAATATAACAGGAGTTGGGCTAACAGAGAAAGATAACTTTTCACAACTGATTTACTCGGGACCCATGCAGGTTTGTACTACATGCGCACATCAATTACCTAAACATGTTGGGGCACGTGTAGTTGTGCATTATATGATCATAACAGTGGCTCAATATCGCAGGAGTTGGGTTAACAGAGAAAGATAACTTTTCACAACTGATTTACTCGGGACCCATGCAGGTTTGTACTACATGGGCACATCAATTACCTAAACATGTTGGGGCACGTGTAGTTGTGCATTATATGATCATAACAGTAGCTCAATATAGCAGGAGTTGAGTTAACAGAGAAAGATAACTTTTCACAACTGATTTACTCGGGACCCATGCAGGTTTGTACTACATGTGCACATCAATTATATAAATATGTTGGGGCACGTGTAGTTGTGCATTATATGATCATAACAGTAGCTCAATATAGTAGGAGTTGGGTTAACAGAGAAAGATAACTTTTCACAACTGATTCACTCGGGACCCATGCAGATTTGTATTACATGTGCACATCAATTACCTAAACATTTTGGGGCACGTGTAGTTGTGCATTATACGATCATAACAGTGGCTCAATATAGCAGGAGTTGGGTTAACAGAGAAGGATAACTTTTCACAACTGATTTACTCGGGACCCATGCAGTTTTGTACTACATGTGCAAATCAATTATATAAATATGTTGGGGCACGTGTAGTTGTGCATTATATGATCATAACAGTAGCTCAATATAGTAGGAGTTGGGTTAACAGAGAAAGATAGCTTTTCACAATTGATTTACTCGGGACCCATGCAGGTTTGTACTACATGTGCACATCAATTACCTAAACATGTTGGGGCACGTGTAGTTGTGCATTATACGATCATAACAGTGGCTCAATATAGCAGGAGTTGGGTTAACAGAGAAAGATAACTTTTCACAACTGATTTACTCGGGACCCATGCAGTTTTGTACTACATGTGCACATCAATTACCTAAACATGTTGGGGCACGTGTAGTTGTGCATTATACGATCATAACAGTGGCTCAATATAGCAGGAGTTGGGTTAACAGAGAAAGATAACTTTTCACAACTGATTTACTCGGGACCCATGCAGGTTTGTACTACATGTGCACATCAATTACCTAAACATGTTGGGGCACGTGTAGTTGTACATTATATGATCATAACAGTAGCTCAATATAGCAGGAGTTGAGTTAACAGAGAAAGATAACTTTTCACAACTGATTTACTCGGGACCCATGCAGGTTTGTACTACATGTGCACATCAATTACCTAAACATGTTGGGGCACGTGTAGTTGTGCATTATATGATCATAACAGTGGCCCAATATAGCAGGAGTTGGGTTAGCAGAGAAAGATAACTTTTCACAACTGATTTACTCGGGACCCATGCAGGTTTGTACTACATGTGCACATCAATTACCTAAACATGTTGGGGCACGTGTAGTTGTGCATTATATGATCATAACAGTAGCTCAATATAACAGGAGTTGGGTTAACAGAGAAAGATAACTTTTCACAACTGATTTACTCGGGACCCATGCAGGTTTGTACTACATGCGCACATCAATTACCTAAACATGTTGGGGCACGTGTAGTTGTGCATTATATGATCATAACAGTGGCTCAATATAGCAGGAGTTGGGTTAACAGAGAAAGATAACTTTTCACAACTGATTTACTCGGGACCCATGCAGGTTTGTACTACATGTGCACATCAATTACCTAAACATGTTGGGGCACGTATAGTTGTGCATTATATGATCATAACAGTAGCTCAATATAGCAGGAGTTGAGTTAACAGAGAAAGATAACTTTTCACAACTGATTTACTCGGAACCCATGCAGGTTTGTACTACATGTGCACATCAATTACCTAAACATGTTGGGGCACGTGTAGTTGTGCATTATATGATCATAACAGTGGCTCAACATAGCAGGAGTTGGGTTAACAGAGAAAGATAACTTTTCACAACTGATTTACTCGGGACCCATGCAGGTTTGTACTACATGTGCACATCAATTACCTAAACATGTTGGGGCACGTGTAGTTGTGCATTATATGATCATAACAGTAGCTCAATATAGCAGGAGTTGGGTTAACAGAGAAAGATAACTTTTCACAACTGATTTACTCGGGACCCATGCAGGTTTGTACTATATGTGCACATCAATTACCAAGACGTGTTCGGTCATGTGTAGTTTTGCATTATATGATCATAACAGGTGCTCAGTGTAACAGGAGATGGGTTAACAACGAAATAGACTTATTCACAACTGATTCACTCGGGACCCATGCAGATTAGTATTACATGTGCACATCAATTACCCAAACGTGTTCGGTGATATGTAGTTTTGCATTATATGATCATAATAGGTGCTCAGTGGAGCAAAAGATGGGTTAACAAAGAAATAGACTTATTCACAACTGATATACTCGGGAGCCATGCATTTTTGTACTACATGTGCACAACAATTACCTAAACATGTTGGGGCACGTGTAGTTGTGCATTATATGATCATAACAGTGGCTCAATATAGCAGGAGTTGAGTTAACAGAGAAAGATAACTTTTCACAACTGATTTACTCGGGACCCATGCAGTTTTATACTACATGTGCACATCAATTACCTAAACATGTTGGGGCACGTGTAGTTGTGCATTATATGATCATAACAGTGGCTCAATATAGCAGGAGTTGGGTTAACAAAGAAAGATAACTTTTCACAACTAATTTACTCGGGACCCATGCAGGTTTGTACTACATGTGCACATCAATTACCTAAACATGTTGGGGCACGTGTAGTTGTGCATTATATGATCATAACAGTAGCTCAATATAGCAGGAGTTGAGTTAACAGAGAAAGATAACTTTTCACAACTGATTTACTCGGGACCCATGCAGGTTTGTACTACATGTGCACATCAATTACCTAAACATGTTGGGGCACGTGTAGTTGTGCATTATATGATCATAACAGTGGCTCAATATAGCAGGAGTTGGGTTAACAGAGAAAGATAACTTTTCACAACTGATTTACTCGGGACCCATGCAGGTTTGTACTACATGTGCACATCAATTACCTAAACATGTTGGGGCACGTATAGTTGTGCATTATATGATCATAACAGTAGCTCAATATAGCAGGAGTTGGGTTAACAGAGAAAGATAACTTTTCACAACTGATTTACCCGGGACCCATGCAGGTTTGTACTACATGTGCACATCAATTACCTAAACATGTTGGGGCACGTGTAGTTGTGCATTATATGATCATAACAGTGGCTCAATATAGCAGGAGTTGAGTTAACAGAGAAAGATAACTTTTCACAACTGATTTACTCGGGACCCATGCAGTTTTATACTACATGTGCACATCAATTACCTAAACATGTTGGGGCACGTGTAGTTGTGCATTATATGATCATAACAGTGGCTCAATATAGCAGGAGTTGGGTTAACAAAGAAAGATAACTTTTCACAACTAATTTACTCGGGACCCATGCAGGTTTGTACTACATGTGCACATCAATTACCTAAACATGTTGGGGCACGTGTAGTTGTGCATTATATGATCATAACAGTAGCTCAATATAGCAGGAGTTGAGTTAACAGAGAAAGATAACTTTTCACAACTGATTTACTCGGGACCCATGCAGGTTTGTACTACATGTGCACATCAATTACCTAAACATGTTGGGGCACGTGTAGTTGTGCATTATATGATCATAACAGTGGCTCAATATAGCAGGAGTTGGGTTAACAGAGAAAGATAACTTTTCACAACTGATTTACTCGGGACCCATGCAGGTTTGTACTACATGTGCACATCAATTACCTAAACATGTTGGGGCACGTATAGTTGTGCATTATATGATCATAACAGTAGCTCAATATAGCAGGAGTTGGGTTAACAGAGAAAGATAACTTTTCACAACTGATTTACCCGGGACCCATGCAGGTTTGTACTACATGTGCACATCAATTACCTAAACATGTTGGGGCACGTGTAGTTGTGCATTATATGATCATAAGAGTAGCTCAATATAGCAGAAGTTGGGTTAACAGAGAAAGATAACATTTCACAACTGATTTACTCGGGACCCATGCAGGTTTGTACTACATGTGCACATCAATTACCTAAACATGTTGGGGCACGTGTAGTTGTGCATTATATGATCATAACAGTAGCTCAATATAGCAGGAGTTGGGTTAACAGAGAAAGATAACTTTTCACAACTGATTTACTCGGGACCCATGCAGGTTTGTACTACATGTGCACATCAATTACCTAAACATGTTGGGGCACGCGTAGTTGTGCATTATATGATCATAACAGTAGCTCAATATAGCAGGAGTTGGGTTAACAGAGAAAGATAACTTTTCACAACTGATTTACTCGGGACCCATGCAGGTTTGTACTACATGTGCACATCAATTACCTAAACATGTTGGGGCACGTGTAGTTGTGCATTATATGATCATAACAGTAGCTCAATATAGCAGGAGTTGGGTTAACAGAGAAAGATAACTTTTCATAACTGATTTACTCGGGACCCATGCAGTTTTGTACTACATGTGCACATCAATTACCTAAATATGTTGGGGCACGTATAGTTGTGCATTATATGATCATAACAGTAGCTCAATATAGCAGGAGTTGGGTTAACAGAGAAAGATAACTTTTCACAACTGACTTACTCGGGACCCATGCAGGTTTGTACTACATGTGCACATCAATTACCTAAACATGTTGGGGCACGTGTAGTTGTGCATTATATGATCATAACAGTAGCTCAATATAGCAGGAGTTGGGTTAACAGAGAAAGATAACTTTTCACAACTGATTTACCCGGGACCCATGCAGGTTTGTACTACATGTGCACATCAATTACCTAAACATGTTGGGGCACGTGTAGTTGTGCATTATATGATCATAACAGTAGCTCAATATAGCAGGAGTTGGGTTAACAGAGAAAGATAACTTTTCACAACTGACTTACTCGGGACCCATGCAGGTTTGTACTACATGTGCACATCAATTACCTAAACATGTTGGGGCACGTGTAGTTGTGCATTATATGATCATAACAGTAGCTCAATATAGCAGGAGTTGGGTTAACAGAGAAAGATAACTTTTCACAACTGATTTACCCGGGACCCATGCAGGTTTGTACTACATGTGCACATCAATTACCTAAACATGTTGGGGCACGTGTAGTTGTGCATTATATGATCATAACAGTGGCTCAATATAGCAGGAGTTGGGTTAACAAAGAAAGATAACTTTTCACAACTAATTTACTCGGGACCCATGCAGGTTTGTACTACATGTGCACATCAATTGCCTAAACATGTTGGGGCACGTATAGTTGTGCATTATATGATCATAACAGTAGCTCAATATAGCAGGAGTTGGGTTAACAGAGAAAGATAACTTTTCACAACTGATTTACTCGGGACCCATGCAGGTTTGTACTACATGTGCACATCAATTACCTAAACATGTTGGGGCACATGTAGTTGTGCATTATATGATCATAACAGTAGCTCAATATAGCAGGAGTTGGGTTAACAGAGAAAGATAACTTTTCACAACTGATTTACTCGGGACCCATGCAGTTTTGTACTACATGTGCACATCAATTACCTAAACATGTTGGGGCACGTATAGTTGTGCATTATATGATCATAACAGTGGCTCAATATAGCAGGAGTTGGGTTAACAGAGAAAGATAACTTTTCACAACTGATTTACTCGGGACCCATGCAGGTTTGTACTACATGTGCACATCAATTACCTAAACATGTTGGGGCACGTGTAGTTGTGCATTATATGATCATAACAGTGGCTCAATATAGCAGGAGTTGGGTTAACAGAGAAAGATAACTTTTCACAACTGATTTACTCGGGACCCATGCAGGTTTGTACTACATGTGCACATCAATTACCTAAACATGTTGGGGCACGTGTAGTTGTGCATTATATGATCATAACAGTGGCTCAATATAGCAGGAGTTGGGTTAACAGAGAAAGATAACTTTTCACAACTGATTTACTCGGGACCCATGCAGGTTTGTACTACATGTGCACATCAATTACCTAAACATGTTGGGGCACGTATAGTTGTGCATTATATGATCATAACAGTAGCTCAATATAGCAGGAGTTGGGTTAACAGAGAAAGATAACTTTTCACAACTGATTTACCCGGGACCCATGCAGGTTTGTACTACATGTGCACATCAATTACCTAAACATGTTGGGGCACGTGTAGTTGTGCATTATATGATCATAAGAGTAGCTCAATATAGCAGAAGTTGGGTTAACAGAGAAAGATAACATTTCACAACTGATTTACTCGGGACCCATGCAGGTTTGTACTACATGTGCACATCAATTACCTAAACATGTTGGGGCACGTGTAGTTGTGCATTATATGATCATAACAGTGGCTCAACATAGCAGGAGTTGGGTTAACAGAGAAAGATAACTTTTCACAACTAATTTACTCGGGACCCATGCAGGTTTCTACTATATGTGCACTTCAATTACCAAGACGTGTTCGGTCATGTGTAGTTTTGCATTATATGATCATAACAGGTGCTCAGTGTAACAGGAGATGGGTTAACAACGAAATAGACTTATTCACAACTGATTTACTCGGGACCCATGCAGATTTGTATTACATGTGCACATCAATTACCCAAACGTGTTCGGTGATATGTAGTTTTGCATTATATGCTCATAATAGGTGCTCAGTGGAGCAAAAGATGGGTTAACAAAGAAATAGACTTATTCACAACTGATATACTCGGGACCCATGCAGTTTTGTACTACATGTGCACATCAATTACCTAAACATGTTGGGGCACGTGTAGTTGTGCATTATATGATCATAACAGTGGCTCAATATAGCAGGAGTTGGGTTAACAGAGAAAGATAACTTTTCACAACTGATTTACTCGGGACCCATGCAGGTTTGTACTACATGTGCACATCAATTACCTAAACATGTTGGGGCACGTGTAGTTGTGCATTATATGATCATAACAGTGGCTCAATATAGCAGGAGTTGGGTTAACAGAGAAAGATAACTTTTCACAACTGATTTACTCGGGACCCATGCAGGTTTGTACTACATGTGCACATCAATTACCTAAACATGTTGGGGCACGTGTAGTTGTAGTTTATATGATCATAACAGTGGCTCAATATAGCAGGAGTTGGGTTAACAGAGAAAGATAACTTTTCACAACTGATTTACTCGGGACCCATGCAGGTTTGTACTACATGCGCACATCAATTACCTAAACATGTTGGGGCACGTGTAGTTGTGCATTATATGATCATAACAGTGGCTCAATATAGCAGGAGTTGGGTTAACAGAGAAAGATAACTTTTCACAACAGATTTACTCGGGACCCATGCAGGTTTGTACTACATGTGCACATCAATTACCTAAACATGTTGGGGCACGTATAGTTGTGCATTATATGATCATAACAGTAGCTCAATATAGCAGGAGTTGGGTTAACAGAGAAAGATAACTTTTCACAACTGATTTACCCGGGACCCATGCAGGTTTGTACTACATGTGCACATCAATTACCTAAACATGTTGGGGCACGTGTAGTTGTGCATTATATGATCATAAGAGTAGCTCAATATAGCAGAAGTTGGGTTAACAGAGAAAGATAACATTTCACAACTGATTTACTCGGGACCCATGCAGGTTTGTACTACATGTGCACATCAATTACCTAAACATGTTGGGGCACGTGTAGTTGTGCATTATATGATCATAACAGTGGCTCAATATAGCAGGAGTTGGGTTAACAGAGAAAGATAACTTTTCACAACTGATTTACTCGGGACCCATGCAGGTTTGTACTATATGTGCACATCAATTACCAAGACGTGTTCGGTCATGTGTAGTTTTGCATTATATGATCATAACAGGTGCTCAGTGTAACAGGAGATGAGTTAACAACGAAATAGACTTATTCACAACTGATTCACTCGGGACCCATGCAGATTTGTATTACATGTGCACATCAATTACCCAACCGTGTTCGGTGATATGTAGTTTTGCATTATATGATCATAATAGGTGCTCAGTGGAGCAATAGATGGGTTAACAAAGAAATAGACTTATTCACAACTGATATACTCGGGACCCATGCAGTTTTGTACTACATGTGCACATCAATTACCTATACATGTTGGGGCACGTGTAGTTGTGCATTATATGATCATAACAGTGGCTCAATATAGCAGGAGTTGGGTTAACAGAGAAAGATAAATTTTCACAACTGATTTACTCGGGACCCATGCAGTTTTGTACTACATGTGCACATCAATTACCTAAACATGTTGGGGCACGTATAGTTGTGCATTATATGATCATAACAGTGGCTCAATATAGCAGGAGTTGGGTTAACAGAGAAAGATAACTTTTCACAACTGATTTACTCGGGACCCATGCAGGTTTGTACTACATGTGCACATCAATTACCTAAACATGTTGGGGCACGTGTAGTTGTGCATTATATGATCATAACAGTGGCTCAATATAGCAGGAGTTGGGTTAACAGAGAAAGATAACTTTTCACAACTGATTTACTCGGGACCCATGCAGGTTTGTACTACATGTGCACATCAATTACCTAAACATGTTGGGGCACGTGTAGTTGTGCATTATACGATCATAACAGTGGCTCAATATAGCAGGAGTTGGGTTAACAGAGAAAGATAACTTTACACAACCGATTCACTCGGGACCCATGCAGGTTTGTACTACATGTGCACATCAATTACCTAAACATGTTGGGGCACGTGTAGTTGTGCATTATATGATCATAACAGTAGCTCAATATAGCAGGAGTTGGGTTAACAGAGAAAGATAGCTTTTCACAATTGATTTACTCGGGACCCATGCAGGTTTGTACTACATGTGCACATCAATTACCTAAACATGTTGGGGCACGTGTAGTTGTGCATTATACGATCATAACAGTGGCTCAATATAGCAGGAGTTGGGTTAACAGAGAAAGATAACTTTTCACAACTGATTTACTCGGGACCCATGCAGTTTTGTACTACATGTGCACATCAATTACCTAAACATGTTGGGGCACGTGTAGTTGTGCATTATACGATCATAACAGTGGCTCAATATAGCAGGAGTTGGGTTAACAGAGAAAGATAACTTTTCACAACTGATTTACTCGGGAGCCATGCAGGTTTGTACTACATGTGCACATCAATTACCTAAACATGTTGGGGCACGTGTAGTTGTGCATTATATGATCATAACAGTGGCTCAATATAGCAGGAGTTGGGTTAACAGAGAAAGATAACTTTTCACAACTGATTTACTCGGGACCCATGCAGTTTTGTACTACATGTGCACATCAATTACCTAAACATGTTGGGGCACGTATAGTTGTGCATTATATGATCATAACAGTGGCTCAATATAGCAGGAGTTGGGTTAACAGAGAAAGATAACTTTTCACAACTGATTTACTCGGGACCCATGCAGGTTTGTACTACATGTGCACATCAATTACCTAAGCATGTTGGGGCACGTGTAGTTGTGCATTATATGATCATAACAGTGGCTCAATATAGCAGGAGTTGGGTTAACAGAGAAAGATAACTTTTCACAACTGATTTACTCGGGACCCATGCAGGTTTGTACTACATGTGCACATCAATTACCTAAACATGTTGGGGCACGTGTAGTTGTGCATTATACGATCATAACAGTGGCTCAATATAGCAGGAGTTGGGTTAACAGAGAAAGATAACTTTTCACAACTGATTTATTCGGGACCCATGCAGTTTTGTACTACATGTGCACATCAATTATATAAATATGTTGGGGCACGTGTAGTTGTGCATTATATGATCATAACAGTAGCTCAATATAGTAGGAGTTGGGTTAACAGAGAAAGATAGCTTTTCACAATTGATTTACTCGGGACCCATGCAGGTTTGTACTACATGTGCACATCAATTACCTAAACATGTTGGGGCACGTGTAGTTGTGCATTATACGATCATAACAGTGGCTCAATATAGCAGGAGTTGGGTTAACAGAGAAAGATAACTTTTCACAACTGATTCACTCGGGACCCATGCAGATTTGTATTACATGTGCACATCAATTACCTAAACATTTTGGGGCACGTGTAGTTGTGCATTATACGATCATAACAGTGGCTCAATATAGCAGGAGTTGGGTTAACAGAGAAAGATAACTTTTCACAACTGATTTACTCGGGACCCATGCAGGTTTGTACTACATGTGCACATCAATTACCTAAACATGTTGGGGCACGTGTAGTTGTGCATTATATGATCATAACAGTGGCTCAACATAGCAGGAGTTGGGTTAACAGAGAAAGATAACTTTTCACAACTGATTTACTCGGGACCCATGCAGGTTTGTACTACATGTGCACATCAATTACCTAAACATGTTGGGGCACGTGTAGTTGTGCATTATATGATCATAACAGTAGCTCAATATAGCAGGAGTTGGGTTAACAGAGAAAGATAACTTTTCACAACTGATTTACTCGGGACCCATGCAGGTTTGTACTATATGTGCACATCAATTACCAAGACGTGTTCGGTCATGTGTAGTTTTGCATTATATGATCATAACAGGTGCTCAGTGTAACAGGAGATGGGTTAACAACGAAATAGACTTATTCACAACTGATTCACTCGGGACCCATGCAGATTAGTATTACATGTGCACATCAATTACCCAAACGTGTTCGGTGATATGTAGTTTTGCATTATATGATCATAATAGGTGCTCAGTGGAGCAAAAGATGGGTTAACAAAGAAATAGACTTATTCACAACTGATATACTCGGGAGCCATGCATTTTTGTACTACATGTGCACAACAATTACCTAAACATGTTGGGGCACGTGTAGTTGTGCATTATATGATCATAACAGTGGCTCAATATAGCAGGAGTTGAGTTAACAGAGAAAGATAACTTCTCACAACTGATTTACTCGGGACCCATGCAGTTTTATACTACATGTGCACATCAATTACCTAAACATGTTGGGGCACGTGTAGTTGTGCATTATATGATCATAACAGTGGCTCAATATAGCAGGAGTTGGGTTAACAAAGAAAGATAACTTTTCACAACTAATTTACTCGGGACCCATGCAGGTTTGTACTACATGTGCACATCAATTACCTAAACATGTTGGGGCACGTGTAGTTGTGCATTATATGATCATAACAGTAGCTCAATATAGCAGGAGTTGAGTTAACAGAGAAAGATAACTTTTCACAACTGATTTACTCGGGACCCATGCAGGTTTGTACTACATGTGCACATCAATTACCTAAACATGTTGGGGCACGTGTAGTTGTGCATTATATGATCATAACAGTGGCTCAATATAGCAGGAGTTGGGTTAACAGAGAAAGATAACTTTTCACAACTGATTTACTCGGGACCCATGCAGGTTTGTACTACATGTGCACATCAATTACCTAAACATGTTGGGGCACGTATAGTTGTGCATTATATGATCATAACAGTAGCTCAATATAGCAGGAGTTGGGTTAACAGAGAAAGATAACTTTTCACAACTGATTTACCCGGGACCCATGCAGGTTTGTACTACATGTGCACATCAATTACCTAAACATGTTGGGGCACGTGTAGTTGTGCATTATATGATCATAAGAGTAGCTCAATATAGCAGAAGTTGGGTTAACAGAGAAAGATAACATTTCACAACTGATTTACTCGGGACCCATGCAGGTTTGTACTACATGTGCACATCAATTACCTAAACATGTTGGGGCACGTGTAGTTGTGCATTATATGATCATAACAGTAGCTCAATATAGCAGGAGTTGGGTTAACAGAGAAAGATAACTTTTCACAACTGATTTACTCGGGACCCATGCAGGTTTGTACTACATGTGCACATCAATTACCTAAACATGTTGGGGCACGCGTAGTTGTGCATTATATGATCATAACAGTAGCTCAATATAGCAGGAGTTGGGTTAACAGAGAAAGATAACTTTTCACAACTGATTTACTCGGGACCCATGCAGGTTTGTACTACATGTGCACATCAATTACCTAAACATGTTGGGGCACGTGTAGTTGTGCATTATATGATCATAACAGTAGCTCAACATAGCAGGAGTTGGGTTAACAGAGAAAGATAACTTTTCACAACTGATTTACTCGGGACCCATGCAGGTTTGTACTACATGTGCACATCAATTACCTAAACATGTTGGGGCACGTGTAGTTGTGCATTATATGATCATAACAGTAGCTCAATATAGCAGGAGTTGGGTTAACAGAGAAAGATAACTTTTCACAACTGATTTACTCGGGACCCATGCAGGTTTGTACTATATGTGCACATCAATTACCAAGACGTGTTCGGTCATGTGTAGTTTTGCATTATATGATCATAACAGGTGCTCAGTGTAACAGGAGATGGGTTAACAACGAAATAGACTTATTCACAACTGATTCACTCGGGACCCATGCAGATTAGTATTACATGTGCACATCAATTACCCAAACGTGTTCGGTGATATGTAGTTTTGCATTATATGATCATAATAGGTGCTCAGTGGAGCAAAAGATGGGTTAACAAAGAAATAGACTTATTCACAACTGATATACTCGGGAGCCATGCATTTTTGTACTACATGTGCACAACAATTACCTAAACATGTTGGGGCACGTGTAGTTGTGCATTATATGATCATAACAGTGGCTCAATATAGCAGGAGTTGAGTTAACAGAGAAAGATAACTTTTCACAACTGATTTACTCGGGACCCATGCAGTTTTATACTACATGTGCACATCAAATACCTAAACATGTTGGGGCACGTGTAGTTGTGCATTATATGATCATAACAGTGGCTCAATATAGCAGGAGTTGGGTTAACAAAGAAAGATAACTTTTCACAACTAATTTACTCGGGACCCATGCAGGTTTGTACTACATGTGCACATCAATTACCTAAACATGTTGGGGCACGTGTAGTTGTGCATTATATGATCATAACAGTAGCTCAATATAGCAGGAGTTGAGTTAACAGAGAAAGATAACTTTTCACAACTGATTTACTCGGGACCCATGCAGGTTTGTACTACATGTGCACATCAATTACCTAAACATGTTGGGGCACGTGTAGTTGTGCATTATATGATCATAACAGTGGCTCAATATAGCAGGAGTTGGGTTAACAGAGAAAGATAACTTTTCACAACTGATTTACTCGGGACCCATGCAGGTTTGTACTACATGTGCACATCAATTACCTAAACATGTTGGGGCACGTATAGTTGTGCATTATATGATCATAACAGTAGCTCAATATAGCAGGAGTTGGGTTAACAGAGAAAGATAACTTTTCACAACTGATTTACCCGGGACCCATGCAGGTTTGTACTACATGTGCACATCAATTACCTAAACATGTTGGGGCACGTGTAGTTGTGCATTATATGATCATAAGAGTAGCTCAATATAGCAGAAGTTGGGTTAACAGAGAAAGATAACATTTCACAACTGATTTACTCGGGACCCATGCAGGTTTGTACTACATGTGCACATCAATTACCTAAACATGTTGGGGCACGTGTAGTTGTGCATTATATGATCATAACAGTAGCTCAATATAGCAGGAGTTGGGTTAACAGAGAAAGATAACTTTTCACAACTGATTTACTCGGGACCCATGCAGGTTTGTACTACATGTGCACATCAATTACCTAAACATGTTGGGGCACGCGTAGTTGTGCATTATATGATCATAACAGTAGCTCAATATAGCAGGAGTTGGGTTAACAGAGAAAGATAACTTTTCACAACTGATTTACTCGGGACCCATGCAGGTTTGTACTACATGTGCACATCAATTACCTAAACATGTTGGGGCACGTGTAGTTGTGCATTATATGATCATAACAGTAGCTCAATATAGCGGGAGTTGGGTTAACAGAGAAAGATAACTTTTCATAACTGATTTACTCGGGACCCATGCAGTTTTGTACTACATGTGCACATCAATTACCTAAATATGTTGGGGCACGTATAGTTGTGCATTATATGATCATAACAGTAGCTCAATATAGCAGGAGTTGGGTTAACAGAGAAAGATAACTTTTCACAACTGACTTACTCGGGACCCATGCAGGTTTGTACTACATGTGCACATCAATTACCTAAACATGTTGGGGCACGTGTAGTTGTGCATTATATGATCATAACAGTAGCTCAATATAGCAGGAGTTGGGTTAACAGAGAAAGATAACTTTTCACAACTGATTTACCCGGGACCCATGCAGGTTTGTACTACATGTGCACATCAATTACCTAAACATGTTGGGGCACGTGTAGTTGTGCATTATATGATCATAACAGTAGCTCAATATAGCAGGAGTTGGGTTAACAGAGAAAGATAACTTTTCACAACTGACTTACTCGGGACCCATGCAGGTTTGTACTACATGTGCACATCAATTAGCTAAACATGTTGGGGCACGTGTAGTTGTGCATTATATGATCATAACAGTAGCTCAATATAGCAGGAGTTGGGTTAACAGAGAAAGATAACTTTTCACAACTGATTTACCCGGGACCCATGCAGGTTTGTACTACATGTGCACATCAATTACCTAAACATGTTGGGGCACGTGTAGTTGTGCATTATATGATCATAACAGTGGCTCAATATAGCAGGAGTTGGGTTAACAGAGAAAGATAACTTTTCACAAGTGATTTACCCGGGACCCATGCAGGTTTGTACTACATGTGCACATCAATTACCTAAACATGTTGGGGCACGTGTAGTTGTGCATTATATGATCATAACAGTGGCTCAATATAGCAGGAGTTGTGTTAACAGAGAAAGGTAACTTTTCACAACTGATTTACTCGGGACCCATGCAGGTTTGTACTACATGTGCACATCAATTACCTAAACATGTTGGGGCACGTGTAGTTGTGCATTATATGATCATAACAGTGGCTCAATATAGCAGAAGTTGGGTTAACAGAGAAAGATAACATTTCACAACTGATTTACTCGGGACCCATGCAGGTTTGTACTACATGTGCACATCAATTACCTAAACATGATGGGGCACGTGTAGTTGTGCATTATATGATCATAACAGTGGCTCAATATAGCAGGAGTTGGGTTAACAGAGAAAGGTAACTTTTCACAACTGATTTACTCGGGACCCATGCAGGTTTGTACTACATGTGCACATCAATTACCTAAACATGTTGGGGCACGTGTAGTTGTGCATTATATGATCATAACAGTGGCTCAATATAGCAGGAGTTGGGTTAACAGAGAAAGATAACATTTCACAACTGATTTACTCGGGACCCATGCAGGTTTGTACTACATGTGCACATCAATTACCTAAACATGTTGGGGTACGTGTAGTTGTGCATTATATGATCATAACAGTGGCTCAATATAGCAGGAGTTGGGTTAACAGAGAAAGATAACTTTTCACAACTGATTTACTCGGGACCCATGCAGGTTTGTACTACATGTGCACATCAATTACCTAAACATGTTGGGGCACGTGTAGTTGTGCACTATATGATCATAACAGTGGCTCAATATAGCAGGAGTTGGGTTAACAGAGAAAGATAACTTTTCACAACTGATTTACTCGGGACCCATGCAGGTTTGTACTACATGTGCACATCAATTACCTAAACATGTTGGGGCACGTGTAGTTGTGCATTATATGATCATAACAGTGGCTCAATATAGCAGGAGTTGAGTTAACAGAGAAAGATAACTTTTCACAACTGATTTACTCGGGACCCATGCAGGTTTGTATTATATGTGCACATCAATTACCTAAACATGTTGGGGCACGTGTAGTTGTGCATTATATGATCATAAGAGTAGCTCAATATAGCAGAAGTTGGGTTAACAGAGAAAGATAACATTTCACAACTGATTTACTCGGGACCCATGCAGGTTTGTACTACATGTGCACATCAATTATATACAAATGTTGGGGCACGTGTAGTTGTGCATTATATGATCATAACAGTAGCTCAATATAGTAGGAGTTGGGTTAACAGAGAAAGATAGCTTTTCACAATTGATTTACTGGGGACCCATGCAGGTTTGTACTACATGTGCACATCAATTACCTAAACATGTTGGGGCACGTGTAGTTGTGCATTATACGATCATAACAGTGGCTCAATATAGCAGGAGTTGGGTTAACAGAGAAAGATAACTTTTCACAACTGATTTACTCGGGACCCATGCAGGTTTGTACTACATGTGCACATCAATTACCTAAACATGTTGGGGCACGTGTAGTTGTGCATTATACGATCATAACAGTGGCTCAATATAGCAGGAGTTGGGTTAACAGAGAAAGATAACTTTTCACAACTGATTCACTCGGGACCCATGCAGATTTGTATTACATGTGCACATCAATTACCTAAACATTTTGGGGCACGTGTAGTTGTGCATTATACGATCATAACAGTGGCTCAATATAGCAGGAGTTGGGTTAACAGAGAAAGATAACTTTTCACAACTGATTTACTCGGGACCCATGCAGTTTTGTACTACATGTGCACATCAATTATATAAATATGTTGGGGCACGTGTAGTTGTGCATTATATGATCATAACAGTAGCTCAATATAGTAGGAGTTGGGTTAACAGAGAAAGATAGCTTTTCACAATTGATTTACTCGGGACCCATGCAGGTTTGTACTACATGTGCACATCAATTACCTAAACATGTTGGGGCACGTGTAGTTGTGCATTATACGATCATAACAGTGGCTCAATATAGCAGGAGTTGGGTTAACAGAGAAAGATAACTTTTCACAACTGATTTACTCGGGACCCATGCAGTTTTGTACTACATGTGCACATCAATTATATAAATATGTTGGGGCACGTGTAGTTGTGCATTATATGATCATAACAGTAGCTCAATATAGTAGGAGTTGGGTTAACAGAGAAAGATAGCTTTTCACAATTGATTTACTCGGGACCCATGCAGGTTTGTACTACATGTGCACATCAATTACCTAAACATGTTGGGGCACGTGTAGTTGTGCATTATACGATCATAACAGTGGCTCAATATAGCAGGAGTTGGGTTAACAGAGAAAGATAACTTTTCACAACTGATTTACTCGGGACCCATGCAGGTTTGTACTACATGTGCACATCAATTACCTAAACATGTTGGGGCACGTGTAGTTGTGCATTATATGATCATAACAGTAGCTCAATATAACAGGAGTTGGGATAACAGAGAAAGATAACTTTTCACAACTGATTTACTCGGGACCCATGCAGGTTTGTACTACATGTGCACATCAATTACCTAAACATGTTGGGGCACGTGTAGTTGTGCATTATATGATCATAACAGTAGCTCAATATAGCAGGAGTTGAGTTAACAGAGAAAGATAACATTTCACAACTGATTTACTCGGGACCCATGCAGGTTTGTACTACATGTGCACATCAATTACCTAAACATGTTGGGGCACGTGTAGTTGTGCATTATATGATCATAACAGTGGCTCAATATAGCAGGAGTTGAGTTAACAGAGAAAGATAACTTTTCACAACTGATTTACTCGGGACCCATGCAGGTTTGTACTATATGTGCACATCAATTACCTAAACATGTTGGGGCACGTGTAGTTGTGCATTATATGATCATAAGAGTAGCTCAATATAGCAGAAGTTGGGTTAACAGAGAAAGATAACATTTCACAACTGATTTACTCGGGACCCATGCAGGTTTGTACTACATGTGCACATCAATTACCTAAACATGTTGGGGCACGTGTAGTTGTGCATTATATGATCATAACAGTGGCTCAATATAGCAGGAGTTGAGTTAACAGAGAAAGATAACTTTTCACAACTGATTTACTCGGGACCCATGCAGGTTTGTACTATATGTGCACATCAATTACCTAAACATGTTGGGGCACGTGTAGTTGTGCATTATATGATCATAAGAGTAGCTCAATATAGCAGAATTTGGGTTAACAGAGAAAGATAACATTTCACAACTGATTTACTCGGGACCCATGCAGGTTTGTACTACATGTGCACGTCAATTACCTAAACATGTTGGGGCACGTGTAGTTGTGCATTATATGATCATAACAGTAGCTCAATATAGCAGGAGTTGGGTTAACAGAGAAAAATAACTTTTCACAACTGATTTACTCGGGACCCATGCAGGTTTGTACTACATGTGCACATCAATTACCTAAACATGTTGGGGCACGTGTAGTTGTGCATTATATGATCATAACAGTCGCTCAATATAGCAGAATTTGGGTTAACAGAGAAAGATAACATTTCACAACTGATTTACTCGGGACCCATGCAGGTTTGTACTACATGTGCACGTCAATTACCTAAACATGTTGGGGCACGTGTAGTTGTGCATTATATGATCATAACAGTAGCTCAATATAGCAGGAGTTGGGTTAACAGAGAAAAATAACTTTTCACAACTGATTTACTCGGGACCCATGCAGGTTTGTACTACATGTGCACATCAATTACCTAAACATGTTGGGGCACGTGTAGTTGTGCATTATATGATCATAACAGTCGCTCAATATAGCAGGAGTTGGGTTAACAGAGAAAGATAACTTTTCACAACTGATTTACTCGGGACCCATGCAGGTTTGTACTACATGTGCACATCAATTACCTATACATGTTGGGGCACGTATAGTTGTGCATTATATGATCATAACAGTGGCTCAATATAGCAGGAGTTGGGTTAACAGAGAAAGATAACTTTTCACAACTGATTTACTCGGGACCCATGCAGGTTTGTACTACATGTGCACATCAATTACCTAAACATGTTGGGGCACGTGTAGTTGTGCATTATATGATCATAACAGTAGCTCAATATAACAGGAGTTGGGTTAACAGAGAAAGATAACTTTTCACAACTGATTTACTCGGGACCCATGCAGGTTTGTACTACATGCGCACATCAATTACCTAAACATGTTGGGGCACGTGTAGTTGTGCATTATATGATCATAACAGTTGCTCAATATAGCAGGAGTTGGGTTAACAGAGAAAGATAACTTTTCACAACTGATTTACCCGGGACCCATGCAGGTTTGTACTACATGTGCACATCAATTACCTAAACATGTTGGGGCACGTGTAGTTGTGCATTATATGATCATAACAGTGGCTCAATATAGCAGGAGTTGCGTTAACAGAGAAAGATAACTTTTCACAACTGATTTACTCGGGACCCATGCAGGTTTGTACTACATGTGCACATCAATTACCTAAACATGTTGGGGCACGTGTAGTTGTGCATTATATGATCATAACAGTAGCTCAATATAGCAGGAGTTGGGTTAACAGAGAAAGATAACTTTTCACAACTGATTTACTCGGGACCCATGCAGTTTTGTACTACATGTGCACATTAATTACCTAAACATGTTGGGGCACGTATAGTTGTGCATTATATGATCATAACAGTGGCTCAATATAGCAGGAGTTGGGTTAACACAGAGAAAGATAACTTTTCACAACTGATTTACTCGGGACCCATGCAGGTTTGTACTACATGTGCACATCAATTACCTAAACATGTTGGGGCACGTGTAGTTGTGCATTATATGATCATAACAGTGGCTCAATATAGCAGGAGTTGGGTTAACAGAGAAAGATAACTTTTCACAACTGATTTACTCGGGACCCATGCAGGTTTGTACTACATGTGCACATCAATTACCTAAACATGTTGGGGCACGTGTAGTTGTGCATTATATGATCATAACAGTAGCTCAATATAGCAAGAGTTGGGTTAACAGAGAAAGATAACTTTTCACAACTGACTTACTCGGGACCCATGCAGGTTTGTACTACATGTGCACATCAATTACCTAAACATGTTGGGGCACGTGTAGTTGTGCATTATATGATCATAACAGTAGCTCAATATAGCAGGAGTTGGGTTAACAGAGAAAGATAACTTTTCACAACTGATTTACTCGGGACCCATGCAGGTTTGTACTACATGTGCACATCAATTACCTAAACATGTTGGGGCACGTGTAGTTGTGCATTATATGATCATAACAGTGGCTCAACATAGCAGGAGTTGGGTTAACAGAGAAAGATAACTTTTCACAACTAATTTACTCGGGACCCATGCAGGTTTCTACTATATGTGCACTTCAATTACCAAGACGTGTTCGGTCATGTGTAGTTTTGCATTATATGATCATAACAGGTGCTCAGTGTAACAGGAGATGGGTTAACAACGAAATAGAATTATTCACAACTGATTTACTCGGGACCCATGCAGATTTGTATTACATGTGCACATCAATTACCCAAACGTGTTCGGTGATATGTAGTTTTGCATTATATGATCATAATAGGTGCTCAGTGGAGCAAAAGATGGGTTAACAAAGAAATAGACTTATTCACAACTGATATACTCGGGACCCATGCAGGTTTGTACTACATGTGCACATCAATTACATAAACATGTTGGGGCACGTGTAGTTGTGCATTATATGATCATAACAGTGGCTCAATATAGCAGGAGTTGGGTTAACAGAGAAAGATAACTTTTCACAACTGATTTACTCGGGACCCATGCAGGTTTGTACTACATGTGCACATCAATTACCTAAACATGTTGGGGCACGTGTAGTTGTGCATTATATGATCATAACAGTGGCTCAATATAGCAGGAGTTGGGTTAACAGAGAAAGATAACTTTTCACAACTGATTTACTCGGGACCCATGCAGGTTTGTACTACATGTGCACATCAATTACCTAAACATGTTGGGGCACGTGTAGTTGTGCATTATATGATCATAACATTAGCTCAATATAGCAGGAGTTGGGTTAACAGAGAAAGATAACTTTTCACAACTGATTTACTCGGGACCCATGCAGGTTTGTACTACATGTGCACATCAATTACCTAAACATGTTGGGGCACGCGTAGTTGTGCATTATATGATCATAACAGTGGCTCAATATAGCAGGAGTTGAGTTAACAGAGAAAGATAACTTTTCACAACTGATTTACTCGGGACCCATGCAGGTTTGTACTACATGTGCACATCAATTACCTAAACATGTTGGGGCACGTGTAGTTGTGCATTATATGATCATAACAGTGGCTCAATATAGCAGGAGTTGGGTTAACAGAGAAAGATAACTTTTCCCAACTGATTTACTCGGGACCCATGCAGGTTTGTACTACATGTGCACATCAATTACCTAAACATGTTGGGGCACGTGTAGTTGTGCATTATATGATCATAACAGTAGCTCAATATAACAAGAGTTGGGTTAACAGAGAAAGATAACTTTTCACAACTGATTTACTCGGGACCCATGCAGGTTTGTACTACATGCGCACATCAATTACCTAAACATGTTGGGGCACGTGTAGTTGTGCATTATATGATCATAACAGTGGCTCAATATAGCAGGAGTTGGGTTAACAGAGAAAGATAACTTTTCACAACAGATTTACTCGGGACCCATGCAGGTTTGTACTACATGTGCACATCAATTACCTAAACATGTTGGGGCACGTATAGTTGTGCATTATATGATCATAACAGTAGCTCAATATAGCAGGAGTTGGGTTAACAGAGAAAGATAACTTTTCACAACTGATTTACCCGGGACCCATGCAGGTTTGTACTACATGTGCACATCAATTACCTAAACATGTTGGGGCACGTGTAGTTGTGCATTATATGATCATAAGAGTAGCTCAATATAGCAGAAGTTGGGTTAACAGAGAAAGATAACCTTTCACAAGTGATTTACTCGGGACCCATGCAGGTTTGTACTACATGTGCACATCAATTACCTAAACATGATGGGGCACGTGTAGTTGTGCATTATATGATCATAACAGTGGCTCAATATAGCAGGAGTTGGGTTAACAGAGAAAGGTAACTTTTCACAACTGATTTACTCGGGACCCATGCAGGTTTGTACTACATGTGCACAGCAATTACCTAAACATGTTGGGGCACGTGTAGTTGTGCATTATATGATCATAACAGTGGCTCAATATAGCAGGAGTTGGGTTAACAGAGAAAGATAACATTTCACAACTGATTTACTCGGGACCCATGCAGATTTGTATTACATGTGCACATCAATTACCCAAACGTGTTCGGTGATATGTAGTTTTGCATTATATGATCATAACAGTAGCTCAATATAGCAGGAGTTGGGTTAACAGAGAAAGATAACTTTTCACAACTGATTTACTCGGGACCCATGCAGGTTTGTACTACATGTGCACATCAATTACCTAAACATGTTGGGGCACGTGTAGTTGTGCATTATATGATCATAACAGTGGCTCAATATAGCAGGAGTTGGGTTAACAGAGAAAGATAACTTTTCACAACTGATTTACTCGGGACCCATGCAGGTTTGTACTACATGTGCACATCAATTACCTAAACATGTTGGGGCACGTATAGTTGTGCATTATATGATCATAACAGTGGCTCAATATAGCAGGAGTTGGGTTAACAGAGAAAGATAACTTTTCACAACTGATTTACTCGGGACCCATGCAGGTTTGAACTACATGTGCACATCAATTACCTAAACATGTTGGGGCACGTGTAGTTGTGCATTATATGATCATAACAGTGGCTCAATATAGCAGGAGTTGGGTTAACAGAGAAAGATAAATTTTCACAACTGATTTACTCGGGACCCATGCAGTTTTGTACTACATGTGCACATCAATTACCTAAACATGTTGGGGCACGTATAGTTGTGCATTATATGATCATAACAGTGGCTCAATATAGCAGGAGTTGGGTTAACAGAGAAAGATAACTTTTCACAACTGATTTACTCGGGACCCATGCAGGTTTGAACTACATGTGCACATCAATTACCTAAACATGTTGGGGCACGTGTAGTTGTGCATTATATGATCATAACAGTGGCTCAATATAGCAGGAGTTGGGTTAACAGAGAAAGATAACTTTTCACAACTGATTTACTCGGGACCCATGCAGGTTTGTACTATATGTGCACATCAATTACCAAGACGTGTTCGGTCATGTGTAGTTTTGCATTATATGATCATAACAGTAGCTCAATATAGCAGGAGTTGGGTTAACAGAGAAAGATAACTTTTCACAACTGATTTACTCGGGACCCATGCAGGTTTGTACTACATGTGCACATCAATTACCTAAACATGTTGGGGCACGTGTAGTTGTGCATTATATGATCATAACAGTGGCTCAATATAGCAGGAGTTGGGTTAACAGAGAAAGATAACTTTTCACAACTGATTTACTCGGGACCCATGCAGGTTTGTACTACATGTGCACATCAATTACCTAAACATGTTGGGGCACGTGTAGTTGTGCATTATATGATCATAACAGTGGCTCAATATAGCAGGAGTTGGGTTAACAGAGAAAGATAACTTTTCACAACTGATTTACTCGGGACCCATGCAGGTTTGTACTATATGTGCACATCAATTACCAAGACGTGTTCGGTCATGTGTAGTTTTGCATTATATGATCATAACAGTAGCTCAATATAGCAGGAGTTGGGTTAACAGAGAAAGATAACTTTTCACAACTGATTTACTCGGGACCCATGCAGGTTTGTACTACATGTGCACATCAATTACCTAAACATGTTGGGGCACGTGTAGTTGTGCATTATATGATCATAACAGTGGCTCAATATAGCAGGAGTTGGGTTAACAGAGAAAGATAACTTTTCACAACTGATTTACTCGGGACCCATGCAGGTTTGTACTACATGTGCACATCAATTACCTATACATGTTGGGGCACGTGTAGTTGTGCATTATATGATCATAACAGTGGCTCAATATAGCAGGAGTTGGGTTAACAGAGAAAGATAAATTTTCACAACTGATTTACTCGGGACCCATGCAGTTTTGTACTACATGTGCACATCAATTACCTAAACATGTTGGGGCACGTATAGTTGTGCATTATATGATCATAACAGTGGCTCAATATAGCAGGAGTTGGGTTAACAGAGAAAGATAACTTTTCACAACTGATTTACTCGGGACCCATGCAGGTTTGAACTACATGTGCACATCAATTACCTAAACATGTTGGGGCACGTGTAGTTGTGCATTATATGATCATAACAGTGGCTCAATATAGCAGGAGTTGGGTTAACAGAGAAAGATAACTTTTCACAACTGATTTACTCGGGACCCATGCAGGTTTGTACTATATGTGCACATCAATTACCAAGACGTGTTCGGTCATGTGTAGTTTTGCATTATATGATCATAACAGTAGCTCAATATAGCAGGAGTTGGGTTAACAGAGAAAGATAACTTTTCACAACTGATTTACTCGGGACCCATGCAGGTTTGTACTACATGTGCACATCAATTACCTAAACATGTTGGGGCACGTGTAGTTGTGCATTATATGATCATAACAGTGGCTCAATATAGCAGGAGTTGGGTTAACAGAGAAAGATAACTTTTCACAACTGATTTACTCGGGACCCATGCAGGTTTGTACTACATGTGCACATCAATTACCTAAACATGTTGGGGCACGTGTAGTTGTGCATTATATGATCATAACAGTGGCTCAATATGGCAGGAGTTGGGTTAACAGAGAAAGATAACTTTTCACAACTGATTTACTCGGGACCCATGCAGGTTTGTACTATATGTGCACATCAATTACCAAGACGTGTTCGGTCATGTGTAGTTTTGCATTATATGATCATAACAGGTGCTCAGTGTAACAGGAGATGGGTTAACAACGAAGTAGACTTATTCACAACTGATTCACTCGGGACCCATGCAGATTTGTATTACATGTGCACATCAATTACCCAAACGTGTTCGGTGATATGTAGTTTTGCATTATATGATCATAATAGGTGCTCAGTGGAGCAAAAGCTGGGTTAACAAAGAAATAGACTTATTCACAACTGATATACTCGGGACCCATGCAGTTTTGTACTACATGTGCACATCAATTACCTATACATGTTGGGGCACGTGTAGTTGTGCATTATATGATCATAACAGTGGCTCAATATAGCAGGAGTTGGGTTAACAGAGAAAGATAACTTTTCACAACTGATTTACTCGGGACCCATGCAGTTTTGTACTACATGTGCACATCAATTACCTAAACATATTGGGGCACGTATAGTTGTGCATTATATGATCATAACAGTGGCTCAATATAGCAGGAGTTGGGTTAACAGAGAAAGATAACTTTTCACAACTGATTTACTCGGGACCCATGCAGGTTTGTACTACATGTGCACATCAATTACCTAAACATGTTGGGGCACGTGTAGTTGTGCATTATATGATCATAGCAGTGGCTCAATATAACAGGAGTTGGGCTAACAGAGAAAGATAACTTTTCACAACTGATTTACTCGGGACCCATGCAGGTTTGTACTACATGCGCACATCAATTACCTAAACATGTTGGGGCACGTGTAGTTGTGCATTATATGATCATAACAGTGGCTCAATATCGCAGGAGTTGGGTTAACAGAGAAAGATAACTTTTCACAACTGATTTACTCGGGACCCATGCAGGTTTGTACTACATGGGCACATCAATTACCTAAACATGTTGGGGCACGTGTAGTTGTGCATTATATGATCATAACAGTAGCTCAATATAGCAGGAGTTGAGTTAACAGAGAAAGATAACTTTTCACAACTGATTTACTCGGGACCCATGCAGGTTTGTACTACATGTGCACATCAATTATATAAATATGTTGGGGCACGTGTAGTTGTGCATTATATGATCATAACAGTAGCTCAATATAGTAGGAGTTGGGTTAACAGAGAAAGATAACTTTTCACAACTGATTCACTCGGGACCCATGCAGATTTGTATTACATGTGCACATCAATTACCTAAACATTTTGGGGCACGTGTAGTTGTGCATTATACGATCATAACAGTGGCTCAATATAGCAGGAGTTGGGTTAACAGAGAAGGATAACTTTTCACAACTGATTTACTCGGGACCCATGCAGTTTTGTACTACATGTGCAAATCAATTATATAAATATGTTGGGGCACGTGTAGTTGTGCATTATATGATCATAACAGTAGCTCAATATAGTAGGAGTTGGGTTAACAGAGAAAGATAGCTTTTCACAATTGATTTACTCGGGACCCATGCAGGTTTGTACTACATGTGCACATCAATTACCTAAACATGTTGGGGCACGTGTAGTTGTGCATTATACGATCATAACAGTGGCTCAATATAGCAGGAGTTGGGTTAACAGAGAAAGATAACTTTTCACAACTGATTTACTCGGGACCCATGCAGTTTTGTACTACATGTGCACATCAATTACCTAAACATGTTGGGGCACGTGTAGTTGTGCATTATACGATCATAACAGTGGCTCAATATAGCAGGAGTTGGGTTAACAGAGAAAGATAACTTTTCACAACTGATTTACTCGGGACCCATGCAGGTTTGTACTACATGTGCACATCAATTACCTAAACATGTTGGGGCACGTGTAGTTGTACATTATATGATCATAACAGTAGCTCAATATAGCAGGAGTTGAGTTAACAGAGAAAGATAACTTTTCACAACTGATTTACTCGGGACCCATGCAGGTTTGTACTACATGTGCACATCAATTACCTAAACATGTTGGGGCACGTGTAGTTGTGCATTATATGATCATAACAGTGGCCCAATATAGCAGGAGTTGGGTTAGCAGAGAAAGATAACTTTTCACAACTGATTTACTCGGGACCCATGCAGGTTTGTACTACATGTGCACATCAATTACCTAAACATGTTGGGGCACGTGTAGTTGTGCATTATATGATCATAACAGTAGCTCAATATAACAGGAGTTGGGTTAACAGAGAAAGATAACTTTTCACAACTGATTTACTCGGGACCCATGCAGGTTTGTACTACATGCGCACATCAATTACCTAAACATGTTGGGGCACGTGTAGTTGTGCATTATATGATCATAACAGTGGCTCAATATAGCAGGAGTTGGGTTAACAGAGAAAGATAACTTTTCACAACTGATTTACTCGGGACCCATGCAGGTTTGTACTACATGTGCACATCAATTACCTAAACATGTTGGGGCACGTATAGTTGTGCATTATATGATCATAACAGTAGCTCAATATAGCAGGAGTTGAGTTAACAGAGAAAGATAACTTTTCACAACTGATTTACTCGGAACCCATGCAGGTTTGTACTACATGTGCACATCAATTACCTAAACATGTTGGGGCACGTGTAGTTGTGCATTATATGATCATAACAGTGGCTCAACATAGCAGGAGTTGGGTTAACAGAGAAAGATAACTTTTCACAACTGATTTACTCGGGACCCATGCAGGTTTGTACTACATGTGCACATCAATTACCTAAACATGTTGGGGCACGTGTAGTTGTGCATTATATGATCATAACAGTAGCTCAATATAGCAGGAGTTGGGTTAACAGAGAAAGATAACTTTTCACAACTGATTTACTCGGGACCCATGCAGGTTTGTACTATATGTGCACATCAATTACCAAGACGTGTTCGGTCATGTGTAGTTTTGCATTATATGATCATAACAGGTGCTCAGTGTAACAGGAGATGGGTTAACAACGAAATAGACTTATTCACAACTGATTCACTCGGGACCCATGCAGATTAGTATTACATGTGCACATCAATTACCCAAACGTGTTCGGTGATATGTAGTTTTGCATTATATGATCATAATAGGTGCTCAGTGGAGCAAAAGATGGGTTAACAAAGAAATAGACTTATTCACAACTGATATACTCGGGAGCCATGCATTTTTGTACTACATGTGCACAACAATTACCTAAACATGTTGGGGCACGTGTAGTTGTGCATTATATGATCATAACAGTGGCTCAATATAGCAGGAGTTGAGTTAACAGAGAAAGATAACTTTTCACAACTGATTTACTCGGGACCCATGCAGTTTTATACTACATGTGCACATCAATTACCTAAACATGTTGGGGCACGTGTAGTTGTGCATTATATGATCATAACAGTGGCTCAATATAGCAGGAGTTGGGTTAACAAAGAAAGATAACTTTTCACAACTAATTTACTCGGGACCCATGCAGGTTTGTACTACATGTGCACATCAATTACCTAAACATGTTGGGGCACGTGTAGTTGTGCATTATATGATCATAACAGTAGCTCAATATAGCAGGAGTTGAGTTAACAGAGAAAGATAACTTTTCACAACTGATTTACTCGGGACCCATGCAGGTTTGTACTACATGTGCACATCAATTACCTAAACATGTTGGGGCACGTGTAGTTGTGCATTATATGATCATAACAGTGGCTCAATATAGCAGGAGTTGGGTTAACAGAGAAAGATAACTTTTCACAACTGATTTACTCGGGACCCATGCAGGTTTGTACTACATGTGCACATCAATTACCTAAACATGTTGGGGCACGTATAGTTGTGCATTATATGATCATAACAGTAGCTCAATATAGCAGGAGTTGGGTTAACAGAGAAAGATAACTTTTCACAACTGATTTACCCGGGACCCATGCAGGTTTGTACTACATGTGCACATCAATTACCTAAACATGTTGGGGCACGTGTAGTTGTGCATTATATGATCATAACAGTGGCTCAATATAGCAGGAGTTGAGTTAACAGAGAAAGATAACTTTTCACAACTGATTTACTCGGGACCCATGCAGTTTTATACTACATGTGCACATCAATTACCTAAACATGTTGGGGCACGTGTAGTTGTGCATTATATGATCATAACAGTGGCTCAATATAGCAGGAGTTGGGTTAACAAAGAAAGATAACTTTTCACAACTAATTTACTCGGGACCCATGCAGGTTTGTACTACATGTGCACATCAATTACCTAAACATGTTGGGGCACGTGTAGTTGTGCATTATATGATCATAACAGTAGCTCAATATAGCAGGAGTTGAGTTAACAGAGAAAGATAACTTTTCACAACTGATTTACTCGGGACCCATGCAGGTTTGTACTACATGTGCACATCAATTACCTAAACATGTTGGGGCACGTGTAGTTGTGCATTATATGATCATAACAGTGGCTCAATATAGCAGGAGTTGGGTTAACAGAGAAAGATAACTTTTCACAACTGATTTACTCGGGACCCATGCAGGTTTGTACTACATGTGCACATCAATTACCTAAACATGTTGGGGCACGTATAGTTGTGCATTATATGATCATAACAGTAGCTCAATATAGCAGGAGTTGGGTTAACAGAGAAAGATAACTTTTCACAACTGATTTACCCGGGACCCATGCAGGTTTGTACTACATGTGCACATCAATTACCTAAACATGTTGGGGCACGTGTAGTTGTGCATTATATGATCATAAGAGTAGCTCAATATAGCAGAAGTTGGGTTAACAGAGAAAGATAACATTTCACAACTGATTTACTCGGGACCCATGCAGGTTTGTACTACATGTGCACATCAATTACCTAAACATGTTGGGGCACGTGTAGTTGTGCATTATATGATCATAACAGTAGCTCAATATAGCAGGAGTTGGGTTAACAGAGAAAGATAACTTTTCACAACTGATTTACTCGGGACCCATGCAGGTTTGTACTACATGTGCACATCAATTACCTAAACATGTTGGGGCACGCGTAGTTGTGCATTATATGATCATAACAGTAGCTCAATATAGCAGGAGTTGGGTTAACAGAGAAAGATAACTTTTCACAACTGATTTACTCGGGACCCATGCAGGTTTGTACTACATGTGCACATCAATTACCTAAACATGTTGGGGCACGTGTAGTTGTGCATTATATGATCATAACAGTAGCTCAATATAGCAGGAGTTGGGTTAACAGAGAAAGATAACTTTTCATAACTGATTTACTCGGGACCCATGCAGTTTTGTACTACATGTGCACATCAATTACCTAAATATGTTGGGGCACGTATAGTTGTGCATTATATGATCATAACAGTAGCTCAATATAGCAGGAGTTGGGTTAACAGAGAAAGATAACTTTTCACAACTGACTTACTCGGGACCCATGCAGGTTTGTACTACATGTGCACATCAATTACCTAAACATGTTGGGGCACGTGTAGTTGTGCATTATATGATCATAACAGTAGCTCAATATAGCAGGAGTTGGGTTAACAGAGAAAGATAACTTTTCACAACTGATTTACCCGGGACCCATGCAGGTTTGTACTACATGTGCACATCAATTACCTAAACATGTTGGGGCACGTGTAGTTGTGCATTATATGATCATAACAGTAGCTCAATATAGCAGGAGTTGGGTTAACAGAGAAAGATAACTTTTCACAACTGACTTACTCGGGACCCATGCAGGTTTGTACTACATGTGCACATCAATTACCTAAACATGTTGGGGCACGTGTAGTTGTGCATTATATGATCATAACAGTAGCTCAATATAGCAGGAGTTGGGTTAACAGAGAAAGATAACTTTTCACAACTGATTTACCCGGGACCCATGCAGGTTTGTACTACATGTGCACATCAATTACCTAAACATGTTGGGGCACGTGTAGTTGTGCATTATATGATCATAACAGTGGCTCAATATAGCAGGAGTTGGGTTAACAAAGAAAGATAACTTTTCACAACTAATTTACTCGGGACCCATGCAGGTTTGTACTACATGTGCACATCAATTGCCTAAACATGTTGGGGCACGTATAGTTGTGCATTATATGATCATAACAGTAGCTCAATATAGCAGGAGTTGGGTTAACAGAGAAAGATAACTTTTCACAACTGATTTACTCGGGACCCATGCAGGTTTGTACTACATGTGCACATCAATTACCTAAACATGTTGGGGCACATGTAGTTGTGCATTATATGATCATAACAGTAGCTCAATATAGCAGGAGTTGGGTTAACAGAGAAAGATAACTTTTCACAACTGATTTACTCGGGACCCATGCAGTTTTGTACTACATGTGCACATCAATTACCTAAACATGTTGGGGCACGTATAGTTGTGCATTATATGATCATAACAGTGGCTCAATATAGCAGGAGTTGGGTTAACAGAGAAAGATAACTTTTCACAACTGATTTACTCGGGACCCATGCAGGTTTGTACTACATGTGCACATCAATTACCTAAACATGTTGGGGCACGTGTAGTTGTGCATTATATGATCATAACAGTGGCTCAATATAGCAGGAGTTGGGTTAACAGAGAAAGATAACTTTTCACAACTGATTTACTCGGGACCCATGCAGGTTTGTACTACATGTGCACATCAATTACCTAAACATGTTGGGGCACGTGTAGTTGTGCATTATATGATCATAACAGTGGCTCAATATAGCAGGAGTTGGGTTAACAGAGAAAGATAACTTTTCACAACTGATTTACTCGGGACCCATGCAGGTTTGTACTACATGTGCACATCAATTACCTAAACATGTTGGGGCACGTATAGTTGTGCATTATATGATCATAACAGTAGCTCAATATAGCAGGAGTTGGGTTAACAGAGAAAGATAACTTTTCACAACTGATTTACCCGGGACCCATGCAGGTTTGTACTACATGTGCACATCAATTACCTAAACATGTTGGGGCACGTGTAGTTGTGCATTATATGATCATAAGAGTAGCTCAATATAGCAGAAGTTGGGTTAACAGAGAAAGATAACATTTCACAACTGATTTACTCGGGACCCATGCAGGTTTGTACTACATGTGCACATCAATTACCTAAACATGTTGGGGCACGTGTAGTTGTGCATTATATGATCATAACAGTGGCTCAACATAGCAGGAGTTGGGTTAACAGAGAAAGATAACTTTTCACAACTAATTTACTCGGGACCCATGCAGGTTTCTACTATATGTGCACTTCAATTACCAAGACGTGTTCGGTCATGTGTAGTTTTGCATTATATGATCATAACAGGTGCTCAGTGTAACAGGAGATGGGTTAACAACGAAATAGACTTATTCACAACTGATTTACTCGGGACCCATGCAGATTTGTATTACATGTGCACATCAATTACCCAAACGTGTTCGGTGATATGTAGTTTTGCATTATATGCTCATAATAGGTGCTCAGTGGAGCAAAAGATGGGTTAACAAAGAAATAGACTTATTCACAACTGATATACTCGGGACCCATGCAGTTTTGTACTACATGTGCACATCAATTACCTAAACATGTTGGGGCACGTGTAGTTGTGCATTATATGATCATAACAGTGGCTCAATATAGCAGGAGTTGGGTTAACAGAGAAAGATAACTTTTCACAACTGATTTACTCGGGACCCATGCAGGTTTGTACTACATGTGCACATCAATTACCTAAACATGTTGGGGCACGTGTAGTTGTGCATTATATGATCATAACAGTGGCTCAATATAGCAGGAGTTGGGTTAACAGAGAAAGATAACTTTTCACAACTGATTTACTCGGGACCCATGCAGGTTTGTACTACATGTGCACATCAATTACCTAAACATGTTGGGGCACGTGTAGTTGTAGTTTATATGATCATAACAGTGGCTCAATATAGCAGGAGTTGGGTTAACAGAGAAAGATAACTTTTCACAACTGATTTACTCGGGACCCATGCAGGTTTGTACTACATGCGCACATCAATTACCTAAACATGTTGGGGCACGTGTAGTTGTGCATTATATGATCATAACAGTGGCTCAATATAGCAGGAGTTGGGTTAACAGAGAAAGATAACTTTTCACAACAGATTTACTCGGGACCCATGCAGGTTTGTACTACATGTGCACATCAATTACCTAAACATGTTGGGGCACGTATAGTTGTGCATTATATGATCATAACAGTAGCTCAATATAGCAGGAGTTGGGTTAACAGAGAAAGATAACTTTTCACAACTGATTTACCCGGGACCCATGCAGGTTTGTACTACATGTGCACATCAATTACCTAAACATGTTGGGGCACGTGTAGTTGTGCATTATATGATCATAAGAGTAGCTCAATATAGCAGAAGTTGGGTTAACAGAGAAAGATAACATTTCACAACTGATTTACTCGGGACCCATGCAGGTTTGTACTACATGTGCACATCAATTACCTAAACATGTTGGGGCACGTGTAGTTGTGCATTATATGATCATAACAGTGGCTCAATATAGCAGGAGTTGGGTTAACAGAGAAAGATAACTTTTCACAACTGATTTACTCGGGACCCATGCAGGTTTGTACTATATGTGCACATCAATTACCAAGACGTGTTCGGTCATGTGTAGTTTTGCATTATATGATCATAACAGGTGCTCAGTGTAACAGGAGATGAGTTAACAACGAAATAGACTTATTCACAACTGATTCACTCGGGACCCATGCAGATTTGTATTACATGTGCACATCAATTACCCAACCGTGTTCGGTGATATGTAGTTTTGCATTATATGATCATAATAGGTGCTCAGTGGAGCAATAGATGGGTTAACAAAGAAATAGACTTATTCACAACTGATATACTCGGGACCCATGCAGTTTTGTACTACATGTGCACATCAATTACCTATACATGTTGGGGCACGTGTAGTTGTGCATTATATGATCATAACAGTGGCTCAATATAGCAGGAGTTGGGTTAACAGAGAAAGATAAATTTTCACAACTGATTTACTCGGGACCCATGCAGTTTTGTACTACATGTGCACATCAATTACCTAAACATGTTGGGGCACGTATAGTTGTGCATTATATGATCATAACAGTGGCTCAATATAGCAGGAGTTGGGTTAACAGAGAAAGATAACTTTTCACAACTGATTTACTCGGGACCCATGCAGGTTTGTACTACATGTGCACATCAATTACCTAAACATGTTGGGGCACGTGTAGTTGTGCATTATATGATCATAACAGTGGCTCAATATAGCAGGAGTTGGGTTAACAGAGAAAGATAACTTTTCACAACTGATTTACTCGGGACCCATGCAGGTTTGTACTACATGTGCACATCAATTACCTAAACATGTTGGGGCACGTGTAGTTGTGCATTATACGATCATAACAGTGGCTCAATATAGCAGGAGTTGGGTTAACAGAGAAAGATAACTTTACACAACCGATTCACTCGGGACCCATGCAGGTTTGTACTACATGTGCACATCAATTACCTAAACATGTTGGGGCACGTGTAGTTGTGCATTATATGATCATAACAGTAGCTCAATATAGCAGGAGTTGGGTTAACAGAGAAAGATAGCTTTTCACAATTGATTTACTCGGGACCCATGCAGGTTTGTACTACATGTGCACATCAATTACCTAAACATGTTGGGGCACGTGTAGTTGTGCATTATACGATCATAACAGTGGCTCAATATAGCAGGAGTTGGGTTAACAGAGAAAGATAACTTTTCACAACTGATTTACTCGGGACCCATGCAGTTTTGTACTACATGTGCACATCAATTACCTAAACATGTTGGGGCACGTGTAGTTGTGCATTATACGATCATAACAGTGGCTCAATATAGCAGGAGTTGGGTTAACAGAGAAAGATAACTTTTCACAACTGATTTACTCGGGAGCCATGCAGGTTTGTACTACATGTGCACATCAATTACCTAAACATGTTGGGGCACGTGTAGTTGTGCATTATATGATCATAACAGTGGCTCAATATAGCAGGAGTTGGGTTAACAGAGAAAGATAACTTTTCACAACTGATTTACTCGGGACCCATGCAGTTTTGTACTACATGTGCACATCAATTACCTAAACATGTTGGGGCACGTATAGTTGTGCATTATATGATCATAACAGTGGCTCAATATAGCAGGAGTTGGGTTAACAGAGAAAGATAACTTTTCACAACTGATTTACTCGGGACCCATGCAGGTTTGTACTACATGTGCACATCAATTACCTAAGCATGTTGGGGCACGTGTAGTTGTGCATTATATGATCATAACAGTGGCTCAATATAGCAGGAGTTGGGTTAACAGAGAAAGATAACTTTTCACAACTGATTTACTCGGGACCCATGCAGGTTTGTACTACATGTGCACATCAATTACCTAAACATGTTGGGGCACGTGTAGTTGTGCATTATACGATCATAACAGTGGCTCAATATAGCAGGAGTTGGGTTAACAGAGAAAGATAACTTTTCACAACTGATTTATTCGGGACCCATGCAGTTTTGTACTACATGTGCACATCAATTATATAAATATGTTGGGGCACGTGTAGTTGTGCATTATATGATCATAACAGTAGCTCAATATAGTAGGAGTTGGGTTAACAGAGAAAGATAGCTTTTCACAATTGATTTACTCGGGACCCATGCAGGTTTGTACTACATGTGCACATCAATTACCTAAACATGTTGGGGCACGTGTAGTTGTGCATTATACGATCATAACAGTGGCTCAATATAGCAGGAGTTGGGTTAACAGAGAAAGATAACTTTTCACAACTGATTCACTCGGGACCCATGCAGATTTGTATTACATGTGCACATCAATTACCTAAACATTTTGGGGCACGTGTAGTTGTGCATTATACGATCATAACAGTGGCTCAATATAGCAGGAGTTGGGTTAACAGAGAAAGATAACTTTTCACAACTGATTTACTCGGGACCCATGCAGGTTTGTACTACATGTGCACATCAATTACCTAAACATGTTGGGGCACGTGTAGTTGTGCATTATATGATCATAACAGTGGCTCAACATAGCAGGAGTTGGGTTAACAGAGAAAGATAACTTTTCACAACTGATTTACTCGGGACCCATGCAGGTTTGTACTACATGTGCACATCAATTACCTAAACATGTTGGGGCACGTGTAGTTGTGCATTATATGATCATAACAGTAGCTCAATATAGCAGGAGTTGGGTTAACAGAGAAAGATAACTTTTCACAACTGATTTACTCGGGACCCATGCAGGTTTGTACTATATGTGCACATCAATTACCAAGACGTGTTCGGTCATGTGTAGTTTTGCATTATATGATCATAACAGGTGCTCAGTGTAACAGGAGATGGGTTAACAACGAAATAGACTTATTCACAACTGATTCACTCGGGACCCATGCAGATTAGTATTACATGTGCACATCAATTACCCAAACGTGTTCGGTGATATGTAGTTTTGCATTATATGATCATAATAGGTGCTCAGTGGAGCAAAAGATGGGTTAACAAAGAAATAGACTTATTCACAACTGATATACTCGGGAGCCATGCATTTTTGTACTACATGTGCACAACAATTACCTAAACATGTTGGGGCACGTGTAGTTGTGCATTATATGATCATAACAGTGGCTCAATATAGCAGGAGTTGAGTTAACAGAGAAAGATAACTTCTCACAACTGATTTACTCGGGACCCATGCAGTTTTATACTACATGTGCACATCAATTACCTAAACATGTTGGGGCACGTGTAGTTGTGCATTATATGATCATAACAGTGGCTCAATATAGCAGGAGTTGGGTTAACAAAGAAAGATAACTTTTCACAACTAATTTACTCGGGACCCATGCAGGTTTGTACTACATGTGCACATCAATTACCTAAACATGTTGGGGCACGTGTAGTTGTGCATTATATGATCATAACAGTAGCTCAATATAGCAGGAGTTGAGTTAACAGAGAAAGATAACTTTTCACAACTGATTTACTCGGGACCCATGCAGGTTTGTACTACATGTGCACATCAATTACCTAAACATGTTGGGGCACGTGTAGTTGTGCATTATATGATCATAACAGTGGCTCAATATAGCAGGAGTTGGGTTAACAGAGAAAGATAACTTTTCACAACTGATTTACTCGGGACCCATGCAGGTTTGTACTACATGTGCACATCAATTACCTAAACATGTTGGGGCACGTATAGTTGTGCATTATATGATCATAACAGTAGCTCAATATAGCAGGAGTTGGGTTAACAGAGAAAGATAACTTTTCACAACTGATTTACCCGGGACCCATGCAGGTTTGTACTACATGTGCACATCAATTACCTAAACATGTTGGGGCACGTGTAGTTGTGCATTATATGATCATAAGAGTAGCTCAATATAGCAGAAGTTGGGTTAACAGAGAAAGATAACATTTCACAACTGATTTACTCGGGACCCATGCAGGTTTGTACTACATGTGCACATCAATTACCTAAACATGTTGGGGCACGTGTAGTTGTGCATTATATGATCATAACAGTAGCTCAATATAGCAGGAGTTGGGTTAACAGAGAAAGATAACTTTTCACAACTGATTTACTCGGGACCCATGCAGGTTTGTACTACATGTGCACATCAATTACCTAAACATGTTGGGGCACGCGTAGTTGTGCATTATATGATCATAACAGTAGCTCAATATAGCAGGAGTTGGGTTAACAGAGAAAGATAACTTTTCACAACTGATTTACTCGGGACCCATGCAGGTTTGTACTACATGTGCACATCAATTACCTAAACATGTTGGGGCACGTGTAGTTGTGCATTATATGATCATAACAGTAGCTCAACATAGCAGGAGTTGGGTTAACAGAGAAAGATAACTTTTCACAACTGATTTACTCGGGACCCATGCAGGTTTGTACTACATGTGCACATCAATTACCTAAACATGTTGGGGCACGTGTAGTTGTGCATTATATGATCATAACAGTAGCTCAATATAGCAGGAGTTGGGTTAACAGAGAAAGATAACTTTTCACAACTGATTTACTCGGGACCCATGCAGGTTTGTACTATATGTGCACATCAATTACCAAGACGTGTTCGGTCATGTGTAGTTTTGCATTATATGATCATAACAGGTGCTCAGTGTAACAGGAGATGGGTTAACAACGAAATAGACTTATTCACAACTGATTCACTCGGGACCCATGCAGATTAGTATTACATGTGCACATCAATTACCCAAACGTGTTCGGTGATATGTAGTTTTGCATTATATGATCATAATAGGTGCTCAGTGGAGCAAAAGATGGGTTAACAAAGAAATAGACTTATTTACAACTGATATACTCGGGAGCCATGCATTTTTGTACTACATGTGCACAACAATTACCTAAACATGTTGGGGCACGTGTAGTTGTGCATTATATGATCATAACAGTGGCTCAATATAGCAGGAGTTGAGTTAACAGAGAAAGATAACTTTTCACAACTGATTTACTCGGGACCCATGCAGTTTTATACTACATGTGCACATCAAATACCTAAACATGTTGGGGCACGTGTAGTTGTGCATTATATGATCATAACAGTGGCTCAATATAGCAGGAGTTGGGTTAACAAAGAAAGATAACTTTTCACAACTAATTTACTCGGGACCCATGCAGGTTTGTACTACATGTGCACATCAATTACCTAAACATGTTGGGGCACGTGTAGTTGTGCATTATATGATCATAACAGTAGCTCAATATAGCAGGAGTTGAGTTAACAGAGAAAGATAACTTTTCACAACTGATTTACTCGGGACCCATGCAGGTTTGTACTACATGTGCACATCAATTACCTAAACATGTTGGGGCACGTGTAGTTGTGCATTATATGATCATAACAGTGGCTCAATATAGCAGGAGTTGGGTTAACAGAGAAAGATAACTTTTCACAACTGATTTACTCGGGACCCATGCAGGTTTGTACTACATGTGCACATCAATTACCTAAACATGTTGGGGCACGTATAGTTGTGCATTATATGATCATAACAGTAGCTCAATATAGCAGGAGTTGGGTTAACAGAGAAAGATAACTTTTCACAACTGATTTACCCGGGACCCATGCAGGTTTGTACTACATGTGCACATCAATTACCTAAACATGTTGGGGCACGTGTAGTTGTGCATTATATGATCATAAGAGTAGCTCAATATAGCAGAAGTTGGGTTAACAGAGAAAGATAACATTTCACAACTGATTTACTCGGGACCCATGCAGGTTTGTACTACATGTGCACATCAATTACCTAAACATGTTGGGGCACGTGTAGTTGTGCATTATATGATCATAACAGTAGCTCAATATAGCAGGAGTTGGGTTAACAGAGAAAGATAACTTTTCACAACTGATTTACTCGGGACCCATGCAGGTTTGTACTACATGTGCACATCAATTACCTAAACATGTTGGGGCACGCGTAGTTGTGCATTATATGATCATAACAGTAGCTCAATATAGCAGGAGTTGGGTTAACAGAGAAAGATAACTTTTCACAACTGATTTACTCGGGACCCATGCAGGTTTGTACTACATGTGCACATCAATTACCTAAACATGTTGGGGCACGTGTAGTTGTGCATTATATGATCATAACAGTAGCTCAATATAGCAGGAGTTGGGTTAACAGAGAAAGATAACTTTTCATAACTGATTTACTCGGGACCCATGCAGTTTTGTACTACATGTGCACATCAATTACCTAAATATGTTGGGGCACGTATAGTTGTGCATTATATGATCATAACAGTAGCTCAATATAGCAGGAGTTGGGTTAACAGAGAAAGATAACTTTTCACAACTGACTTACTCGGGACCCATGCAGGTTTGTACTACATGTGCACATCAATTACCTAAACATGTTGGGGCACGTGTAGTTGTGCATTATATGATCATAACAGTAGCTCAATATAGCAGGAGTTGGGTTAACAGAGAAAGATAACTTTTCACAACTGATTTACCCGGGACCCATGCAGGTTTGTACTACATGTGCACATCAATTACCTAAACATGTTGGGGCACGTGTAGTTGTGCATTATATGATCATAACAGTAGCTCAATATAGCAGGAGTTGGGTTAACAGAGAAAGATAACTTTTCACAACTGACTTACTCGGGACCCATGCAGGTTTGTACTACATGTGCACATCAATTAGCTAAACATGTTGGGGCACGTGTAGTTGTGCATTATATGATCATAACAGTAGCTCAATATAGCAGGAGTTGGGTTAACAGAGAAAGATAACTTTTCACAACTGATTTACCCGGGACCCATGCAGGTTTGTACTACATGTGCACATCAATTACCTAAACATGTTGGGGCACGTGTAGTTGTGCATTATATGATCATAACAGTGGCTCAATATAGCAGGAGTTGGGTTAACAGAGAAAGATAACTTTTCACAAGTGATTTACCCGGGACCCATGCAGGTTTGTACTACATGTGCACATCAATTACCTAAACATGTTGGGGCACGTGTAGTTGTGCATTATATGATCATAACAGTGGCTCAATATAGCAGGAGTTGTGTTAACAGAGAAAGGTAACTTTTCACAACTGATTTACTCGGGACCCATGCAGGTTTGTACTACATGTGCACATCAATTACCTAAACATGTTGGGGCACGTGTAGTTGTGCATTATATGATCATAACAGTGGCTCAATATAGCAGAAGTTGGGTTAACAGAGAAAGATAACATTTCACAACTGATTTACTCGGGACCCATGCAGGTTTGTACTACATGTGCACATCAATTACCTAAACATGATGGGGCACGTGTAGTTGTGCATTATATGATCATAACAGTGGCTCAATATAGCAGGAGTTGGGTTAACAGAGAAAGGTAACTTTTCACAACTGATTTACTCGGGACCCATGCAGGTTTGTACTACATGTGCACATCAATTACCTAAACATGTTGGGGCACGTGTAGTTGTGCATTATATGATCATAACAGTGGCTCAATATAGCAGGAGTTGGGTTAACAGAGAAAGATAACATTTCACAACTGATTTACTCGGGACCCATGCAGGTTTGTACTACATGTGCACATCAATTACCTAAACATGTTGGGGTACGTGTAGTTGTGCATTATATGATCATAACAGTGGCTCAATATAGCAGGAGTTGGGTTAACAGAGAAAGATAACTTTTCACAACTGATTTACTCGGGACCCATGCAGGTTTGTACTACATGTGCACATCAATTACCTAAACATGTTGGGGCACGTGTAGTTGTGCACTATATGATCATAACAGTGGCTCAATATAGCAGGAGTTGGGTTAACAGAGAAAGATAACTTTTCACAACTGATTTACTCGGGACCCATGCAGGTTTGTACTACATGTGCACATCAATTACCTAAACATGTTGGGGCACGTGTAGTTGTGCATTATATGATCATAACAGTGGCTCAATATAGCAGGAGTTGAGTTAACAGAGAAAGATAACTTTTCACAACTGATTTACTCGGGACCCATGCAGGTTTGTATTATATGTGCACATCAATTACCTAAACATGTTGGGGCACGTGTAGTTGTGCATTATATGATCATAAGAGTAGCTCAATATAGCAGAAGTTGGGTTAACAGAGAAAGATAACATTTCACAACTGATTTACTCGGGACCCATGCAGGTTTGTACTACATGTGCACATCAATTACCTAAACATGTTGGGGCACGTGTAGTTGTGCATTATATGATCATAACAGTGGCTCAATATAGCAGGAGTTGAGTTAACAGAGAAAGATAACTTTTCACAACTGATTTACTCGGGACCCATGCAGGTTTGTACTATATGTGCACATCAATTACCTAAACATGTTGGGGCACGTGTAGTTGTGCATTATATGATCATAAGAGTAGCTCAATATAGCAGAAGTTGGGTTAACAGAGAAAGATAACATTTCACAACTGATTTACTCGGGACCCATGCAGGTTTGTACTACATGTGCACATCAATTACCTAAACATGTTGGGGCACGTGTAGTTGTGCATTATATGATCATAACAGTAGCTCAATATAGCAGGAGTTGGGTTAACAGAGAAAAATAACTTTTCACAACTGATTTACTCGGGACCCATGCAGGTTTGTACTACATGTGCACATCAATTACCTAAACATGTTGGGGCACGTGTAGTTGTGCATTATATGATCATAACAGTGGCTCAATATAGCAGGAGTTGGGTTAACAGAGAAAGATAACTTCTCACAACTGATTTACTCGGGACCCATGCAGGTTTGTACTATATGTGCACATCAATTACCAAGACGTGTTCGGTCATGTGTAGTTTTGCATTATATGATCATATCAGGTGCTCAGTGTAACAGGAGATGGGTTAACAACGAAATAGACTTATTCACAACTGATTCACTCGGGACCCATGCAGATTTGTATTACATGTGCACATCAATTACCCAAACGTGTTCGGTGATATGTAGTTTTGCATTATATGATCATAATAGGTGCTCAGTGGAGCAAAAGATGGGTTAACAAAGAAATAGACTTATTCACAACTGATATACTCGGGACCCATGCAGTTTTGTACTACATGTGCACATCAATTACCTAAACATATTGGGGCACGTGTAGTTGTGCATTATATGATCATAACAGTGGCTCAATATAGCAGGAGTTGGGTTAACAGAGAAAGATAACTTTTCACAACTGATTTACTCGGGACCCATGCAGGTTTGTACTACATGTGCACATCAATTACCTAAACATGTTGGGGCACGTGTAGTTGTGCATTATATGATCATAACAGTGGCTCAATATAGCAGGAGTTGGGTTAACAGAGAAAGATAACTTTTCACAACTGATTTACTCGGGACCCATGCAGGTTTGTACTACATGTGCACATCAATTACCTAAACATGTTGGGGCACGTGTAGTTGTGCATTATATGATCATAACAGTAGCTCAATATAGCAGGGGTTGGGTTAACAGAGAAAGATAACTTTTCACAACTGATTTACTCGGGACCCATGCAGGTTTGTACTACATGTGCACATCAATTACCTAAACATGCTGGGGCACGTGTAGTTGTGCATTATATGATCATAACAGTAGCTCAATATAGCAGGAGTTGAGTTAACAGAGAAAGATAACTTTTCACAACTGATTTACTCGGGACCCATGCAGGTTTGTACTACATGTGCACATCAATTATATAAATATGTTGGGGCACGTGTAGTTGTGCATTATATGATCATAACAGTAGCTCAATATAGTAGGAGTTGGGTTAACAGAGAAAGATAACTTTTCACAACTGATTCACTCGGGACCCATGCAGATTTGTATTACATGTGCACATCAATTACCTAAACATTTTGGGGCACGTGTAGTTGTGCATTATACGATCATAACAGTGGCTCAATATAGCAGGAGTTGGGTTAACAGAGAAAGATAACTTTTCACAACTGATTTACTCGGGACCCATGCAGTTTTGTACTACATGTGCACATCAATTATATAAATATGTTGGGGCACGTGTAGTTGTGCATTATATGATCATAACAGTAGCTCAATATAGTAGGAGTTGGGTTAACAGAGAAAGATAGCTTTTCACAATTGATTTACTCGGGACCCATGCAGGTTTGTACTACATGTGCACATCAATTACCTAAACATGTTGGGGCACATGTAGTTGTGCATTATACGATCATAACAGTGGCTCAATATAGCAGGAGTTGGGTTAACAGAGAAAGATAACTTTTCACAACTGATTTACTCGGGACCCATGCAGTTTTGTACTACATGTGCACATCAATTACCTAAACATGTTGGGGCACGTGTAGTTGTGCATTATACGATCATAACAGTGGCTCAATATAGCAGGAGTTGGGTTAACAGAGAAAGATAACTTTTCACAACTGATTTACTCGGGACCCATGCAGGTTTGTACTACATGTGCACATCAATTACCTAAACATGTTGGGGCACGTGTAGTTGTACATTATATGATCATAACAGTAGCTCAATATAGCAGGAGTTGAGTTAACAGAGAAAGATAACTTTTCACAACTGATTTACTCGGGACCCATGCAGGTTTGTACTACATGTGCACATCAATTACCTAAACATGTTGGGGCACGTGTAGTTGTGCATTATATGATCATAACAGTGGCCCAATATAGCAGGAGTTGGGTTAACAGAGAAAGATAACTTTTCACAACTGATTTACTCGGGACCCATGCAGGTTTGTACTACATGTGCACATCAATTACCTAAACATGTTGGGGCACGTGTAGTTGTGCATTATATGATCATAACAGTAGCTCAATATAACAGGAGTTGGGTTAACAGAGAAAGATAACTTTTCACAACTGATTTACTCGGGACCCATGCAGGTTTGTACTACATGCGCACATCAATTACCTAAACATGTTGGGGCACGTGTAGTTGTGCATTATATGATCATAACAGTGGCTCAATATAGCAGGAGTTGGGTTAACAGAGAAAGATAACTTTTCACAACTGATTTACTCGGGACCCATGCAGGTTTGTACTACATGTGCACATCAATTACCTAAACATGTTGGGGCACGTGTAGTTGTGCATTATATGATCATAACAGTAGCTCAATATAGCAGGAGTTGAGTTAACAGAGAAAGATAACTTTTCACAACTGATTTACTCGGGACCCATGCAGGTTTGTACTACATGTGCACATCAATTACCTAAACATGTTGGGGCACGTGTAGTTGTGCATTATATGATCATAACAGTGGCTCAACATAGCAGGAGTTGGGTTAACAGAGAAAGATAACTTTTCACAACTGATTTACTCGGGACCCATGCAGGTTTGTACTACATGTGCACATCAATTACCTAAACATGTTGGGGCACGTGTAGTTGTGCATTATATGATCATAACAGTAGCTCAATATAGCAGGAGTTGGGTTAACAGAGAAAGATAACTTTTCACAACTGATTTACTCGGGACCCATGCAGGTTTGTACTATATGTGCACATCAATTACCAAGACGTGTTCGGTCATGTGTAGTTTTGCATTATATGATCATAACAGGTGCTCAGTGTAACAGGAGATGGGTTAACAACGAAATAGACTTATTCACAACTGATTCACTCGGGACCCATGCAGATTAGTATTACATGTGCACATCAATTACCCAAACGTGTTCGGTGATATGTAGTTTTGCATTATATGATCATAATAGGTGCTCAGTGGAGCAAAAGATGGGTTAACAAAGAAATAGACTTATTCACAACTGATTTACTCGGGTCCCATGCAGGTTTGTACTACATGTGCACATCAATTACCTAAACATGTTGGGGCACGTGTAGTTGTGCACTATATGATCATAACAGTGGCTCAATATAGCAGGAGTTGGGTTAACAGAGAAAGATAACTTTTCACAACTGATTTACTCGGGACCCATGCAGGTTTGTACTACATGTGCACATCAATTACCTAAACATGTTGGGGCACGTGTAGTTGTGCACTATATGATCATAACAGTGGCTCAATATAGCAGGAGTTGGGTTAACAGAGAAAGATAACTTTTCACAACTGATTTACTCGGGACCCATGCAGGTTTGTACTACATGTGCACATCAATTACCTAAACATGTTGGGGCACGTGTAGTTGTGCATTATATGATCATAACAGTGGCTCAATATAGCAGGAGTTGAGTTAACAGAGAAAGATAACTTTTCACAACTGATTTACTCGGGACCCATGCAGGTTTGTATTATATGTGCACATCAATTACCTAAACATGTTGGGGCACGTGTAGTTGTGCATTATATGATCATAAGAGTAGCTCAATATAGCAGAAGTTGGGTTAACAGAGAAAGATAACATTTCACAACTGATTTACTCGGGACCCATGCAGGTTTGTACTACATGTGCACATCAATTACCTAAACATGTTGGGGCACGTGTAGTTGTGCATTATATGATCATAACAGTGGCTCAATATAGCAGGAGTTGAGTTAACAGAGAAAGATAACTTTTCACAACTGATTTACTCGGGACCCATGCAGGTTTGTACTATATGTGCACATCAATTACCTAAACATGTTGGGGCACGTGTAGTTGTGCATTATATGATCATAAGAGTAGCTCAATATAGCAGAAGTTGGGTTAACAGAGAAAGATAACATTTCACAACTGATTTACTCGGGACCCATGCAGGTTTGTACTACATGTGCACATCAATTACCTAAACATGTTGGGGCACGTGTAGTTGTGCATTATATTGTAGCGTTCCTGCTACGAATTTTTAAAAAAATTTATAAAATTCCATTTTCTTCTCACACTGTATACGCGTATGACACAGTTTTGTAGATATAATATAACCGTTCATCCTGTAATGATTCAGAGTATTGTTCTTATACCAATTTATTTTTAATTTAAACATTTAGAACTTTGTCATTTTGTTATTATTAGTTATTGATAGTTATTTGTTATGTTATAGCTCTCAACGGTGTTCCACACATGTCTCCATGGACTCCTGCCTGAAACCCTAAAGTAGTTTTATATTTTTTATTGTATTTTATTAATATTAAGAATCAATATACATTGTTTTATAAACTAAACTAGTGATGAGCCTACATTATTTTCTTATTCTTTAATTGACTTAACAGTGTATATGATTAACTTTCTTTAACTTACCTTTAATTAAATCTCATTTTATATGCGATACATATTATTATATAATCGTATGCATTTGTTAATCATTATTGTATGCACAATGCACAATGCTTTTGTCGTTCTCACAATCAGCTGTTATTTGACATTTGTCAACTAACTTCATCACAGAGCTATAGAAATGTAGTACATGCAGTCTAACCGCAGTATCGCCATCTAGAGATAAACCGAATCACTGAACGATTTATAAATAACGTTTGTTTACTTACTTTTACAGGCTTTTCTTTTTATCGTCACATGTTAGGAAAATCAGTTTTGGTGTAATATACAATCACTATCAATTGTTAACTTTACTATTATTAAATTTTTAGGTATTTCTGTTATCTCAAGATAGTTTTAGGATTTATGTTGGCAATACTAATAATGATAAAAGTTTACCTTATAACTAATTTCAAAATCTCAGATCATTTTTCCTGCTCTTTATCGACAAAATCAGTACACTCTCGTGAGATACATTAGTAAAATAATTTACAACTTTGAATATCCGCAATTATCAGTGCAATCATCTATTTGAGAGTTCTGTCGACGAATATATTAATTTTTTTAATTAATTTTTTATATTGACAAATATTTAATATTTACGAATATTTTATATCCAGGATTTATCTGGCTAATTGATTTAGTCTAGCATAGGATTAAATTTAATTTAATCAGTTCTGTTTCCCGTGCAATATTTTTTTTAATTGCAATACATATTTCTTCAGATTTATTGTAAGTAAAATACAAAATACGTTGTATATGGTATTTTGTGATTGTCGTCAAGTTAATGTAATTTTCACCCTGGATGACCATAATAAATATTTGATTTACACTCTACGTAGTCAATCATTATCACTTTTGGATTGGGTGACTATCTTTCAATATTTGTCTCCGAGACAAAGTATATTTCAACGTCAGAACTACACCGCAAATTATAGGGGTTCCTTGGCAGCGGGTGTGGTCCATGGTGTACATGTGGAAGACATTTTGTGGAGCTACAGTAGGACTGTTTGTAAATTTCGCTTCAAAATTTATTTGGGTGACTGATGAGTGGTGAGAGTATCTATCTATCTATCTTTTAAGCTTTCCTTATTTTATTGTGTCTAAATTCATAAGAAAATAAATTGAAAATATTTTGTTAATAAACTATATTTTTTATTAATCTCCATCCAAATAATAAAGTTTTTTCAGGTTTTCCCGCATAAACTTGTTCTGTCTTCAAGTGGGTTAATTATTAACTAATTTTTCTTGCGGGTGGCGCCCTTAATAGTATCAATTTTATTTGTATAACCCACTTGAGAACAGAACAGACCAGTTATGCTGGTGTTGTCAAGTGTATGTCGATGCACCAAACTCTGGCCTCTATTTAATTAAAATTAAAAGAACTCACGCCAACGCCCCGCACCAGATCAGCTAGCCGTTAGCACTTGCTGGTGGGCTTTACTTTATTATTAACACCAAATTAATGGTAAATTAAAGAACAGCAGGCTATAATATGATCATAACAGTAGCTCAATATAGCAGGAGTTGGGTTAACAGAGAAAAATAACTTTTCACAACTGATTTACTCGGGACCCATGCAGGTTTGTACTACATGTGCACATCAATTACCTAAACATGTTGGGGCACGTGTAGTTGTGCATTATATGATCATAACAGTCGCTCAATATAGCAGGAGTTGGGTTAACAGAGAAAGATAACTTTTCACAACTGATTTACTCGGGACCCATGCAGGTTTGTACTACATGTGCACATCAATTACCTAAACATGTTGGGGCACGTGTAGTTGTGCATTATATGATCATAACAGTAGCTCAATATAGCAGGAGTTGGGTTAACAGAGAAAGATAACTTTTCACATGCAGGTTTGTACTATATGTGCACATCAATTACCTAAACATGTTGGGGCACGTGTAGTTGTGCATTATATGATCATAACAGTCGCTCAATATAGCAGGAGTTGGGTTAACAGAGAAAGATAACTTTTCACAACTGATTTACTCGGGACCCATGCAGGTTTGTACTACATGTGCACATCAATTACCTAAACATGTTGGGGCACGTGTAGTTGTGCATTATATGATCATAACAGTAGCTCAATATAGCAGGAGTTGGGTTAACAGAGAAAGATAACTGTTCACAACTGATTTACTCGGGACCCATGCAGGTTTGTACTACATGTGCACATCAATTACCTAAACATGTTGGGGCACGTGTAGTTGTGCATTATATGATCATAACAGTGGCTCAATATAGCAGGAGTTGAGTTAACAGAGAAAGATAACTTTTCACAACTGATTTACTCGGGACCCATGCAGGTTTGTACTACAAGTGCACATCAATTACCTAAACATGTTGGGGCACGTGTAGTTGTGCATTATACGATCATAACAGTGGCTCAATATAGCAGGAGTTGGGTTAACAGAGAAAGATAACTTTTCACAACTGATTTACTCGGGACCCATGCAGGTTTGTACTACATGTGCACATCAATTACCTAAACATGTTGGGGCACGTGTAGTTGTGCATTATATGATCATAACAGTGGCTCAATATAGCAGGAGTTGCGTTAACAGAGAAAGATAACTTTTCACAACTGATTTACTCGGGACCCATGCAGGTTTGTACTACATGTGCACATCAATTACCTAAACATGTTGGGGCACGTGTAGTTGTGCATTATATGATCATAACAGTAGCTCAATATAGCAGGAGTTGGGCTAACAGAGAAAGATAACTTTTCACAACTGATTTACTCGGGACCCATGCAGTTTTGTACTACATGTGCACATTAATTACCTAAACATGTTGGGGCACGTATAGTTGTGCATTATATGATCATAACAGTGGCTCAATATAGCAGGAGTTGGGTTAACACAGAGAAAGATAACTTTTCACAACTGATTTACTCGGGACCCATGCAGGTTTGTACTACATGTGCACATCAATTACCTAAACATGTTGGGGCACGTGTAGTTGTGCATTATATGATCATAACAGTGGCTCAATATAGCAGGAGTTGGGTTAACAGAGAAAGATAACTTTTCACAACTGATTTACTCGGGACCCATGCAGGTTTGTACTACATGTGCACATCAATTACCTAAACATGTTGGGGCACGTGTAGTTGTGCATTATATGATCATAACAGTAGCTCAATATAGCAGGAGTTGGGTTAACAGAGAAAGATAACTTTTCACAACTGACTTACTCGGGACCCATGCAGGTTTGTACTACATATGCACATCAATTACCTAAACATGTTGGGGCACGTGTAGTTGTGCATTATATGATCATAACAGTAGCTCAATATAGCAGGAGTTGGGTTAACAGAGAAAGATAACTTTTCACAACTGATTCACTCGGGCCCCATGCAGATTTGTATTACATGTGCACATCAATTATCCAAACGTGTTCGGTGATATGTAGTTTTGCATTATATGATCATAATAGGTGCTCAGTGGAGCAAGAGATGGGTTAACAAAGAAATAGACTTATTCACAACTGATATACTCGGGACCCATGCAGTTCTGTACTACATGTGCACAGCAATTACCTAAACATGTTGGGGCACGTGTAGTTGTGCATTATATGATCATAACAGTGGCTCAATATAGCAGGAGTTGGGTTAACAGAGAAAGATAACTTTTCACAACTGATTTACTCGGGACCCATGCAGGTTTATACTACATGTGCACATCAATTACCTAAACATGTTGGGGCACGTGTAGTTGTGCATTATACGATCATAACAGTGGCTCAATATAGCAGGAGTTGGGTTAACAGAGAAAGATAACTTTTCACAACTGATTTACTCGGGACCCATGCAGGTTTGTACTACATGTGCACATCAATTACCTAAACATGTTGGGGCACGTGTAGTTGTGCATTATATGATCATAACAGTAGCTCAATATAGCAGGAGTTGAGTTAACAGAGAAAGATAACTTTTCACAACTGATTTACTCGGGACCCATGCAGGTTTGTACTACATGTGCACATCAATTACCTAAACATGTTGGGGCACGTGTAGTTGTGCATTATATGATCATAACAGTGGCTCAATATAGCAGGAGTTGGGTTAACAGAGAAAGATAACTTTTCACAACTGATTTACTCGGGACCCATGCAGGTTTGTACTACATGTGCACATCAATTACCTAAACATTTTGGGGCACGTGTAGTTGTGCATTATATGATCATAACAGTAGCTCAATATAACAGGAGTTGGGTTAACAGAGAAAGATAACTTTTCACAACTGATTTACTCGGGACCCATGCAGGTTTGTACTACATGCGCACATCAATTACCTAAACATGTTGGGGCACGTGTAGTTGTGCATTATATGATCATAACAGTGGCTCAATATAGCAGGAGTTGGGTTAACAGAGAGAGATAACTTTTCACAACTGATTTACTCGGGACCCATGCAGGTTTGTGCTACATGTGCACATCAATTACCTAAACATGTTGGGGCACGTATAGTTGTGCATTATATGATCATAACAGTAGTTCAATATAACAGGAGTTGGGTTAACAGAGAAAGATAACTTTTCACAACTGATTTACTCGGGACCCATGCAGGTTTGTACTACATGCGCACATCAATTACCTAAACATGTTGGGGCACGTGTAGTTGTGCATTATATGATCATAACAGTGGCTCAATATAGCAGGAGTTGGGTTAACAGAGAAAGATAACTTTTCACAACTGATTTACTCGGGACCCATGCAGGTTTGTACTACATGTGCACATCAGTTACCTAAACATGTTGGGGCACGTATAGTTGTGCATTATATGATCATAACAGTAGCTCAATATAGCAGGAATTGGGTTAACAGAGAAAGATAACTTTTCACAACTGATTTACTCGGGACCCATGCAGGTTTGTACTACATGTGCACATCAATTACCTAAACATGTTGGGGCACGTGTAGTTGTGCATTATATGATCATAACAGTAGCTCAATATAGCAGGAGTTGAGTTAACAGAGAAAGATAACTTTTCACAACTGATTTACTCGGGACCCATGCAGGTTTGTACTACATGTGCACATCAATTACCTAAACATGTTGGGGCACGTGTAGTTGTGCATTATACGATCATAACAGTGGCTCAATATAGCAGGAGTTGGGTTAACAGAGAAAGATAACTTTTCACAACTGATTTACTCGGGACCCATGCAGTTTTGTACTACATGTGCACATCAATTACCTAAACATGTTGGGGCACGTGTAGTTGTGCATTATACGATCATAACAGTGGCTCAATATAGCAGGAGTTGGGTTAACAGAGAAAGATAACTTTTCACAACTGATTTACTCGGGACCCATGCAGGTTTGTACTACATGTGCACATCAATTACCTAAACATGTTGGGGCACGTGTAGTTGTGCATTATATGATCATAACAGTGGCTCAATATAGCAGGAGTTGGGTTAACAGAGAAAGATAACTTTTCACAACTAATTTACTCGGGACCCATGCAGGTTTGTACTACATGTGCACATCAATTACCTAAACATGTTGGGGCACGTGTAGTTGTGCATTATATGATCATAACAGTAGCTCAATATAACAGGAGTTGGGTTAACAGAGAAAGATAACTTTTCACAACTGATTTACTCGGGACCCATGCAGGTTTGTACTACATGCGCACATCAATTACCTAAACATGTTGGGGCACGTGTAGTTGTGCATTATATGATCATAACAGTGGCTCAATATAGCAGGAGTTGGGTTAACAGAGAAAGATAACTTTTCACAACTGATTTACTCGGGACCCATGCAGGTTTGTACTACATGTGCACATCAATTACCTAAACATGTTGGGGCACGTGTAGTTGTGCATTATATGATCATAACAGTGGCTCAATATAGCAGGAGTTGCGTTAACAGAGAAAGATAACTTTTCACAACTGATTTACTCGGGACCCATGCAGGTTTGTACTACATGTGCACATCAATTACCTAAACATGTTGGGGCACGTGTAGTTGTGCATTATATGATCATAACAGTAGCTCAATATAGCAGGAGTTGGGCTAACAGAGAAAGATAACTTTTCACAACTGATTTACTCGGGACCCATGCAGTTTTGTACTACATGTGCACATTAATTACCTAAACATGTTGGGGCACGTATAGTTGTGCATTATATGATCATAACAGTGGCTCAATATAGCAGGAGTTGGGTTAACACAGAGAAAGATAACTTTTCACAACTGATTTACTCGGGACCCATGCAGGTTTGTACTACATGTGCACATCAATTACCTAAACATGTTGGGGCACGTGTAGTTGTGCATTATATGATCATAACAGTGGCTCAATATAGCAGGAGTTGGGTTAACAGAGAAAGATAACTTTTCACAACTGATTTACTCGGGACCCATGCAGGTTTGTACTACATGTGCACATCAATTACCTAAACATGTTGGGGCACGTGTAGTTGTGCATTATATGATCATAACAGTAGCTCAATATAGCAGGAGTTGGGTTAACAGAGAAAGATAACTTTTCACAACTGACTTACTCGGGACCCATGCAGGTTTGTACTACATATGCACATCAATTACCTAAACATGTTGGGGCACGTGTAGTTGTGCATTATATGATCATAACAGTAGCTCAATATAGCAGGAGTTGGGTTAACAGAGAAAGATAACTTTTCACAACTGATTCACTCGGGCCCCATGCAGATTTGTATTACATGTGCACATCAATTATCCAAACGTGTTCGGTGATATGTAGTTTTGCATTATATGATCATAATAGGTGCTCAGTGGAGCAAGAGATGGGTTAACAAAGAAATAGACTTATTCACAACTGATATACTCGGGACCCATGCAGTTCTGTACTACATGTGCACAGCAATTACCTAAACATGTTGGGGCACGTGTAGTTGTGCATTATATGATCATAACAGTGGCTCAATATAGCAGGAGTTGGGTTAACAGAGAAAGATAACTTTTCACAACTGATTTACTCGGGACCCATGCAGGTTTATACTACATGTGCACATCAATTACCTAAACATGTTGGGGCACGTGTAGTTGTGCATTATACGATCATAACAGTGGCTCAATATAGCAGGAGTTGGGTTAACAGAGAAAGATAACTTTTCACAACTGATTTACTCGGGACCCATGCAGGTTTGTACTACATGTGCACATCAATTACCTAAACATGTTGGGGCACGTGTAGTTGTGCATTATATGATCATAACAGTAGCTCAATATAGCAGGAGTTGAGTTAACAGAGAAAGATAACTTTTCACAACTGATTTACTCGGGACCCATGCAGGTTTGTACTACATGTGCACATCAATTACCTAAACATGTTGGGGCACGTGTAGTTGTGCATTATATGATCATAACAGTGGCTCAATATAGCAGGAGTTGGGTTAACAGAGAAAGATAACTTTTCACAACTGATTTACTCGGGACCCATGCAGGTTTGTACTACATGTGCACATCAATTACCTAAACATTTTGGGGCACGTGTAGTTGTGCATTATATGATCATAACAGTAGCTCAATATAACAGGAGTTGGGTTAACAGAGAAAGATAACTTTTCACAACTGATTTACTCGGGACCCATGCAGGTTTGTACTACATGCGCACATCAATTACCTAAACATGTTGGGGCACGTGTAGTTGTGCATTATATGATCATAACAGTGGCTCAATATAGCAGGAGTTGGGTTAACAGAGAGAGATAACTTTTCACAACTGATTTACTCGGGACCCATGCAGGTTTGTGCTACATGTGCACATCAATTACCTAAACATGTTGGGGCACGTATAGTTGTGCATTATATGATCATAACAGTAGCTCAATATAGCAGGAGTTAGGTTAACAGAGAAAGATAACTTTTCACAACTGATTTACCCGGGACCCATGCAGGTTTGTACTACATGTGCACATCAATTACCTAAACATGTTGGGGCACGTGTAGTTGTGCATTATATGATCATAACAGTGGTTCAATATAGCAGGAGTTGGGTTAACAGAGGAAGATAACTTTTCACAACTGATTTACTCGGGACCCATGCAGGTTTGTACTACATGTGCACATCAATTACCTAAACATGTTGGGGCACGTGTAGTTGTGCATTATACGATCATAACAGTGGCTCAATATAGCAGGAGTTGGGTTAACAGAGAAAGATAACTTTACACAACCGATTCACTCGGGACCCATGCAGGTTTGTACTACATGTGCACATCAATTACCTAAACATGTTGGGGCACGTGTAGTTGTGCATTATATGATCATAACAGTAGCTCAATATAGCAGGAGTTGGGTTAACAGAGAAAGATAGCTTTTCACAATTGATTTACTCGGGACCCATGCAGGTTTGTACTACATGTGCACATCAATTACCTAAACATATTGGGGCACGTGTAGTTGTGCATTATACGATCATAACAGTGGCTCAATATAGCAGGAGTTGGGTTAACAGAGAAAGATAACTTTTCACAACTGATTTACTCGGGACCCATGCAGTTTTGTACTACATGTGCACATCAATTACCTAAACATGTTGGGGCACGTGTAGTTGTGCATTATACGATCATAACAGTGGCTCAATATAGCAGGAGTTGGGTTAACAGAGAAAGATAACTTTTCACAACTGATTTACTCGGGACCCATGCAGGTTTGTACTACATGTGCACATCAATTACCTAAACATGTTGGGGCACGTGTAGTTGTGCATTATATGATCATAACAGTAGCTCAATATAACAGGAGTTGGGTTAACAGAGAAAGATAACTTTTCACAACTGATTTACTCGGGACCCATGCAGGTTTGTACTACATGCGCACATCAATTACCTAAACATGTTGGGGCACGTGTAGTTGTGCATTATACGATCATAACAGTGGCTCAATATAGCAGGAGTTGGGTTAACAGAGAAAGATAACTTTACACAACCGATTCACTCGGGACCCATGCAGGTTTGTACTACATGTGCACATCAATTACCTAAACATGTTGGGGCACGTGTAGTTGTGCATTATATGATCATAACAGTAGCTCAATATAGCAGGAGTTGGGTTAACAGAGAAAGATAGCTTTTCACAATTGATTTACTCGGGACCCATGCAGGTTTGTACTACATGTGCACATCAATTACCTAACCATATTGGGGCACGTGTAGTTGTGCATTATACGATCATAACAGTGGCTCAATATAGCAGGAGTTGGGTTAACAGAGAAAGATAACTTTTCACAACTGATTTACTCGGGACCCATGCAGTTTTGTACTACATGTGCACATCAATTACCTAAACATGTTGGGGCACGTGTAGTTGTGCATTATACGATCATAACAGTGGCTCAATATAGCAGGAGTTGGGTTAACAGAGAAAGATAACTTTTCACAACTGATTTACTCGGGACCCATGCAGGTTTGTACTACATGTGCACATCAATTACCTAAACATGTTGGGGCACGTGTAGTTGTGCATTATATGATCATAACAGTAGCTCAATATAACAGGAGTTGTGTTAACAGAGAAAGATAACTTTTCACAACTGATTTACTCGGGACCCATGCAGGTTTGTACTACATGCGCACATCAATTACCTAAACATGTTGGGGCACGTGTAGTTGTGCATTATATGATCATAACAGTGGCTCAATATAGCAGGAGTTGGGTTAACAGAGAAAGATAACTTTTCACAACTGATTTACTCGGGACCCATGCAGGTTTGTACTACATGTGCACATCAATTACCTAAACATGTTGGGGCACGTGTAGTTGTGCATTATATGATCATAACAGTGGCTCAATATAGCAGGAGTTGGGTTAACAGAGAAAGATAACTTTTCACAACAGATTTACTCGGGACCCATGCAGGTTTGTACTACATGTGCACATCAATTACCTAAACATGTTGGGGCACGTGTAGTTGTGCATTATATGATCATAACAGTAGCTCAATATAGCAGGAGTTGAGTTAACAGAGAAAGATAACTTTTCACAACTGATTTACTCGGGACCCATGCAGGTTTGTACTACATGTGCACATCAATTACCTAAACATGTTGGGGCACGTGTAGTTGTGCATTATATGATCATAACAGTGGCTCAACATAGCAGGAGTTGGGTTAACAGAGAAAGATAACTTTTCACAACTGATTTACTCGGGACCCATGCAGGTTTGTACTACATGTGCACATCAATTGCCTAAACATGTTGGGGCACGTATAGTTGTGCATTATATGATCATAACAGTAGCTCAATATAGCAGGAGTTGGGTTAACAGAGAAAGATAACTTTTCACAACTGATTTACCCGGGACCCATGCAGGTTTGTACTACATGTGCACATCAATTACCTAAACATGTTGGGGCACGTGTAGTTGTGCATTATATGATCATAACAGTGGCTCAACATAGCAGGAGTTGGGTTAACAGAGAAAGATAACTTTTCACAACTAATTTACTCGGGACCCATGCAGGTTTCTACTATATGTGCACTTCAATTACCAAGACGTGTTCGGTCATGTGTAGTTTTGCATTATATGATCATAACAGGTGCTCAGTGTAACAGGAGATGGGTTAACAACGAAATAGACTTATTCACAACTGATTTACTCGGGACCCATGCAGATTTGTATTACATGTGCACATCAATTACCCAAACGTGTTCGGTGATATGTAGTTTTGCATTATATGCTCATAATAGGTGCTCAGTGGAGCAAAAGATGGGTTAACAAAGAAATAGACTTATTCACAACTGATATACTCGGGACCCATGCAGTTTTGTACTACATGTGCACATCAATTACCTAAACATGTTGGGGCACGTGTAGTTGTGCATTATATGATCATAACAGTGGCTCAATATAGCAGGAGTTGGGTTAACAGAGAAAGATAACTTTTCACAACTGATTTACTCGGGACCCATGCAGGTTTGTACTACATGTGCACATCAATTACCTAAACATGTTGGGGCACGTGTAGTTGTGCATTATATGATCATAACAGTGGCTCAATATAGCAGGAGTTGGGTTAACAGAGAAAGATAACTTTTCACAACTGATTTACTCGGGACCCATGCAGGTTTGTACTACATGTGCACATCAATTACCTAAACATGTTGGGGCACGTGTAGTTGTAGTTTATATGATCATAACAGTGGCTCAATATAGCAGGAGTTGGGTTAACAGAGAAAGATAACTTTTCACAACTGATTTACTCGGGACCCATGCAGGTTTGTACTACATGCGCACATCAATTACCTAAACATGTTGGGGCACGTGTAGTTGTGCATTATATGATCATAACAGTGGCTCAATATAGCAGGAGTTGGGTTAACAGAGAAAGATAACTTTTCACAACAGATTTACTCGGGACCCATGCAGGTTTGTACTACATGTGCACATCAATTACCTAAACATGTTGGGGCACGTATAGTTGTGCATTATATGATCATAACAGTAGCTCAATATAGCAGGAGTTGGGTTAACAGAGAAAGATAACTTTTCACAACTGATTTACCCGGGACCCATGCAGGTTTGTACTACATGTGCACATCAATTACCTAAACATGTTGGGGCACGTGTAGTTGTGCATTATATGATCATAAGAGTAGCTCAATATAGCAGAAGTTGGGTTAACAGAGAAAGATAACATTTCACAACTGATTTACTCGGGACCCATGCAGGTTTGTACTACATGTGCACATCAATTACCTAAACATGTTGGGGCACGTGTAGTTGTGCATTATATGATCATAACAGTGGCTCAATATAGCAGGAGTTGGGTTAACAGAGAAAGATAACTTTTCACAACTGATTTACTCGGGACCCATGCAGGTTTGTACTATATGTGCACATCAATTACCAAGACGTGTTCGGTCATGTGTAGTTTTGCATTATATGATCATAACAGGTGCTCAGTGTAACAGGAGATGAGTTAACAACGAAATAGACTTATTCACAACTGATTCACTCGGGACCCATGCAGATTTGTATTACATGTGCACATCAATTACCCAACCGTGTTCGGTGATATGTAGTTTTGCATTATATGATCATAATAGGTGCTCAGTGGAGCAATAGATGGGTTAACAAAGAAATAGACTTATTCACAACTGATATACTCGGGACCCATGCAGTTTTGTACTACATGTGCACATCAATTACCTATACATGTTGGGGCACGTGTAGTTGTGCATTATATGATCATAACAGTGGCTCAATATAGCAGGAGTTGGGTTAACAGAGAAAGATAAATTTTCACAACTGATTTACTCGGGACCCATGCAGTTTTGTACTACATGTGCACATCAATTACCTAAACATGTTGGGGCACGTATAGTTGTGCATTATATGATCATAACAGTGGCTCAATATAGCAGGAGTTGGGTTAACAGAGAAAGATAACTTTTCACAACTGATTTACTCGGGACCCATGCAGGTTTGTACTACATGTGCACATCAATTACCTAAACATGTTGGGGCACGTGTAGTTGTGCATTATATGATCATAACAGTGGCTCAATATAGCAGGAGTTGGGTTAACAGAGAAAGATAACTTTTCACAACTGATTTACTCGGGACCCATGCAGGTTTGTACTACATGTGCACATCAATTACCTAAACATGTTGGGGCACGTGTAGTTGTGCATTATACGATCATAACAGTGGCTCAATATAGCAGGAGTTGGGTTAACAGAGAAAGATAACTTTACACAACCGATTCACTCGGGACCCATGCAGGTTTGTACTACATGTGCACATCAATTACCTAAACATGTTGGGGCACGTGTAGTTGTGCATTATATGATCATAACAGTAGCTCAATATAGCAGGAGTTGGGTTAACAGAGAAAGATAGCTTTTCACAATTGATTTACTCGGGACCCATGCAGGTTTGTACTACATGTGCACATCAATTACCTAAACATGTTGGGGCACGTGTAGTTGTGCATTATACGATCATAACAGTGGCTCAATATAGCAGGAGTTGGGTTAACAGAGAAAGATAACTTTTCACAACTGATTTACTCGGGACCCATGCAGTTTTGTACTACATGTGCACATCAATTACCTAAACATGTTGGGGCACGTGTAGTTGTGCATTATACGATCATAACAGTGGCTCAATATAGCAGGAGTTGGGTTAACAGAGAAAGATAACTTTTCACAACTGATTTACTCGGGAGCCATGCAGGTTTGTACTACATGTGCACATCAATTACCTAAACATGTTGGGGCACGTGTAGTTGTGCATTATATGATCATAACAGTGGCTCAATATAGCAGGAGTTGGGTTAACAGAGAAAGATAACTTTTCACAACTGATTTACTCGGGACCCATGCAGTTTTGTACTACATGTGCACATCAATTACCTAAACATGTTGGGGCACGTATAGTTGTGCATTATATGATCATAACAGTGGCTCAATATAGCAGGAGTTGGGTTAACAGAGAAAGATAACTTTTCACAACTGATTTACTCGGGACCCATGCAGGTTTGTACTACATGTGCACATCAATTACCTAAGCATGTTGGGGCACGTGTAGTTGTGCATTATATGATCATAACAGTGGCTCAATATAGCAGGAGTTGGGTTAACAGAGAAAGATAACTTTTCACAACTGATTTACTCGGGACCCATGCAGGTTTGTACTACATGTGCACATCAATTACCTAAACATGTTGGGGCACGTGTAGTTGTGCATTATACGATCATAACAGTGGCTCAATATAGCAGGAGTTGGGTTAACAGAGAAAGATAACTTTTCACAACTGATTTATTCGGGACCCATGCAGTTTTGTACTACATGTGCACATCAATTATATAAATATGTTGGGGCACGTGTAGTTGTGCATTATATGATCATAACAGTAGCTCAATATAGTAGGAGTTGGGTTAACAGAGAAAGATAGCTTTTCACAATTGATTTACTCGGGACCCATGCAGGTTTGTACTACATGTGCACATCAATTACCTAAACATGTTGGGGCACGTGTAGTTGTGCATTATACGATCATAACAGTGGCTCAATATAGCAGGAGTTGGGTTAACAGAGAAAGATAACTTTTCACAACTGATTCACTCGGGACCCATGCAGATTTGTATTACATGTGCACATCAATTACCTAAACATTTTGGGGCACGTGTAGTTGTGCATTATACGATCATAACAGTGGCTCAATATAGCAGGAGTTGGGTTAACAGAGAAAGATAACTTTTCACAACTGATTTACTCGGGACCCATGCAGGTTTGTACTACATGTGCACATCAATTACCTAAACATGTTGGGGCACGTGTAGTTGTGCATTATATGATCATAACAGTGGCTCAACATAGCAGGAGTTGGGTTAACAGAGAAAGATAACTTTTCACAACTGATTTACTCGGGACCCATGCAGGTTTGTACTACATGTGCACATCAATTACCTAAACATGTTGGGGCACGTGTAGTTGTGCATTATATGATCATAACAGTAGCTCAATATAGCAGGAGTTGGGTTAACAGAGAAAGATAACTTTTCACAACTGATTTACTCGGGACCCATGCAGGTTTGTACTATATGTGCACATCAATTACCAAGACGTGTTCGGTCATGTGTAGTTTTGCATTATATGATCATAACAGGTGCTCAGTGTAACAGGAGATGGGTTAACAACGAAATAGACTTATTCACAACTGATTCACTCGGGACCCATGCAGATTAGTATTACATGTGCACATCAATTACCCAAACGTGTTCGGTGATATGTAGTTTTGCATTATATGATCATAATAGGTGCTCAGTGGAGCAAAAGATGGGTTAACAAAGAAATAGACTTATTCACAACTGATATACTCGGGAGCCATGCATTTTTGTACTACATGTGCACAACAATTACCTAAACATGTTGGGGCACGTGTAGTTGTGCATTATATGATCATAACAGTGGCTCAATATAGCAGGAGTTGAGTTAACAGAGAAAGATAACTTCTCACAACTGATTTACTCGGGACCCATGCAATTTTATACTACATGTGCACATCAATTACCTAAACATGTTGGGGCACGTGTAGTTGTGCATTATATGATCATAACAGTGGCTCAATATAGCAGGAGTTGGGTTAACAAAGAAAGATAACTTTTCACAACTAATTTACTCGGGACCCATGCAGGTTTGTACTACATGTGCACATCAATTACCTAAACATGTTGGGGCACGTGTAGTTGTGCATTATATGATCATAACAGTAGCTCAATATAGCAGGAGTTGAGTTAACAGAGAAAGATAACTTTTCACAACTGATTTACTCGGGACCCATGCAGGTTTGTACTACATGTGCACATCAATTACCTAAACATGTTGGGGCACGTGTAGTTGTGCATTATATGATCATAACAGTGGCTCAATATAGCAGGAGTTGGGTTAACAGAGAAAGATAACTTTTCACAACTGATTTACTCGGGACCCATGCAGGTTTGTACTACATGTGCACATCAATTACCTAAACATGTTGGGGCACGTATAGTTGTGCATTATATGATCATAACAGTAGCTCAATATAGCAGGAGTTGGGTTAACAGAGAAAGATAACTTTTCACAACTGATTTACCCGGGACCCATGCAGGTTTGTACTACATGTGCACATCAATTACCTAAACATGTTGGGGCACGTGTAGTTGTGCATTATATGATCATAAGAGTAGCTCAATATAGCAGAAGTTGGGTTAACAGAGAAAGATAACATTTCACAACTGATTTACTCGGGACCCATGCAGGTTTGTACTACATGTGCACATCAATTACCTAAACATGTTGGGGCACGTGTAGTTGTGCATTATATGATCATAACAGTAGCTCAATATAGCAGGAGTTGGGTTAACAGAGAAAGATAACTTTTCACAACTGATTTACTCGGGACCCATGCAGGTTTGTACTACATGTGCACATCAATTACCTAAACATGTTGGGGCACGCGTAGTTGTGCATTATATGATCATAACAGTAGCTCAATATAGCAGGAGTTGGGTTAACAGAGAAAGATAACTTTTCACAACTGATTTACTCGGGACCCATGCAGGTTTGTACTACATGTGCACATCAATTACCTAAACATGTTGGGGCACGTGTAGTTGTGCATTATATGATCATAACAGTAGCTCAACATAGCAGGAGTTGGGTTAACAGAGAAAGATAACTTTTCACAACTGATTTACTCGGGACCCATGCAGGTTTGTACTACATGTGCACATCAATTACCTAAACATGTTGGGGCACGTGTAGTTGTGCATTATATGATCATAACAGTAGCTCAATATAGCAGGAGTTGGGTTAACAGAGAAAGATAACTTTTCACAACTGATTTACTCGGGACCCATGCAGGTTTGTACTATATGTGCACATCAATTACCAAGACGTGTTCGGTCATGTGTAGTTTTGCATTATATGATCATAACAGGTGCTCAGTGTAACAGGAGATGGGTTAACAACGAAATAGACTTATTCACAACTGATTCACTCGGGACCCATGCAGATTAGTATTACATGTGCACATCAATTACCCAAACGTGTTCGGTGATATGTAGTTTTGCATTATATGATCATAATAGGTGCTCAGTGGAGCAAAAGATGGGTTAACAAAGAAATAGACTTATTTACAACTGATATACTCGGGAGCCATGCATTTTTGTACTACATGTGCACAACAATTACCTAAACATGTTGGGGCACGTGTAGTTGTGCATTATATGATCATAACAGTGGCTCAATATAGCAGGAGTTGAGTTAACAGAGAAAGATAACTTTTCACAACTGATTTACTCGGGACCCATGCAGTTTTATACTACATGTGCACATCAAATACCTAAACATGTTGGGGCACGTGTAGTTGTGCATTATATGATCATAACAGTGGCTCAATATAGCAGGAGTTGGGTTAACAAAGAAAGATAACTTTTCACAACTAATTTACTCGGGACCCATGCAGGTTTGTACTACATGTGCACATCAATTACCTAAACATGTTGGGGCACGTGTAGTTGTGCATTATATGATCATAACAGTAGCTCAATATAGCAGGAGTTGAGTTAACAGAGAAAGATAACTTTTCACAACTGATTTACTCGGGACCCATGCAGGTTTGTACTACATGTGCACATCAATTACCTAAACATGTTGGGGCACGTGTAGTTGTGCATTATATGATCATAACAGTGGCTCAATATAGCAGGAGTTGGGTTAACAGAGAAAGATAACTTTTCACAACTGATTTACTCGGGACCCATGCAGGTTTGTACTACATGTGCACATCAATTACCTAAACATGTTGGGGCACGTATAGTTGTGCATTATATGATCATAACAGTAGCTCAATATAGCAGGAGTTGGGTTAACAGAGAAAGATAACTTTTCACAACTGATTTACCCGGGACCCATGCAGGTTTGTACTACATGTGCACATCAATTACCTAAACATGTTGGGGCACGTGTAGTTGTGCATTATATGATCATAAGAGTAGCTCAATATAGCAGAAGTTGGGTTAACAGAGAAAGATAACATTTCACAACTGATTTACTCGGGACCCATGCAGGTTTGTACTACATGTGCACATCAATTACCTAAACATGTTGGGGCACGTGTAGTTGTGCATTATATGATCATAACAGTAGCTCAATATAGCAGGAGTTGGGTTAACAGAGAAAGATAACTTTTCACAACTGATTTACTCGGGACCCATGCAGGTTTGTACTACATGTGCACATCAATTACCTAAACATGTTGGGGCACGCGTAGTTGTGCATTATATGATCATAACAGTAGCTCAATATAGCAGGAGTTGGGTTAACAGAGAAAGATAACTTTTCACAACTGATTTACTCGGGACCCATGCAGGTTTGTACTACATGTGCACATCAATTACCTAAACATGTTGGGGCACGTGTAGTTGTGCATTATATGATCATAACAGTAGCTCAATATAGCAGGAGTTGGGTTAACAGAGAAAGATAACTTTTCATAACTGATTTACTCGGGACCCATGCAGTTTTGTACTACATGTGCACATCAATTACCTAAATATGTTGGGGCACGTATAGTTGTGCATTATATGATCATAACAGTAGCTCAATATAGCAGGAGTTGGGTTAACAGAGAAAGATAACTTTTCACAACTGACTTACTCGGGACCCATGCAGGTTTGTACTACATGTGCACATCAATTACCTAAACATGTTGGGGCACGTGTAGTTGTGCATTATATGATCATAACAGTAGCTCAATATAGCAGGAGTTGGGTTAACAGAGAAAGATAACTTTTCACAACTGATTTACCCGGGACCCATGCAGGTTTGTACTACATGTGCACATCAATTACCTAAACATGTTGGGGCACGTGTAGTTGTGCATTATATGATCATAACAGTAGCTCAATATAGCAGGAGTTGGGTTAACAGAGAAAGATAACTTTTCACAACTGACTTACTCGGGACCCATGCAGGTTTGTACTACATGTGCACATCAATTAGCTAAACATGTTGGGGCACGTGTAGTTGTGCATTATATGATCATAACAGTAGCTCAATATAGCAGGAGTTGGGTTAACAGAGAAAGATAACTTTTCACAACTGATTTACCCGGGACCCATGCAGGTTTGTACTACATGTGCACATCAATTACCTAAACATGTTGGGGCACGTGTAGTTGTGCATTATATGATCATAACAGTGGCTCAATATAGCAGGAGTTGGGTTAACAGAGAAAGATAACTTTTCACAAGTGATTTACCCGGGACCCATGCAGGTTTGTACTACATGTGCACATCAATTACCTAAACATGTTGGGGCACGTGTAGTTGTGCATTATATGATCATAACAGTGGCTCAATATAGCAGGAGTTGTGTTAACAGAGAAAGGTAACTTTTCACAACTGATTTACTCGGGACCCATGCAGGTTTGTACTACATGTGCACATCAATTACCTAAACATGTTGGGGCACGTGTAGTTGTGCATTATATGATCATAACAGTGGCTCAATATAGCAGAAGTTGGGTTAACAGAGAAAGATAACATTTCACAACTGATTTACTCGGGACCCATGCAGGTTTGTACTACATGTGCACATCAATTACCTAAACATGATGGGGCACGTGTAGTTGTGCATTATATGATCATAACAGTGGCTCAATATAGCAGGAGTTGGGTTAACAGAGAAAGGTAACTTTTCACAACTGATTTACTCGGGACCCATGCAGGTTTGTACTACATGTGCACATCAATTACCTAAACATGTTGGGGCACGTGTAGTTGTGCATTATATGATCATAACAGTGGCTCAATATAGCAGGAGTTGGGTTAACAGAGAAAGATAACATTTCACAACTGATTTACTCGGGACCCATGCAGGTTTGTACTACATGTGCACATCAATTACCTAAACATGTTGGGGTACGTGTAGTTGTGCATTATATGATCATAACAGTGGCTCAATATAGCAGGAGTTGGGTTAACAGAGAAAGATAACTTTTCACAACTGATTTACTCGGGACCCATGCAGGTTTGTACTACATGTGCACATCAATTACCTAAACATGTTGGGGCACGTGTAGTTGTGCACTATATGATCATAACAGTGGCTCAATATAGCAGGAGTTGGGTTAACAGAGAAAGATAACTTTTCACAACTGATTTACTCGGGACCCATGCAGGTTTGTACTACATGTGCACATCAATTACCTAAACATGTTGGGGCACGTGTAGTTGTGCATTATATGATCATAACAGTGGCTCAATATAGCAGGAGTTGAGTTAACAGAGAAAGATAACTTTTCACAACTGATTTACTCGGGACCCATGCAGGTTTGTATTATATGTGCACATCAATTACCTAAACATGTTGGGGCACGTGTAGTTGTGCATTATATGATCATAAGAGTAGCTCAATATAGCAGAAGTTGGGTTAACAGAGAAAGATAACATTTCACAACTGATTTACTCGGGACCCATGCAGGTTTGTACTACATGTGCACATCAATTACCTAAACATGTTGGGGCACGTGTAGTTGTGCATTATATGATCATAACAGTGGCTCAATATAGCAGGAGTTGAGTTAACAGAGAAAGATAACTTTTCACAACTGATTTACTCGGGACCCATGCAGGTTTGTACTATATGTGCACATCAATTACCTAAACATGTTGGGGCACGTGTAGTTGTGCATTATATGATCATAAGAGTAGCTCAATATAGCAGAAGTTGGGTTAACAGAGAAAGATAACATTTCACAACTGATTTACTCGGGACCCATGCAGGTTTGTACTACATGTGCACATCAATTACCTAAACATGTTGGGGCACGTGTAGTTGTGCATTATATGATCATAACAGTAGCTCAATATAGCAGGAGTTGGGTTAACAGAGAAAAATAACTTTTCACAACTGATTTACTCGGGACCCATGCAGGTTTGTACTACATGTGCACATCAATTACCTAAACATGTTGGGGCACGTGTAGTTGTGCATTATATGATCATAACAGTGGCTCAATATAGCAGGAGTTGGGTTAACAGAGAAAGATAACTTCTCACAACTGATTTACTCGGGACCCATGCAGGTTTGTACTATATGTGCACATCAATTACCAAGACGTGTTCGGTCATGTGTAGTTTTGCATTATATGATCATATCAGGTGCTCAGTGTAACAGGAGATGGGTTAACAACGAAATAGACTTATTCACAACTGATTCACTCGGGACCCATGCAGATTTGTATTACATGTGCACATCAATTACCCAAACGTGTTCGGTGATATGTAGTTTTGCATTATATGATCATAATAGGTGCTCAGTGGAGCAAAAGATGGGTTAACAAAGAAATAGACTTATTCACAACTGATATACTCGGGACCCATGCAGTTTTGTACTACATGTGCACATCAATTACCTAAACATATTGGGGCACGTGTAGTTGTGCATTATATGATCATAACAGTGGCTCAATATAGCAGGAGTTGGGTTAACAGAGAAAGATAACTTTTCACAACTGATTTACTCGGGACCCATGCAGGTTTGTACTACATGTGCACATCAATTACCTAAACATGTTGGGGCACGTGTAGTTGTGCATTATATGATCATAACAGTGGCTCAATATAGCAGGAGTTGGGTTAACAGAGAAAGATAACTTTTCACAACTGATTTACTCGGGACCCATGCAGGTTTGTACTACATGTGCACATCAATTACCTAAACATGTTGGGGCACGTGTAGTTGTGCATTATATGATCATAACAGTAGCTCAATATAGCAGGGGTTGGGTTAACAGAGAAAGATAACTTTTCACAACTGATTTACTCGGGACCCATGCAGGTTTGTACTACATGTGCACATCAATTACCTAAACATGCTGGGGCACGTGTAGTTGTGCATTATATGATCATAACAGTAGCTCAATATAGCAGGAGTTGAGTTAACAGAGAAAGATAACTTTTCACAACTGATTTACTCGGGACCCATGCAGGTTTGTACTACATGTGCACATCAATTATATAAATATGTTGGGGCACGTGTAGTTGTGCATTATATGATCATAACAGTAGCTCAATATAGTAGGAGTTGGGTTAACAGAGAAAGATAACTTTTCACAACTGATTCACTCGGGACCCATGCAGATTTGTATTACATGTGCACATCAATTACCTAAACATTTTGGGGCACGTGTAGTTGTGCATTATACGATCATAACAGTGGCTCAATATAGCAGGAGTTGGGTTAACAGAGAAAGATAACTTTTCACAACTGATTTACTCGGGACCCATGCAGTTTTGTACTACATGTGCACATCAATTATATAAATATGTTGGGGCACGTGTAGTTGTGCATTATATGATCATAACAGTAGCTCAATATAGTAGGAGTTGGGTTAACAGAGAAAGATAGCTTTTCACAATTGATTTACTCGGGACCCATGCAGGTTTGTACTACATGTGCACATCAATTACCTAAACATGTTGGGGCACATGTAGTTGTGCATTATACGATCATAACAGTGGCTCAATATAGCAGGAGTTGGGTTAACAGAGAAAGATAACTTTTCACAACTGATTTACTCGGGACCCATGCAGTTTTGTACTACATGTGCACATCAATTACCTAAACATGTTGGGGCACGTGTAGTTGTGCATTATACGATCATAACAGTGGCTCAATATAGCAGGAGTTGGGTTAACAGAGAAAGATAACTTTTCACAACTGATTTACTCGGGACCCATGCAGGTTTGTACTACATGTGCACATCAATTACCTAAACATGTTGGGGCACGTGTAGTTGTACATTATATGATCATAACAGTAGCTCAATATAGCAGGAGTTGAGTTAACAGAGAAAGATAACTTTTCACAACTGATTTACTCGGGACCCATGCAGGTTTGTACTACATGTGCACATCAATTACCTAAACATGTTGGGGCACGTGTAGTTGTGCATTATATGATCATAACAGTGGCCCAATATAGCAGGAGTTGGGTTAACAGAGAAAGATAACTTTTCACAACTGATTTACTCGGGACCCATGCAGGTTTGTACTACATGTGCACATCAATTACCTAAACATGTTGGGGCACGTGTAGTTGTGCATTATATGATCATAACAGTAGCTCAATATAACAGGAGTTGGGTTAACAGAGAAAGATAACTTTTCACAACTGATTTACTCGGGACCCATGCAGGTTTGTACTACATGCGCACATCAATTACCTAAACATGTTGGGGCACGTGTAGTTGTGCATTATATGATCATAACAGTGGCTCAATATAGCAGGAGTTGGGTTAACAGAGAAAGATAACTTTTCACAACTGATTTACTCGGGACCCATGCAGGTCTGTACTACATGTGCACATCAATTACCTAAACATGTTGGGGCACGTGTAGTTGTGCATTATATGATCATAACAGTAGCTCAATATAGCAGGAGTTGAGTTAACAGAGAAAGATAACTTTTCACAACTGATTTACTCGGGACCCATGCAGGTTTGTACTACATGTGCACATCAATTACCTAAACATGTTGGGGCACGTGTAGTTGTGCATTATATGATCATAACAGTGGCTCAACATAGCAGGAGTTGGGTTAACAGAGAAAGATAACTTTTCACAACTGATTTACTCGGGACCCATGCAGGTTTGTACTACATGTGCACATCAATTACCTAAACATGTTGGGGCACGTGTAGTTGTGCATTATATGATCATAACAGTAGCTCAATATAGCAGGAGTTGGGTTAACAGAGAAAGATAACTTTTCACAACTGATTTACTCGGGACCCATGCAGGTTTGTACTATATGTGCACATCAATTACCAAGACGTGTTCGGTCATGTGTAGTTTTGCATTATATGATCATAACAGGTGCTCAGTGTAACAGGAGATGGGTTAACAACGAAATAGACTTATTCACAACTGATTCACTCGGGACCCATGCAGATTAGTATTACATGTGCACATCAATTACCCAAACGTGTTCGGTGATATGTAGTTTTGCATTATATGATCATAATAGGTGCTCAGTGGAGCAAAAGATGGGTTAACAAAGAAATAGACTTATTCACAACTGATTTACTCGGGTCCCATGCAGGTTTGTACTACATGTGCACATCAATTACCTAAACATGTTGGGGCACGTGTAGTTGTGCACTATATGATCATAACAGTGGCTCAATATAGCAGGAGTTGGGTTAACAGAGAAAGATAACTTTTCACAACTGATTTACTCGGGACCCATGCAGGTTTGTACTACATGTGCACATCAATTACCTAAACATGTTGGGGCACGTGTAGTTGTGCACTATATGATCATAACAGTGGCTCAATATAGCAGGAGTTGGGTTAACAGAGAAAGATAACTTTTCACAACTGATTTACTCGGGACCCATGCAGGTTTGTACTACATGTGCACATCAATTACCTAAACATGTTGGGGCACGTGTAGTTGTGCATTATATGATCATAACAGTGGCTCAATATAGCAGGAGTTGAGTTAACAGAGAAAGATAACTTTTCACAACTGATTTACTCGGGACCCATGCAGGTTTGTATTATATGTGCACATCAATTACCTAAACATGTTGGGGCACGTGTAGTTGTGCATTATATGATCATAAGAGTAGCTCAATATAGCAGAAGTTGGGTTAACAGAGAAAGATAACATTTCACAACTGATTTACTCGGGACCCATGCAGGTTTGTACTACATGTGCACATCAATTACCTAAACATGTTGGGGCACGTGTAGTTGTGCATTATATGATCATAACAGTGGCTCAATATAGCAGGAGTTGAGTTAACAGAGAAAGATAACTTTTCACAACTGATTTACTCGGGACCCATGCAGGTTTGTACTATATGTGCACATCAATTACCTAAACATGTTGGGGCACGTGTAGTTGTGCATTATATGATCATAAGAGTAGCTCAATATAGCAGAAGTTGGGTTAACAGAGAAAGATAACATTTCACAACTGATTTACTCGGGACCCATGCAGGTTTGTACTACATGTGCACATCAATTACCTAAACATGTTGGGGCACGTGTAGTTGTGCATTATATTGTAGCGTTCCTGCTACGAATTTTTAAAAAAATTTATAAAATTCCATTTTCTTCTCACACTGTATACGCGTATGACACAGTTTTGTAGATATAATATAACCGTTCATCCTGTACTGATTCAGAGTATTGTTCTTATACCAATTTATTTTTAATTTAAACATTTAGAACTTTGTCATTTTGTTATTATTAGTTATTGATAGTTATTTGTTATGTTATAGCTCTCAACGGTGTTCCACACATGTCTCCATGGACTCCTGCCTGAAACCCTAAAGTAGTTTTATATTTTTTATTGTATTTTATTAATATTAAGAATCAATATACATTGTTTTATAAACTAAACTAGTGATGAGCCTACATTATTTTCTTATTCTTTAATTGACTTAACAGTGTATATGATTAACTTTCTTTAACTTACCTTTAATTAAATCTCATTTTATATGCGATACATATTATTATATAATCGTATGCATTTGTTAATCATTATTGTATGCACAATGCACAATGCTTTTGTCGTTCTCACAATCAGCTGTTATTTGACATTTGTCAACTAACTTCATCACAGAGCTATAGAAATGTAGTACATGCAGTCTAACCGCAGTATCGCCATCTAGAGATAAACCGAATCACTGAACGATTTATAAATAACGTTTGTTTACTTACTTTTACAGGCTTTTCTTTTTATCGTCACATGTTAGGAAAATCAGTTTTGGTGTAATATACAATCACTATCAATTGTTAACTTTACTATTATTAAATTTTTAGGTATTTCTGTTATCTCAAGATAGTTTTAGGATTTATGTTGGCAATACTAATAATGATAAAAGTTTACCTTATAACTAATTTCAAAATCTCAGATCATTTTTCCTGCTCTTTATCGACAAAATCAGTACACTCTCGTGAGATACATTAGTAAAATAATTTACAACTTTGAATATCCGCAATTATCAGTGCAATCATCTATTTGAGAGTTCTGTCGACGAATATATTAATTTTTTTAATTAATTTTTTATATTGACAAATATTTAATATTTACGAATATTTTATATCCAGGATTTATCTGGCTAATTGATTTAGTCTAGCATAGGATTAAATTTAATTTAATCAGTTCTGTTTCCCGTGCAATATTTTTTTTAATTGCAATACATATTTCTTCAGATTTATTGTAAGTAAAATACAAAATACGTTGTATATGGTATTTTGTGATTGTCGTCAAGTTAATGTAATTTTCACCCTGGATGACCATAATAAATATTTGATTTACACTCTACGTAGTCAATCATTATCACTTTTGGATTGGGTGACTATCTTTCAATATTTGTCTCCGAGACAAAGTATATTTCAACGTCAGAACTACACCGCAAATTATAGGGGTTCCTTGGCAGCGGGTGTGGTCCATGGTGTACATGTGGAAGACATTTTGTGGAGCTACAGTAGGACTGTTTGTAAATTTCGCTTCAAAATTTATTTGGGTGACTGATGAGTGGTGAGAGTATCTATCTATCTATCTTTTAAGCTTTCCTTATTTTATTGTGTCTAAATTCATAAGAAAATAAATTGAAAATATTTTGTTAATAAACTATATTTTTTATTAATCTCCATCCAAATAATAAAGTTTTTTCAGGTTTTCCCGCATAAACTTGTTCTGTCTTCAAGTGGGTTAATTATTAACTAATTTTTCTTGCGGGTGGCGCCCTTAATAGTATCAATTTTATTTGTATAACCCACTTGAGAACAGAACAGACCAGTTATGCTGGTGTTGTCAAGTGTATGTCGATGCACCAAACTCTGGCCTCTATTTAATTAAAATTAAAAGAACTCACGCCAACGCCCCGCACCAGATCAGCTAGCCGTTAGCACTTGCTGGTGGGCTTTACTTTATTATTAACACCAAATTAATGGTAAATTAAAGAACAGCAGGCTATAATATGATCATAACAGTAGCTCAATATAGCAGGAGTTGGGTTAACAGAGAAAAATAACTTTTCACAACTGATTTACTCGGGACCCATGCAGGTTTGTACTACATGTGCACATCAATTACCTAAACATGTTGGGGCACGTGTAGTTGTGCATTATATGATCATAACAGTCGCTCAATATAGCAGGAGTTGGGTTAACAGAGAAAGATAACTTTTCACAACTGATTTACTCGGGACCCATGCAGGTTTGTACTACATGTGCACATCAATTACCTAAACATGTTGGGGCACGTGTAGTTGTGCATTATATGATCATAACAGTAGCTCAATATAGCAGGAGTTGGGTTAACAGAGAAAGATAACTTTTCACATGCAGGTTTGTACTATATGTGCACATCAATTACCTAAACATGTTGGGGCACGTGTAGTTGTGCATTATATGATCATAACAGTCGCTCAATATAGCAGGAGTTGGGTTAACAGAGAAAGATAACTTTTCACAACTGATTTACTCGGGACCCATGCAGGTTTGTACTACATGTGCACATCAATTACCTAAACATGTTGGGGCACGTGTAGTTGTGCATTATATGATCATAACAGTAGCTCAATATAGCAGGAGTTGGGTTAACAGAGAAAGATAACTGTTCACAACTGATTTACTCGGGACCCATGCAGGTTTGTACTACATGTGCACATCAATTACCTAAACATGTTGGGGCACGTGTAGTTGTGCATTATATGATCATAACAGTGGCTCAATATAGCAGGAGTTGAGTTAACAGAGAAAGATAACTTTTCACAACTGATTTACTCGGGACCCATGCAGGTTTGTACTACAAGTGCACATCAATTACCTAAACATGTTGGGGCACGTGTAGTTGTGCATTATACGATCATAACAGTGGCTCAATATAGCAGGAGTTGGGTTAACAGAGAAAGATAACTTTTCACAACTGATTTACTCGGGACCCATGCAGGTTTGTACTACATGTGCACATCAATTACCTAAACATGTTGGGGCACGTGTAGTTGTGCATTATATGATCATAACAGTGGCTCAATATAGCAGGAGTTGCGTTAACAGAGAAAGATAACTTTTCACAACTGATTTACTCGGGACCCATGCAGGTTTGTACTACATGTGCACATCAATTACCTAAACATGTTGGGGCACGTGTAGTTGTGCATTATATGATCATAACAGTAGCTCAATATAGCAGGAGTTGGGCTAACAGAGAAAGATAACTTTTCACAACTGATTTACTCGGGACCCATGCAGTTTTGTACTACATGTGCACATTAATTACCTAAACATGTTGGGGCACGTATAGTTGTGCATTATATGATCATAACAGTGGCTCAATATAGCAGGAGTTGGGTTAACACAGAGAAAGATAACTTTTCACAACTGATTTACTCGGGACCCATGCAGGTTTGTACTACATGTGCACATCAATTACCTAAACATGTTGGGGCACGTGTAGTTGTGCATTATATGATCATAACAGTGGCTCAATATAGCAGGAGTTGGGTTAACAGAGAAAGATAACTTTTCACAACTGATTTACTCGGGACCCATGCAGGTTTGTACTACATGTGCACATCAATTACCTAAACATGTTGGGGCACGTGTAGTTGTGCATTATATGATCATAACAGTAGCTCAATATAGCAGGAGTTGGGTTAACAGAGAAAGATAACTTTTCACAACTGACTTACTCGGGACCCATGCAGGTTTGTACTACATATGCACATCAATTACCTAAACATGTTGGGGCACGTGTAGTTGTGCATTATATGATCATAACAGTAGCTCAATATAGCAGGAGTTGGGTTAACAGAGAAAGATAACTTTTCACAACTGATTCACTCGGGCCCCATGCAGATTTGTATTACATGTGCACATCAATTATCCAAACGTGTTCGGTGATATGTAGTTTTGCATTATATGATCATAATAGGTGCTCAGTGGAGCAAGAGATGGGTTAACAAAGAAATAGACTTATTCACAACTGATATACTCGGGACCCATGCAGTTCTGTACTACATGTGCACAGCAATTACCTAAACATGTTGGGGCACGTGTAGTTGTGCATTATATGATCATAACAGTGGCTCAATATAGCAGGAGTTGGGTTAACAGAGAAAGATAACTTTTCACAACTGATTTACTCGGGACCCATGCAGGTTTATACTACATGTGCACATCAATTACCTAAACATGTTGGGGCACGTGTAGTTGTGCATTATACGATCATAACAGTGGCTCAATATAGCAGGAGTTGGGTTAACAGAGAAAGATAACTTTTCACAACTGATTTACTCGGGACCCATGCAGGTTTGTACTACATGTGCACATCAATTACCTAAACATGTTGGGGCACGTGTAGTTGTGCATTATATGATCATAACAGTAGCTCAATATAGCAGGAGTTGAGTTAACAGAGAAAGATAACTTTTCACAACTGATTTACTCGGGACCCATGCAGGTTTGTACTACATGTGCACATCAATTACCTAAACATGTTGGGGCACGTGTAGTTGTGCATTATATGATCATAACAGTGGCTCAATATAGCAGGAGTTGGGTTAACAGAGAAAGATAACTTTTCACAACTGATTTACTCGGGACCCATGCAGGTTTGTACTACATGTGCACATCAATTACCTAAACATTTTGGGGCACGTGTAGTTGTGCATTATATGATCATAACAGTAGCTCAATATAACAGGAGTTGGGTTAACAGAGAAAGATAACTTTTCACAACTGATTTACTCGGGACCCATGCAGGTTTGTACTACATGCGCACATCAATTACCTAAACATGTTGGGGCACGTGTAGTTGTGCATTATATGATCATAACAGTGGCTCAATATAGCAGGAGTTGGGTTAACAGAGAGAGATAACTTTTCACAACTGATTTACTCGGGACCCATGCAGGTTTGTGCTACATGTGCACATCAATTACCTAAACATGTTGGGGCACGTATAGTTGTGCATTATATGATCATAACAGTAGTTCAATATAACAGGAGTTGGGTTAACAGAGAAAGATAACTTTTCACAACTGATTTACTCGGGACCCATGCAGGTTTGTACTACATGCGCACATCAATTACCTAAACATGTTGGGGCACGTGTAGTTGTGCATTATATGATCATAACAGTGGCTCAATATAGCAGGAGTTGGGTTAACAGAGAAAGATAACTTTTCACAACTGATTTACTCGGGACCCATGCAGTTTTGTACTACATGTGCACATCAGTTACCTAAACATGTTGGGGCACGTATAGTTGTGCATTATATGATCATAACAGTAGCTCAATATAGCAGGAATTGGGTTAACAGAGAAAGATAACTTTTCACAACTGATTTACTCGGGACCCATGCAGGTTTGTACTACATGTGCACATCAATTACCTAAACATGTTGGGGCACGTGTAGTTGTGCATTATATGATCATAACAGTAGCTCAATATAGCAGGAGTTGAGTTAACAGAGAAAGATAACTTTTCACAACTGATTTACTCGGGACCCATGCAGGTTTGTACTACATGTGCACATCAATTACCTAAACATGTTGGGGCACGTGTAGTTGTGCATTATACGATCATAACAGTGGCTCAATATAGCAGGAGTTGGGTTAACAGAGAAAGATAACTTTTCACAACTGATTTACTCGGGACCCATGCAGTTTTGTACTACATGTGCACATCAATTACCTAAACATGTTGGGGCACGTGTAGTTGTGCATTATACGATCATAACAGTGGCTCAATATAGCAGGAGTTGGGTTAACAGAGAAAGATAACTTTTCACAACTGATTTACTCGGGACCCATGCAGGTTTGTACTACATGTGCACATCAATTACCTAAACATGTTGGGGCACGTGTAGTTGTGCATTATATGATCATAACAGTGGCTCAATATAGCAGGAGTTGGGTTAACAGAGAAAGATAACTTTTCACAACTAATTTACTCGGGACCCATGCAGGTTTGTACTACATGTGCACATCAATTACCTAAACATGTTGGGGCACGTGTAGTTGTGCATTATATGATCATAACAGTAGCTCAATATAACAGGAGTTGGGTTAACAGAGAAAGATAACTTTTCACAACTGATTTACTCGGGACCCATGCAGGTTTGTACTACATGCGCACATCAATTACCTAAACATGTTGGGGCACGTGTAGTTGTGCATTATATGATCATAACAGTGGCTCAATATAGCAGGAGTTGGGTTAACAGAGAAAGATAACTTTTCACAACTGATTTACTCGGGACCCATGCAGGTTTGTACTACATGTGCACATCAATTACCTAAACATGTTGGGGCACGTGTAGTTGTGCATTATATGATCATAACAGTGGCTCAATATAGCAGGAGTTGCGTTAACAGAGAAAGATAACTTTTCACAACTGATTTACTCGGGACCCATGCAGGTTTGTACTACATGTGCACATCAATTACCTAAACATGTTGGGGCACGTGTAGTTGTGCATTATATGATCATAACAGTAGCTCAATATAGCAGGAGTTGGGCTAACAGAGAAAGATAACTTTTCACAACTGATTTACTCGGGACCCATGCAGTTTTGTACTACATGTGCACATTAATTACCTAAACATGTTGGGGCACGTATAGTTGTGCATTATATGATCATAACAGTGGCTCAATATAGCAGGAGTTGGGTTAACACAGAGAAAGATAACTTTTCACAACTGATTTACTCGGGACCCATGCAGGTTTGTACTACATGTGCACATCAATTACCTAAACATGTTGGGGCACGTGTAGTTGTGCATTATATGATCATAACAGTGGCTCAATATAGCAGGAGTTGGGTTAACAGAGAAAGATAACTTTTCACAACTGATTTACTCGGGACCCATGCAGGTTTGTACTACATGTGCACATCAATTACCTAAACATGTTGGGGCACGTGTAGTTGTGCATTATATGATCATAACAGTAGCTCAATATAGCAGGAGTTGGGTTAACAGAGAAAGATAACTTTTCACAACTGACTTACTCGGGACCCATGCAGGTTTGTACTACATATGCACATCAATTACCTAAACATGTTGGGGCACGTGTAGTTGTGCATTATATGATCATAACAGTAGCTCAATATAGCAGGAGTTGGGTTAACAGAGAAAGATAACTTTTCACAACTGATTCACTCGGGCCCCATGCAGATTTGTATTACATGTGCACATCAATTATCCAAACGTGTTCGGTGATATGTAGTTTTGCATTATATGATCATAATAGGTGCTCAGTGGAGCAAGAGATGGGTTAACAAAGAAATAGACTTATTCACAACTGATATACTCGGGACCCATGCAGTTCTGTACTACATGTGCACAGCAATTACCTAAACATGTTGGGGCACGTGTAGTTGTGCATTATATGATCATAACAGTGGCTCAATATAGCAGGAGTTGGGTTAACAGAGAAAGATAACTTTTCACAACTGATTTACTCGGGACCCATGCAGGTTTATACTACATGTGCACATCAATTACCTAAACATGTTGGGGCACGTGTAGTTGTGCATTATACGATCATAACAGTGGCTCAATATAGCAGGAGTTGGGTTAACAGAGAAAGATAACTTTTCACAACTGATTTACTCGGGACCCATGCAGGTTTGTACTACATGTGCACATCAATTACCTAAACATGTTGGGGCACGTGTAGTTGTGCATTATATGATCATAACAGTAGCTCAATATAGCAGGAGTTGAGTTAACAGAGAAAGATAACTTTTCACAACTGATTTACTCGGGACCCATGCAGGTTTGTACTACATGTGCACATCAATTACCTAAACATGTTGGGGCACGTGTAGTTGTGCATTATATGATCATAACAGTGGCTCAATATAGCAGGAGTTGGGTTAACAGAGAAAGATAACTTTTCACAACTGATTTACTCGGGACCCATGCAGGTTTGTACTACATGTGCACATCAATTACCTAAACATTTTGGGGCACGTGTAGTTGTGCATTATATGATCATAACAGTAGCTCAATATAACAGGAGTTGGGTTAACAGAGAAAGATAACTTTTCACAACTGATTTACTCGGGACCCATGCAGGTTTGTACTACATGCGCACATCAATTACCTAAACATGTTGGGGCACGTGTAGTTGTGCATTATATGATCATAACAGTGGCTCAATATAGCAGGAGTTGGGTTAACAGAGAGAGATAACTTTTCACAACTGATTTACTCGGGACCCATGCAGGTTTGTGCTACATGTGCACATCAATTACCTAAACATGTTGGGGCACGTATAGTTGTGCATTATATGATCATAACAGTAGCTCAATATAGCAGGAGTTAGGTTAACAGAGAAAGATAACTTTTCACAACTGATTTACCCGGGACCCATGCAGGTTTGTACTACATGTGCACATCAATTACCTAAACATATTGGGGCACGTGTAGTTGTGCATTATACGATCATAACAGTGGCTCAATATAGCAGGAGTTGGGTTAACAGAGAAAGATAACTTTTCACAACTGATTTACTCGGGACCCATGCAGTTTTGTACTACATGTGCACATCAATTACCTAAACATGTTGGGGCACGTGTAGTTGTGCATTATACGATCATAACAGTGGCTCAATATAGCAGGAGTTGGGTTAACAGAGAAAGATAACTTTTCACAACTGATTTACTCGGGACCCATGCAGGTTTGTACTACATGTGCACATCAATTACCTAAACATGTTGGGGCACGTGTAGTTGTGCATTATATGATCATAACAGTAGCTCAATATAACAGGAGTTGGGTTAACAGAGAAAGATAACTTTTCACAACTGATTTACTCGGGACCCATGCAGGTTTGTACTACATGCGCACATCAATTACCTAAACATGTTGGGGCACGTGTAGTTGTGCATTATACGATCATAACAGTGGCTCAATATAGCAGGAGTTGGGTTAACAGAGAAAGATAACTTTACACAACCGATTCACTCGGGACCCATGCAGGTTTGTACTACATGTGCACATCAATTACCTAAACATGTTGGGGCACGTGTAGTTGTGCATTATATGATCATAACAGTAGCTCAATATAGCAGGAGTTGGGTTAACAGAGAAAGATAGCTTTTCACAATTGATTTACTCGGGACCCATGCAGGTTTGTACTACATGTGCACATCAATTACCTAACCATATTGGGGCACGTGTAGTTGTGCATTATACGATCATAACAGTGGCTCAATATAGCAGGAGTTGGGTTAACAGAGAAAGATAACTTTTCACAACTGATTTACTCGGGACCCATGCAGTTTTGTACTACATGTGCACATCAATTACCTAAACATGTTGGGGCACGTGTAGTTGTGCATTATACGATCATAACAGTGGCTCAATATAGCAGGAGTTGGGTTAACAGAGAAAGATAACTTTTCACAACTGATTTACTCGGGACCCATGCAGGTTTGTACTACATGTGCACATCAATTACCTAAACATGTTGGGGCACGTGTAGTTGTGCATTATATGATCATAACAGTAGCTCAATATAACAGGAGTTGTGTTAACAGAGAAAGATAACTTTTCACAACTGATTTACTCGGGACCCATGCAGGTTTGTACTACATGCGCACATCAATTACCTAAACATGTTGGGGCACGTGTAGTTGTGCATTATATGATCATAACAGTGGCTCAATATAGCAGGAGTTGGGTTAACAGAGAAAGATAACTTTTCACAACTGATTTACTCGGGACCCATGCAGGTTTGTACTACATGTGCACATCAATTACCTAAACATGTTGGGGCACGTGTAGTTGTGCATTATATGATCATAACAGTGGCTCAATATAGCAGGAGTTGGGTTAACAGAGAAAGATAACTTTTCACAACAGATTTACTCGGGACCCATGCAGGTTTGTACTACATGTGCACATCAATTACCTAAACATGTTGGGGCACGTGTAGTTGTGCATTATATGATCATAACAGTAGCTCAATATAGCAGGAGTTGAGTTAACAGAGAAAGATAACTTTTCACAACTGATTTACTCGGGACCCATGCAGGTTTGTACTACATGTGCACATCAATTACCTAAACATGTTGGGGCACGTGTAGTTGTGCATTATATGATCATAACAGTGGCTCAACATAGCAGGAGTTGGGTTAACAGAGAAAGATAACTTTTCACAACTGATTTACTCGGGACCCATGCAGGTTTGTACTACATGTGCACATCAATTACCTAAACATGTTGGGGCACGTGTAGTTGTGCATTATATGATCATAACAGTAGCTCAATATAGCAGGAGTTGGGTTAACAGAGAAAGATAACTTTTCACAACTGATTTACTCGGGACCCATGCAGGTTTGTACTATATGTGCACATCAATTACCAAGACGTGTTCGGTCATGTGTAGTTTTGCATTATATGATCATATCAGGTGCTCAGTGTAACAGGAGATGGGTTAACAACGAAATAGACTTATTCACAACTGATTCACTCGGGACCCATGCAGATTTGTATTACATGTGCACATCAATTACCCAAACGTGTTCGGTGATATGTAGTTTTGCATTATATGATCATAATAGGTGCTCAGTGGAGCAAAAGATGGGTTAACAAAGAAATAGACTTATTTACAACTGATATACTCGGGACCCATGCAGTTTTGTACTACATGTGCACATCAATTACCTAAACATATTGGGGCACGTGTAGTTGTGCATTATATGATCATAACAGTGGCTCAATATAGCAGGAGTTGGGTTAACAGAGAAAGATAACTTTTCACAACTGATTTACTCGGGACCCATGCAGTTTTGTACTACATGTGCACATCAATTACCTAAACATGTTGGGGCACGTATAGTTGTGCATTATATGATCATAACAGTGGCTCAATATAGCAGGAGTTGGGTTAACAGAGAAAGATAACTTTTCACAACTGATTTACTCGAGACCCATGCAGGTTTGTACTACATGTGCACATCAATTACCTAAACATGTTGGGGCACGTGTAGTTGTGCATTATATGATCATAACAGTGGCTCAATATAGCAGGAGTTGGGTTAACAGAGAAAGATAACTTTTCACAACTGATTTACTCGGGACCCATGCAGGTTTGTACTACATGTGCACATCAATTACCTAAACATGTTGGGGCACGTGTAGTTGTGCATTATATGATCATAACAGTAGCTCAATATAGCAGGAGTTGGGTTAACAGAGAAAGATAACTTTTCGCAACTGATTTACTCGGGACCCATGCAGGTTTGTACTACATGTGCACATCAATTACCTAAACATGTTGGGGCACGTGTAGTTGTGCATTATATGATCATAACAGTAGCTCAATATAGTAGGAGTTGGGTTAACAGAGAAAGATAACTTTTCACAACTGATTCACTCGGGACCCATGCAGATTTGTATTACATGTGCACATCAATTACCCAAACGTGTTCGGTGATATGTAGTTTTGCATTATATGATCATAATAGGTGCTCAGTGGAGCAAAAGATGGGTTAACAAAGAAATAGACTTATTCACAACTGATATACTCGGGACCCATGCAGTTTTGTACTACATGTGCACAGCAATTACCTAAACATGTTGGGGCACGTGTAGCTGTGCATTATATGATCATAACAGTGGCTCAATATAGCAGGAGTTGAGTTAACAGAGAAAGATAACTTTTCACAACTGATTTACTCGGGACCCATGCAGGTTTATACTACATGTGCACATCAATTACCTAAACATGTTGGGGCACGTGTAGTTGTGCATTATACGATCATAACAGTGGCTCAATATAGCAGGAGTTGGGTTAACAGAGAAAGATAACTTTTCACAACTGATTTACTCGGGACCCATGCAGGTTTGTACTACATGTGCACATCAATTACCTAAACATGTTGGGGCACGTGTAGTTGTGCATTATATGATCATAACAGTAGCTCAATATAGCAGGAGTTGAGTTAACAGAGAAAGATAACTTTTCACAACTGATTTACTCGGGACCCATGCAGGTTTGTACTACATGTGCACATCAATTACCTAAACATGTTGGGGCACGTGTAGTTGTGCATTATATGATCATAACAGTGGCTCAATATAGCAGGAGTTGGGTTAACAGAGAAAGATAACTTTTCACAACTGATTTACTCGGGACCCATGCAGGTTTGTACTACATGTGCACATCAATTACCTAAACATGTTGGGGCACGTATAGTTGTGCATTATATGATCATAACAGTGGCTCAATATAGCAGGAGTTGGGTTAACACAGAGAAAGATAACTTTTCACAACTGATTTATTCGGGACCCATGCAGTTTTGTACTACATGTGCACATCAATTACCTAAACATGTTGGGGCACGTATAGTTGTGCATTATATGATCATAACAGTGGCTCAATATAGCAGGAGTTGGGTTAACACAGAGAAAGATAACTTTTCACAACTGATTTACTCGGGACCCATGCAGGTTTGTACTACATGTGCACATCAATTACCTAAACATGTTGGGGCACGTGTAGTTGTGCATAATATGATCATAACAGTGGCTCAATATAGCAGGAGTTGGGTTAACAGAGAAAGATAACTTTTCACAACTGATATACTCGGGACCCATGCAGGTTTGTACTACATGTGCACATCAATTACCTAAACATGTTGGGGCACGTGTAGTTGTGCATTATATGATCATAACAGTAGCTCAATATAGCAGGAGTTGGGTTAACAGAGAAAGATAACTTTTCACAACTGACTTACTCGGGACCCATGCAGGTTTGTACTACATGTGCACATCAATTACCTAAACATGTTGGGGCACGTGTAGTTGTGCATTATATGATCATAACAGTAGCTCAATATAGCAGGAGTTGGGCTAACAGAGAAAGATAACTTTTCACAACTGATTCACTCGGGCCCCATGCAGATTTGTATTACATGTGCACATCAATTATCCAAACGTGTTCGGTGATATGTAGTTTTGCATTATATGATCATAATAGGTGCTCAGTGGAGCAAGAGATGGGTTAACAAAGAAATAGACTTGTTCACCACTGATATACTCGGGACCCATGCAGTTTTGTACTACATGTGCACAGCAATTACCTAAACATGTTGGGGCACGTGTAGTTGTGCATTATATGATCATAACAGTGGCTCAATATAGCAGGAGTTGGGTTAACAGAGAAAGATAACTTTTCACAACTGATTTACTCGGGATCCATGCAGTTTTGTACTACAAGTGCACATCAATTACCTAAACATGTTGGGGCACGTGTAGTTGTGCATTATAGGATCATAACAGTGGCTCAATATAGCAGGAGTTGGGTTAACAGAGAAAGATAACTTTTCACAACTGATTTACTCGGGACCCATGCAGGTTTGTACTACATGTGCACATCAATTACCTAAACATGTTGGGGCACGTGTAGTTGTGCATTATATGATCATAACAGTAGCTCAATATAGCAGGAGTTGAGTTAACAGAGAAAGATAACTTTTCACAACTGATTTACTCGGGACCCATGCAGGTTTGTACTACATGTGCACATCAATTACCTAAACATGTTGGGGCACGTGTAGTTGTGCATTATATGATCATAACAGTGGCTCAATATAGCAGGAGTTGGGTTAACAGAGAAAGATAACTTTTCACAACTGATTTACTCGGGACCCATGCAGGTTTGTACTACATGTGCACATCAATTACCTAAACATGTTGGGGCACGTGTAGTTGTGCATTATATGATCATAACAGTAGCTCAATATAGCAGGAGTTGGGTTAACAGAGAAAGATAACTTTTCACAACTGACTTACTCGGGACCCATGCAGGTTTGTACTACATATGCACATCAATTACCTAAACATGTTGGGGCACGTGTAGTTGTGCATTATATGATCATAACAGTAGCTCAATATAGCAGGAGTTGGGTTAACAGAGAAAGATAACTTTTCACAACTGATTCACTCGGGCCCCATGCAGATTTGTATTACATGTGCACATCAATTATCCAAACGTGTTCGGTGATATGTAGTTTTGCATTATATGATCATAATAGGTGCTCAGTGGAGCAAGAGATGGGTTAACAAAGAAATAGACTTATTCACAACTGATATACTCGGGACCCATGCAGTTTTGTACTACATGTGCACAGCAATTACCTAAACATGTTGGGGCACGTGTAGTTGTGCATTATATGATCATAACAGTGGCTCAATATAGCAGGAGTTGGGTTAACAGAGAAAGATAACTTTTCACAACTGATTTACTCGGGACCCATGCAGGTTTATACTACATGTGCACATCAATTACCTAAACATGTTGGGGCACGTGTAGTTGTGCATTATACGATCATAACAGTGGCTCAATATAGCAGGAGTTGGGTTAACAGAGAAAGATAACTTTTCACAACTGATTTACTCGGGACCCATGCAGGTTTGTACTACATGTGCACATCAATTACCTAAACATGTTGGGGCACGTGTAGTTGTGCATTATATGATCATAACAGTAGCTCAATATAGCAGGAGTTGAGTTAACAGAGAAAGATAACTTTTCACAACTGATTTACTCGGGACCCATGCAGGTTTGTACTACATGTGCACATCAATTACCTAAACATGTTGGGGCACGTGTAGTTGTGCATTATATGATCATAACAGTGGCTCAATATAGCAGGAGTTGGGTTAACAGAGAAAGATAACTTTTCACAACTGATTTACTCGGGACCCATGCAGGTTTGTACTACATGTGCACATCAATTACCTAAACATTTTGGGGCACGTGTAGTTGTGCATTATATGATCATAACAGTAGCTCAATATAACAGGAGTTGGGTTAACAGAGAAAGATAACTTTTCACAACTGATTTACTCGGGACCCATGCAGTTTTGTACTACATGTGCACATCAATTACCTAAACATGTTGGGGCACGTGTAGTTGTGCATTATACGATCATAACAGTGGCTCAATATAGCAGGAGTTGGGTTAACAGAGAAAGATAACTTTTCACAACTGATTTACTCGGGACCCATGCAGGTTTGTACTACATGTGCACATCAATTACCTAAACATGTTGGGGCACGTGTAGTTGTGCATTATACGATCATAACAGTGGCTCAATATAGCAGGAGTTGGGTTAACAGAGAAAGATAACTTTACATAACCGATTCACTCGGGACCCATGCAGGTTTGTACTACATGTGCACATCAATTACCTAAACATGTTGGGGCACGTGTAGTTGTGCATTATATGATCATAACAGTAGCTCAATATAGCAGGAGTTGGGTTAACAGAGAAAGATAGCTTTTCACAATTGATTTACTCGGGACCCATGCAGGTTTGTACTACATGTGCACATCAATTACCTAAACATGTTGGGGCACGTGTAGTTGTGCATTATACGATCATAACAGTGGCTCAATATAGCAGGAGTTGGGTTAACAGAGAAAGATAACTTTTCACAACTGATTTACTCGGGACCCATGCAGTTTTGTACTACATGTGCACATCAATTACCTAAACATGTTGGGGCACGTGTAGTTGTGCATTATACGATCATAACAGTGGCTCAATATAGCAGGAGTTGGGTTAACAGAGAAAGATAACTTTTCACAACTGTTTTACTCGGGACCCATGCAGGTTTGTACTACATGTGCACATCAATTACCTAAACATGTTGGGGCACGTGTAGTTGTGCATTATATGATCATAACAGTAGCTCAATATAGCAGGAGTTGAGTTAACAGAGAAAGATAACTTTTCACAACTGATTTACTCGGGACCCATGCAGGTTTGTACTACATGTGCACATCAATTACCTAAACATGTTGGGGCACGTGTAGTTGTGCATTATATGATCATAACAGTAGCTCAATATAGCAGGAGTTGAGTTAACAGAGAAAGATAACTTTTCACAACTGATTTACTCGGGACCCATGCAGGTTTGTACTACATGTGCACATCAATTACCTAAACATGTTGGGGCACGTGTAGTTGTGCATTATACGATCATAACAGTGGCTCAATATAGCAGGAGTTGGGTTAACAGAGAAAGATAACTTTTCACAACTGATTTACTCGGGACCCATGCAGTTTTGTACTACATGTGCACATCAATTACCTAAACATGTTGGGGCACGTGTAGTTGTGCATTATACGATCATAACAGTGGCTCAATATAGCAGGAGTTGGGTTAACAGAGAAAGATAACTTTTCACAACTGATTTACTCGGGACCCATGCAGGTTTGTACTACATGTGCACATCAATTACCTAAACATGTTGGGGCACGTGTAGTTGTGCATTATATGATCATAACAGTGGCTCAATATAGCAGGAGTTGGGTTAACAGAGAAAGATAACTTTTCACAACTAATTTACTCGGGACCCATGCAGGTTTGTACTACATGTGCACATCAATTACCTAAACATGTTGGGGCACGTGTAGTTGTGCATTATATGATCATAACAGTAGCTCAATATAACAGGAGTTGGGTTAACAGAGAAAGATAACTTTTCACAACTGATTTACTCGGGACCCATGCAGGTTTGTACTACATGCGCACATCAATTACCTAAACATGTTGGGGCACGTGTAGTTGTGCATTATATGATCATAACAGTGGCTCAATATAGCAGGAGTTGGGTTAACAGAGAAAGATAACTTTTCACAACTGATTTACTCGGGACCCATGCAGGTTTGTACTACATGTGCACATCAATTACCTAAACATGTTGGGGCACGTGTAGTTGTGCATTATATGATCATAACAGTGGCTCAATATAGCAGGAGTTGCGTTAACAGAGAAAGATAACTTTTCACAACTGATTTACTCGGGACCCATGCAGGTTTGTACTACATGTGCACATCAATTACCTAAACATGTTGGGGCACGTGTAGTTGTGCATTATATGATCATAACAGTAGCTCAATATAGCAGGAGTTGGGCTAACAGAGAAAGATAACTTTTCACAACTGATTTACTCGGGACCCATGCAGTTTTGTACTACATGTGCACATTAATTACCTAAACATGTTGGGGCACGTATAGTTGTGCATTATATGATCATAACAGTGGCTCAATATAGCAGGAGTTGGGTTAACACAGAGAAAGATAACTTTTCACAACTGATTTACTCGGGACCCATGCAGGTTTGTACTACATGTGCACATCAATTACCTAAACATGTTGGGGCACGTGTAGTTGTGCATTATATGATCATAACAGTGGCTCAATATAGCAGGAGTTGGGTTAACAGAGAAAGATAACTTTTCACAACTGATTTACTCGGGACCCATGCAGGTTTGTACTACATGTGCACATCAATTACCTAAACATGTTGGGGCACGTGTAGTTGTGCATTATATGATCATAACAGTAGCTCAATATAGCAGGAGTTGGGTTAACAGAGAAAGATAACTTTTCACAACTGACTTACTCGGGACCCATGCAGGTTTGTACTACATATGCACATCAATTACCTAAACATGTTGGGGCACGTGTAGTTGTGCATTATATGATCATAACAGTAGCTCAATATAGCAGGAGTTGGGTTAACAGAGAAAGATAACTTTTCACAACTGATTCACTCGGGCCCCATGCAGATTTGTATTACATGTGCACATCAATTATCCAAACGTGTTCGGTGATATGTAGTTTTGCATTATATGATCATAATAGGTGCTCAGTGGAGCAAGAGATGGGTTAACAAAGAAATAGACTTATTCACAACTGATATACTCGGGACCCATGCAGTTCTGTACTACATGTGCACAGCAATTACCTAAACATGTTGGGGCACGTGTAGTTGTGCATTATATGATCATAACAGTGGCTCAATATAGCAGGAGTTGGGTTAACAGAGAAAGATAACTTTTCACAACTGATTTACTCGGGACCCATGCAGGTTTATACTACATGTGCACATCAATTACCTAAACATGTTGGGGCACGTGTAGTTGTGCAGTATACGATCATAACAGTGGCTCAATATAGCAGGACTTGGGTTAACAGAGAAAGATAACTTTTCACAACTGATTTACTCGGGACCCATGCAGGTTTGTACTACATGTGCACATCAATTACCTAAACATGTTGGGGCACGTGTAGTTGTGCATTATATGATCATAACAGTAGCTCAATATAGCAGGAGTTGAGTTAACAGAGAAAGATAACTTTTCACAACTGATTTACTCGGGACCCATGCAGGTTTGTACTACATGTGCACATCAATTACCTAAACATGTTGGGGCACGTGTAGTTGTGCATTATATGATCATAACAGTGGCTCAATATAGCAGGAGTTGGGTTAACAGAGAAAGATAACTTTTCACAACTGATTTACTCGGGACCCATGCAGGTTTGTACTACATGTGCACATCAATTACCTAAACATTTTGGGGCACGTGTAGTTGTGCATTATATGATCATAACAGTAGCTCAATATAACAGGAGTTGGGTTAACAGAGAAAGATAACTTTTCACAACTGATTTACTCGGGACCCATGCAGGTTTGTACTACATGCGCACATCAATTACCTAAACATGTTGGGGCACGTGTAGTTGTGCATTATATGATCATAACAGTGGCTCAATATAGCAGGAGTTGGGTTAACAGAGAGAGATAACTTTTCACAACTGATTTACTCGGGACCCATGCAGGTTTGTGCTACATGTGCACATCAATTACCTAAACATGTTGGGGCACGTATAGTTGTGCATTATATGATCATAACAGTAGTTCAATATAACAGGAGTTGGGTTAACAGAGAAAGATAACTTTTCACAACTGATTTACTCGGGACCCATGCAGGTTTGTACTACATGCGCACATCAATTACCTAAACATGTTGGGGCACGTGTAGTTGTGCATTATATGATCATAACAGTGGCTCAATATAGCAGGAGTTGGGTTAACAGAGAAAGATAACTTTTCACAACTGATTTACTCGGGACCCATGCAGGTTTGTACTACATGTGCACATCAGTTACCTAAACATGTTGGGGCACGTATAGTTGTGCATTATATGATCATAACAGTAGCTCAATATAGCAGGAATTGGGTTAACAGAGAAAGATAACTTTTCACAACTGATTTACTCGGGACCCATGCAGGTTTGTACTACATGTGCACATCAATTACCTAAACATGTTGGGGCACGTGTAGTTGTGCATTATATGATCATAACAGTAGCTCAATATAGCAGGAGTTGAGTTAACAGAGAAAGATAACTTTTCACAACTGATTTACTCGGGACCCATGCAGGTTTGTACTACATGTGCACATCAATTACCTAAACATGTTGGGGCACGTGTAGTTGTGCATTATACGATCATAACAGTGGCTCAATATAGCAGGAGTTGGGTTAACAGAGAAAGATAACTTTTCACAACTGATTTACTCGGGACCCATGCAGTTTTGTACTACATGTGCACATCAATTACCTAAACATGTTGGGGCACGTGTAGTTGTGCATTATACGATCATAACAGTGGCTCAATATAGCAGGAGTTGGGTTAACAGAGAAAGATAACTTTTCACAACTGATTTACTCGGGACCCATGCAGGTTTGTACTACATGTGCACATCAATTACCTAAACATGTTGGGGCACGTGTAGTTGTGCATTATATGATCATAACAGTGGCTCAATATAGCAGGAGTTGGGTTAACAGAGAAAGATAACTTTTCACAACTAATTTACTCGGGACCCATGCAGGTTTGTACTACATGTGCACATCAATTACCTAAACATGTTGGGGCACGTGTAGTTGTGCATTATATGATCATAACAGTAGCTCAATATAACAGGAGTTGGGTTAACAGAGAAAGATAACTTTTCACAACTGATTTACTCGGGACCCATGCAGGTTTGTACTACATGCGCACATCAATTACCTAAACATGTTGGGGCACGTGTAGTTGTGCATTATATGATCATAACAGTGGCTCAATATAGCAGGAGTTGGGTTAACAGAGAAAGATAACTTTTCACAACTGATTTACTCGGGACCCATGCAGGTTTGTACTACATGTGCACATCAATTACCTAAACATGTTGGGGCACGTGTAGTTGTGCATTATATGATCATAACAGTGGCTCAATATAGCAGGAGTTGCGTTAACAGAGAAAGATAACTTTTCACAACTGATTTACTCGGGACCCATGCAGGTTTGTACTACATGTGCACATCAATTACCTAAACATGTTGGGGCACGTGTAGTTGTGCATTATATGATCATAACAGTAGCTCAATATAGCAGGAGTTGGGCTAACAGAGAAAGATAACTTTTCACAACTGATTTACTCGGGACCCATGCAGTTTTGTACTACATGTGCACATTAATTACCTAAACATGTTGGGGCACGTATAGTTGTGCATTATATGATCATAACAGTGGCTCAATATAGCAGGAGTTGGGTTAACACAGAGAAAGATAACTTTTCACAACTGATTTACTCGGGACCCATGCAGGTTTGTACTACATGTGCACATCAATTACCTAAACATGTTGGGGCACGTGTAGTTGTGCATTATATGATCATAACAGTGGCTCAATATAGCAGGAGTTGGGTTAACAGAGAAAGATAACTTTTCACAACTGATTTACTCGGGACCCATGCAGGTTTGTACTACATGTGCACATCAATTACCTAAACATGTTGGGGCACGTGTAGTTGTGCATTATATGATCATAACAGTAGCTCAATATAGCAGGAGTTGGGTTAACAGAGAAAGATAACTTTTCACAACTGACTTACTCGGGACCCATGCAGGTTTGTACTACATATGCACATCAATTACCTAAACATGTTGGGGCACGTGTAGTTGTGCATTATATGATCATAACAGTAGCTCAATATAGCAGGAGTTGGGTTAACAGAGAAAGATAACTTTTCACAACTGATTCACTCGGGCCCCATGCAGATTTGTATTACATGTGCACATCAATTATCCAAACGTGTTCGGTGATATGTAGTTTTGCATTATATGATCATAATAGGTGCTCAGTGGAGCAAGAGATGGGTTAACAAAGAAATAGACTTATTCACAACTGATATACTCGGGACCCATGCAGTTCTGTACTACATGTGCACAGCAATTACCTAAACATGTTGGGGCACGTGTAGTTGTGCATTATATGATCATAACAGTGGCTCAATATAGCAGGAGTTGGGTTAACAGAGAAAGATAACTTTTCACAACTGATTTACTCGGGACCCATGCAGGTTTATACTACATGTGCACATCAATTACCTAAACATGTTGGGGCACGTGTAGTTGTGCATTATACGATCATAACAGTGGCTCAATATAGCAGGAGTTGGGTTAACAGAGAAAGATAACTTTTCACAACTGATTTACTCGGGACCCATGCAGGTTTGTACTACATGTGCACATCAATTACCTAAACATGTTGGGGCACGTGTAGTTGTGCATTATATGATCATAACAGTAGCTCAATATAGCAGGAGTTGAGTTAACAGAGAAAGATAACTTTTCACAACTGATTTACTCGGGACCCATGCAGGTTTGTACTACATGTGCACATCAATTACCTAAACATGTTGGGGCACGTGTAGTTGTGCATTATATGATCATAACAGTGGCTCAATATAGCAGGAGTTGGGTTAACAGAGAAAGATAACTTTTCACAACTGATTTACTCGGGACCCATGCAGGTTTGTACTACATGTGCACATCAATTACCTAAACATTTTGGGGCACGTGTAGTTGTGCATTATATGATCATAACAGTAGCTCAATATAACAGGAGTTGGGTTAACAGAGAAAGATAACTTTTCACAACTGATTTACTCGGGACCCATGCAGGTTTGTACTACATGCGCACATCAATTACCTAAACATGTTGGGGCACGTGTAGTTGTGCATTATATGATCATAACAGTGGCTCAATATAGCAGGAGTTGGGTTAACAGAGAGAGATAACTTTTCACAACTGATTTACTCGGGACCCATGCAGGTTTGTGCTACATGTGCACATCAATTACCTAAACATGTTGGGGCACGTATAGTTGTGCATTATATGATCATAACAGTAGCTCAATATAGCAGGAGTTAGGTTAACAGAGAAAGATAACTTTTCACAACTGATTTACCCGGGACCCATGCAGGTTTGTACTACATGTGCACATCAATTACCTAAACATGTTGGGGCACGTGTAGTTGTGCATTATATGATCATAACAGTGGTTCAATATAGCAGGAGTTGGGTTAACAGAGGAAGATAACTTTTCACAACTGATTTACTCGGGACCCATGCAGGTTTGTACTACATGTGCACATCAATTACCTAAACATGTTGGGGCACGTGTAGTTGTGCATTATACGATCATAACAGTGGCTCAATATAGCAGGAGTTGGGTTAACAGAGAAAGATAACTTTACACAACCGATTCACTCGGGACCCATGCAGGTTTGTACTACATGTGCACATCAATTACCTAAACATGTTGGGGCACGTGTAGTTGTGCATTATATGATCATAACAGTAGCTCAATATAGCAGGAGTTGGGTTAACAGAGAAAGATAGCTTTTCACAATTGATTTACTCGGGACCCATGCAGGTTTGTACTACATGTGCACATCAATTACCTAAACATATTGGGGCACGTGTAGTTGTGCATTATACGATCATAACAGTGGCTCAATATAGCAGGAGTTGGGTTAACAGAGAAAGATAACTTTTCACAACTGATTTACTCGGGACCCATGCAGTTTTGTACTACATGTGCACATCAATTACCTAAACATGTTGGGGCACGTGTAGTTGTGCATTATACGATCATAACAGTGGCTCAATATAGCAGGAGTTGGGTTAACAGAGAAAGATAACTTTTCACAACTGATTTACTCGGGACCCATGCAGGTTTGTACTACATGTGCACATCAATTACCTAAACATGTTGGGGCACGTGTAGTTGTGCATTATATGATCATAACAGTAGCTCAATATAACAGGAGTTGGGTTAACAGAGAAAGATAACTTTTCACAACTGATTTACTCGGGACCCATGCAGGTTTGTACTACATGCGCACATCAATTACCTAAACATGTTGGGGCACGTGTAGTTGTGCATTATACGATCATAACAGTGGCTCAATATAGCAGGAGTTGGGTTAACAGAGAAAGATAACTTTACACAACCGATTCACTCGGGACCCATGCAGGTTTGTACTACATGTGCACATCAATTACCTAAACATGTTGGGGCACGTGTAGTTGTGCATTATATGATCATAACAGTAGCTCAATATAGTAGGAGTTGGGTTAACAGAGAAAGATAGCTTTTCACAATTGATTTACTCGGGACCCATGCAGGTTTGTACTACATGTGCACATCAATTACCTAAACATATTGGGGCACGTGTAGTTGTGCATTATACGATCATAACAGTGGCTCAATATAGCAGGAGTTGGGTTAACAGAGAAAGATAACTTTTCACAACTGATTTACTCGGGACCCATGCAGTTTTGTACTACATGTGCACATCAATTACCTAAACATGTTGGGGCACGTGTAGTTGTGCATTATACGATCATAACAGTGGCTCAATATAGCAGGAGTTGGGTTAACAGAGAAAGATAACTTTTCACAACTGATTTACTCGGGACCCATGCAGTTTTGTACTACATGTGCACATCAATTACCTAAACATGTTGGGGCACGTGTAGTTGTGCATTATACGATCATAACAGTGGCTCAATATAGCAGGAGTTGGGTTAACAGAGAAAGATAACTTTTCACAACTGATTTACTCGGGACCCATGCAGTTTTGTACTACATGTGCACATCAATTACCTAAACATGTTGGGGCACGTGTAGTTGTGCATTATACGATCATAACAGTGGCTCAATATAGCAGGAGTTGGGTTAACAGAGAAAGATAACTTTTCACAACTGATTTACTCGGGACCCATGCAGTTTTGTACTACATGTGCACATCAATTACCTAAACATGTTGGGGCACGTGTAGTTGTGCATTATACGATCATAACAGTGGCTCAATATAGCAGGAGTTGGGTTAACAGAGAAAGATAGCTTTTCACAATTGATTTACTCGGGACCCATGCAGGTTTGTACTACATGTGCACATCAATTACCTAAACATATTGGGGCACGTGTAGTTGTGCATTATACGATCATAACAGTGGCTCAATATAGCAGGAGTTGGGTTAACAGAGAAAGATAACTTTTCACAACTGATTTACTCGGGACCCATGCAGTTTTGTACTACATGTGCACATCAATTACCTAAACATGTTGGGGCACGTGTAGTTGTGCATTATACGATCATAACAGTGGCTCAATATAGCAGGAGTTGGGTTAACAGAGAAAGATAACTTTTCACAACTGATTTACTCGGGACCCATGCAGTTTTGTACTACATGTGCACATCAATTACCTAAACATGTTGGGGCACGTGTAGTTGTGCATTATACGATCATAACAGTAGCTCAATATAACAGGAGTTGTGTTAACAGAGAAAGATAACTTTTCACAACTGATTTACTCGGGACCCATGCAGGTTTGTACTACATGCGCACATCAATTACCTAAACATGTTGGGGCACGTGTAGTTGTGCATTATATGATCATAACAGTGGCTCAATATAGCAGGAGTTGGGTTAACAGAGAAAGATAACTTTTCACAACTGATTTACTCGGGACCCATGCAGGTTTGTACTACATGTGCACATCAATTACCTAAACATGTTGGGGCACGTGTAGTTGTGCATTATATGATCATAACAGTGGCTCAATATAGCAGGAGTTGGGTTAACAGAGAAAGATAACTTTTCACAACAGATTTACTCGGGACCCATGCAGGTTTGTACTACATGTGCACATCAATTACCTAAACATGTTGGGGCACGTGTAGTTGTGCATTATATGATCATAACAGTAGCTCAATATAGCAGGAGTTGAGTTAACAGAGAAAGATAACTTTTCACAACTGATTTACTCGGGACCCATGCAGGTTTGTACTACATGTGCACATCAATTACCTAAACATGTTGGGGCACGTGTAGTTGTGCATTATATGATCATAACAGTGGCTCAACATAGCAGGAGTTGGGTTAACAGAGAAAGATAACTTTTCACAACTGATTTACTCGGGACCCATGCAGGTTTGTACTACATGTGCACATCAATTACCTAAACATGTTGGGGCACGTGTAGTTGTGCATTATATGATCATAACAGTGGCTCAACATAGCAGGAGTTGGGTTAACAGAGAAAGATAACTTTTCACAACTGATTTACTCGGGACCCATGCAGGTTTGTACTATATGTGCACATCAATTACCAAGACGTGTTCGGTCATGTGTAGTTTTGCATTATATGATCATATCAGGTGCTCAGTGTAACAGGAGATGGGTTAACAACGAAATAGACTTATTCACAACTGATTCACTCGGGACCCATGCAGATTTGTATTACATGTGCACATCAATTACCCAAACGTGTTCGGTGATATGTAGTTTTGCATTATATGATCATAATAGGTGCTCAGTGGAGCAAAAGATGGGTTAACAAAGAAATAGACTTATTTACAACTGATATACTCGGGACCCATGCAGTTTTGTACTACATGTGCACATCAATTACCTAAACATATTGGGGCACGTGTAGTTGTGCATTATATGATCATAACAGTGGCTCAATATAGCAGGAGTTGGGTTAACAGAGAAAGATAACTTTTCACAACTGATTTACTCGGGACCCATGCAGTTTTGTACTACATGTGCACATCAATTACCTAAACATGTTGGGGCACGTATAGTTGTGCATTATATGATCATAACAGTGGCTCAATATAGCAGGAGTTGGGTTAACAGAGAAAGATAACTTTTCACAACTGATTTACTCGAGACCCATGCAGGTTTGTACTACATGTGCACATCAATTACCTAAACATGTTGGGGCACGTGTAGTTGTGCATTATATGATCATAACAGTGGCTCAATATAGCAGGAGTTGGGTTAACAGAGAAAGATAACTTTTCACAACTGATTTACTCGGGACCCATGCAGGTTTGTACTACATGTGCACATCAATTACCTAAACATGTTGGGGCACGTGTAGTTGTGCATTATATGATCATAACAGTAGCTCAATATAGCAGGAGTTGGGTTAACAGAGAAAGATAACTTTTCGCAACTGATTTACTCGGGACCCATGCAGGTTTGTACTACATGTGCACATCAATTACCTAAACATGTTGGGGCACGTGTAGTTGTGCATTATATGATCATAACAGTAGCTCAATATAGTAGGAGTTGGGTTAACAGAGAAAGATAACTTTTCACAACTGATTCACTCGGGACCCATGCAGATTTGTATTACATGTGCACATCAATTACCCAAACGTGTTCGGTGATATGTAGTTTTGCATTATATGATCATAATAGGTGCTCAGTGGAGCAAAAGATGGGTTAACAAAGAAATAGACTTATTCACAACTGATATACTCGGGACCCATGCAGTTTTGTACTACATGTGCACAGCAATTACCTAAACATGTTGGGGCACGTGTAGCTGTGCATTATATGATCATAACAGTGGCTCAATATAGCAGGAGTTGAGTTAACAGAGAAAGATAACTTTTCACAACTGATTTACTCGGGACCCATGCAGGTTTATACTACATGTGCACATCAATTACCTAAACATGTTGGGGCACGTGTAGTTGTGCATTATACGATCATAACAGTGGCTCAATATAGCAGGAGTTGGGTTAACAGAGAAAGATAACTTTTCACAACTGATTTACTCGGGACCCATGCAGGTTTGTACTACATGTGCACATCAATTACCTAAACATGTTGGGGCACGTGTAGTTGTGCATTATATGATCATAACAGTAGCTCAATATAGCAGGAGTTGAGTTAACAGAGAAAGATAACTTTTCACAACTGATTTACTCGGGACCCATGCAGGTTTGTACTACATGTGCACATCAATTACCTAAACATGTTGGGGCACGTGTAGTTGTGCATTATATGATCATAACAGTGGCTCAATATAGCAGGAGTTGGGTTAACAGAGAAAGATAACTTTTCACAACTGATTTACTCGGGACCCATGCAGGTTTGTACTACATGTGCACATCAATTACCTAAACATGTTGGGGCACGTATAGTTGTGCATTATATGATCATAACAGTGGCTCAATATAGCAGGAGTTGGGTTAACACAGAGAAAGATAACTTTTCACAACTGATTTATTCGGGACCCATGCAGTTTTGTACTACATGTGCACATCAATTACCTAAACATGTTGGGGCACGTATAGTTGTGCATTATATGATCATAACAGTGGCTCAATATAGCAGGAGTTGGGTTAACACAGAGAAAGATAACTTTTCACAACTGATTTACTCGGGACCCATGCAGGTTTGTACTACATGTGCACATCAATTACCTAAACATGTTGGGGCACGTGTAGTTGTGCATAATATGATCATAACAGTGGCTCAATATAGCAGGAGTTGGGTTAACAGAGAAAGATAACTTTTCACAACTGATATACTCGGGACCCATGCAGGTTTGTACTACATGTGCACATCAATTACCTAAACATGTTGGGGCACGTGTAGTTGTGCATTATATGATCATAACAGTAGCTCAATATAGCAGGAGTTGGGTTAACAGAGAAAGATAACTTTTCACAACTGATTTACTCGGGACCCATTCAGGTTTGTACTACATGTGCACATCAATTACCTAAACATGTTGGGGCACGTGTAGTTGTGCATTATATGATCATAACAGTGGCTCAATATAGCAGGAGTTGAGTTAACAGAGAAAGATAACTTTTCACAACTGATTTACTCGGGACCCATGCAGGTTTGTACTATATGTGCACATCAATTACCAAGACGTGTTCGGTCATGTGTAGTTTTGCATTATATGATCATAACAGGTGCTCAGTGTAACAGGAGATGGGTTAACAACGAAGTAGACTTATTCACAACTGATTCACTCGGGACCCATGCAGATTTGTATTACATGTGCACATCAATTACCCAAACGTGTTCGGTGATATGTAGTTTTGCATTATATGATCATAATAGGTGCTCAGTGGAGCAAAAGATGGGTTAACAAAGAAATAGACTTATTCACAACTGATATACTCGGGACCCATGCAGTTTTGTACTAGATGTGCACATCAATTACCTATACATGTTGGGGCACGTGTAGTTGTGCATTATATGATCATAACAGTAGCTCAATATAGCAGGAGTTGGGCTAACAGAGAAAGATAACTTTTCACAACTGATTTACTCGGGACCCATGCAGGTTTGTACTACATGTGCACATCAATTACCTAAACATGTTGGGGCACGTGTAGTTGTGCATTATATGATCATAACAGTGGCTCAATATAGCAGGAGTTGGGTTAACAGAGAAAGATAACTTTTCACAACTGATTTACTCGGGACCCATGCAGGTTTGTACTACATGTGCACATCAATTACCTAAACATGTTGGGGCACGTGTAGTTGTGCATTATATGATCATAACAGTAGCTCAATATAGCAGGAGTTGGGTTAACAGAGAAAGATAACTTTTCACAACTGATTTACTCGGGACCCATGCAGGTTTGTACTACATGTGCACATCAATTACCTAAACATGTTGGGGCACGTGTAGTTGTGCATTATATGATCATAACAGTGGTTCAATATAGCAGGAGTTGGGTTAACAGAGAAAGATAACTTTTCACAACTGATTTACTCGGGACCCATGCAGGTTTGTACTACATGTGCACATCAATTACCTAAACATGTTGGGGCACGTGTAGTTGTGCATTATATGATCATAACAGTATCTCAATATAGCAGGAGTTGGGTTAACAGAGAAAGATAACTTTACACAACCGATTCACTCGGGACCCATGCAGGTTTGTACTACATGTGCACATCAATTACCTAAACATGTTGGGGCACGTGTAGTTGTGCATTATATGATCATAACAGTAGCTCAATATAGCAGGAGTTGGGTTAACAGAGAAAGATAACTTTTCACAATTGATTTACTCGGGACCCATGCAGGTTTGTACTACATGTGCACATCAATTACCTAAACGTGTTGGGGCACGTGTAGTTGTGCATTATACGATCATAGCAGTGGCTCAATATAGCAGGAGTTGGGTTAGCAGAGAAAGATAACTTTTCACAACTGATTTACTCGGGACCCATGCGGGTTTGTACTACATGTGCACATCAATTACCTAAACATGTTGGGGCACGTGTAGTTGTGCATTATATGATCATAACAGGTGCTCAGTGTAACAGGAGATGGGTTAACAACGAAATAGGCTTATTCACAACTGATTCACTCGGGACCCATGCAGATTTGTATTACATGTGCACATCAATTACCCAAACGTGTTCGGTGATATGTAGTTTTGCATTATATGATCATAATAGGTGCTCAGTGGAGAAAGAGATGGGTTAACAAAGAAATAGACTTATTCACAACTGATATACTCGGGACCCATGCAGTTTTGTACTACATGTGCACATCAATTACCTAAACATGTTGGGGCACGTGTAGTTGCGCATTATATGATCATAACAGTAGCTCAATATAGCAGGAGTTGGATTAACAGAGAAAGATAACTTTTCACAACTGATTTACTCGGGACCCATGCAGGTTTGTACTACATGTGCACATCAATTACCTAAACATGTTGGGGCACGTGTAGTTGTGCATTATATGATCATAACAGTAGCTCAATATAGCAGGAGTTGGGTTAACAGAGAAAGATAACTTTTCACAACTGATTTACTCGGGACCCATGCAGGTTTGTACTACATGTGCACATCAATTACCTAAACATGTTGGGGCACGTGTAGTTGTGCATTATATGATCATAACAGTGGCTCAATATAGCAGGAGTTGGGCTAACAGAGAAAGATAACTTTTCACAACTGATTTACTCGGGACCCATGCAGGTTTGTACTACATGTGCACATCAATTACCTAAACATGTTGGGGCACGTGTAGTTGTGCATTATATGATCATAACAGTTGCTCAATATAGCAGGAGTTGGGTTAACAGAGAAAGATAACATTTCACAACTGATTTACTCGGGACCCATGCAGGTTTGTACTACATGTGCACATCAATTACCTAAACATGTTGGGGCACGTGTAGTTGTGCATTATATAATCATAACAGTGGCTCAATATAGCAGGAGTTGGGTTAACAGAGAAAGATAACTTTTCACAACTGATTTACTCGGGACCCATGCAGGTTTGTACTATATGTGCACATCAATTACCAAGACGTGTTCGGTCATGTGTAGTTTTGCATTATATGATCATAACAGGTGCTCAGTGTAACAGGAGATGGGTTAACAACGAAATAGACTAATTCACAACTGATTCACTCGGGACCCATGCAGATTTGTATTACATGTGCACATCAATTACCCAAACGTGTTCGGTGATATGTAGTTTTGCATTATATGATCATAATAGGTGCTCAGTGGAGCAAAAGATGGGTTAACAAAGAAATAGACTTATTCACAACTGATATACTCGGGACCCATGCAGTTTTGTACTACATGTGCACATCAATTACCTATACATTTGGGGCACGTGTAGTTGTGCATTATATGATCATAACAGTGGCACAATATAGCAGGAGTTGGGTTAACAGAGAAAGATAACTTTTCACAACTGATTTACTCGGGACCCATACAGTTTTGTACTACATGTGCACATCAATTACCTAAACATGTTGGGGCACGTATAGTTGTGCATTATATGATCATAACAGTGGCTCAATATAGCAGGAGTTGGGTTAACAGAGAAAGATAACTTTTCACAACTGATTTACTCGGGACCCATGCAGGTTTGTACTACATGTGCACATCAATTACCTAAACATGTTGGGGCACGTGTAGTTGTGCATTATATGATCATAACAGTGGCTCAATATAGCAGGAGTTGGGTTAACAGAGAAAGATAACATTTCACAACTGATTTACTCGGGACCCATGCAGTTTTGTACTACATGTGCACAGCAATTACCTAAACATGTTGGGGCACGTGTAGTTGTGCATTATATGATCATAACAGTGGCTCAATATAGCAGGAGTTGGGTTAACAGAGAAAGATAACTTTTCACAACTGATTTACTCGGGACCCATGCAGGTTTGTACTACATGTGCACATCAATTGCCTAAACATGTTGGGGCACGTGTAGTTGTGCATTATATGATCATAACAGTAGCTCAATATAGCAGGAGTTGAGTTAACAGAGAAAGATAACTTTTCACAACTGATTTACTCGGGACCCATGCAGGTTTGTACTACATGTGCACATCAATTACCTAAACATGTTGGGGCACGTGTAGTTGTGCATTATACGATCATAACAGTGGCTCAATATAGCAGGAGTTGGGTTAACAGAGAAAGATAACTTTTCACAACTGATTTACTCGGGACCCATGCAGTTTTGTACTACATGTGCACATCAATTACCTAAACATGTTGGGGCACGTGTAGTTGTGCATTATACGATCATAACAGTGGCTCAATATAGCAGGAGTTGGGTTAACAGAGAAAGATAACTTTTCAACAACTGATTTACTCGGGACCCATGCAGGTTTGTACTACATGTGCACATCAATTACCTAAACATGTTGGGGCACGTGTAGTTGTGCATTATATGATCATAACAGTAGCTCAATATAGCAGGAGTTGAGTTAACAGAGAAAGATAACTTTTCACAACTGATTTACTCGGGACCCATGCAGGTTTGTACTACATGTGCACATCAATTACCTAAACATGTTGGGGCACGTGTAGTTGTACATTATATGATCATAACAGTGGCTCAATATAGCAGGAGTTGGGTTAACAGAGAAAGATAACTTTTCACAACTGATTTACTCGGGACCCATGCAGGTTTGTACTACATGTGCACATCAATTACCTAAACATGTTGGGGCACGTGTAGTTGTGCATTATATGATCATAACAGTGGCTCAATATAGCAGGAGTTGGGTTAACAGAGAAAGATAACTTTTCACAACTGATTTACTCGGGACCCATGCAGGTTTGTACTATATGTGCACATCAATTACCAAGACGTGTTCGGTCATGTGTAGTTTTGCATTATATGATCATAACAGGTGCTCAGTGTAACAGGAGATGGGTTAACAACGAAATAGACTAATTCACAACTGATTCACTCGGGACCCATGCAGATTTGTATTACATGTGCACATCAATTACCCAAACGTGTTCGGTGATATGTAGTTTTGCATTATATGATCATAATAGGTGCTCAGTGGAGCAAAAGATGGGTTAACAAAGAAATAGACTTATTCACAACTGATATACTCGGGACCCATGCAGTTTTGTACTACATGTGCACATCAATTACCTATACATTTGGGGCACGTGTAGTTGTGCATTATATGATCATAACAGTGGCACAATATAGCAGGAGTTGGGCTAACAGAGAAAGATAACTTTTCACAACTGATTTACTCGGGACCCATACAGTTTTGTACTACATGTGCACATCAATTACCTAAACATGTTGGGGCACGTATAGTTGTGCATTATATGATCATAACAGTGGCTCAATATAGCAGGAGTTGGGTTAACAGAGAAAGATAACTTTTCACAACTGATTTACTCGGGACCCATGCAGGTTTGTACTACATGTGCACATCAATTACCTAAACATGTTGGGGCACGTGTAGTTGTGCATTATATGATCATAACAGTGGCTCAATATAGCAGGAGTTGGGTTAACAGAGAAAGATAACATTTCACAACTGATTTACTCGGGACCCATGCAGTTTTGTACTACATGTGCACAGCAATTACCTAAACATGTTGGGGCACGTGTAGTTGTGCATTATATGATCATAACAGTGGCTCAATATAGCAGGAGTTGGGTTAACAGAGAAAGATAACTTTTCACAACTGATTTACTCGGGACCCATGCAGGTTTGTACTACATGTGCACATCAATTACCTAAACATGTTGGGGCACGTGTAGTTGTGCATTATATGATCATAACAGTAGCTCAATATAGCAGGAGTTGAGTTAACAGAGAAAGATAACTTTTCACAACTGATTTACTCGGGACCCATGCAGGTTTGTACTACATGTGCACATCAATTACCTAAACATGTTGGGGCACGTGTAGTTGTGCATTATACGATCATAACAGTGGCTCAATATAGCAGGAGTTGGGTTAACAGAGAAAGATAACTTTTCACAACTGATTTACTCGGGACCCATGCAGTTTTGTACTACATGTGCACATCAATTACCTAAACATGTTGGGGCACGTGTAGTTGTGCATTATACGATCATAACAGTGGCTCAATATAGCAGGAGTTGGGTTAACAGAGAAAGATAACTTTTCACAACTGATTTACTCGGGACCCATGCAGGTTTGTACTACATGTGCACATCAATTACCTAAACATGTTGGGGCACGTGTAGTTGTGCATTATATGATCATAACAGTAGCTCAATATAGCAGGAGTTGAGTTAACAGAGAAAGATAACTTTTCACAACTGATTTACTCGGGACCCATGCAGGTTTGTACTACATGTGCACATCAATTACCTAAACATGTTGGGGCACGTGTAGTTGTGCATTATATGATCATAACAGTGGCTCAATATAGCAGGAGTTGGGTTAACAGAGAAAGATAACTTTTCACAACTGATTTACTCGGGACCCATGCAGGTTTGTACTACATGTGCACATCAATTACCTAAACATGTTGGGGCACGTGTAGTTGTGCATTATATGATCATAACAGTAGCTCAATATAACAGGAGTTGGGTTAACAGAGAAAGATAACTTTTCACAACTGATTTACTCGGGACCCATGCAGGTTTGTACTACATGCGCACATCAATTACCTAAACATGTTGGGGCACGTGTAGTTGTGCATTATATGATCATAACAGTGGCTCAATATAGCAGGAGTTGGGTTAACAGAGAAAGATAACTTTTCACAACTGATTTACTCGGGACCCATGCAGGTTTGTACTACATGTGCACATCAATTACCTAAACATGTTGGGGCACGTATAGTTGTGCATTATATGATCATAACAGTAGCTCAATATAGCAGGAATTGGGTTAACAGAGAAAGATAACTTTTCACAACTGATTTACTCGGGACCCATGCAGGTTTGTACTACATGTGCACATCAATTACCTAAACATGTTGGGGCACGTGTAGTTGTGCATTATATGATCATAACAGTAGCTCAATATAGCAGGAGTTGAGTTAACAGAGAAAGATAACTTTTCACAACTGATTTACTCGGGACCCATGCAGGTTTGTACTACATGTGCACATCAATTACCTAAACATGTTGGGGCACGTGTAGTTGTGCATTATACGATCATAACAGTGGCTCAATATAGCAGGAGTTGGGTTAACAGAGAAAGATAACTTTTCACAACTGATTTACTCGGGACCCATGCAGTTTTGTACTACATGTGCACATCAATTACCTAAACATGTTGGGGCACGTGTAGTTGTGCATTATACGATCATAACAGTGGCTCAATATAGCAGGAGTTGGGTTAACAGAGAAAGATAACTTTTCACAACTGATTTACTCGGGACCCATGCAGGTTTGTACTACATGTGCACATCAATTACCTAAACATGTTGGGGCACGTGTAGTTGTGCATTATATGATCATAACAGTGGCTCAATATAGCAGGAGTTGGGTTAACAGAGAAAGATAACTTTTCACAACTGATTTACTCGTGACCCATGCAGGTTTGTACTACATGTGCACATCAATTACCTAAACATGTTGGGGCACGTGTAGTTGTGCATTATATGATCATAACAGTAGCTCAATATAACAGGAGTTGGGTTAACAGAGAAAGATAACTTTTCACAACTGATTTACTCGGGACCCATGCAGGTTTGTACTACATGCGCACATCAATTACCTAAACATGTTGGGGCACGTGTAGTTGTGCATTATATGATCATAACAGTGGCTCAATATAGCAGGAGTTGGGTTAACAGAGAAAGATAACTTTTCACAACTGATTTACTCGGGACCCATGCAGGTTTGTACTACATGTGCACATCAATTACCTAAACATGTTGGGGCACGTGTAGTTGTGCATTATATGATCATAACAGTGACTCAATATAGCAGGAGTTGCGTTAACAGAGAAAGATAACTTTTCACAACTGATTTACTCGGGACCCATGCAGGTTTGTACTACATGTGCACATCAATTACCTAAACATGTTGGGGCACGTGTAGTTGTGCATTATATGATCATAACAGTAGCTCAATATAGCAGGAGTTGGGTTAACAGAGAAAGATAACTTTTCACAACTGATTTACTCGGGACCCATGCAGTTTTGTACTACATGTGCACATTAATTACCTAAACATGTTGGGGCACGTATAGTTGTGCATTATATGATCATAACAGTGGCTCAATATAGCAGGAGTTGGGTTAACACAGAGAAAGATAACTTTTCACAACTGATTTACTCGGGACCCATGCAGGTTTGTACTACATGTGCACATCAATTACCTAAACATGTTGGGGCACGTGTAGTTGTGCATTATATGATCATAACAGTGGCTCAATATAGCAGGAGTTGGGTTAACAGAGAAAGATAACTTTTCACAACTGATTCACTCGGGCCCCATGCAGATTTGTATTACATGTGCACATCAATTATCCAAACGTGTTCGGTGATATGTAGTTTTGCATTATATGATCATAATAGGTGCTCAGTGGAGCAAGAGATGGGTTAACAAAGAAATAGACTTATTCACAACTGATATACTCGGGACCCATGCAGTTTTGTACTACATGTGCACAGCAATTACCTAAACATGTTGGGGCACGTGTAGTTGTGCATTATATGATCATAACAGTGGCTCAATAAAGCAGGAGTTGGGTTAACAGAGAAAGATAACCTTTCACAACTGACTTACTCGGGACCCATGCAGGTTTGTACTACATATGCACATCAATTACCTAAACATGTTGGGGCACGTGTAGTTGTGCATTATATGATCATAACAGTAGCTCAATATAGCAGGAGTTGGGTTAACAGAGAAAGATAACTTTTCACAACTGATTCAGTCGGGCCCCATGCAGATTTGTATTACATGTGCACATCAATTACCCAAACGTGTTCGGTGATATGTAGTTTTGCATTATATGATCATAATAGGTGCTCAGTGGAGCAAGAGATGGGTTAACAAAGAAATAGACTTATTCACAACTGATATACTCGGGACCCATGCAGTTTTGTACTACATGTGCACAGCAATTACCTAAACATGTTGGGGCACGTGTAGTTGTGCATTATATGATCATAACAGTGGCTCAATATAGCAGGAGTTGGGTTAACAGAGAAAGATAACTTTTCACAACTGATTTACTCGGGACCCATGCAGGTTTATACTACATGTGCACATCAATTACCTAAACATGTTGGGGCACGTGTAGTTGTGCATTATATGATCATAACAGTAGCTCAATATAGCAGGAGTTGAGTTAACAGAGAAAGATAACTTTTCACAACTGATTTACTCGGGACCCATGCAGGTTTGTACTACATGTGCACATCAATTACCTAAACATGTTGGGGCACGTGTAGTTGTGCATTATACGATCATAAGAGTGGCTCAATATAGCAGGAGTTGGGTTAACAGAGAAAGATAACTTTTCACAACTGATTTACTCGGGACCCATGCAGTTTTGTACTACATGTGCACATCAATTACCTAAACATGTTGGGGCACGTGTAGTTGTGCATTATACGATCATAACAGTGGCTCAATATAGCAGGAGTTGGGTTAACAGAGAAAGATAACTTTTCACAACTGATTTACTCGGGACCCATGCAGGTTTGTACTACATGTGCACATCAATTACCTAAACATGTTGGGGCACGTGTAGTTGTGCATTATATGATCATAACAGTAGCTCAATATAGCAGGAGTTGAGTTAACAGAGAAAGATAACTTTTCACAACTGATTTACTCGGGACCCATGCAGGTTTGTACTACATGTGCACATCAATTACCTAAACATGTTGGGGCACGTGTAGTTGTGTATTATATGATCATAACAGTGGCTCAATATAGCAGGAGTTGGGTTAACAGAGAAAGATAACTTTTCACAACTGATTTACTCGGGACCCATGCAGGTTTGTACTACATGTGCACATCAATTACCTAAACATTTTGGGGACACCTGTAGTTGTGCATTATATGATCATAACAGTAGCTCAATATAACAGGAGTTGGGTTAACAGAGAAAGATAACTTTTCACAACTGATTTACTCGGGACCCATGCAGGTTTGTACTACATGCGCACATCAATTACCTAAACATGTTGGGGCACGTGTAGTTGTGCATTATATGATCATAACAGTGGCTCAATATAGCAGGAGTTGGGTTAACAGAGAAAGATAACTTTTCACAACTGATTTACTCGGGACCCATGCAGGTTTGTACTACATGTGCACATCAATTACCTAAACATGTTGGGGCACGTGAAGTTGTGCATTATACGATCATAACAGTGGCTCAATATAGCAGGAGTTGGGTTAACAGAGAAAGATAACTTTACACAACCGATTCACTCGGGACCCATGCAGGTTTGTACTACATGTGCACATCAATTACCTAAACATGTTGGGGCACGTGTAGTTGTGCATTATATGATCATAACAGTAGCTCAATATAGCAGGAGTTGGGTTAACAGAGAAAGATAGCTTTTCACAATTGATTTACTCGGGACCCATGCAGGTTTGTACTACATGTGCACATCAATTACCTAAACATGTTGGGGCACGTGTAGTTGTGCATTATACGATCATAACAGTGGCTCAATATAGCAGGAGTTGGGTTAACAGAGAAAGATAACTTTTCACAACTGATTTACTCGGGACCCATGCAGTTTTGTACTACATGTGCACATCAATTACCTAAACATGTTGGGGCACGTGTAGTTGTGCATTATACGATCATAACAGTGGCTCAATATAGCAGGAGTTGGGTTAACAGAGAAAGATAACTTTTCACAACTGATTTACTCGGGACCCATGCAGGTTTGTACTACATGTGCACATCAATTACCTAAACATGTTGGGGCACGTGTAGTTGTGCATTATATGATCATAACAGTAGCTCAATATAGCAGGAGTTGAGTTAACAGAGAAAGATAACTTTTCACAACTGATTTACTCGGGACCCATGCAGGTTTGTACTACATGTGCACATCAATTACCTAAACATGTTGGGGCACGTGTAGTTGTGCATTATATGATCATAACAGTGGCCCAATATAGCAGGAGTTGGGTTAACAGAGGAAGATAACTTTTCACAACTGATTTACTCGGGACCCATGCAGGTTTGTACTACATGTGCACATCAATTACCTAAACATGTTGGGGCACGTGTAGTTGTGCATTATATGATCATAACAGTAGCTCAATATAACAGGAGTTGGGTTAACAGAGAAAGATAACTTTTCACAACTGATTTACTCGGGACCCATGCAGGTTTGTACTACATGCGCACATCAATTACCTAAACATGTTGGGGCACGTGTAGTTGTGCATTATATGATCATAACAGTGGCTCAATATAGCAGGAGTTGGGTTAACAGAGAAAGATAACTTTTCACAACTGATTCACTCGGGACCCATGCAGATTTGTATTACATGTGCACATCAATTACCCAAACGTGTTCGGTGATATGTAGTTTTGCATTATATGATCATAATAGGTGCTCAGTGGAGCAAAAGATGGGTTAACAAAGAAATAGACTTATTCACAACTGATATACTCGGGACCCATGCAGTTTTGTACTACATGTGCACAGCAATTACCTAAACATGTTGGGGCACGTGTAGCTGTGCATTATATGATCATAACAGTGGCTCAATATAGCAGGAGTTGGGTTAACAGAGAAAGATAACTTTTCACAACTGATTTACTCGGGACCCATGCAGGTTTGTACTACATGTGCACATCAATTACCTAAACATGTTGGGGCACGTGTAGTTGTGCATTATATGATCATAACAGTAGCTCAATATAGCAGGAGTTGAGTTAACAGAGAAAGATAACTTTTCACAACTGATTTACTCGGGACCCATGCAGGTTTGTACTACATGTGCACATCAATTACCTAAACATGTTGGGGCACGTGTAGTTGTGCATTATATGATCATAACAGTGGCTCAACATAGCAGGAGTTGGGTTAACAGAGAAAGATAACTTTTCACAACTGATTTACTCGGGACCCATGCAGGTTTGTACTACATGTGCACATCAATTACCTAAACATGTTGGGGCACGTGTAGTTGTGCATTATATGATCATAACAGTGGCTCAATATAGCAGGAGTTGGGTTAACACAGAGAAAGATAACTTTTCACAACTGATTTACTCGGGACCCATGCAGGTTTGTACTACATGTGCACATCAATTACCTAAGCATGTTGGGGCACGTGTAGTTGTGCATTATATGATCATAACAGTGGCTCAATATAGCAGGAGTTGGGTTAACAGAGAAAGATAACTTTTCACAACTGATTTACTCGGGACCCATGCAGGTTTGTACTACATGTGCACATCAATTACCTAAACATGTTGGGGCACGTGTAGTTGTGCATTATATGATCATAACAGTAGCTCAATATAGCAGGAGTTGGGTTAACAGAGAAAGATAACTTTTCACAACTGACTTACTCGGGACCCATGCAGGTTTGTACTACATGTGCACATCAATTACCTAAACATGTTGGGGCACGTGTAGTTGTGCATTATATGATCATAACAGTAGCTCAATATTACAGGAGTTGGGTTAACAGAGAAAGATAACTTTTCACAACTGATTTACTCGGGACCCATGCAGGTTTGTACTACATGTGCACATCAATTACCTAAACATGTTGGGGCACGTGTAGTTGTGCATTATATGATCATAACAGTGGCTCAATATAGCAGGAGTTGGGTTAACAGAGAAAGATAACTTTTCACAACTGATTTACTCGGGACCCATGCAGGTTTGTACTACATGTGCACATCAATTACCTAAACATGTTGGGGCTCGTATAGTTGTGCATTATATGATAATAACAGTAGCTCAATATAGCAGGAGTTGGGTTAACAGAGAAAGATAACTTTTCACAACTGATTTACCCGGGACCCATGCAGGTTTGTACTACATGTGCACATCAATTACCTAAACATGTTGGGGCACGTGTAGTTGTGCATTATATGATCATAAGAGTAGCTCAATATAGCAGAAGTTGGGTTAACAGAGAAAGATAACATTTCACAACTGATTTACTCGGGACCCATGCAGGTTTGTACTACATGTGCACATCAATTACCTAAACATGATGGGGCACGTGTAGTTGTGCATTATATGATCATAACAGTGGCTCAATATAGCAGGAGTTGGGTTAACAGAGAAAGGTAACTTTTCACAACTGATTTATTCGGGACCCATGCAGGTTTGTACTACATGTGCACATCAATTACCTAAACATGTTGGGGCACGTGTAGTTGTGTATTATATGATCATAACAGTGGCTCAATATAGCAGGAGTTGGGTTAACAGAGAAAGATAACATTTCACAACTGATTTACTCGGGACCCATGCAGGTTTGTACTACATGTGCACATCAATTACCTAAACATGTTGGGGCACGTGTAGTTGTGCATTATATGATCATAACAGTGGCTCAATATAGCAGGAGTTGGGTTAACAGAGAAAGATAACTTTTCACAACTGATTTACTCGGGACCCATGCAGGTTTGTACTATATGTGCACATCAATTACCAAGACGTGTTCGGTCATGTGTAGTTTTGCATTATATGATCATAACAGGTGCTCAGTGTAACAGGAGATGGGTTAACAACGAAATAGACTAATTCACAACTGATTCACTCGGGACACATGCAGATTTGTATTACATGTGCACATCAATTACCCAAACGTGTTCGGTGATATGTAGTTTTGCATTATATGATCATAATAGGTGCTCAGTGGAGCAAAAGATGGGTTAACAAAGAAATAGACTTATTCACAACTGATATACTCGGGACCCATACAGTTTTGTACTACATGTGCACATCAATTACCTATACATTTGGGGCACGTGTAGTTGTGCATTATATGATCATAACAGTGGCACAATATAGCAGGAGTTGGGTTAACAGAGAAAGATAACTTTTCACAACTGATTTACTCGGGACCCATACAGTTTTGTACTACATGTGCACATCAATTACCTAAACATGTTGGGGCACGTATAGTTGTGCATTATATGATCATAACAGTGGCTCAATATAGCAGGAGTTGGGTTAACAGAGAAAGATAACTTTTCACAACTGATTTACTCGGGACCCATGCAGGTTTGTACTACATGTGCACATCAATTACCTAAACATGTTGGGGCACGTGTAGTTGTGCATTATATGATCATAACAGTGGCTCAATATAGCAGGAGTTGGGTTAACAGAGAAAGATAACATTTCACAACTGATTTACTCGGGACCCATGCAGTTTTGTACTACATGTGCACAGCAATTACCTAAACATGTTGGGGCACGTGTAGTTGTGCATTATATGATCATAACAGTGGCTCAATATAGCAGGAGTTGGGTTAACAGAGAAAGATAACTTTTCACAACTGATTTACTCGGGACCCATGCAGGTTTGTACTACATGTGCACATCAATTACCTAAACATGTTGGGGCACGTGTAGTTGTGCATTATATGATCATAACAGTAGCTCAATATAGCAGGAGTTGGGTTAACAGAGAAAGATAACTTTTCACAACTGATTTACTCGGGACCCATGCAGATTTGTATTACATGTGCACATCAATTACCAAAACGTGTTCGGTCATCTGTAGTTTTTCCATTATATGATCATAAAAAGTGCTCAGTGTAGCACGGGGTCGATCGTGGGGGCCCTGCCTTCGGCCTATGGGAACCAAAGTTTATTTTTTTTTTATTATTATTATTTTTTTTTTTTTGCGGTTCCCCGATACCGGACAGGACTTCCGTGGCCTCCGACACCACACGGAAATCGCGCCGGCGATTAAAATCACAGCCACTCCCCACACCTGTGGGGTCAGTGACTGTAAACACCCGAATCGTGTGCCCTAAGTAGACGAAGGGACCCCAGGATAACTGCTTTCTGCATTTGGCCTGCTAGCCATTCGGCAGATTTCTGACAGGCCGGTATGGTCTTCAATTGCGAAAGCAGCGTGGGCTTCATACCTCCGAGTACACCGATTATGAGGACGACCGTCTTGACTGAGTAGCCTGGGTACAGCACTAGGAGCTCGTACCGGAGATCACGATATTTAGTCCGTTTTTCCTCCTCTTTCAAGGCGATGTTTGTTTCAGCGGGTGCCGAAAACTCGATGACGTACATCACCTTGGTTTGGTGGTCTATGTCAAGCTCAAGAGTCCACGGCCTCCCCGATGTCGTGGGAGGTATAACCGTGGAACGGACGATTTAGGATGCAAGCTCCTATTGAGATGCATCTTCTTGCGGGTTACTACATCAAGTTGACGCAGCTCTTCTCTAGTCCACTTCACTACTCCGAAAGAGTAGAGAAGGATCGGAACGGCAAGCATATTTGTAGCAGACACCTTGTTCTTTCCCGACAGTTCTGAAGACCAGATCTGTCGGAGTAGGTGCTGATACTTGCCGCGGAGAGCGTTTTTCACTACACTCACTTCTTGGGTGGAGCGTTGCTCGACACCCAAGTAAGTGTACGACTCTCCGGCATCTAGATGGTGTAAGATGCTTCCGTCCACGAGCTGCGCGTCCTCTCCGTAGTCACCGCATCGTCCTCTCTTGAGATGGATCAGTGCGCATTTGTCCAACCCGAACTGCATACCGACAGCCTGCGTGTACTCCTGTACCACCCTAAAGGGCCTGTTGGAGATCCCTCCCTCCAGAGGCATAAAGTTTAAGGTCATCCATATAAAATAGTTGGGTGACCTTATGCCTCCTGTCGCCGGGGGTACCGCAGTTGTAGTCACGAGTTTTCCGGAGCGAGACGGATAATGGCAGTAGTGAGATGCAAAACAGAAGGGGGCTGAGGGAATCTCCCTGAAATACTCCTCTTCTGAATGTTACCGACTCTGTTTGGACTCTATCGTTACCCGATGTTATGGTAAAGCGAGTCCTCCAGAGCGGCATCAGTTCTTCAATACATCTCACTACGGGACCGGGTACCACAAGACATCGGAGCAAGTGAACAATGAGCTCATGCGATGTCATATCGAATGCCTTGCGGTAGTCGATCCAGGCCATAGAGAGGTTCCGATTATACTGCATGGAGTCCTGCGTGACACATCTGTCGATCAACAGGTTCTCCTTGCAGCCAGCGACACCTCTCTTCGACCCTCGTTGCTCATATATCCGTTCGTAAACCGGTTCAACTGCGTGGAGCACCCGCATGTACAAAATGTGTGTAAACACCTTGTAACATGCGTTTAGACAGGTTATCGGTCTGTAATTCTTTGGGTTGGACAAATCTCCGTTCTTGGGGATCAGCACTGTCCGCCCCTCAACAACCCAAGAAGGGATTTGCTGCTCCCCATTCAACCAGGAATTAAAAATTCTGGCTAAATGGTGGTGGGTGCTCGATAACTTTTTCCACCAAAAGTTATTTATCCCATCGGGACCTGGAGCAGCAAAGTTCTTAGAGCCTTCAAGAGCCCTACGAACCTCTTCTGGGGTTATTGGTTCGCACACTTCCTGTGGTTGCTGAAGCCTTTGACAAAAAGCTTCAAAGTGTGCAAGGGCAGGAGAATCTCGGTTGAGTGGAAGCCTCTCCTCGTAAAGCGTTTTCCAGAAGTTCTCTACCTAATCTGCAGTCGGCGGATTGTCTACAACACGCGGAGGCGGTTGGAAAAGGCGCGAGGGCTTCTCGCGGAACAGTTTATTTTCCGCAAGCCCCCTCGCCCGCCTCACTAGTGACTTTTTGCAAGTCACTAGCATCCGTATCCTGTCGAGACAGTGCTGTTTGGTGGTTCGCAGCACTGCCTCATTGAGTGTGTGATGGACGCGTCTTAAGTTGGCGGCTAATCGACGCACTTTAGGCGTGAACGGCCTGTTGGCCGCCATATAGTCCATCACACATTGGATACGGGATGCGTGTTGCCTCGCCGACCGGATCTTGGCTTCCATCTTTTGTATGCGCCGCTGCGCTCTCTCCTGTGGGGAAGTGGTATTTCGCCTCTCCACCTGAGACGAGCGTTGAGCAGCGGCATACACGGCACAATTTATGTGCCAGATGTCAGCCTCTTCTGGTAGCGCTGTACGAAGTTCAGCGTCCACTCTGGCCAGATCTTGTGGCCTGGAGGTTTTCAGACGGTGTAACCCCCATCTGGTACTGAGGTCCTCTGGTATTGGCGGAACGAGGAGAGCTACGTCCTCAACCGGTGAATGTGGCGGCTCTTCGGCCACCTCATTCACCGGTCCAGGAGCAGCCCTCACGTAGCCCCTACTACGAAGGTGGGATACATAGTCACGCAGATTTTGTGGCGTGAAGGCGCTATGCTCTGGAAGCCTCTCACACCACAGAGCATGCATCCGCGCCATGTATCCCCTCCGCGCGGGCTCACTGCTTTCATAGCAATGCAGAAGCTCATCCCTCAGTTCATCTGTCCACTCAAAGCGTCCGTGTTCATTGCGTACGTCATCAACGGGCGGTCTATATTATTATTATTATTATTATTATCGAACCAGCTACTTTCTCAGTATTATTACTGGAGTTTCTTTAACCTATCCTCCGCGGTCTTGGTAAGGTTCAGGTTCGGTGGCCATCTGAGGAAGAAAAATTCATGTCAACCCTCAGCATTAAAAAATTTTCTTATAATGTGAGTTGTCTGGAGAATGGCTGCTTTCTGTATAAGGGATACTAAATAAGTTGGTAAATTTAATTTGGTTAAGTTCTCCGTTATGTTCCTTGTTACCATTCCATCCGTCGATATCACTATAGGTATTATTTTAACTTGTTTCAACTTCCACAAGTGTTTCAGCTCAACTGCAAGATTTTCATATTTTGTTATTTTATGGATTTCCGTTCTAGATAGGTTTTGGCGAAGGGACTGCAATGTCAATAATTGTTCCAACACCATTCTTTTTATCTATCAGGAGTATGTCAGGCCTATTAAAATCTATTGTTCTATCGGTTAGTATAGGCCTATCCCAGTAGAGCAAAGCTTCTGCAGACTTGAGCACAGGGGTTGGACTATATTTATAATACGGCGGCGGGTTATTCAATAGCTTAAATTTTTGGCCTAATTGTTGGTGAATAATTTTGGCCACAGCGTTATGACGGCTTAAGTAGGCATTATTAGCTAGTGCAGGGCATCCCGCCGAGATATGTTCTATAGACTCCCCTGTGGTATTGCACTTTCTACACCGGTCTTCTTGGTTGTTTTTAAGGATGTGCTTCTCATAATTACGGGTCTTGATGACACCATCCTGAATTGCTATCATGAAGCCTTCGGTTTCAGGATGCAAGTAACCTTTCTTTAGCCATAAAATTGAAGTGTTTTTATCGATTTCATTCCTTTCCAGGTCGCTTGGGTACTTGCCATGTAACACTTTGCTCTTCCAAGACGTTTTTCGTTCTGTTGTAGATCTTTTGACATATTCCTGATGTGGATCTTGCAACTTTAGAGGTGTTAAGGAGTCATCAACTAAAGCTAACTGTTTGTATAGCGAGTTTTTCGATTTCTGAAAATAAGTCCTCAAACTATTTTCCTGGGATAAGCACAATTGGGAGATGTTCAGTAAACCTCTGCCTCCTTCCCTTCTTGGCAAGTAGAGTCTATCCACGGATGAGTTAGGGTGTAGCATACGAAATTTGGTCAGGAGGCGTCTTGTTAATCTGTCGAGCTCTTGCAAATCTGTAGTAGACCATTTCAGAATACCGAAAAAATATGTAAGAACTGGCATTGCCCAAGAGTTTATCGCAACTATTAGGTTCTTTGCGGACAACTTGGTATTGAGAAGCTTGGTAAGTCTTTTGCGATAACTCTCTTTATATTCAGTCTTCAATCTCGTATGGTCAATCCTGGAGTTCTGCATTATACCCAGGTATTTATAGGTTTCTTCGGGAGTTAGATTCTGAAATTGACATACTACATTTGCAACCTTTTCCTGCTCCCCGCGTCGAATGGAAACAGTGGCGCACTTTTCATTTCCAAAGGACATTTTGATATCTTCGCTGAATATTGTGCATGTCTTAATTAGAGATTGCAAATGCTTTTGAGTTTCGGCATAGAGTTTTATATCGTCAACATAGAGGAGATGTGATAGGCGCTCCGGATTTTGCTTGCTAGGTCTATACCCCATCTGATTGTTGTTCAGGATTGACGATAATGGATTTAGAGCTAGACAAAACCATAAAGGACTTAAGCTGTCGCCTTGAAAGATACCACGTCTTATATTTATTGTACTTAATGTTTTCTGGTTAAGTTGTATAGATGTTTTCCAGTTTTCCATAAGGTGGCAAAGCACTCGAGTTATTTTTGGGCAGACTTTGTACAGCGTTAAGACTTGGCGCAACCAGTCATGAGGAACAGAGTCGAATGCCTTCCTGTAATCAATATAGCACATATACAGGTTACGTTTTCGTGCTCTTGCTTGTTCTAGTACTATGGCATCAACAGTTATTTGTTCCTTGCATCCAGCTGATTTTCTCATGCATCCTTTTTGATGGAAGGACATCAGATTATTATTTGTACAATATTCGTAAAGATATTCATTAAGGACTGAAGTTAGCAATTTGTAGATTACAGAGAGGCAGGTTATTGGCCTGTAGTTTGATGCTTCTTTTTTGTCGCCTTTTTTAAATAACATATGTGTTACACCCACTGTGAGTAATTTTGGTGTAAGGTCTGGTTTTTCTAAAATTTTATTGAATGCTTTTGTTAGATTATAGTGGGTAGATGGAAAATTCTTGAGCCAAACATTTTGCATTCGGTCTGGACCAGGCGACTTCCAACTGCGCGTTTTTTTAATGGCATTTGATACTTCCTCAGCTGTAATTTCATGGATATAGAACCCTGGTAGCGCCGATGCAGACGCTTCTACTTGTGGCATCCAGACAGGTCTTGGATTAGCGGTTACTGGGTCTGACCATATCGATTCCCAATATTGACTAAATTTCTTTTGGTCTATTTCATCTGTATATATGTGTTCTTGATTACCGCTTACTTCCAAATTAGTATAGAACTGTTTTTGATTGAGATGGAATAGTCTATTTTGTTGCACTCGCTTAGTTGTTTCATTATACCTCCTCAACCTAGCTGCTTTTAATCTCAACTTTTGCCTCAGGGTGTCTCTGTATTCCGCTAGGATTCCCATAACTCCTGGATCTTGTAGAGTTATTCTAGACTTTTTCATAAATTATTTTTATTATTATTATTATTTTTTTTTTTAACAAAAAACCAGTCACCCTACTCTGTGGCTCCGACCCTCACAGAGGGGAGCTGGTAATACCAATAGCCACTCCCCACGCCCGTGGGGTGAGTGACTACCGGGTCCGCGAATGGTGTGCCCTGAGTAGACGTAATGAACCGAGGATGACAGCCTTCTGCATTCTGCCGGCTAAGATCTCTGCCGAATCTCGGCATGCCGGTATGATCTTTAGTTCTGAAAGCAGCGTCTGTCTCATTCCACCGAGGGCTCCTATAATCAGTACCACTATTTTAACAGAATGGCCTGGATAAAGCCTGCGGAGTTCGAAGAGCAAATCTCGATATTTTGTCCGTTTTTCCTCCTCTTTCAAGACAATGTTGCTCTCAGCGGGAGCTGAGAATTCCACGACATACATTGTCTTGAGTTGGTGGTCGAAGAGTACTATGTCAGGCTTGTTGGCTTGTATTTGCCTGACGGTGGGAAACGAGTAGTTCCAATAAATTAGGCACTTCTCATTCCCCACAACGGACTCAATATCCCCCGGAACGTAAGGCAGCACTGGTGTTTCGTCTATCCCATACGAGTGCCTTAGATGATAGTAAAGCACTCGTAATGCTGCGTTGTGTCTATGAATATAGGCCGAGACTGCGTAAGTCGGGCAAGCCGACAGTAAGTGCATTACAGTCTCCGGCGCCCTGCGGCAGGCCCTGCAGCTGACATCAGGGACCTCCATACCCATGACACGACGTCGATAGACGAGAGTGTTAAATACACCATCCTGGCAAGCCATTATGAATCCCTCGGTCTCAGACTTCAGCCCAGCTGACCTTAAGAAGGCGAAGGTCAGCCTTTCGGATAAGCCGAGGTCTTCTATATTTTTATAGAAGATCCCGTGCAATGGCTTATCCTTATGCAGCTGCAGAAGGATGTTGTGTTCTGCAGCTCTAATGTGGGCTTTTAGTCGAACGGGTTCCAACTCGGTGACAGAGTCGGGGTTTACCCGCTCGACGTCGAAGATGAGACCAAGTTCATCGGCTGCTCTGCGTGCTGCCTTAAAGAGAAAAGCTCCTACCTCTGCATTTTCATGGTCTCGGACCATGCAGAGGAGGGGATCCGAACTCCTGATGACCTTACATGCTCCCTCCAGAACCATCCTGCTATGGAGACTCTCCAAGCTCAAGAGTCCACGGCCTCCCCGATGTCGTGGGAGATATAACCGTGGAACGGACGATTTAGGATGCAAGCTCCTATTGAGATGCATCTTCTTGCGGGTTACTACATCGAGTTGACGCAGCTCTTCTCTAGTCCACTTCACTACTCCGAAAGAGTAGAGAAGGATCGGAACGGCAAGCATATTTGTAGCAGACACCTTGTTCTTCCCCGACAGTTCTGAAGACCAGATCTGTCGGAGTAGGTGCTGATACTTGCCGCGGAGAGCGTTTTTCACTACACTCACTTCTTGGGTGGAGCGTTGCTCGACACCCAAGTAAGTGTACGACTCTCCGGCATCTAGATGGTGTAAGATGCTTCCGTCCACGAGCTGCGCGTCCTCTCCATAGTCACCGCATCGTCCTCTCTTGAGATGGATCAGTGCGCATTTGTCCAACCCGAACTGCATACCGACAGCCTGCGTATACTCCTGTACCACCCTAAGGGACTGTTGGAGATCCCTCTCTCCAGAGGCATAAAGTTTAAGGTCATCCATATAAAATAGATGGGTGACCTTATGCCTCCTGTCGCCGGGGGTACCGCAGTTGTAGCCACGGGTTTTCCGGAGCGAGACGGATAATGGCAGTAGTGAGATGCAAAACAGAAGGGGGCTGAGGGAATCTCCCTGAAATACTCCTCTTCTGAATGTTACCGGCTCTGTTTGGACTCTATCGTTACCCGATGTTATGGTAAAGCGAGTCCTCCAGAGCGGCATCAGTTCTTCAATACATCTCACTACGGGACCAGGTACCACAAGACATCGGAGCAAGTGAACAATGAGCTCATGCGATGTCATGTCGAATGCCTTGCGGTAGTCGATCCAGGCCATAGAGAGGTTCCGCTTATACTGCATGGAGTCCTGCGTGACACCTCTGTCAATCAACAGGTTCTCCTTGCAGCCAGCGACACCTCTCTTCGACCCTCGTTGCTCATATATCCGTTCGTAAACCGGTTCAACTGCGTGGAGCACCCGCATGTACAAAATGCGTGTAAACACCTTGTAACATGCGTTTAGACAGGTTATCGGTCTGTAATTCTTTGGGTTGGACAAATCTCCGTTCTTGGGGATCAGCACTGTCCGCCCCTCAACAACCCAAGAAGGGATTTGCTGCTCCCCATTTAACCAGGAATTAAAAATTCTGGCCAAATGGTGGTGGGTGCTCGATAACTTTTTCCACCAAAAGTTATTTATCCCATCGGGACCTGGAGCAGCAAAGTTCTTAGAGCCATCAAGAGCCCTACGAACCTCTTCTGGGGTTATTGGTTCGCACACTTCCTGTGGTTGCTGAAGCCTTTGACAAAAGGCTTCAAAGTGTGCAAGGGCCGGAGAATCTCGGTTGAGTGGAAGCCTCTCCTCGTACAGCGTTTTCCAGAAGTTCTCCACCTGATCTGCAGTCGGCGGATTGTCTACAACACGCGGAGGCGGTTGGAAAAGGCGCGAGGGCTTCTCGCGGAACAGTTTATTTTCCGCAAGCCCCCTCGCCCGCCTCACTAATGACTTTTTGCAAGTCACTAGCATCCGTATCCTGTCGAGACAGTGCTGTTTGGTGGTTCGCAGCACTGCCTCATTGAGTGTGTGATGGACGCGTCTTAAGTTGGCGGCTAATCGACGCACTTTAGGCGTGAACGGCCTGTTGGCCGCCATATAGTCCATCACACATTGGATACGGGATGCGTGTTGCCTCGCCGACTGGATCTTGGCTTCCATCTTTTGTATGCGCCGCTGCGCTCTCTCCTGTGGGGAAGAGGTATTTCGCCTCTCCACCTGAGATGAGCGTTGAGCAGCGGCATACACGGCACAATTTATGTGCCAGATGTCAGCCTCTTCTGGTAGCGCTGTACGAAGTTCAGCGTCCACTCTGGCCAGGTCTTGTGGCCCGGGGGTTTTCAGACGGTGTAACCCCCTTCTGGTACTGAGGCCCTCTGGTATTGGCGGAACGAGGAGAGCCACGTCCTCAACCGGTGAATGTGGCGGCTCTTCGGCCACCTCATTCACCGGCCCAGGAGCAGCCCTCACGTAGCCCCTACTACGAAGGTGGGATACATAGTCACGCAGATTTTGTGGCGTGAAGGCGCTATGCTCTGGTAGCCTCTCACACCACAGAGCATGCATCCGCGCCATGTACCCCCTCCGCGCGGGCTCACTGCTTTCATAACAATGCAGAAGCTCATCCCTCAGTTCATCTGTCCACTCAAAGCGTCCTTGTTCATTGCGTACGTCGTCAACGGGCGGTCTATCCGGTTGGGCCCCACCACCTTGCCCTTGACCCCTATCCGAACGGGGTCGATCGTGGGGGCCCAGTCTTCGGCCTGCCGGAACCAAAGGTTAGAGCCTGTGGGTGGTTAGCCCTGCAGGCCCACGACCGACACCAGAGGGGAAGATGCTTTCCCCTCCCGGGTGCACTAGGGCTGCCGGTTCGGTTTTGCACCCCTAGCTGGAGTAAGTGGTGGCGCTACTCACCAAAGGCTTAATAGATGGAAGTTAGCCCCTCCTTATTATTATTATTATTATCCGTTGAAGTCTCCACCACTGGTGGGTATGTAGACACATGTCGGCAGCAGCAAGACATTTGTAGCTATTTCATTTATATGGTGCAGTTTAAAAAGGAGCGTACTATTGAGGTAGTGCAGAGTATCACGGCTTTTTGGATAGTTGCAATCTTATCGGCGATACCTAGTTTACTCAAATTTGCTATGAGAGTTTTGGGAATTATACCAGTAGCTGAGATTATTAGAGGTACAACAGTTACATTTTCTTGGTGCCACATTTGCTGGATCTCTTGCCCAAGTCGTTGATACTTTCCATCTTTTTCAGCGAAGCAGTTTTGGATATTGTGGCAGTTAGGGATCCCTATATCAATAAGGCAAGTTTCTTTCAGGACTTTGTCGATTAAGATGATATCTGGCCTGTTGTGGACGATGGTTCGATCCGTCAGCACAGACCGGTCCCAGTACAGTCTGTGAGTATCGTTTTCCAAGACTGCATTGGGCACGTACTGGTAGTAAGGCACCATTTCTTTCAACAATCCATGTCGCCAGGCTAGCCCTTGGTGTACAATTTTTGCCACTTGATTGTGCCTAGTCAGATATTCAGTGGCTGCTAACATTTGGCAAGCACCTGTTATGTGCTGGATAGTTTCGGACTGCTGGTGACATCTCCTACACTGATCATCCTCGGCATTGACCCTCACGATGTATTTGAGGTAATTTTTGGTGGCGATGACCTGATCTTGAATGGCGATCATGAAACCTTCTGTCTCAGCGTAGATATCAGCACGTCCCAGCCAGCCACATGAAGCTTTAGAGTCGACATGTGGCTGACTGAGAACGTTCGCATATCTACCATGTAGTGGCTTTGACATCCATCCCTGCCTCTTCCGTTGCATATAGGTAGCCTCGGCATCATGTTCAGTGCCATCATAATGGAGTAAGTCCAGTGGGGTGTACTTGTTGTCCGACGTCCTTATGGCCTGATGCAAGTTGTTGTTCTGCTTTGCAAAGTACTTTTGAAGCCTACATGTTTGGTTCCTGCAGAGCCTGCTGATGTCAATTAGGCCGCGTCCTCCTTCGTGGCGTGGTAAGGTGATCCGCTCCACTGCTGACCTTGGATGGTGCACTCGATATTTGGTCAGCAGACTACGTGTAGCCCTCTCAACATCTCCCAACTCAGTTTCCGACCACTTAATAACACCGAAAGTGTACATTAGAATCGGAATGGCAAAGGTATTAAGCGCTTTAAACACATTTTTTCCATTCAGACTTGACTTGAGAATATCGCCAACTCTTTGGAGGAATATTTGCGTGGCCTTGGAGCGGATGTCCTTATGTTGGATGCGTCGGTTTTGCTCGAAGCCTAGATACTTATACGCCTCATCCCAGTTCATAGCATCAATATAATGTCCATCCATCAGTTCGAACCCTCGTTGTATCACCCGGCTTCCCTCGATATTAAGTCTACAACACTTATCCAGTCCGAACGACATCTGGATGTCATTGGAGAACCGTTCTGTGAGCTGCAATAAACTGGTGATATGTCTATCAGTGGCTGCGTACAGTTTGATGTCATCCATATACATTAAATGGGATAACCTATACTGGGTTGCATCAGCTCCTTTGATGAGGAATCCATATCCAGTGCCATTAAGGAGTGCCGATAATGGGTTCAGTGCGAGACAAAACCACAATGGGCTGAGGCTGTCTCCTTGGAAAATGCCTCTGCTGATAGGAATAGGCTCTGAGCAAATGGACCCTCCCTTGTGATATAAGTGTAGAACAGTTTCCCAAGATGACATTAAGTTCTTAAGCGCCTCTACTAAATTAGGTGCCACTTTATACAACTCAAGTACGCGAATGAGCCAAGAGTGGGGCACACTGTCGAAAGCTTTTCTGTAGTCTATAAATGCAGTATATATTTTCCGGGACTTATGGTAAGCCTGCTCCATTACCACTGCGTCAATGATGAGTTGTTCTTTGCAACCTTGTGCCTTTCTGATACAGCCTTTTTGCTCTTTAGCCAGTACAGAGTGTTGTTCTAGATGGCTATAGATCTTGTCAGCCATACAAGATGTTAAGATCTTATACAGAGTACATAAGCAGGTGATGGGCCGATATTTGGAGGGATCTTGGGTGTTACCGCCATCTTTGGGAAGTAAGAATGTCCTACCTTTTGTCATGTATGTCGGGATTTGATGTGGTTCGCTGAGGAATAAGGAGAAAAATCTGGAAAGATATGAGTGAATGCAGGGCAGTCTCTTGAGCCAAAAGTTGTGGATACTGTCAGGGCCTGTAGCCTTCCAATTTGGGGTTTTGTTCACTGCAGAAGTGACATCCCTTACCGAAAATTCTACATTGGCCATAGCAGGTATTCCAGAGACTCTATCTTCTTCGGATGTTATCCAGGTGGAATTCTCCACATGCTCTGCCCTGTTGGCCCATAATTCCCTCCAGAAGTTCTCAACACTCTGGCTAGTTGGCGGTTGACTTACATTTACATGACTGCCCTCTCTTAAATTACGATAGAACTGTTTTTCATTGTGCAGGAATAAAGAGTTTTGCTCCCTTCTTTTGGCCGACTGTCTGTATCTGCGCAATCTGTTAGCTTTTACAGAGAGTTTCTGGCGCAAGGTGTCCAGAAGATGCTCTGGGGTGCTATTTGGAGGGTCCCGTTGCGTGTGAATCGCCATACTTCTCTGTAATTGTTGATAAACGTTTCGTACTTTGCGGCTTCTATTTCCTGCAATATATTGCGTTACCCTGCCTAACTGGGTTCTTAATCCATCTACTTCACGAGATAACCGGTGGTCCCAAGCTGGCTTCCGTTTTCGAGGTGGCGGGCTCGATCTGGCCATAGTGATTTTTCCTCCTGTAAATCTGACAATAGCAACAGCTGCCGCATAAATTGCAGTCTGAAGATCATCGAACTGCTTCACGTTTTCCAATAAGTACGATGGTAGTATTATAGAGTTCATCATCGCTGCGGCATTTGCTAACTTCCTAGATGAATTCTGCCTTGGAATGGGTGGTCTTAGTAAAGGGTCGGTGCCTTCGAATTCCACCACGGCACCTCTAAACTCCAGCATGAGTCTTTGGTCAGCAGGATTTCCAGTGTCTTCTTCAATGTGGGCAGCGACTGGGGGGTCAGCATCCTGGCCAGGGAGCGTTTGCTCCAGTAGGGCCCCTAATTCTTCAGCACCCTGATCTAGTTGAGGTGGCGGCTCTTCGACCTCACGAAGGTGCAACTCTCTGGCCACTTCTTGCCTGATTTGAGCTAATCTAGCTTCAGGAATAAGATTCCTTTTTATTATAGTGCGCCTCTGATCTGCGACACGTTGTTCAGTTACTTGATAATCAGGATATCTCTGCTGAAAGGCTTGATGTAGCAGTAGCCTGTATGCTCCTCTTTCTGTTTCATTTTTCGTTATGTTGTAGTAGCAACGCATGATGCATTCATTCATTTCCGTTGTCCACCTCATGCGTTGCCTAGCTCTTCCAGCTAAAGTGGAATATTATTATTATTATTATTATTATTATTATTATTATTATTATTATTATTATTATTATTATTATATTGGAAGATGTTTGCATTGTATGTCTATTTGAAAATGTCATAATAGCCAGACGGTATATATACAAATTTGTAAGAGTAATTATTTTAGTTTCTTTGAAGTAAGGTCGGCATGATTGAATTGGGCGTAGTAGACACAAATTCCGTAATGCCTTTTTCTGGATAATAAAGGTACTTTCTACGTTTGTGGAAACTCCCCAAAATTCTATACCGTACTGCAATATACTGTCTACGAACGGCGGTGGCGGCGGCTGCTTGGTGAGCCGGGCCCGTTTCCGCCCCGTACGATGCCGGCTGTGGTTGTATTGGAGACGTGCCATGTTGTACTTCCAATTCCGGAAGTGGCTGTGAGGTTGTTTGCATAGGGCCCGAAGTGGCCCGGGGCGAAGCCGGGGGGTCGTGGCTTGTCCTCGTCTGTAGGGCTAGGTGCTGCAGGAGTATTTCGGTGGTGTTCGTTAGCCGTTGCACCGCTTCTGTGAGTGCCTGTGTTAGCTGTTGCACCGCTTTCGTGAGCGCCTGTGTTACTGCATCAGCTTGGCTTGGGTTCCTCCCACTTGGGGTGAGAGCAGGGGTAGCAGGCATTACTAATGGCGGTGGCTGTACTCCTTGAAGGCTTCTGGTTGTGGAGTCCGTGGTTGCAGTAGGTAGGCGTTGGCTAGTGGATGGTGTGAGGAAGGGCTGTGCTTCTTGTCCCCTTCCCGGGGTTGGATATGCGTTAGGGCTAGGGGCAGCCCCCTGGCTGGCCGGGGCTGAATCCCATTGACCGGTGAAAAATCGTCGGGCCGCGACGTTGGGCGACAAGGGGTCCACCGTTTCCCTTACCAGACCTGACTACTCTTGACTGATAAGAATTTGACGGGCCGCGACGTTGGGCGACAAGGGGTTCGCCATTTCCCCTACCAGACCTGAGTCCTCTTGACTGATGAGAATTCGACGGGCCGCGACGTTGGGCGACAAGGGGTTCACCATTTCCCCTACCAGACCTGAGTCCTCTTGACTGATAAGAATTCGACGGGCCGCGACGTTGGGCGACAAGGGGTTCACCATTTCCCCTACCAGACCTGAGTCCTCTTGACTAGTAACGAGAGCGTCCGGGACCTGGGGCGAACGGCTCTGTGTTGGTGGCGAGTCTACCTGGCTAGATGGGACGCCGTCCCTCTGCCTAGATTGACTCCTGGTGTTCATAACGATTTCTTTTGTAATGCACTAACACCCACTTCACTCTTCACCACTACTGTGCACTCCAAACTACTAATTAGGCAGGTTGTGGAATAAAATAAATATTTACTATAATACAATACAGTCTTCAGGTAGAGGTGTCAAAGGCAGGCGCGAACTGATTGATCGATGTGTAGCGGACGACGGATGCGAGCGGACTGATGCAGGGCTAGCGGGCGTGCGCATATTTATAGTTTCCCGGCGGTGTGACGTAGCACGGGCTTTGCCGGTCGCGAGCTGTTGCGCTGCAGGGCTTCGCCGCGTGGCTATTTTGTGCTATGTGTTGGGGCTGTTTTGCCCTATAACTTTTTTGGTGTTTATCGTATCGAGCTGTACGATACGTCAAATGAAAGGTCTTTTCCTGTAGTTTCCGAAAATGACTTTGTGAATGCGCGTACTTTAATGTTTATAAAGTTATAGTGAATTTTGTGTGGAAAAAAATAATTTTGGTCCCGAATTTTCGCGGTTTTTTTCCCTCATCTGCCGATGACAATACTATAAAAATAAGCATAGTATACCGATTTTGCTGCGTCAAAACCCAGCTCTGTTCTAATTGTTCCAATTGCAAAAACTGCTTTACTCAATTTTTTGTTTAACTCTGAAATATGTTTTTTCCAATCAAGATGTTGATCAATGTAAAGGCCTAAAAATTTTATGTCAGTAACTGGAATTATGTTACCGCTGTCTGTGGAAATTATGTTTGGTTGTATATCTTTGTTGGGTTGAAAAATTATATTAACCGTTTTTTCTAAATTTAGTAATAATTTATTAGCCGTAAACCAGTCTAATATGTTCGATATTGTACCTTTAGCCAAATTTAGTAGTTCAGCTTGGATTGAATGATGGAATAAGATACTTGTATCGTCTGCAAATATAAAAAATTTTGTTGATAAAAAGTTTTCAACAATATCATTTACATATAATAAAAATAATATTGGGCCAAGTATAGATCCTTGGGGTACACCGGTTTTTATCGGATGTCGAGTGACTTTTTTGAAGTAGCCGGTTCTCTACATATTACTTCCACATACATTGGACGATTTTTTAAATATGAACGAAACCAGTCATTTAGTATGCCCCTAATTCCATAGAATTCCAGTTTCTCTAAAAGTATATTGTGGTCTACACAGTCAAATGCTTTAGATAGGACATAGAAAATGCCGAGGGGAATTTCTTTATTTTCAATAATACCGTTTAAGTTATTAATTAGGTTGAATGTAGCATCAGATGTGTTTAGGTTTTTAGGAAAGCCATATTGTGATGTTGTAAGGAGATGTTTTTTTTTTATATATTGGACTAATTGTCCTTGCACTGCGAGTTCTAATATTTTTGAAGGAGAAGGTAATAATGAAATTGGTCTATAACTTTGTGGTAAATATTTGTTACCTTTTTTATACAAAGGTTTTACCAGGGCAGGCTTTAAACAGTTGGGGAATATTCCGTTGCCTAAAGAGATTTTTATTAAGTATGCAAGGGGACTCTTCAGGGTGGCAATATTTTCTTTTATTAATGCTATTGGTTACCATCGTATTCCGTTGATTTCTTTGGTTTTAAATTTTTAACCATTCTTTCAATATCAAAGTCTTGTACTGGTTGAAAAAATATTATCAACATTTAATTTAATTAAGTATTCTTTTGCGAATAAATTACTTGAAATATTTTTCGTTAGGTCTTTTGCAGCGCCTATAAAAATCTTTAAATGTTGTCTATGTCTAGTGTTATATTTTCAGAGATTTTGCAATTGTTGTTCTCATTTGTACTTTTATTTATAAAGTTCCAAGTGGTCTTAATTTTGTTTTCTGAATTTAATAACTGACTGGGGAAATATGTTTGTTTTGAAATGTTTATAGTGTCTTTAAGAATTTCACAATATTTAAGTATATAAGTTAAAATATTTTCATCATTTGTGAATTTTTTTATAAGTAGTAGACACCGTTTATTGTTACAGGAAATTCTAATACCTTTTGTGATCCATCCATTGCGATTTTCAGTTGAGTTTATATTTGTTTTTTTGATAGGGAAGGCAAAATCAAATGAATTGTTAAAAATACGATAAAACATTTCGAATGCAGAATTTGGGTCAGCTTCTGTATACAGCGAAGGCCAATCTGTTTGCATAAGTAGATTTTTAAATACTGTTTTATTTTTTTCGTTAAAAATTCGTTTTTCTATATATATACGTTTAGAATTTAGAGAATTTTCCGTATTTTCGAATGTTATTATTTGTGCATTATGATCGGCAAGGCCGGTTTTGTATATTATAGGCCTGACCATTATTGGTGATGATATTATCCAGTGTAGATCTCGAGTTTTTTGTTATTCTGGTTGGAGAGGTGACAGTCATTTTCAAGTTAAACATATTTAGCAATTTTACAAAATCGGTTTTTGATTTATTGTTTGTTTCAAAATGAATATTAAAGTCACCACAGATTACAGTTTTATTTTATTTTTAAGACGGTTATTTAAATTGTACAATAAGCAATATAATAGGTCTTGGAAAGTATCTAACTTACCAATAGGAGATCTGTATATGCAAAGTATTAACATTTTTAATGATTTACTTACTACGGCTGTATATTCAAAATCTTTTTCTGCTTGTGACACATTCAAATTTTCCACCTTCTCAAAGTCACTATTTTCGTTAGCACATATAAGAACGCCACCATGTTTGTTAATAGTTCTACAAAAAGAGGAAATGATTTTATAATTACTGAGTTTGATGGATGATATTTCACTATGTTGCAACCATGTTTCTGAGAGACAACAAATATTTATATGGTTATTTGTATTTTTAGTATTAAAGCCTTCTAGGAAAAGTTGCATGTCGTCTATTTTATTTCTTAAGCACTGAATGAAAGGCAAAGACCCCAACCGAAAATTTCGCTGGGAAATTTCTCGGTGTAAATACTAGTGCATAGAAAATGTATTTAACAAACAGGTTTTAACATCAAGTTTGATTTTGTCAGCTATTAATTGGTCTTTGCTTATAACGATCATGTATGATAGTAATTTATTTCTTAAGCAGTTTTATCCTATAAAAATTACAGTTCGCTCAGTTGGAGTGTCCCACTTAAAGGCAGCATCCCTAGATAACATTATTCGTGACAATATGTCTTCCCGGATTTATTAACCACGATCGGTTAATTGAAAGTTACTACAAGTTGTTGAAACCAGAATTTATGAAAATATAACAAAGATAAATTAAAATTATTAAAATAAAATACAGTAAATATTACCACAAAATTATATATGAATTCAAAATACCGAATTCTCGTTGCAGGATATCCCCGTGCTGGACTAGAATTCATCCTGTCTAGCGCACATTGCGCAGTCACATGTGAACCCGGCAGTCGTCAATCAACGGCATAGCAAAATGTTTATAACCGGTAACTGTCACACAAGCTATCAATAATAATTTCGCTTATTAAACATTAAGTACTTTTATTAACTACTTAGTTTAAGTACAAAGCCTTGTCATGACTCCATCTTTAGTTGACAGTTTTGCTTGAATATTACCTGATTTTTTTTTCATTTTATGTAAACGGTTTGCTTATTTTTGCGTCCACCGATTACATTCTGGACAAAAAAAATATTTTGGTAATACATGTGGTAAATAAGAGGTCCTCTTTCCGATATTTTCTAAATAGGAGATTTAGTTACAAATAAGATCATCAGAGAAGATAGAACTTTTGCACTTTCATGGTCAAACTCACGACAAATTTTAAAGCAATTTTACGATTAAGTTTATTTGGTTCAGAAAGGAAATATTACAACTAGAGTATATGAGAATGGCATAAAACCAGCTTCAATAGGAGAACAGGATATTGAATTTGACTAATATGATGAACAAGAGGATAGCTCTGGCATCTAGATGGCGACAGAAAATGAGTTCGCCCCAGGGTCAGAGCGACAATACGATACCACACAAGTTCAAATCCATGCATGTACCTGCAGATGAGCCATGTTCAAGTCAGAGCAGTTCTGAAATCCAAGCCATTGCTGCCATAAATCCTTCTAATCCATTCAAATTTAAACCAAGTTAGTTGCTGAGTTTTAACCCATTACTAGTTATTTCTTTGTAGTCCAGCCTAAATAGGGCTTTTTCCGAGAAGAACCTAAAGTCAGGACTTTTTTTTATATAAAGTTGTACGTTTCGATGTGTTGATGGACATAGTGTTAAATGGCTGCAACATTTTAATCTGGGAAAGTTGCTTAAATATGTGTATGTGTAGGTATTTATTCCAAAATTGTATATAGATCGCTTATATCACGAAAGCTATGCATTTTTTGTATGTTTTCATCGGTTTTTTATGCAATCACCAAAAAATGCATATGACATAAATTAAAAATCGATATCTCGAAAACTCTGCATTTTATCAAAAAATCTCAAAAACAAAATTTGTTTAGATCAACGTTTTCTTCAAGGAAGCAAAAAAAAAATCATATATTTTCCAGGTCCTTTTCATGATTCCGGAAATGCGTATGGAAAATGTCTAGGTTACTCCATTGTTTTCTTGTAGATAACGCCAATCTGAACACATCTCTTTCTTTGTCATTTAAAAAAAAATACACATCTTTCGTGTTATAATCAGATTCGCACAATTCAACGCGCTTTTCTGAAGTCGCAGAAAACATGTGGAAAATGTCCGGATTTTTTTTGCTCTCTTGTAGAAAATGTCAATCAAAGTACTTTCTGATTCCTGTAATTTTTCGAAAAAATGCAAAGTTTTCGTATTATAATCATATTTATAAAATTTTTTGTGCTTTTCCGGAATCGCGAAAATGTATTAGTTTTTTTTATTTTCTTATAGAAAATGCCGATCTAAACTATTTTTGTTCTTTGACATATTTTAATAAAATGCATAGTTTTCGAAATATCATCGGTTTTTAATTTATAATACCCGTTTTTGCTCTTATTGAAAACATCGACCTGAGCATTTCTTCTCTTGGTTTTTTTTTTTAAAAATGCGCAATATTTGTGATTTAAGTGATTTTAGTACAGAAGAAGTAGTTAGGTAGGCTAAGTTGGTTCGAATCCAGGGCCTCAATCTGCCTACTCCCCAGATTTCACCGTGGTCAAGAAAATGGGTAGGAGAAAAACATATCTGAAGGAAAACTGTCAGGAGAAAACTGTTGGTAGGACTGGTTCGATTCCTGGGTAGTAAAGTAAAATGTACCAAAAAGCCCAATGACCTGGAAAAAATTGCACACTCGAATTTATCAGGCTCAATGTTATCAGGATTACTTAGAAGATCTAAGGCCAAAAAAGTGACCTTCCCCCCTTTTGCTTCAGCCGCCATCTTGACAAATTTTTGAATTGTTTTATCTCGTGCTATTGGTCGCACGGAAAAAGTTATTGAACAAAAAATGTTGTAAATAAAATTCTACATATTTTCGGTAATTGCCGAACTCGAAATATTAACTCCTCTGCATAGAGGAGTTAATATTTCGAGCGGTAGAGGGCGCCGAAGTTACCAAAAAAGTTTTTTGAAAACAGTGTTGTGAAATTCAACTTACCAGCTGTTTAGGTAAAAATATTAGCCATACACACATACCCAAATAAATTCGATTCCGTTGATTTTGGATTTTCAATTGTTTTTTGGTAAATTCGGCGCCCTCTACCGCCCGAAATATTAATTTCTCGGCATCGTGGCAATTACTGAAAATATAAAATTTTATTTACAACATTTTTTGTTTAATAACTTTTCCCGTGCGACCAATAGAACACAAGATAAAACGATTCAAAAATTTTACAAGATGGCGGTTGATGCAAAAGAGGAGGAGGTCATCTCTTTGGTTTTAGACCTTCTAAGTGGTCCTGATAACATTGAGCATGACATATTTGAGTGTGCAATTTTTTCCAGGTCAATGTACTATTTGACTGAACAAGGTTCCAGTCTACCTACTCCTTAGAGACAACTCTCTAAGGAATCCTGAATGAACAGACGCATATTTTGAAGTAAACAATAATATGAAATGTGGAAATAGACTTTTATTGAAATAAAATATATCAAAATAAAATAAACAGAAAAGCAATTACAAAAAAATAAAAATAAATATATTATTCTAATTTTGATAGATAGGTTCATCCTGCTCCTTTTTTTGTTCAAAATTTTACCTGCTAAAGAAAGTGCAGATGTCGTATTTCGACCCAAATTCCAACACAGACCGCGCATTCTAAATTCAAGGCAGAGAATTCGTGTCTTGAATTGATTATTATAAATCTATCCAGATTAGATGTCAAATAAGTTATATTAAAAAATAATAAAATAAAAGGGGAACCAATAAGTGAATGATGGCGAGTGTTAAATAAAACACTTGCCACATAATGTTTTTATTGAAACTTGGAGAATTTGGAAAATTAAATCTTATCAAAGCTGCAATTTGATATAGAGGTAAGTAATACTAAATTGCCATACTTTAACTTGATCTACACGTAGTTGTCCTATGTTCACTAACTAATAAGATGTCCTATATACTTAAAATAACCGATATACACTTTTGGAATATATAGTTTTTAGTTTGTTTTAAATTACAAGACACAAATTGTTCAAGTTAAAAATGGATTAACTTTATATAACCACAGCGAGTTGAGTTTTTGATTTTCTTAAGTCGTTCTAGAAATCTGTATTAGAATATAGATTTGTAAAAATTCATCACTGATATGTCCAAAGTTTAAATTTTTTTGTTAAATTAATATAAAACAAAATGGCTACCACTAGTCTATACTTAAGTAAATGTTAATTTCCCTTGCTAAAGAATATTTCAAATTTCCTTTGTAACTCTTTTAATAATAATTTTTTCTCTCAATTATTTTCAGTAAGTACCATCCACATTTTTCATAATCGTATTGCAAAAGTTTCCAATATGTAATATTACTTTGCCTTTACCTTTTTTAAAATAGTACTGGATACTATTTAGTTACTATTTATTTCTAGAGTACATCATTCACAAGAAGTCTCGGTTTCCATTATATAAACTTTAATTGCTGTAAACCAAAATTCAGACAAACCCAAAGTGTAATTTGTAAGGCCCGTATTATTTACACAAATATTCCAGTGCACTAACTCCTTCCGTCCACTGGTCTCGCAGCCGCAATTGGAGCCTATTAATCAAGACGCCCTATAGCAAGCACTCTTGTGTATCTTATTTCCCCATTCCAATTTAATGAAAACGGCAAAATAGGACCATTCGGTCAATATCCTGCTAGCGTTAAGCTACTTCCGATAGTCATTTGTCTTTGGATAAGAGTATTAATGCAAATAGGGACCTAGTTGTAAGCTACTAGACTACAGGATTAGATTTTCAGGAGCAATAATTGGTATTGGTGGATCAGGTCAGGAATTAATGCTGATCAGCTTGTATACCAGTTGAAGGGAATTTGTTTACATGATTCAAAAGGTAAAGATTTTTATTGTTTACTACAAAATATGTAAATAAATCAGTTAATTAAACTAATCACGGATTTTACAATAAATTACGTTTCTGTACAGGTGTGAAATACTTTTAAGTGAATCACAGTATGGTCATGTAGTGTTGTTACTTATATTGTCTGAAAGTTATTTGTGGCATTCTACGAATATTCTTTTCTTTTATTTGGGTTTCAGTTTCCAGTTACGAAAAATATTTTAATCTGAAAAACGGTACGCATTTACATACATTTTGAAACTTAATAAGGGAAAAACAGATTGTAATTGCAAAATACAAATAATAATCCTTTAATTGACATGACTATCATTCATATGCCAAAAAGAGTTTTGTCCATTTCACACAGGCTTGTTTTATCAAAAGGTTTAAATTTTGCAATAAACCCGAAATTTGTTTCAAAATGTGATATAGTAGCGACAATAGAAAAAAACGCGTCAAAATTTATCAACAAATAATGGGAATAAATATCGCGTACGGGCAAAAATTGCTTTAGATAAGCAATACAAAATAAAAGATAATTTAACTCCAGAAGAAAAGCTATCGATAAATTCTTTAAAACGCTATGAAAGTATAAAAATACTGCCAGCAGACAAAGGTAATGCCACAGTAATTATAGATTAAGATATATAAATAACACAAAGATCATGACTCTTGTAAATGAGGGACCCTACTCAAAACTAAACAAAAACCCAACAGTCAATAGAGAGCAAAAGTTACAGAACATTGTTTAAATACTAACACGAATTTAATGATTTTCAACGACGAACCTTACATCACATCATAGTAAGCCTCGTCATTTTTATGGCTGACCAAAGACACATAAACAAAACATTCCTTTAAGACCAATTGTTAGTTCTGTTAATTTACCATGTTATAATTTGGCAAAATTTTTACTTAAAATTATTGATCCATTATCTGGAAATACCGGTTTATACATTAAAAAGAGTCAACATTTTATAGACAATATTTATGAAAACGATATTCATGACCTATTTTCAATTGGAAAATGAGTTCTATCAGCAGAATTTTGGTATGGCAATGGGGTCTCCATTATCACTAATGTTACATGTTTACACATGTTCAAAATTTTAAAACAAACCTGTTGTCTGGTGGAGATATGTTGACGACATCTTTGCAATTTGGCCTCATGGTGTTGATTTACTAGATATTTTTTTAGAAAATATAGATAGTAAGGAACCGTTTATTAAATTCACATTAGAAGTAGAAAGTAGGAATGAACTACCGTTTTTAGATGATTTAATTAAAAGGGTAAATAATACAATTGAAACAAGCGTTTATAGAAAACCAACACATACTAATAGATATCTAAATTTTAACTCAAATCAGTCAATAAATATTAAAAAGGTGTTTTAAAATGTTTATACGACAGGGCCAAAATAATTTCATCTAATAATGAAGTATTAAATAACGAGATAAAAAATATCAAAAAGTTCTAGTACAAAATCAAGCCTTTGGTAGAGTATTCATAAATGTTGAAAATAGGGACAAACAGATACGACAAAAACCTGAACGTCATTATACAGCAATAATTCCTTATGTATACGGGCTATCGGGAAGTTACGCCGTATAAGTAACAAATTTGACGTTAGGACGGTATTTCAAACGGGGAACACTTTAAGATCTATTTTAACAAAAACAAAACCGTTAAACAGAGAACAAAGAGTCAAAAAACTGTATTTAAAATATCCCGTGCGAATCTGATAAATGTTATGTGGGTGAGTCATCCAGGCCTTTCAGTGTGAGGTTGGATGAGAGCAAGAATTACATTAGTAAGAATGAAATTCAGAAATCAAAGATTTATGAACATGCTTGGGAAAACGGACATAGAATGAACTGGGACTCGGCAAAAAATTTTAACAAAAGAGGCAGATAACAAAAAAAGAAAATTAATGAATCAGCAATAATCTTATTAAATGAAGATAAATGCGTATCGAATTGTTCTGTACATATTTGTACAACCTGGCTACCAATGTTAAAAGAAGAGCTTAACAAACTCAACATCATCTAAAAGAAAATATCATCAGTTCTGTGTAAATAGTAGGTATCTATGGAAATAATATAAACATAATCATAAAGCTGTGTATTTGACATACACAGCAAATAAGTGTTTAAAAAAAAAACTTTGAAAAAGGAAAGAGACTATTTTTCGAAACGTCAGCAAAATACATTATTTCTGTGTTTATTTTGATTTATATTATTTGTAAAACATAACCTTTGACTGTTCCTTTGACGTAAACGTTACGGGCGCAGAGGCTTCTTTCCAATATTTTTTTTTGTAGATTCGGTGATTTGTTTTTAAAGAGGATAATACATGCGGTAAAAAACCCAAATAAAAGAGAACAAGTAATTATGTTTCAACGTTGTAATCCTCACCCATCCTTGATTAGCTGTCTTTTAATGTTTGTGATTGATCTATTAATCAAACCAATATTCTCGAAATTGAAGATTGATATTCTTCGACCCACCGTAACTTTAAGGAAACTTCTAAGGAATTTGCTTTCTTTAAGTATTAAAGACAAAAGTTACGTCCAATTTAACTAGAAATATAAGCCACTCACAAGATGGTCGGACTGACAATCGGTGTACTCGGCCTATCTAATCGGATGAAACCTACATTGCTTTCAGAATTAAAGACAATACCGGCCCGGCCTACCAAAAGTCAGCCGAATGTTAGCATGCCAAATGTAGAAAGCAGTCATCCTGGGGACGCTTCAACTGCTTAGGCCACACGATTTGGCTTAAAAGTCACCAACCCTGCGGGATGTGAGGAATGGTTGTAGTTAATTCGCTGGAGCTTCTGCCGTGAGAAAGTTGGAGACACGATAGAATTGTCCAGCTTCGCTCTTGCAGAAAAAAATATGTTTTTTAGTAGACAGAATACCAGTGCTACCTTATATCCCCAGAGAGATCGAGTCAGTAGTCGAGAAAGAGGTGCCAAATTAATTAGAACTACTCGTTCTCGACCGCCAGGCTGATCTAAGCAAATAAGCCTGACATAATCTTCCTGTGAACCACCAGACCAAAGTGATGTATGTCATCGAATACTCGGGACCTGCTAAGGTAAACATCACCTTGAAGGCGGAAGAAAGCCAGACTAAATACCGAGATCTCGGGTATAAGCTTCGAGTGCTATACTGACTACTCGTTCAATATGGTCGTCCTGATAATCAGTGTACTGCTCTCAGAATTGAAGACAATACCGGCCTGCCAAAAGTCAGCCGAATGGATAGCAGGCCAAATGCAGAAGGCACATGATTCTGGAATCTACGGAACTAGCCTAGCTAGATGTTGGTAGCGGCTCCAGACAATTAAGCCAGTGCTTCTCCAGTGACTATGTCGCAGGCACGGGATAACTGTCCAGCATCTCTCTAGCAAAAAAAATATTTTTTTTTTACTTTTTTAGACAGTATCCGCCAAAAGTCTGCACCATATGGAAAACTTTTGAGTTTTATTTATGTGATCTACATTTGATTTAAATGAACAATCTTTTTTTTAATATGTAAGCCTATTGTTGTGCAAAATTCCATAGTAAGGGTTCAGAATTACTGAAAATAGTACACAATTGCCCTGTTGCTTTTTGTAAAAATGTTGCCATCATTAATTACATTTAAAAAAATCGGCAGCTACTGGAAGCGGCTGGGGCCTCCCCACTCGGTGGATCTTTGAAGCCGAAAAGAGCATTAAATTGTGTAACAAAACGGCACTAAACGTAATCCGATCTTATCCAAAATCTTTTCAGATCTTCTGGGGCACTAAAAAAACCCTCAACTTAATGAATTTACAACACTCTCTTGCGGCTCGTGCTGCAAATTCCATCTATTCGAGTTATTACCTACATTATCTCTCGTTGAATAATGTACTATTAGGATATTAACAACTTTAACATCACTTGAACGACTAAGAAAGTCTAGTTATCCCAAATACTATAGATTTGTAAAGCAACAAACTGAAAATTGGTAAAGTGATAATCTATAATAAATTCACCAACGAAGGTACAGAAAGCATATGATATTGATATTGTTACATCTACCTTTAAAGTTTGTGACAATCCACTGGTGCAGTCACTAAAAGTTACAAATATGCCGTAATCTTATTAACATGACATGACTCCAACGTTATCGGATGACAAACGATGACAGTGACAATCGTCAAAATTTGCTCATTGCAATCTGATCGCTCGCAGCTGTCTTTGTTAAATGAAACATTAGCATTTCAGTAATTTTACTAGATTTTAGAGGAATATTTGTAGTTTAATTATTCGATTTGTCTGTATATATATTTAAAAACGGCACTAAACGTAATCCGCTCTACTTCTAGAGTAGTGAAGAAACCCTCACACGTGATGTGACGAGTTTCACGACGTAACGGCTACGCGCATCGATCATGTCACGCGAAATGCGATCTGTGGTTCATATTTGCTTTGTTTTTAATTTTTTTCACGGAAACCAAATCGAAAGGGTGGAAGTGTGATATATCGTTGAAATCAGAATTTTAACTGTTTTTCAATAGTTCCATTGCAAATTGATAGTAATTATAAAAAAATAACTTGTTACGTCAAAACGGCACTAAACGTAATCTAGATCTTCTGGGGCACTAAAGAAGCGCACTTGCAAAGTTTCATTCAAATCCGTTCAGTAGTTTCGGCGCTATCATGCTAAAACACATACACACACACAGACATTTTTTAAACACCACTTTTTTGGGTTCCTAGGACCTCAAAACGTAAAGATGTGATGTTATCTCAATTTTCGTTTTTGAACCAATTTTAGTAACCTCTCACAATTTTATTGTATTTTATTGTGGCTTTACGTACTTTTTGCATTGAATTACTTCAAATTAACTCTAAACAAAAAAATGCACAAAAAATTAAATGTTGCATATTTTTGGAAAAAATAAAAAACTAAAATATTTAAATTTTCAAACCAAACTTAACATTTAGATTCTTAATGTACTTACAAACAATTTCACTCTTTCATATTTTGATAAATAAGGGCATTTCAGGCCATTTTAAAATTTCTAATAACATTTTGGAGGTGTCATTATTATTATTATTATTTTTTTTCTTCACGGATACATTCCGGTATTACAACAGCAATCGGTCGGGTGGACAAGATTAATACTGTTTGAACTTAGGTCTCTAAAAACGATCTCACAATGTGCGTCGCGTCGAGAATGACAGATTTCTGCATGGTTCGAAAAGAGCTCCAAGGTATTCCAATTTCACATAGGCATTCTTTCAATTTTTTGGGTATCAGACCCATGGTGGAAATGATTATCGGTACGATCTTAACGTTGCTCATATTCCACATCTGTTCTATCTCCCTCTTTAAGCCTTTATATTTATCCATCTTCTCGGCATGTTTGAGTTCCAAGTTATTGTTGTTAGGTATAGATACATCAATGAGTGTTGCAGTTTTACGTATTTTATCAACAACTGTAATATCAGGTCTATTGTGTCGAACTGTAACATCTGTTATTATTCCCTTGTCCCAATATATCTTGGCGTATTCGTTCTCTATTACAGGTGGTGGTTTGTACACATAATAGGGACTATCTTCCTCAGGTATAATTTTCAGTGCCTTAAGTATTTCGAGGTATACTATTACAGCTACCTTATTATGTCTGTCGAGGTACTTAGTACTAGCTAGGCTCGGGCAACCTGATAATATGTGTTCAATTGTTTCCTGGTGTTGGTTACATTTCCTGCATTTGTCATTTGGAATATCCTCTTTCATTATGTATCTTCTGTAATTTCTGGTGTTCATTACTTGGTCCTGGATACTAACCATGAATCCCTCCGTCTCTGGGAACAATTTTCCATTCTTCAACCACTCTACCGATGAAACTGGATCTACGTCCTGATTTTGCAAGTCATATAAAATCTTCCATGGAGTTCCTTTGATCCCCACTTCTGTATCCTTTCGCCAGTTGTTGTGACTAGGAGTGGTTGGTGCTCTGCATTGCTCAGGTTGAATGGAGTGTATCCTAAGTCTGCCTGTGCTATCATCCTGTGAAGATCGGTGTTTTTGGAGCGGAGGTATGTTCAAAGGCTGTCAATCTGTTGTTGGCAAGCTATTACCACATTCGTAATTCCTCTACCACCTTTCTCCCTAGGTAGCGTGACTCTCTCTATTGATGACCTTGGATGGTGTATTCTGGCTCTAGTAAGTTCTGTTCTGATCTTCCTGTTAATTGCTTCTAGGTCAGTTTCTGACCATTTTACAATACCAAAGGAGTATTGTAGAACAGGTGCGGCATAGCTGTTGATTGCTTTTACAATATTCCTCGCGTTTAGCTTGCTCTTCAAGATATTACGGAGCCTTTTAAGAAACTGGTCCTTTAGGATCTGCCTAATTTTTCCATGCTCAATCTTATTGGTTTGAAGGATCCCCAGATATTTATATGGGTCATCAGCCATAGACTCGATGATAGTAGAGTCGTCTAGTTGTATAGATGGCGATTCTTTCAATTTTCCCCTTTCAATGGTGACTGTTTGACATTTCTTGACTCCAAAAGTCATTCCAATGTCCGAACTGAGTTGATGGGTGAGTTTCAATATAGTTTCCAGCTGCTTTTTGTTTGCAGCATATATTTTTAAATCATCCATATAGAAGAGATGGCTGATTACCATTGTTTCTTTGCCTGCTTTTATAGAAAATCCATATCCTGTTTCTTTGAGGATTCGTGAGATAGGGTTTAACGCTAAGCAAAACCATAGAGCAGATAACGAGTCACCCTGGAAGATTCCCCTCTTTATGTTGTAACACCCCTTGGCTTAAAACCAGGAAGTGTTTCAATTATGCGAACGGCAGCTCTGGGTTATGGGAAAGCGAGGTCGTGGTTCGATATTTACTCATTTGTTAACTTGCAAAAAAAAAATATAAAATAGTAAATATATATATAAACAAAAAAATAGATGTTCAGGGCGCCACCTTAACTTACTATATGAACCATGAGTATTGTGAAAGCTAAGGAAAACAATACTGAGTACCTAAGTTATGTAATAAGCTCACCAATAATATATATCCAGCTAAATGAGTAGAAGAAAGGAAACACACATGTTAATAATAAGTTGACTTTAATATTTGACAATGGGAAAGTTGAATAATTTATTTAGCAATAGCAAAAAAATTTAGTTAAGTTGAAATTTGAATGATTGATAAAAAAATATATTTAATTATGACAAGGTTTAACAAGTATTATTTAAGAAAATTTAGTATGAATATTTGAAAAATGTTAAAATTTAATTAAAATGGTACCATTTCTTACAAGTAAAAAAAATATATGAAAAGTAGAAATTTAAATCAAACAAAATGTTATAAATAATACCACCCAACAGAAGGCCCTGGTGTAACTTTGTTCCAGAATCAGGTATGACTGCAGGGACCCCTCTACAACACGCTGCCTCCACTCTCAAATTGTCTCCACTGTCTACGTGGTCCAAAAAAAAAAAAATCGACGACTCGGATTCTTTCGCTTATTGACCTCTTGCTTCTTAAAATAATACCATCTGTGTGTGGCCGTTACATCGGAAAGATGATATACCAATAATGATATCACACCAAAGAAAATTGCCTCATATGAGGGATACTGGCAACCCTAAGATATAAAAAAAATACACCTTACAAAATGAAATTCAAACGAATTCGCAAGACTTACCCCAAGTGACCTGTGGGGGCTCAGTATCGATTAAAAGCCTAAGCTTATGGCGTGAATAAAAATTATGGCTTGACCAAATTTACTAGTTAGGCTACTGCCCCAAGCCTAAGCACTACCGGCTCCTTCAATGGATCACACTTAAAAGGGCTGCTAAGATGGCTTAGCTTTCTAACGCGGTCTTGCGAATTTTAAAAAAACTAACGATCCCTACACGCAGGTCTTAATTACCAACTCAAATCACAGAATTGTGCTCTTGGCAAAAATCGAACTATAAGAAGAAGAAGAGGAATTTAAAATATCTAAAATTTAACCTTAAAATAGAGAGTGTGCTACTATGTGCTTCTGAAGAAATAAATAAAACAAGTTCATAAGAAACAGGCTGTTAAACCAGCCAGGAAGAGAAGACGTCGTATGTTTACTATATTTCGGTGTTAACTCAAAATGAGGTGTCAAGTGCTTTTCAACCTGAACAAGTTATAATTGCAGTGTTAATTGTCTGAAACGGTGCCGCATTATTTTCATTATTATTTACTTATATATTTAACTGCATGTGGAGCATGTTTTTGCAGGAAAGAAAGAATAAAAAAAATATTTATATTTGTCTAATAAATTCCTTTTCAGGAGATTTTTCACTGCAACCAGTAATACATTTATCCACATACTGGGTGGCCTAACTCGCTATGCACCAGTTTACTTTTTAAATTGATTACTATGAAAAATGTAGCATATGCAATGCTACACTGCCCCTCTCCACCATTAAAAATATATCCTTTGAAGAAGGGTATATTTTTACAAAATCATGAGTGTTTTACTTATTATCAGTTTTTATAATTTTTTTACTTAAATCCTACAGTTCCCAAATTTTGCTTAAGTACTAAGTTAGTAATAATTCTACCCGAATATAGCTAATTTTAACGCATCCATTTCTCAGGAGTTGTAAAATCTGCCTATCAACTAGTCTTATTTACAAGATCCTAAATACTAACTAAAATCTACTAGTACGTGCAGAAAAGTAAATGCAATCTTTTGCATTTCTATCAGTAGAATATATACAATAGGGAATATGTACAATAGGGGGTAATTCTTATCGAATTCACGGAGGGACAATTGATCAATTGATAAAGGGGAATAAGCGAAGGCTTATTTTTTTTTTGGGACAAGAATATTTGGCGTCAATATAGGGAAATATAGCATATGATTAAGCCATCTCAAGCAAGAAACAAAATAAAACAGTGAAGTGTTTTAATTTCTTACTAGGAAATGAAATGAACTCGAACTATGTAAGAAGTTTCACAACGGTACTTAAAAAAATGTAAGATTACATTGATAGCTTTTGTTGTATAAAAAGATTTCTAAACTTCTTACGTTACAACATAGATAAATTGTAGACCTAAATTCAACATCGGAAGTTGTGACAAAAAAATGACTTTGTGCCATAAATCTACATAAATTTCAAATTTAACAACTCCAAGAAAAATGTGACTATCTCACGAACAAAAAAATTACTTATTGGCCTAGTGAATGTGAATTAAATAGCAAAGGTTACTGTCGGTATACCAGAGGTGTTGAAAATTAATTTTAGTTGAAGTATCTAGGTGACAGAAAAATTTTACTCTGACAAATAAGAATTCGATCCTAGATAAGGCTTTAACTGACTTATGTGCCAGGTGCCAGCATCTGTACCGTCCATATTATTTAACTCATACACTATGCGTGATTTAACTGTACGCACCTTGCATAACACATACCTAGGTGCCAACTTAGCCGAAAACTGTTTTTCAGCATCCGAAAGAACATGATTGCGTCTCCAAACTTTATCGCCTACTCTAAACTGAAAGTCTCTCCGACGTAAATTGTATTGTCTAGAATTTCTCTGATACATAACATTTAATTTCTCTTGCACTTTTCTATATAATTCAGGAAAATTTTTAAGATTTTCTGCGTATTGGTCTGCATATCCAGGTTCTAAGTCAAAATTAATATCGCGGATTTTTTCGCTATAAAAATCACCAGATATAGGTATATTTCTGCCAAAAGTTAGAAAAGCGGGACTATACCCTACTGTGTGATGTGTTGAAACTCTCATGGCATGAGCAATTTTGTAAATTTCTTTGTCCCAGTCTTTGTGTCTATTTACAAAACAACGAATTGATGTTAATAAGGTTCTAATATTTCGCTCAGCTGCATTAGTCTGGGGATGATACCGTGCGTTATATAAAACTTGTACCTGGTACTTTTTAGTAAATTTTTCAAATTCTTTCCCAGTCATTTGTGAACCATTATCACATACTATAAATTGACTTACTCCGTAAACTAAAAATACATCATTTTCTATAAACGAAATTAAATTTTTGGCATTAGCAGCACGTACTGGTTTTACCAAAACATATTTAGTAAAGTAATCGGTAACTATAATTGCATGAGTGTTACCTCGTGGTGAACGTGGATATGGACCTAGGAAATCAATAAAAATACATTGAAACGGCATAGAAATTTTTCTTTCTCTACCCATAAGACCCATTGGTGTCGAGTTAGGCATTTTTTGACTATGACAAATATTACAATTTCTTATATACTTAAATACATCTTTTCTTAACTTGGGCCAGTAATAATTCTCGGTTATTTTTTTTAAAGTTTTGTAAAATCCGAAATGCCCTGACGTAGGAATATCGTGGCATTGGTTAAGAATTCGCTCTCGTTGTGATAGAGGGACAACTAATTTCCAATCTGAAGTGTTCGTTATTAAAGGAATATTTTTTGGTAAATATTTGTAAATATAACCGTCTTTTACTAACCAGTGTGGGTAGCGTTCTGGATGTTTATCGATTTTATCCCTCATTTCTAAATACCAGGGCTCTAGGTTATCAAGCAAGATTCCTAATAAATCTATTTCAACCGGAAGGGGTGACCTGGACAATGCATCTGGTACCACATTTAGTTTACCTTTACGGTGAACTATCTCAAAATCAAATTGTTGCAACTGTGTTGCCCATCTAGCTAAAACTCCTGTCGGTTCACGTAATTTGTGAAACCATAAAAGACTATAGTGATCAGTTACAACCGTAAAGCGAGTACCCTCTATAAATGGTCTAAATTTTGTGATACCAAATAATACAGCAGCTAATTCACGCTGGTAAGTTGACCAGTTTCGCTCAGCCCTAGAAAGACTACGACTAGCGAAAGCGATAACTTTTTCAACCCCATCCTGGACTTGTGTCAGTACTGACCCAAGACCAGTTAGACTAGCGTCGCACTGAATGGTGAATTTTAAAGAAAAATCTGGTGAAGATAATATCGGAGCCGAAACTAATGCTTGCTTGATATCCTGGAACGCCTTTTCAGCAGAATCGTTCCACTGTATAGGAAGTTTCTTTCCTTTTGCACCTCTTAACAATTCATTTAAAGGAGATACTACGGTGGAAAAATGAGGAACAAACCTCCTATACCAGGAAGCTAAACCAAGGAAACGTTTAACTTCTGTACTGTTCTTAGGTCTAGGATAATTTACCATTGCTTCAACTTTATCTGGGTTAGTTCTTAAACCATTTTTATCCACAACGAAGCCAAGATAGTTCAATGAATCCCGAAAAAATTGACATTTGTCATAGTTAATAGTGAGATTAGCAGATTTTAAGCGATTAAAAACGTCATCTAAAAGTTTAATATGTTCGTCAAACGAACCACTTATTAAAATTACATCGTCTAGATAAACAAAACCAAATGGCTCTAATTCTGGGCCTAGGATAGAATCCATCAGTCTTTGTTGTGCTTGAGCACTGTTTGTCAAGCCAAAAGGAACTACACAAAAATGAAATAAACCCCTACCGGGTACACTAAAGGCTGTTTTTTCTTTACTTTCCTCTGACAGAGGTATCTGCCAGAAGGCACTTTTTAAATCAATGCTCGAGATAAATTTTGCACCTTTTAACATATTTAGAATATAATCTACTTTAGGAAGTGGATAAGAATCAGATTTAGTGACTGAATTTAATTTACGTCCATCAAAGCAAAATCTATAGGTGTTATCTGATTTTTTAACTAATAAAACAGGTGAGCACCAACTACTAAATGAGGGTTCTACTACACCTAAACGTAACATTTCGTCCAGTTGACTATTTAATTCTTTTAATAAATAAGGTGATAACTGATATTGCCTTTGCTTGATTGGTCTAGCGTCACCGGTGTCTATGTGTTGAATAAATTTACTGGTTCTACCTAGTTTTCCAACTGGTGACAGCGTCTTAAATTTTTCCAAGGTTTTATTCACAAGAACTTGATCCTTAGGACATAATACAGATGTTGATTGAATGCCACTATCATTAGTATTTAATGTTTTATTTACTACACTAATATGGACCTGCATTGATTGGTTATCCATTTCCCAAGTATTTGTGTGAAAATTTAGAGAAAGGCCAAAGATTTTTAAAGATTCGCTGCCTAATATAAAACCATGACAAATAGAAGGGACTATTAAAAATTCTACTAATTTACATTTAGTTTCTAAACAAATAGGTAATAAAACTGAACCAGAAACTGTCTGTTTTCGACCCTCAGCTGTTGTTACAAATTCTGATTTAATAGAACAAATTTTAATTTTATATTGATCTAAAATAAACAAACCTTCACTTCCTATGACAGACTGATTTGCACCTGTATCTATAAGTGCTGTTAATTGTTGATCATATAAGTTAACAGTAATATAAGGACGATTATCTAGTGGTTTTTCAACAAAGACTGGTGATACTTCTAAGGTACTGGTTACCTTACTAGTTTCTAAATAAAATTTTTTGACATAATCTAGCCAAGATTGCCATTCTGATTTTGAAGTAAATTTTCGACATTTATTTAAATTAGGTTGCATATAAGAAATATTTTTATTAAATTTATAAGACGTTCTTTGAGAGGTAGGTATTGAAAGAGAAAAATTTCTATTATACGTAGGAGACTTTAGTTTGGAATTCGTAATCGTTCTTGAATATATTACAGGTATGGTCTTTTTAAACTGTGACAAACGACGACCAACAACGTTTGCCTGCGATACTAGTTTTTTTGACACTTTGAACAATTTCTGGACGTTACATTTGGATTGCCATATTTAAAACAAAATATTTTAGGTTTGTCCCTGCACGTTTGAAATGTATGGTTAGGTTTCTGACAATTCCAGCACGTGATAGCAGAAACATTTCTGGTTTTACTCCTAAAATTGTAATTCCTCTTACTATTCGTGGAGGTACTAGCGGATGAGGTACTAGCAAATGAGCTACTAGACTCTCCAAAATATGCCAAATCAGTTTGAAACACATTAGAACTTTTAGGTGGAGGTACATAATTATGTCTTATGCGATCTACTTCATCTAGCTTACGACAAATAGTACACAAATCATCAGTATCTTTTATATCTACCAAAGCAATTCTAGATGTATAACGAGGTAAAATTCTCTCCTTAATTATTTTAAGCTTAGTTGCTTCTGCTGGAGGACGAGATAATCTACTAAAGTATGATTCCATAGTAGCAACATAAATGTGAATAGGTTCTTTTTCACCTTGAGTTCTTTGCTTAATTTCATCCCAGAGATCATCGTCATAGCTCTCTGACAAGAAATCACGCATTAATAGTTTGACTAAACCGTCCCAATCAGTAGCTAATTTTTTGCTTATAATATTTTTTACCCACAATTTGCCAGGACCCTCAAATAATTCGGTCACTGTAGAAAATAACTCTTTTTTATCAACATTACGAGATACTGATAATTCATTTACTTGTTCTAAAAATGTATGGACACTCATATTTTTTGTATCAAACTTTAAGTTCCATTTGTATACAGGTACTGACTTTCTATAATTTTGAACAGGTGAAATAGACCTTCTCGCAACAGGATTGTTAATGCTAGTACTAGGACCAGGAGAACTAGCTAGTTGTGAATTTTCAGATACAGTTACTTTTTCTCGTAAATCTGCATCAAATTCTATGCAAGTTGCATGAGCATCGTCTTTAAAATCTATTGCCTCACCATCCATATTTTCTAAAATAGGCATTCTTAACACACGATTATGAATATGACAAAGACGAGTCTCAATTCGCTTATACATAGAATCCGAAGCAGGACCGTCGAAATCAACTATTAAACTTTTAATAGACTCTAATGTATTTTCTATAATTTCCTTTTCGGAATCATAGTCAAAATTTGGATCTACATAATCTACTTTACGAGTGCGGTCAGTATCTAATAACCGGTGCAAAATCTTGCGTTTTGCTGCTGCATCTTTTCTACCAGCATTAACACCTCTTATGCGTAATTCATAATTTAACTCATCACTAAGAAGATAAATTGGTTTCATATTATGTGGTTCCATGTTTATGTATGTAACGTATGGAATGAAAGGTATAAAAAAATTTACAAAAATTGTTCAGATTAAAAAAGCATCAACACACAACAAATATCGACAAACCATATAAAAGTAAAATCGGAAATAACTCACAAATAGGTAGAAAACAACAAAAAAACGTGAATACCAACAATGTAAAAAAGGAGCAGATAAAAATATAAAAAATGTAACTGGTCAATAAATAAGTTCAGAATGATAGGTCAATAAGAAATTTAGAATGTTGATTAACTATGGTATTTCTTTCTCACACTCAACAGCTTAATAGATTATTGGTGGCTAGGATATTTATAAAATGCAAAGTTAAACAAATCGGGCCCGCTACGTTGGATGCGCCACTTTCTTGTAACACCCCTTGGCTTAAAACCAGGAAGTGTTTCAATTATGCGAACGGCAGCTCTGGGTTATGGGAAAGCGAGGTCGTGGTTCGATATTTACTCATTTGTTAACTTGCAAAAAAAAAATATAAAATAGTAAATATATATATAAACAAAAAAATAGATGTTCAGGGCGCCACCTTAACTTACTATATGAACCATGAGTATTGTGAAAGCTAAGGAAAACAATACTGAGTACCTAAGTTATGTAATAAGCTCACCAATAATATATATCCAGCTAAATGAGTAGAAGAAAGGAAACACACATGTTAATAATAAGTTGACTTTAATATTTGACAATGGGACAGTTGAATAATTTATTTAGCAATAGCAAAAAAATTTAGTTAAGTTGAAATTTGAATGATTGATAAAAAAAAATATTTAATTATGACAAGGTTTAACAAGTATTATTTAAGAAAATTTAGTATGAATATTTGAAAAATGTTAAAATTTAATTAAAATGGTACCATTTCTTACAAGTAAAAAAAATATATGAAAAGTAGAAATTTAAATCAAACAAAATGTTATAAATAATACCACCCAACAGAAGGCCCTGGTGTAACTTTGTTCCAGAATCAGGTATGACTGCAGGGACCCCTCTACAACACGCTGCCTCCACTCTCAAATTGTCTCCACTGTCTACGTGGTCCAAAAAAAAAAAAAAATCGACGACTCGGATTCTTTCGCTTATTGACCTCTTGCTTCTTAAAATAATACCATCTGTGTGTGGCCGTTACATCGGAAAGATGATATACCAATAATGATATCACACCAAAGAAAATTGCCTCATATGAGGGATACTGGCAACCCTAAGATATAAAAAAAATACACCTTACAAAATGAAATTCAAACGAATTCGCAAGACTTACCCCAAGTGACCTGTGGGGGCTCAGTATCGATTATAAGCCTAAGCTTATGGCGTGAATAAAAATTATGGCTTGACCAAATTTACTAGTTAGGCTACTGCCCCAAGCCTAAGCACTACCGGCTCCTTCAATGGATCACGCTTAAAAGGGCTGCTAAGATGGCTTAGCTTTCTAACGCGGTCTTGCGAATTTTAAAAAAACTAACGATCCCTACACGCAGGTCTTAATTACCAACTCAAATCACAGAATTGTGCTCTTGGCAAAAATCGAACTATAAGAAGAAGAAGAGGAATTTAAAATATCTAAAATTTAACCTTAAAATAGAGAGTGTGCTACTATGTGCTTCTGAAGAAATAAATAAAACAAGTTCATAAGAAACAGGCTGTTAAACCAGCCAGGAAGAGAAGACGTCGTATGTTTACTATATTTCGGTGTTAACTCAAAATGAGGTGTCAAGTGCTTTTCAACCTGAACAAGTTATAATTGCAGTGTTAATTGTCTGAAACGGTGCCGCATTATTTTCATTATTATTTACTTATATATTTAACTGCATGTGGAGCATGTTTTTGCAGGAAAGAAAGAATAAAAAAAATATTTATATTTGTCTAATAAATTCCTTTTCAGGAGATTTTTCACTGCAACCAGTAATACATTTATCCACATACTGGGTGGCCTAACTCGCTATGCACCAGTTTACTTTTTAAATTGATTACTATGAAAAATGTAGCATATGCAATACTACAATGTCGATGTTCCTAGTTTCAATGAGGGTGTCTGGTGTTCTGATACATAGCTTTGTAGACCATTTCTTCATAGAGTCTCTTAGAAACCGCGTTATACGTGTGTCGACGTTATATATTTCAAGAATTTTTACAAGCCAGCTATGAGGAATGGAGTCAAAAGCCTTCTGATAATCTATGTAAGCCATATTGAGACTTCTGTTCTTTTTCCTTGCCTGTTCCAGGATTACAGAGTCTATCGTTATCTGCTCCTTGCATCCCATTGCTCTTTTCCTACATCCTTTCTGCTCTTCAGTTAGAATATTGTTGTCTTCCAAGTAGGTATAGATTTTATCGCATATCGTCGCAGAAAATATTTTGTACAAAGTTGGCAAGCAGGTAATCGGTCGATATTGTGCAGGATCCTTGGTGTTTTTTGACTTAGGTAGAAGGTAAGTGACTCCCTTGGTAAGGAAACTTGGCATTTTGCTGGGGTCATTTAATATTAGGGTAAATTGCGACGCTAGGTACGCGTGGGTACTTGAAAATTTTTTGTACCAGTAATTGTGTATCCCATCCCTGCCAGGTGCTTTCCAGTTGGCCGATCTCGATATGACTCTTTTGAGATCCATTTCAGTAATACTTGTTGGTTCCATCTGCACGTGTTGATTATTCTGAGATTCGAGTTGTATCCAGTGTGCGTCTTCCCGGTGTATGGTTTCATTAGCCCAGATGTTAGACCAGAAGTGTTCTACCTCATCCCTATCCGGAACTTCAAAACTACTGGTGTTGCCAGTTTGCCCTAATTTTCTATAGAATTCCCGTTCACTTCTGGAAAACTGCGCATTCTGTACTTTGCGCTGCAGGCTTTCTTGGTATCTCTTTAGTCTCTTTGCAAGTGCTGCCAGTTTTTACTTTAATGTGTCGAGGTGGTCGACAATGAGTATTTTTTGTTGTCTTTCGTCGCTTTCTTCTAGCCTGAGTTTAGCGGGTAGGTGTTTAAGTAGGTTCTTGCTTCTTTTACCAGTAGCCAGTTGCTGCGTTCTTCCGATATCCTTCCTTAGTTTTTCAATCTTTCGTTTGAGCCTAATTTCCCATGCAGGTTGGTGGTTCACATCTCGCTTGTTTTTGTGTCTACATAGTATTTTTTGTTTGTTCTCCAATAATGTAGCAGAGGCTGCGCAGTATATGTGTAAGTGGATCTCTTCCAAGTCCATTTCCTGCGTTAAGATGTTCTCTAAATTAGCATTAGCTATTGTTATAATCCTTGTCGACTCCGGTGTAAAGGTAAGCTTTGGTAATTTAGGTCTCAAGCAGGGGTCTGTCCCACGATACTTAGTGAGAACTTGTTCGTATCTCTCGCTCCATGCGCAGTTGCTTTTTGGGGGATCTAATGTTATATTAGTTATTGGTTGGTCCTGAGGATTGGTGGCATCATCTGTGGAGGGTAGTTCTATTTCATTATTTGGCCTATGTGCATGTAGTTGTCTACGTAATTCATCTTTGATCTGTTCTATTGTTGCAAGTGGGAGTAGATTGTTCTTTAATATTGTTCTTCTTTGATCTGCAATTCTCTGTTCGGTTAGATAGTTGAGGTGCGGGCAATTCCGTATGAAGTCCTCGAACATTCGCGACCGGTACATTGTCATATCAGTTTCCAGTGCCGTAGCTCTAAAATAAGAACGCATGACTTGTCGGTTCGTTTCGTTGTCCCATTTCATGCGTTTTGGTCGTTGCACCGCTTCTGTGGATACAGCAGCACGTTACCGTACAACACGAGGAGCGGTTGGGGAAATTAGTTGTTGGGTTTGCCCTTCTACAAATCTTTCTATCTCGGCTGTAGCTTCTCTGTCGATAGGGGCCCGCCTGTTCAGCTCCCTACCACCGGCTTGCTCGCTGTCACGTCTGGCGCCGGCTCCTGACGTGCCCTGGCGATCCCCAGGCAGCGGCTTTTCTCCGAGGCGCTTTTTTCTCCTTGTCTCCATGTAAGTGGGTTTTGCCATTGCCCTGTTTGCCGTCATGTGACAACTTGTGACGTTGCCCGTCTCTCACGTATTATTATTATTATTATTTTTTTTTTTTTTTTTAAGTAAAACCAGTCGTCCTTCTCCCTGCCTCCGATACCAGAGAGGGTACGCTGGGAGCGCCAGTAACCACTCTCTACACCGTAGAGTCAGTGATCACTGGTTCCGTGACTCGTGTGCCCTGAGCAGACGCAATGAACCAAGAATGACAGCCTTCTGCATTCTCCCGGCTAGGACTTCTGCCGATTGTCGGCATGCCGGTATGATGTTCAATTCTGAAAGCAGCGTGTGTCTCGTTCCACCGAGAGCTCCTATAATCAGTACCACCAGCTTGACAGTATGGGCTGGATACAGTCTGCGGAGTTCGAAGAGTAGGTCTCGATATTTTGTCCGCTTTTCTTCCTCCTTCAAGACAATGTTGTTCTCCGCGGGAGCCGAGAACTCTATGACGAACATTGTCTTGAGTTGGTGGTCTATGAGGACTATGTCAGGCTTGTTTGCCTGTATTTGCCTGACCGTGGGAAACGAGTAGTTCCAATAAATTAGACACCTCTCATTCCCCACAACGGACTCAATATCCCCCGGAGCATAAGGCAGCACTGGTGTCTCGTCTATCTCATACGAGTGCCTCAGATGGTAGTAAAGCACTCGCAGTGCTCCATCGTGCCTTTGGATATAGGCGGAGACTGCATATGTCGGGCAGGCCGACAACAAGTGCATAAGCGTCTCCGGCGCTCTGCGGCAGGCCCTGCAGCTGACGTCAGCGACCTCCACACCCATGACACGACTTCGATAGACGAGGGTGTTGAATACACCGTCCTGGCAAGCCAATATAAATCCCTCGGTCTCAGACTTCAGCCCGGCTGACCTTAAGAAGGCGAAGGTCAGCCTTTCGGATAAGCCAAGTTCTTCTATATTTCTATAGAAGACACCATGCAGTGGCTTATCCGAATGGAGCTGCAGAAAGATGGTTTGTTCCGCAGCTTTTGTTTGGGCTTTTCGCCGAGCGGGTTCCAACTCGGTGACAGAGTCGGGATTATCCCGCTCAACGTCGAAGATGAGACCGAGTTCATCGGCTGCTCTGCGTGCTGCCTTAAACAGAAAAGCTCCTACCCCTGCATTTTCATGGTCTCGGACCATGCAGAGGAGGGGATCCGAACTCCTGACGACCTTACAGGCTCCATCCAGCACCATCCTGCTGTGTAGACTCTCCAAGCTCAAGAGTCCACGGCCTCCCCGATGTCGTGGGAGATATAACCGTGGAACGGACGATTTAGGATGCAGGCTCCTATTGAGGTGCATCTTTCTCCGGGTTCCTACATCGAGTTGACGCAGCTCCTCTCGAGTCCACTTCACTACTCCAAAGGAGTAGAGAAGGATCGGAACGGCAAGCATATTAGTCGCAGACACCTTGTTCTTCCCCGACAGTTCTGAAGACCAGATCTGTCGGAGTCGGTGCTGATACTTGCCGCGGAGAGCGTTTTTCACTACACCCACTTCTTGGGTGGAGCGTTGCTCGACACCCAAGTAAGTGTACGACTCTCCGGCATCTAGGTGGTGTAGGATGCTTCCGTCTACGAGCTGCACGTCCTCGCCGTAGTCCCCACATCGTCCTCTCTTGAGATGGACCAGTGCACATTTGTCCAATCCGAACTGCATACCGACAGCCTGCGTGTACTCCTGTACCACCCTAAGGGATTGTTGGAGATCCCTTTCTCCGGAGGCATAAAGTTTAAGGTCATCCATATAAAACAAATGGGTGACCTTATGCCTCCTGTCGCCGGGGGTACCACAGTTGTAACCGCGGGTTTTTCGGAGCGAGACGGATAATGGCAGTAGCGAGATGCAAAACAAAAGGGGGCTGAGGGAATCTCCCTGAAATACTCCCCTTTTGAACGTTACCGGCTCTGTTTGGACTCTATCATTACCAGATGTTATGGTAAAGCGAGTCCTCCAGAGCGGCATCAGATCTTCAATGCATCTCACTACGGGACCGGCGACCGCAAGACATCGGAGCAAGTGTACAATAAGCTCATGAGATGTCATGTCAAATGCCTTGCGGTAATCGATCCAGGCCATGGAGAGGTTCCGCTTATACTGCACGGAGTCCTGCGTGACACATCTGTCAATCAACAGGTTCTCCTTGCAGCCAGCGACATCTCTCTTCGACCCTCGTTGCTCATATATCCGTTCGTAAACTGGGTTAACTGCTTGGAGTACCCGCATGTACAAGATGCGTGTGAACACCTTGTAACATGCGTTTAAACAGGTTATCGGCCTATAGTTCTTTGGGTTGGACAAATCTCCGTTCTTGGGGATTAGCACTGTCCGCCCCTCAACAACCCAAGAAGGAATTTGCTGCTCCCCATTTAGCCAAGAATTAAAAATTCTGGCCAAATGGTGGTGGGTACTGGTTAACTTTTTCCACCAAAAGTTATTAATCCCATCGGGACCTGGAGCAGCAAAATTCTTAGAGCCTTCAAGAGCTCTTCGAACCTCTTCTGGGGTTATTGGTTGGCACACCTCCTGTTGTAGATGAAGCCTTTGGCAAAAGGCTTCAAAGTGTGCCAGGGCCGGAGAGTCTCTGTTGAGCGGAAGCCTCTGTTCGTACAACGTTTTCCAGAAAGTTTCCACCTGATCGACGGTCGGTGGATTGTCGGCAACACGCTGAGGCGGTTCGAATAGGCGCGAAGGCTTTTGGCGAAAAAGGTTATTTTCCGCCATCCCCCTCGCCCGCCTCACTAGTGACTTTTTGCAAGCCACTAGCATCCGTATCCTATCGAGGCAGTGCTGTTTGGTGGTTTGTAGCACTGCCCCGTTGAGTGTGTGATGGGCGCGTCTTAAATTGGCGGCTATACGTCGAACTTTAGGCGTGAAAGGCCTATTGGCCGCCATGTAGTCCATCACACATTGGACACGGGATGCGTGTTGTCTCGCCGACCGGATTTTGGCCTCCATCTTTTGTATGCGCCGCTGCGCTCTCTCCTATGGGGAAGAGGTATTTCGCCTCTCCACCTGAGACGAGCGTTGAGCAGCGGCATACACGGCACAATTTATGTGCCAGATGTCAGCCTCTTCCGGTAGCGCTGTACGAAGTTCAGCGTCCACTCTGGCCAGGTCTTGTGGCCCGGGGGTTTTCAGATGGTGTAACCCCCTTCTGGTACTGAGGCCCTCTGGTATTGGTGGAACGAGGAGAGCTACGTCCTCAACCGGTGAATGTGGCGGCTCTTCCGCCACCTCATTCACCGGTCCAGGAGCAGCCCTCACGTAGCCCCTACTACGAAGGTGGGATACATAGTCACGCAGATTTTGTGGCGTGAAGGCGCTATGCTCTGGAAGCCTCTCACACCACAGAGCATGCATCCGCGCCATGTACCCCCTTCGCGCGGGCTCACTGCTTTCATAACACTGCAGAAGCTCATCCCTCAGTTCATCCGTCCACTCAAAGCGTCCATGAACATTGCGTAAGTCGTCAACGGGCGGTCTATCCGGTTGGGCCCCACCACCTTGCCCTTGACCCCTATCCGAACGGGGTCGATCGTGGGGGCCCTCTCTTCGGCCTGCCGGAACTAAAGGTTAGAGCCTGTGGGTGGTTAGCCCAGCAGGCCCACGACCGACACCAGAGGGGAAAATGCTTTCCCCTCCCGGGTGCACTAGGGCTGCCGGTTCGGTTTTGCACCCCTAGCTGGAGTAAGTGGTGGCGCTACTCACCAAAGGCTTAATAGATGAAAGTTAGCCCCTCCTGCTTATTTATTATTATTATTATAAAAAAATTTTTCGTGAGAGCGATGCTGGTCAGTTCTGCCGTGTCTCCGACATTCTCACGGAAGAAGCGCCAGCGAATTCACTACGACCACTCCCTGCAACCTGCAGAGTTAGCGACCGTAGGTTCCTAAATCGTGTGCCCTAAGTAAACGAAGAGAACCCAGGATAACAGCTTTCTGCATCTGGCCTGCCAGCCATTCGGCCGAATGTTGACAGGCCGGTATTGTTCGTAATTCCGAGAGCAGCGTGGGCTTCATACCTCCAAGTACACCGATTATAAGGACTACCAACTTGACCGAGTAGCCTGGATACAGCACTAGGAGCTCATACCGGAGATCGCGATACTTAGCCCGTTTTTCCTCCTCTTTCAAGACGATGTTTGTTTCAGCCGGAGCTGAAAACTCGATGATGTATATCGCCTTCTGCTGATGATCGAGGAGTACTATGCCAGGCTTATTAGCTTGAATTAGCCTGACGGTCGGGAACGAGTAGTTCCAGTATATCCTGCACCTCTCGTTCTCGACAACGGACTCAATATCTCCGGGGATGTAAGGCAGCACTGGTGTTTGGTCTACCCCGTACGAGTGCCGTAGATGGTAGTAAAGCACTCGTAATGCCGCGTTATGGCGATGGATGTAGGCCGAAATCGCATATACCGGGCATGCAGACAGTAAATGCATGAGCGATTCCGGCGACTGATGGCAGGTCCTGCAGCTGGTATCAGGAACCCCTACACCCATCACACGGCTTCGGTAGACCAAGGTGTTAATAACACCATCCTGGCAGGCCACAATGAATCCCTCGGTCTCCGACTTAAGCCCAGCTGATCTTAAAAAGGCGAACGTCAGCTTAGTCGATAAACCCAGCGTTTCTATGTTCTTATAGAATACACCGTGCATGGATTTATCGACGTGCCGTCTAAACAGATTCTCCTGTTCAGCGGCTTTAATCTGGGCTTTCAGGCGATTTCGCGGAAGCTCAGTGACCGACTCTGGGTCGGCACCTCGCCGGCCTCCTCGCCTGATGTCGAATACGAGACCGAGTTCATCTGCGACCCTCTTTGCTGCCTTGAATAATCCTGCTCCCACTCCTGCATTTTCATGGTTTCTCACTAATTGCAGGAGAGGGTCTGAGCTCCTAAGGACGTTACATGCTATACTCAGGACTACCCGGCCATGCATGCACTCCAAACTCAAGAGTCCTCGGCCCCCCGATGACGTGGGAGGTACACACGAGGAACGGACGATTTTGGATGAATGCTCCTATGGATATTCATCATCTTGCGGGTACCTCTATCTAACTGACGCAGCTCATCTACAGTCCATCTCACTACTCCAAAGGAGTAGAGCAGAACAGGAACGGCAAGCATATTAGTGGCAGACACCTTGTTTTTCCCCGAAAGTTCGGATGACCAAATCTTTCGGAGTAGGCCTCTGTACTTGCCGCGGAGAGATTCCTTAATTTGTTGCACATCCTGGATGTGATGTTGTTGCACACCCAGGTATGTGTAAGTCTCTCCGGCATCTAGATGCCGCAAGATGCTTCCGTCTGCGAGCTGCGCCTCTTCAGCAAAGTCCCCGCATCGTCCTCTCTTGAGGTGGACGACTGCACACTTGTCCAATCCGAATTCCATTCCAATAGCCAGCGTATACCGTTCGACCACCCTTAGAGCATTTTGCAGTTCCTGCTCTCCGGAGGCGTAGAGTTTAAGGTCATCCATGTAGAATAAATGGGTGACCTTATGCCTCCGGTTGCTGGGTGGACCGCATTGGTATCCGCGACTTGGCGGAGTTCAACAGATAAAGGCAACAGTGAGATGCAGAAGAGAAGAGGACTCAAGGAGTCCCCTTGGAATACTCCTCTCCTGAATGCTACCTGCTCTGTGGTAACCCGCTGTGCACCGGATGTTATGGTGAAGCGAGTTTTCCAGAGCGGCAGCAGTTGTTCTATGCATCTCACTAGTGGTGCTGCTACCGCAAGACATTGGAGCAAATGTAACAAGAGCTCATGTGATGTTGTGTCAAATGCCTTACGGTAGTCAATCCAGGCCATAGATAGATTCCGCTTATATTGCACAGAGTCCTGTGTAATACAGCGGTCTATCAGCAGGTTATCCTTGCAGCCTGCCATGCCTTTCTTCGCACCACGTTGCTCATTTATCTGCTGAAAGACCGGATCAACATGCCGTAGTGTCCTAGCGTACAAGATACGTGTAAATACCTTGTAGCAGGAGTTCAGACATGTGATTGGCCTATAGTTTCTCGGATCGGACAGATCTCCCTTCTTGGGGATTAACACAGTACGTCCTTCGACAAACCAGTCCGGAATCTGCTGCCCCTCGTTCAACCAAGAGTTGAAAACCCGCGCCAGACGACGGTGGGTGGATGGAAATTTCTTCCACCACCAGTTGTTAATGCCGTCTGGGCCAGGAGCAGCGAAGTTCTTGGTACCAACAAGTGCCTGTTGGACTTCCTCCGTACTGATCGCCGGACACACTTCGTCTTGCTCTCCAAAGGTTCTGTTACACAGAGCCTCGAAGTGTGCTATTGCTGGAGTGCTGCTGTTGAATGGACGCGTCGTTTCGTAGATTCCCTTCCAGAATCTTTCGACATCTTCTACATTCGGCGGATTATCGACAACACGCTGTGGCTCCTTGAACAGGCGGGAGGGAGTCGTACGGAACATTGAATTTTGTTTCATACTTCGCACCCGCTTGTTCAACTTCTTCTTTATTGCCATCAGTGTGCGAATCCTATCTAAACAGTGCTGCTTGATGGTAAGCAACACTGTCAGATTCAGAGTGTGGTGTTGGCGTCTCAGTCCGGCTGCCACTCGCCGGACTTTAGGAGTAAATGCCCTGCCAGATGTTATGTGTTCCACCACACTCTGAGTTCGAGAAGCGTGTTGTCTGGCCGAATGTATCTTGCCTTCGATTTTTTGTACCCGCCGCTTAGCTTTCTCGATCCCGCTAGAGGCATTGGTTTGCCTTTCGCGAGGAACGAGTTGCCTAGCGGCGTTGTACACCGCAGAGTTGATTTGCCAGATGTCGGCATCCTCTGGGAGGTCCTCATCAATGACCGCGTCCATTCTAGCCAGGTCTTGGGCCTTTAGGGTAGTCCTGGTGATAAGACTTACCCTCGTCCTTAAGTCGGCTTCGGTGTACTCTGCTGGAAGTCTCCCGTCAGCGTTTTGCCGCGGTGGTTGTGCGGCTGGTACAGCTACTTGCTGACGGGGTACGCGTTGATAACCTGTCCTGCGCAAGAAGGATACTTGGTCTCTCAGATGTTGCTGAGAGAAGGCACGATACTCTGGATGCATTCCGCACCAAAGTGCGTGCAATCGTGCCATGTATCCTCTACGCGCAGGTTCGCTGCTCTCATAGCAGGTCAGCAAATTATCCCGCAGTTCCCTCGTCCACCTAAAGCGCCCTTGTACATTGCCATGGTTGTCATCATTAGGACTGTCCGGTCTGGCCCCTCCCACATGTCCTTGACCCCCATCCGACTGGGGTCGATTGTGAGGGGCCCGTTCTTGTCTGTTCATAACCAAGTCAGGAATCTCAGGGTGGTTAGCCCTGAGACCCACGTCCGACATCAGCCAGGCAGAGTTTTACCTCTGCCTGTTGCCCGGGTAGCACCGCGAGGAGGTTGCCGGTCCGGTTTTCGCCCCCATATTATTATTATTATTATTATTATTTTTTTTTTAAGTAAAACCAGTCGTCCTTCTCCCTGCCTCCGATACCAGAGAGGGTACGCTGGGAGCGCCAGTAACCACTCTCTACACCGTAGAGTCAGTGATCACTGGTTCCGTGACTCGTGTGCCCTGAGCAGACGCAATGAACCAAGAATGACAGCCTTCTGCATTCTCCCGGCTAGGACTTCTGCCGATTGTCGGCATGCCGGTATGATGTTCAATTCTGAAAGCAGCGTGTGTCTCGTTCCACCGAGAGCTCCTATAATCAGTACCACCAGCTTGACAGTATGGTCTGGATACAGTCTGCGGAGTTCGAAGAGTAGGTCTCGATATTTTGTCCGCTTTTCTTCCTCCTTCAAGACAATGTTGTTCTCCGCGGGAGCCGAGAACTCTATGACGAACATTGTCTTGAGTTGGTGGTCTATGAGGACTATGTCAGGCTTGTTTGCCTGTATTTGCCTGACCGTGGGAAACGAGTAGTTCCAATAAATTAGACACCTCTCATTCCCCGCAACGGACTCAATATCCCCCGGAGCATAAGGCAGCACTGGTGTCTCGTCTATCTCATACGAGTGCCTCAGATGGTAGTAAAGCACTCGTAGTGCTCCGTCGTGCCTTTGGATATAGGCGGAGACTGCATATGTCGGGCAGGCCGACAACAAGTGCATAAGCGTCTCCGGCGCTCTGCGGCAGGCCCTGCAGCTGACGTCAGCGACCTCCACACCCATGACACGACTTCGATAGACGAGGGTGTTGAATACACCGTCCTGGCAAGCCAATATAAATCCCTCGGTCTCAGACTTCAGCCCGGCTGACCTTAAGAAGGCGAAGGTCAGCCTTTCGGATAAGCCAAGTTCTTCTATATTTCTATAGAAGACACCATGCAGTGGCTTATCCGAATGGAGCTGCAGAAAGATGGTTTGTTCTGCAGCTCTTATTTGGGCTTTCCGCCGAGCGGGTTCCAACTCGGTGACAGAGTCGGGATTATCCCGCTCAACGTCGAAGATGAGACCGAGTTCATCGGCTGCTCTGCGTGCTGCCTTAAACAGAAAAGCTCCTACCCCTGCATTTTCATGGTCTCGGACCATGCAGAGGAGGGGATCCGAACTCCTGACGACCTTACAGGCTCCATCCAGCACCATCCTGCTGTGTAGACTCTCCAAGCTCAAGAGTCCACGGCCTCCCCGATGGCGTGGGAGATATAACCGTGGAACGGACGATTTAGGATGCAGGCTCCTATTGAGGTGCATCTTTCTCCGGGTTCCTACATCGAGTTGACGCAGCTCCTCTCGAGTCCACTTCACTACTCCAAAGGAGTAGAGAAGGATCGGAACGGCAAGCATATTAGTAGCAGACACCTTGTTCTTCCCCGACAGTTCTGAAGACCAGATCTGTCGGAGTCGGTGCTGATACTTGCCGCGGAGAGCGTTTTTCACTACACCCACTTCTTGGGTGGAGCGTTGCTCGACACCCAAGTAAGTGTACGACTCTCCGGCATCTAGGTGGTGTAGGATGCTTCCGTCTACGAGCTGCGCGTCCTCGCCGTAGTCCCCACATCGTCCTCTCTTGAGATGGACCAGTGCACATTTGTCCAATCCGAACTGCATACCGACAGCCTGCGTGTACTCCTGTACCACCCTAAGGGATTGTTGGAGATCCCTTTCTCCGGAGGCATAAAGTTTAAGGTCATCCATATAAAACAAATGGGTGACCTTATGCCTCCTGTCGCCGGGGGTACCACAGTTGTAACCGCGGGTTTTCCGGAGCGAGACGGATAATGGCAGTAGCGAGATGCAAAACAAAAGGGGGCTGAGAGAATCTCCCTGAAATACTCCCCTTTTGAACGTTACCGGCTCTGTTTGGACTCTATCATTACCAGATGTTATGGTAAAGCGAGTCCTCCAGAGCGGCATCAGATCTTCAATGCATCTCACTACGGGACCGGCGACCGCAAGACATCGGAGCAAGTGTACAATAAGCTCATGAGATGCCATGTCAAATGCCTTGCGGTAATCGATCCAGGCCATAGAGATGTTCCGCTTATACTGCATGGAGTCCTGCGTGACACATCTGTTGATCAGCAGGTTTTCCTTGCAGCCAGCGACACCTCTCTTCGACCCTCGTTGCTCATATATCCGTTCGTAAACCGGTTCAACTGCGTGGAGCACCCGCATGTACAAAATGCGTGTAAACACCTTGTAGCATGCGTTTAGACAGGTTATCGGTCTATAGTTCTTTGGGTTGGACAAATCTCCGTTCTTGGGGATCAGCACTGTCCGCCCATCAACAACCCAAGAAGGGATTTGCTGCTCCCCATTCAACCAGGAATTAAAAATTCTGGCCAAATGGTGGTGGGTGCTCGATAACTTTTTCCACCAAAAGTTATTTATCCCATCGGGACCTGGAGCAGCAAAGTTCTTAGAGCCCTCAAGAACCCTACGAACCTCTTCTGGGGTTATTGGTTCGCACACTTCCTGTGGTTGCTGAAGCCTTTGACAAAAGGCTTCAAAGTGTGCAAGGGCAGGAGAATCTCGGTTGAGTGGAAGCCTCTCCTCGTACAGCGTTTTCCAGAAGTTCTCCACCTGATCTGCAGTCGGCGGATTGTCTACAACACGCGGAGGCGGTTGGAAAAGGCGCGAGGGCTTCTCGCGGAACAGTTTATTTTCCGCAAGCCCTCTCGCCCGCCTCACTAGTGATTTTTTACAAGTCACTAGCATCCGTATCCTATCGAGACAGTGCTGTTTGGTGGTTCGCAGCACTGCCTCATTGAGTGTGTGATGGACGCGTCTTAGGTTGGCGGCTAATCGACGCACTTTAGGCGTGAACGGCCTGTTGGCCGCCATATAGTCCATCACACATTGGACACGGGATGCGTGTTGCCTCGCCGACCGGATCTTAGCTTCCATCTTTTGTATGCGCCGCTGCGCTCTCTCCTGTGGGGAAGAGGTATTTCGCCTCTCCACCTAAGAAGAGCGTTGAGCAGCGGCATACACGGCACAATTTATGTGCCAGATGTCAGCCTCTTCTGGTAGCGCTGTACGAAGTTCAGCGTCCACTCTGGCCAGGTCTTGTGGCCCGGGGGTTTTCAGATGGTGTAACCCCTTCTGGTACTGAGGCCCTCTGGTATTGGCGGAACGAGGAGTGCTACGTCCTCAACCGGTGATTGTGGCGGCTCTTCGGCCACCTCATTCACCGGTCCAGGAGCAGCCCTCACGTAGCCCCTACTACGAAGGTGGGATACATAGTCACGCAGATTTTGTGGCGTGAAGGCGCTATGCTCTGGTAGCCTCTCACACCACAGAGCATGCATCCGCACCATGTATCCCCTCCGCGCGGGCTCACTGCTTTCATAGCAATGCAGAAGTTCATCCCTCAGTTCATCTGTCCACTCAAAGCGTCCTTGGACATTGCCAATTTCGTCAACGGGCGGTCCGTCCGGTTGGGCTTCACCACCTTGCCCTTGACCCCTATCCGCACGGGGTCGATCGTGGGGGCCCTGTCTTCGGCCTGCCGGAACCAAAGTTTAGGGCCTGTGGGTGGTTAGCCCAGCAGGCCCACGACCGGCACCAGAGGGGAAGACGCTTTCCCCTCCCGGGTGCACTAGGGCTGCCGGTTCGGTTTTGCACCCCAGCTGGAGTAAGTGGTGGCGCTACTCACCAAAGGCTTGATAGATGGAAGTCAGCCCCTCCTTATTATTATTATTATTATTATTATTATTATTATTAATAATAATAATAATTAATAATAATAATAATAATCATACTGAAACTAATGCTGAGACCTGTTTAAAAAAAATAATTGAATAAAAAAGTTCATATGGTGCAGACTTATTGATGGACACTGTATAAGGCAAGAAATACAAGAGAGTACATAATGGAGATGGCGATATTCAACGTAGTTACTCTCCATATAACCATCTCAATTAAAACATACATACATACATACAATAAATAATATTATAATGTTTCACCAGGTAAAAAAACAATAGCATCACTTTAATTAATAAATACAGATATACAATGAACAGAATTAAATATTGTTTATTTTACTAAATGTTTATAGCGGAGTAGATCTGGCGGAAAAATGCAAGTATTTTTTTAAAATTTTTTTTCATCTTATAGAGGACGACTTCCCTTACTTCTCTGACAATTTCACACCGTCCAGGCACGTGTTGCAGGGAGGGGGGTGCAGTTGAACATATGAAAAATCATTTTTTTCCAATTTGCGTGCGATTGGGGAACCGGACAAAAAAAGGAAGGTCTCCTTGAGGTGCGTAAAGTGGTTTTTGGTTTTTTAAAATCGGCCAATTAGGGCCAGAGATTGAGTTTCAGGATAGGAAAAAGGATCGGACAGGGATGTTTAAGAGATAAGGAAGATAAGGGATGGTGTTAGGAGAGTAATTTTTTTGTTGTGGGTGGTCATAGGAAGAGGTGGAGGCACGGGGGGAGCTCTCTAAAGCAATTACGGGAGGTATGGGAGGGGGGAACGTGCAAAACGGGAAAACGGCCATATTTCCGGATCTGCTCGTGCGATTTTAAAAAATCAAAACGGAATTTCCTTGTCTTTATGGCCGCTACAATTTCCATTTTGTCCGAATTGATTTTTGGCAAGAATTCAAAAATGGGAAGTAAAAGAAAAAATGACATTTTTTTCAAATTCGTTTTTTTCACTGAAGAGGGAAGGAGAGGGAATGAAATGCTCCTCAAAAGACGGTGATTTTCATCCCCTTCAAAATAAAAAAAAAATCAAATTCCTTCATTAGGAGAGCCAGGACGTCAACTTTTAGTTTAAGCCCTGCAGAAGGGCAAGGGAAAGTCCTACGCCCTTCTGTCAGGGCTCATTTTCAAGAGAACAAATTTCTCTTTTTGTTAAAAAAATTAATTAGATCGGACGGTAACTTGCGCTTCGCGCGCGTGCTACATTTATAAATTTATTTCTTTTCAATCAGCAGCTGCAGCGGCGCGAGAGTAGGCGTGGCCTCTCCGTGAGGTAGCGTACCTTCACGTCCTCCGTGTTCGTTTGCAAATAGCTAAATGGTTAGTGATAGAAAAAAATCTGGAAGAGTATGGCTGGGAAAAAACTGTAAACGGACTTATGCCAACAATGAACTTAACGGACCCGTATCCGCAATCGTTGCTAAATGCAATATCATGATGCAAAACAGAATGTAAAAACAACAACTGTTCATGAGTCAAGTTAGGAATAAAATGCAGAAATCTGTGTTATTATTGTAATGAAATCGAATGTAATAATTGTAATATACTGAAACCCATTGATGCAATTAATGAATCAAGTTTGGTAGATTGCCAGGATAGCCCTACTAATCCGGTCGCAGATCATGATTGCGAATGTTACCAATATAGAGTCCAGCGATACAGAATTGGCCAAAGATGGCCACATAAACGACGCAATGTCAGGGTTACATGATGATGCATCCAGTACATTTTCTTACTCGAACATGTTCGGAAATCTGTACACAGACGAATTAGAGTCTTACTGGCAATACGCGAGTAGCGAGGATGAATCGAGCGAAACCGATCCAGAACTTCCGGACAAAAGTGCTCGTTTTCAATGAAGTTTGGCGCCGAAGACGCTAACATTGTACTGTATGACTTTTATAAATAAACATGTTACCACCAATAGTTTTTATTAAAAAAATGTCGAGTAATTTTTTTCCACAGTAAAAACTGACGGCAACAACAGTCGGACTCTCCCGATATCATAATATTTTCTGTCACTTAATTAGGTAAGAACATTTCTTAAATCTCCGAGAAGCGACAGAGTGAAAGCGAAAGAGAGCGCGAATAACACGCGAGAAAGAGATAAGAGCGCAGGTGACAAAAAGTCCAATGATTATCACGGTAATCTCTTGTATGCGGCGCACATTGATGAAGTCGGACGCGCGGACGTTGGCATAATCACGCGCGTGTGATATCTCCACAACCAGCCGGCACATTCCACTCCTCTACAGAGCCTCTGTTCAGTAGCCGACATTACATGGGATTATATGGTGAGGCCACGGACACACGCGTGATAATTAAGGCTTCGCACGTCCGACTTGACCGGTGCTCGCCGTGTATAAGATAATGAAATAGGAATCGGGAAGTTTCATGATATACGGCCGCTATCTGCCTCTTTCACTCTCCTTCGTTTTATTCCCCGCTCACCCTCACGTCGACAAGAAACTTCCTCATGCACGAGAGACGTCGGCGAGCTAATTTTCTGTGTAAATTCACGGGAAATAAAAAAAATCATTAAAACCGGTTGAGAATTGAGGGAGTTTAAATATCGCGCGCGCGACGGCTCACACGGACACAATGAATTTCTCTTTGAATAAAACGTCATTTTTTCTTTTGCTTCCCATTTTTTAATTTCTGCCAAACATTAATTCGGGCTAAATGAAAGTTGTAGCTGCCATAAGGACAAAGAAATTCCATTTCCATTTTTTTAAAATCGTGCGATCAGGTCCGGAGATATGGCCGTTTTCTTGTTTTGCACGTTCTCCCCACCCCCGCAGCCTCGACCTCTTCCTATCATCACCCACAGCAGAAAAAAATTACCTTCCTAACCCCATCCCTTATCTCCCTTATCTCTTAAACACCCCTGTCCGATCCCTTTTCCTACCCTGAAATTCAATCCCTTCAAACAGCCATATCTCTGACCCTAATTATATGACTGGTGGTCGAGAGGTGAGCGCACTTGCCTCTCACCCAAAAGTTCCGGGTTCGATCCCCGGTCATGGCAGTGAAAAATACTGTGAGAGGGATTTTTCCACTATACACGGATATTGGGTGTGTGTCCCTTGTCTCTAAATGTGTAGCCCTCTCCCACACAAGGCTTTTCTAGAGCCTTCCGGGATAAAGGGGGTCGTAATTACCTGTGGTATTATTTATTTATTATCATTTATTAATTGACCGATTTTAAAAAACCAAAAACCAGTTTACGCGCCTCGAGGAGACCTTTCTTTTTTATCTGAAAAATTATTTTGTCCGGTTCCCCAATCGCACGCAAACGATTTTCCGTATGTTCAACGACAATGTGAAAGTGTCAAGGAAGCGGAGTCAGTCATCCTCTATAAGAGGGGGAAAAAATTTAAAAAAAAACTCTTGCATTTCAAATGCCAGATCTACTCCACTATTAGGCGTTGACTTGTCTCCTAAGTGAGGAAACAGAACATCAATTTTTCGGGTTATTAGATGTGTAATTATAGATTTTGACAGCGTTGAAACTAAATTAACATTGAAAAAAAGCTGCATTATGTTAAGTACATTATAATGTTCAAAATGTTTGGCAGAACGAGTATAAGTATCACAGCCTTTAATAACTTTGCTAAATAAATATTGCGACGATTGAGCGAGGTTAACTTTCAAGAGGTGATGTACTCTTAGTCTTCGAATGGTATGCGCAAATTGCTCACATTAATGTTAATGTGATGTTAATTGTAAATGTTAATATAAATGTATCTTAGGTGGAAATGTAATTCATTATTCGTCTTTATAATAAATATAGATATGCCACAAATTACAGAAAAGAAGGAGCATATTCACAGTTTAAATTACTCCAAAATTTTCTATGCCTTAATAATGAAAACGTATTGTTTTTGTATTATAAAATGTATAGTAATCCAGTATTGTATATACTGCTGCTGGATTTTTTCAATATTTCAAAGTATCGTTCCATTAATTTTACTTTTCACTGATTCAAAAAAATAACTGTAGATATGTTTTGCCATTGGATTGGCAATTGTTTTTTAATATCTTGTAAATTCATTATTTTTTGCACGCTGCTAATAAATCGTAGATTCTAAAAAATAGAGACTTTGCTGTAGAAAATAGTTAATATAAGTAATATATTTAGTTAAATGTGTTTTTTATTTGCTCAACTATCTATGAAAAATTTGAGTTTATCTTATTCTATCTTAATGATATGATTTCAGTTTGAATTTATTTTACAGAAGAAAAGCCTGCGTATGTAGAAAAAATGTTTGGTTAATTAAACTTTAAATTTTTTTATTAAATATGCGACGCAGTGTACGTTGAGAGTAATAAAACATAAGATATTAATTTGGTGCATACGATAGAATAACTTTAATGATTATAATATAACTCAAGTCAATATTTATCTTAGTAAGTTATATTGTTTATACAATTATATGGGTTGGACCTGGTAGTTACTCTCAGACTCGCACACGATTCATTAAAATCTACACAGCATCGCGGAAGCCACTTTATTACGGCTTTGAAGCTATTCTAAGGCAACTTTTGTTCGAGAGATCTAAGACGAAAATTTTAATCTCATTTTCGTTTTCAATTGTGTAGCAATATTGTTGCGAGAAGCACAAAAAATATATTGAAGAAACTTTATTTTGGAAATTTAGCAGATAATCGATGACATCGCTCTGAAAATATAATAATGTTCCATTGTCTGGGAAAGATTATCAACCGACATGCTTTCTACGAGAAGCTACCATCGATCCCAATCGAACAATAAAACTTTCATGCCCTTAATATCCGATATTTAATACGATTAAAAAAAATACAAGAAATCAGATATTTTTTTATATTTGCTGCTTATCTAGTTATGATTATATGAGTAAAGTTTTTATTTTCCTCTGATTGCTGGCCTTACACATTAAGTGTTTTGGCCACGAACATATTCAATAATTGCGGTCATAAATAAGATCTCCTTAAATGCGCCTAAAATATATAAATCGATTGCCAAAATATAAATATTAGGTAGCTAGACCAAAGAAATTGTGCACATAAAATTTATAGTTATAGTAAGACTAAACAGATTGCCTACACACGCACACCTTCTCACACACTTATTCATGCATTTTATAATATTTAGACGGGGAGGAGGGGCCTATCAGGGCATTTACCAAATAAAAAAAGGTGGACCACGGTTAAAAGGACTTGATAAACAAAGAGAGTAAAACAGAGGCTTTAAAAGGAAATATAAATATCTAAATTGAATTAAAAGAGCAATTTTTCTCACAAAATTAGGATTTGAGGGGCTTAGAACGTATGTAACCACATGAGGAGAATAATGTCATTATCGAGAAGTAAATAAAATAAGTTTGATTCTGTTGAAGGACAGTGAATAAATAAGAAATGATTTACGTCGCTAATTGTTCCACAATCCCCATACGAATTTTAACGTATTCCGATCCTGGGGAATTTACCATAGTTAAGTTTAATTCTGCCGAGAGTAGATATAATTTTCATACTAGGATGGCATTCTATATACCATCATGTCATAGGAATAGTTGAATGAATATTATAATAAGTGTTAGTTTGTGACTCATATTCTTGCCAACGGGTAATAATCAGTAACATAATTTTGAAAATATGGTAGTATTTCATGCCTGAAAAACATTATTAAAATTATTATGGATGGCTAATGTATAGTTTTTTCTTCACATTAAATATTAAGTATTAAAAATATGAATGTTATCCGCAAAGTACCCAAACTAAAATTATTTCAACAATCATCAAAGCAGAAATAAAAGGCATTATTCTTAAATATAAGCAGTTATTTCCTAGATAGTCAATAGATTTTATAATAATGAAAATTGTAGTAATTGATTAGCAGAAATTAAAACGAATAAACGCATATTCTTTATATAATACGAGAACGTAAAAATGTAGTTGAGTACATATTGAGTTGAAATCTTTTACATTGTCAATCTGCATTTTAAAGTGCTTCTTCTGTAAATAAAATGCAATTACATTAATGGACCAATTGCTTTAACTCACGGTAACTATTTTTCTTGATTTTTATATTTTGCATGTTTGTAAAAATTGTGAATAATTGTGACGGTAGGTACTTTAATTAAGACGTAAAATATAACTGTTTAGAATATATTATATATGAAAATCATTGATTAGGAAATACTTGAAACCTCTCTCTAAATTTAGAGTATAAACTTTGTGTATACTTCACATCCATCAAGAACGAACGTATCCTGTTGACTTTAGTATTTTAATTTGTAAATTTGTTTTATCTCTTGTTGTATACAATATTGGTACGTAAGGGTTATTCAATATATTTTGACTCCCTCCTTTATTTTTATTATTATTGGAGGTAAAAAAAAGTTTCGTGTAAAAATTGCAGGGTTGTGTGCACATTTCCTTTAAATGCAATTAAAGAAACAATTGCCTGCATGGGTTTCGTGATATAACAATGGAGATTTTTTTTAAATGGAAAATCCTATAGACTTTTATATGTTCTTCTTATTTCTCTTTTTTAATTTCAAATATATAAGGGTTGATAATTCTAGCTGCAATATTTTTTGACATATCGACGTAACACTAACAAATAATATGCATATAGATATTTTAGGGTTTCTATGGAAGCACAGTCAATGTGTGTGCTGCGATACTATGATAACATTATTGTTGTTTGACATTTTGTATTATTATTTCTTCAACATGTGTTACACAGAAGCGGAAAAGTTTGATACATCATAAAAATAAATAGAAAATGCTGAGATGAATCATGTTTTATGGCATAAAATAACAACGAATATTACGCAACAGCATCAGCATTAGGTTTATGAACTATATAAGTTGTTCAATATGGTCTCCGTTTCTTAAAACATAAAGCTGATATCTCTTTCTTAAATTATTTAGGCACTTTCAAACAGAGCTTGTTTAATTTTATTTTTCAATAAAAGTACAAAAATAATAAAAATAATAATTTTTTATTTATAGTTTATGATAATTTGTACACTGGAGGCCATTAGTCTTCTTCTATATTTACAGAAATATAGAAAAAGACTAATGACTAATGAAAGGGGTGTTTTTTTGTCCCAAAAGAGGTATTTCCGGAATTTCCACCGAGCGAAACTTTTGGATCGTAATCAGGGACCAAAAAGATCTGCTTTAAAATATATTTTGTTCCGGTAATTGATAATACAACCCCCCCCCCCCCCTCCGCAATTCGACTGGAGTGTAAATTACCTTCTTTGGTCTACTTTTCGTATTAAAATTACAATAGAGTACGTTCGCAAATCAAAGTACTGGAATTTCAAGTTCATTACAATTGACTGATGGTCGAGAGGTGAGCACACTTGCCTCTCACCCAAAAGTTCCGGGTTCGATCCCCGGTCGTGGCAGTGGAAAATACTGTGAGAGGGATTTTTTCACTATACACGAATATTGGGTGTGTGTCCCTTGTCTCTAAATGTGTAGCCCCCTCCCACACAAGGCTCTTCTAGAGCCTTCCGGGATAAAGGGGGTCGTCATTACCTGTGGTGTATTGCCACAATTTGATACTCTGAAAGGATATGGCAAAGATGTGACTGAGTAAGTGAGTAGCCTGTTGCTAAATATCCAGTTTGGGTTTAGGGCTGGCAGAGCATTTCGCAACACAGTATCTTTTTCATATGTGAGCTTTTACTTTTTCCAGTAACTCGCAAAACATGTTTTCATTTATTCGTAGAGAAATTAAGATATTTTGTGGGTTTTCCAAAGCAAAATTCTTTGTAAGAGTATCAGATGCTCCCAATTTATTCCTTCGGTGAATCGACTTTCACATGTACACTACTTATACAATGACCCTAATTGGTTTTCACGAACACTAGAATATTATCCGCTAGTGCACGAAACGGAATACTTTGCGGTGCCGGTACGCCCAAAACCGTTCGTTGTATAAAAAAATTGAAAATAAAAATTGTAGCTAATTTTAAAGTTTATTATTCCATTTTAAAAAATCTATTCCATGACGGGCGGTGGAAAAGAGATATTCTCGAAAAATTCCTTCTTGCGCCATTTTTCCAATATGCCGGCTTTCCGGAAAAAATACGAGGTGACAGAGTTGAAATCCGGAAAGAGCACACCTCTAAATATATAAGTAATTATTATTATTAGCATTTGTCAGATGATTTTTTTAATATAATATATTGATCATATGTGACCATAACAAATAGCATGAAGAAAATTGTTGCTCATATCTATTTTCTTGTCATGACATTATTAAAATAACCTTCACAAGTTACAAAATATTAGTATCCTACTTCAAATTATCAGTCAGTCTAAGTTAGATTTTTCGATAAATTTAGTTTAATTACACTGGAATTTGAGAGTGAAGTAAACAAGGAAAATAAAAGCCGAGAATGCAATTAAAGAAAGTTCGCATTTAACTGTCGGTTAGGTGAAGTTTTACAGTTACAATCTTAAAGCCAATTTGTGCAGATTGAGTTTTGAAATTAAGTCGTAACCATCGATTTATAATTTACATGTTAAAGACCTGTAAAATGTAAAATGAAAATGCGAGAAAGTAAAGGATATCCCTGTAAGGCTCATTCAGATTTAGAAAATAATTATACACTGTTCTCTCCAAAATAAATATACTTTTAGGAGAAAATATGATGTGCTAATATTTTACTTCGAAATAGGAAGTAGACCATGTTATGCTTCTTAATGGTAACACGAACGATAATATTTATCTTCTTTATACCTACAGAATTTAATATTAATTTAACAAATATTTTAAAGCGAATAAGTGTATCGGAAATGTGCTAATTTGCTTCTGTTTAATCCCATTCTGTGAGGTTTAAACACCCAACGCCTTTAGAAGTAACGTTGCTGGTATAGTCCCATGTAAGTTATTCATATTAAATTACATGCAAATACTGTTTCAAATAACCATTTTACAAGGCCATAATAAGTCAAACTTAATTGATATTGAAACGTTTATGATACATAAATGGACAACATACGGAACAAAACGGACCCTGTGATTGGAACGAATTTCCTGATTTCTTTTGTTAGAGACTCTCGTTAGCAAATTGTAATTTTTAAATGGAGCACCTCAGATATTTTAGTCAAAGAATATTTTTTAAATAGTTATATATAGAGTGTGTAAAATTTTGACATATACAATATATGTTATATTAGAAATATACTATGATATATAATATTATCGAGACAGGCTTAACCTTCTCAAACATATCGTATTACATACTGCGTAACAGCTCTTCTCAATAACCGCTCACGCTGCATGAGCATTGTATTTCAATTCTAAGTAATCCTGATTGTGCTGAATCAGCAACACTGTTTCCTTTGTTCTCAAAACATTATAAATATTACCAACAACCTTTTTGTAATCAGTCTTATACTCACTTTCGAATAAACCTCATCTAAATTATTATTGTATTTTCTTAACGAGTCAACGTTGACTCCAGTGTAACAAATAAAGTTCCTTTTTAAAAAGTTATTCAAACAATCCACTATCTAACATTGGCGCAGTCGTGGCGGATCTGAAAAACACACAGTTCGGGAGCCTAACCAGTAGCAAACATATTCGAGGGAACAAGGAGTCCATCTGAAAAAGGTGCCTAACCGGACGAAAAGAGCTTCTGGAACAAGGAGAACTTCTTAGCTGTAGTGGTGGATCCCAATCCTTTGTTCAGAAGAACCTACATTATTCTCAAACGCACAGAAGCGAAACAATAATAATTATCAAGAAATACAAGCAACAAAGCAACATTTCAAATCAACACGATTCAACAATTAGCAAGTAAGAATTTCATCCCGTCCCATCGTTGGTGTCTTCGGCATCAAAGGCAACCCTGTGGAAGGAACACCCAGTGACACCCCTGGCAGAGAGAGACCTTTGGTGAAGCTAAGCTCACGAAGTCGCATTCAACTGGACCACGAGGAATGAAAAATTTAGGGTAAGTCATTTTTGAATCATCTCGCAAACATTTATTTGCAAACAACGACATAATTTTACATTTTATTTTATCAAAATACATTGCATTGCTACATACAGTTCTAATATCTAAGGTAGTAATTTTATTTAAACTTGAAATAAAATATCTTGATTATAAATTGTGTGACCTATATAAATAACCGTAATCATACACTGTTCCTATCGTAACATTATTTTTATGGTAATATCATATATTCTGTAAGTGCGAATTTATCTAATTAACTGTAATCACGTACCATTGTTATCTTTGCATTTTTATCGTAATATAATATTGCATACCACATAAAAGGTTAAGGTTAAGGCCGTAAGACAAGCTTGTGTTCTATAATACCGTGTGTGCAAAATATAAAATTATCAGAGATATACTATTTCCAAACTCAAAACGCTTTTTAAACCAAACGCGTTTTTCGAATTAATCTAGCTATTCTATAATATAAATAAATATTACAGAATAAATTCTTGCACATTTCATATTAAAATTTCTTATTAAACACCAGTAGCGTACTAACTTAAATCGAAAAAAGGCGTTTTAAGTTATTTAATCATCTAAATAATATAAATAAAATGGCTACAAACGTAAGCAATTCCAATGCAAACAATTCAATCACGGCGAACGAAACCATAAATATTGAACCTTATAGGTTAAGCGAAATATTTTCCATAGTGCCCGAATTTGACGGCAACCCCATATTCTTGCAAACATTTATTTCAGCTTGCATAACCGCTCAGGGGATCGCTGTTGATGATCAGCGCGTCTTATTAACGCTTCACATAAAAAATAAATTACGCGGAAAAGCCGCAGAATTAATAAATTCCCGAAACCCTGCTACATGGGCAGAAATCAAAAGCTTACTTGAAGCTCATTTTGGTGATTCTCGTGACCTGACAGCACTAATTCAGGATCTACAGAGGATTCGCCAATCATCTAACGAAACTGCATTGGTATTTGTATCTAGGTTGCAGACACACAACGCGAAAATGCACGCCGCTATACAAAAACAAACTCTAACCCTTGAAGAAAAAACGGCTCAATCAAATTTGATTGAAAACATGACATTGACCACTCTATTGACCGGGTTAGAACCCAAATTAGGCCAAATCATTAGGGCTGGTAATCCTAGCAACATGCTAGACACCATAAATAGGATCAAACGAGAACTACAGTTGTCATATTTCGAATCACAAAAATTTTCCATTAAAGCCCCAATCAAAAACCCTGTCCAAAATGTTCAAAGACGCCCAAATTCTCATCAATTCTGCACATTCTGCAGAAGAAATGGGCACCATGTTAACGAATGCCGCACAAGGCAAAATTATCAGTCCCCATCTCCCAATTCCACACCAAATGCTTATTCTGATCAAGCACAGCCTCCAAGGCCACATTTCCAAAGTACATATAATCATAGACCACAAAACTTCTCTAACCAGCAACAAAATTATTCTCAACAGAACAGGCCCTCAGCTATCAGGCCAAATCCAAACTTCAACCAGCAGAGACCTTCTGCCATTCAGCCAAACCCAAATTTCAACAGGTTCAATCAACAAAAAACGCATCATTTGAACCAAGAATTTTACGATAGCTCAAATCAATATGAAGACTATTCCGCAAGTTATTCTCCCAATTACCAATACCAAAATAATTTCGAAATTAATGAAAACAATTATGATTACGATTTTGGAACCCAACAATGTGAGAATTATACTGCTAATTCTCAACCCCAACAGTACGAGAATTATACTGCTAATTCTCAACCTCAACAGCACGAGGATTATACTGCTAATCCTCCGGATTTTTGCATAGGCCCGGAGTATTCCACGAGTACTCCAACACAACAAACGGACGAGCTAGACCAAATTTCTCATCAAGTCCAAGCGATAAACCTCCAAGACAGTTTCGACCCAAACCTGAACTTCCCGGAAAACCAATTCATGTAAAAACACCCCGCTACAAACTAAATGTCGTAAATTCTAAAAATCTATTTTACATAAAAGACTTCACAAATCGTTTCAAAATTCTTGTCGACTCAGGTGCAGGCATTTCTGTATTTAAAACCAAAACAGCGGAAAGGTACAAACAAAGATATCCTGAAAACGTAATTATACAGGGTATAACAGATGAAAAAATTAATATCACCGAATCTGTACTAATACCATTCAATATAAATGACCCATACAAGGTTTATGTTCACGACCTAGATATAGAATTCGATGGACTATTAGGTGCAGACTTTTTAAAATATTATAAGTGTCATGTGGACTTTGAAAATAATCAACTTATTACCAATTTTAAAACCGTACCACTATTTGAGGTGACTGAAGTAACATCAATCAGGAACCACAATAATTGTAACGAAAACAATAATCCAGGTATTAGAATTTCAAACCCAAATTTAAATGTTAAAAACCAAAATGTAATTTCTATCGAACCACGCACAGAAAAGATTTTTAAACTTAAATGCAATTTACAAAATACTGAAGCTATACTAATAGCCCAGGAAAATGAAAAGGTACGTTTACCGAATGCCATTGTCAAAATAGACAACAATGGTGAATTTTTGACAACGATAATAAACGCAAACGCGATTCCAAAAACAATACATTTCTCGGATCTTAAACTCGAACCCGTTCAAAAATTTAGATTAATATTTAACGTAAATCTTCAAAATCCGGATTCCCAATACATAGACCGAAACTACGAAATAAAAAATCAATTACGCTTAGACCACTTGAACGACGAGGAGAGTGAATTAATTACTCAACTCTGTTTAGACTTTTCAGACATATTCTATTTAGAAGGTGACAACTTGACATTTACCAATGAAATCAAACATTCAATAGACACTAATGATTCTAAACCAATTTTCACTAAATCTTATCGTTACCCCCAAATTCATAAACAAGAGGTAAAATCACAAGTTTCAAAAATGCTCGACCAAGGCATTATCCAGCCTTCAATTTCTCCCTGGTCCTCCCCAGTTTGGGTAGTCCCCAAAAAACTAGACGCTTCTGGTAAACAGAAATGGCGCGTCGTAGTTGACTATCGAAAATTAAACGAAGTAACGATAGGTGATAAATATCCTCTACCTAACATTTCCGACCTTTTAGATCAATTAGGTAAATGCCAATATTTCACAACTTTAGACTTGGCCTCTGGCTTCCACCAAATTGAAATCGATCCCAAAGACATTCAAAAAACCGCTTTCACAGTCGAAAATGGTCATTTTGAATTCGTACGAATGCCTTTTGGACTCAAAAATGCTCCATCAACATTTCAAAGGGTGATGGACAACATTTTACTAGGAATCCAAAACGAAAGGTGTCTCGTCTATATGGACGATATCATTATCTACTCCCCTACTATCCATGAACATATTTCTCGATTAACAGAAGTCTTCAAACGTTTACAAAAAGCCAACCTCAAAATTCAGCCAGACAAATGCGAATTCCTTCGCAAAGAAGTTGCCTATTTAGGACATCTTATTACAAAGGATGGTGTAAAACCAAACCCTGCCAAAGTCGAAGCAATTCTAAACTTTCCTCAACCCAAAAATCAGAAAGAAATTAAATCTTTTCTAGGTCTAGCAGGCTACTATAGACGCTTCATTCCTAATTTCTCCAAAATTTCAAAACCCTTAACTAAGTTGCTACAAAAAGATATACCTTTCAATTTCGACAATGACTGTACAAATTCATTCGAAACCCTAAAACAAACTTTGACAACTACCCCGATATTGATCTACCCCAACTTTGACGAACCTTTTGTCCTAACTACAGACGCTAGTGCATTTGCAATAGGTTCTGTACTTTCACAAGGAAGTATAGGAAAAGATTTGCCAATCGCATACGCATCTCGAACTTTATGCGGCGCGGAAACTAAGTATTCAACCATTGAGCGTGAACTTTTATCTTTGGTCTGGAGTGTAAAGCATTTTAGGCCATATCTATTCGGAAGGAAGTTCAAACTCGTCACCGACCACCGACCACTCACTTGGTTATTTTCCATAAAAGACCCAGGTAGTAGACTAGCGCGTTGGCGCTTAAAACTCGAAGAATACGATTACGAAATAATATACAAACCCGGAAAGATCAATAAAAACGCGGACGCGTTGTCCAGAATAAAAATTAATCACTTTTCAGAATGTTCCAAATTTTATTCAAAAATTCTAGCCGCAAACGAAGACTCAGATGAAGACGAAATTTCAGACAACGACGACGAAATTACCGACGAACAAATCGCCCGAGAATTTGACACATTTTCCCGACTTTACAAAACCAAATCTCTAATAGATTATTCCAAAATTCAAATTACAAATAAACAACTATTAGATCGAGAAAATAAAAACATCATAACGTTTTTCCAACAAAACAACTTGACAGACCTTCACCATCAAATTATCGAGGATATTTTCGAGGAAAACCCCGAATTCTATAACAATACAATCAATATCGTTTCCAGTAAATCGACCCGACAAAGAAATTATTACATTATCGCTCTACCCTTCGACCCAGAGTCTGTGGTAGAACACTTATTTTTAACATTATATAAACACCGAAACAAATTAGACCTTTCCAAAACTTACCATGTTGAAAACAATCTAGACTTTCCAATTCTCGAAATCCTATCATTTATTTTTGCTGAAAAAGACTTAAAACTAATCATATGTCAAAATTTAGTACGAACTCCCGACGAGGACCAACGTCCGATCATTCTCGACCAGCATCACACCGGAAAAAATAATTTACATCGTGGAATAAATGAAACGATACGTAGAATCAAAAATAAATATAATTGGCAAGGCTTAACAAAAGACGTCGAAAATTTTATAAAAAATTGTGAAACATGTCAAAGAACAAAAGTCTGTCGTAAGAACCTCAACAATCCCTTAGTGATTACTGAAACCCCTAAAACTCCATTTGAGAGAGTTAATATCGATCTATTCGAATTTCCCACGCGAAACTATGCATTAACTATCCGCGACGAGTTAACCAAATTTACTCAAGCTTACGCAGTCCCAGACAAGAGCGCAAAATCAGTCGTAAATACCCTGTTGCTTTATTTTCAGCATTATGGTACTCCACTAAGAATTCATTGCGATTATGGCGGCGAATTTGATAATAATTTATTAAAAGACCTCTGCACCCTTTACGACATAAAACTAACATACTCAAGCGTAGGACACCCTCAATCCAACGGATCTATCGAACGATTCCATGCCACCCTAGCGGAAATGATCAGAATACATAAAACAGAGAATCCGAACGAACATCCTTTCACCATATTACCATACGCGGTAATATGTTATAACAATTCAGTAAACAAAACTCATGGCTTTACGCCATACGAACTTATTTTCGGACATACAGCTAACCGACCACCTGAAACTCTTTACAACCAAAAAGACCTGATCACCAAATACGTTAGAGACCTAAATAATCGAATATCTCATTATTACAAAATTGCGCGAAGTCGAACAGAAGCACAAAAACAAAAAGCCAAAGTTCGATTCGACAAGAACATTCCCGAAAATAGACACACATATAATATTGGCGACAAAGTGTACGTCAAAGAATCACAAATAAAAAATAAACTGCAAAATAAATTCAACGGTCCCTTTGAAATTACAGAAATCTTTCAAAATTCCGCTACATTACTAAATCTCGAAACAAACCAAACAACCAAAGTAAATTTTGATCGAATGAAACCATATACTGAAGATTAAATTTATTTTCAGGTTTCTCCTGCTGATGGGATCAGCACTTGCTCAATTTAAAATAACACCTATTAACAACACGATCGGAGTATATTATCACCAAGACACGGACATTGTGATTTCTCACAAGAAATGGACTTTACTGGTACACAAAAACATATCTACCTTTAAGACAGCTTTCGACAAAAACGACAAGATCTTACAGACACTATACAACACACTCGACCCAGCATATCATTACATGAACGTCTTTTCAGGAGATGTAAAAACTCACCTTAGCTTATTGACGCAAATTTCCCAATCAATACAATCAAAATTTGACGAAATTTACCTTGACACGAAACGATACAAACGAGGAATACTAAATGGCATCGGAACGATTTTCAAATCAATAACCGGAAATTTAGACGCAGAAGACGGTCAGTATTATTCTGATTGTATCAACAAATTGAATAATGACGAACACCAACTCGAAAACCTAATTAAAAACCAAATATCCGTTACAACTTCAGTAATCAAAAATTTCAACGCAACTATTCAAAAATTGCAAGTTGACGAAGAAACTTTCAATAAGGATATTAAAGAAATTGAAACCTCAATCTTAGACATGACTAAGGACATAGAAAACGTCCATGCAAAACTGAAATTTATCGAAATCTGCGAACAACTTATGGCAAGTTATTCATTTATCGAGGATAACCTAAATGGCATCCTAAATTCCATCACTTTCGCGAGGCTTAAAATAATTCACACGTCAATTATAAATCCAAAAGACTTAATAAATTCTCTACAAGAAATTTCGCAAAACCTACAAAGGAACAATTTACCGCTTCCAATCAAACTATCAAAGGTTGCACAGTACTTAGACATTATAGAACTAAAAGCTTTTCAAACAAATTCGGATCTAATATTTGTGTTAGACATACCTTTAATAGACCCTCAAACATATTCAGTATTTCAATTATACCCTATTCCTATTTTGGATAATAGAACTGGTTTATATCATGTATTATCAACTTCTCAAAAATATATCGCGAGAGATGATGATTCATTAATGTACATACCTATCTCGAACCTTGAAGAATGCAAACCTCTTTATTTCAACACCAAATTATGTCCAAATTTATTTGCATATCCTATTGACAACAATGCCATATGCGAAGCCCGTCTCTTCAAGAACCTCAAAACTCTGCCAGAAAACTGCCAGACGTCATTTATCATCAGCCAAGGCTACAACGTCCAAAAAATAGACGAAAACACATGGTTAGTTATTAACGCAGAACCTCTACAAACAACCATCAACTGTCCAGAAAGAAATTCAAAAACTGAAGTCATCTACAAAAATTCAATAGTAAAATTACAACCAAATTGTTACGCCTTCATAGGCATCACAAAAATTCAAGCCAGTACCAATGAAGTAACCGATGTAAAAGACGACACTCATCCAATCCAAATTCCATTTGAATGTTGTAAACATATTCCAGACAAAATCCGAGCTCCAAATCTTAAACCACTAAAATTAAACAATCTCAATACGGAAGACCTCGAAGTTGCCAAACACAAGTTGGACCAATACTCCAGAGATTTAGATGATTTGATCAACGAACCCTTTATAACAAAACACATATCCTGGTTCACCTATTTTATCATTGTGCTAATAATTGGACTGTTATTTCTGTACCTATTTTGTAAGTGCAGAACAAAAAGACGAAGACTAGCCATCGATGTTTCTGCATCACCCCCATCTCCACCGAGGCCTAGCAAACCCTACAGGACATTTGCTAACCTATTTCCTTCACGAAGACGACCTACCTTAAGAAGAAAAGACAACGAAGCCGACGAAGACATAGAACTTACATAAAGACAAACTGTTTTGTGCCTTTTTACTGACTTTCAGTGCTGGACTCTTCAGTGAATTTTATTTCATTTGTTTAATCATTATATTTCATTATTTTTCTATCATTTGTTAATTTCAATTTTATTAACATTTTTACGTCATTTTCATTCAAACCCATCATGCTTATATTTTATGCTTTCACAGTAAAGCTATATTTTAACCTTAGGAATATTTTATCCTATTTTACAATTCAAACCTAGTATGTTTGTATTTTACGCTTTCTTGCCAAAGCTATATTTTAACTCTAACATTTTTATGTTATTTTATTTTATGAATCAAGCTTATTGTGCTTGCATTTTATATTTTAGACGCTAAGATTATATTCTGTGTTTTAAACCTTACGATTTAACATTTTTGTATCTTTTATATTTTCCAAATTGTACCATTACCTTTTATATACATTTTATATTCATTTCAAAAGTTGCTGCATAAAACACCAACTTTTTTTATAAGGGGGAAGCTGTTATATTAGAAATATACTATGATATATAATATTATCGAGACAGGCTTAACCTTCTCAAACATATCGTATTACATACTGCGTAACAGCTCTTCTCAATAACCGCTCACGCTGCATGAGCATTGTATTTCAATTCTAAGTAATCCTGATTGTGCTGAATCAGCAACACTGTTTCCTTTGTTCTCAAAACATTATAAATATTACCAACAACCTTTTTGTAATCAGTCTTATACTCACTTTCGAATAAACCTCATCTAAATTATTATTGTATTTTCTTAACGAGTCAAAGTTGACTCCAGTGTAACAAATAAAGTTCCTTTTTAAAAAGTTATTCAAACAATCCACTATCTAACATATATTCATATCTAACAAAATTTTCTTTTATAGATTTGTATTTTAATTCTTAGCTAACTGGACGAGTACAGTATGTAATTAATATTGTAGTGTGTACACCCTCTTACGAAGAGATGTTTAATCCCTTAGTAGAGAGAAGCTAGCAGTATAATGATAGTTCGCCAGTCGGCCCAGAGGTGCCGCTATTGGCTTCCTACCATTAGAGTCCCTATAAAGTAGAGTCTGGCCACTCGAGTGGGAGGCACTGATTAGTCCGTATGAAAAATGGATACATAATGGCGGCGCCAATAGGAGATGCTTTTGTTTCGACGAGCATAGTGTCATTAGACTCAATGTAATAGGTTAAAATTAAAGTAACAGTCTGTTATGACTGATTTGGTCACGAAACAATTAATGGTAACGATATTACTTAGATAGATTTTTCCACTTTGTCAAAACAAATACTGCAACCTGCTTTTGACACTTGCGATATGTTGTAAACACACTGATGCACACGCACACACACAAACCATAGTCTATATTCTATTTGGGTGGAGTGGGGGCCGAGTGGCCAGACTCTATTTTATAGGAACTCTACCTACCATAGAGATACTGGAAAGAATTAAAATCTAAAATGAGGAAATAGAATCAAAAATTGTACCAACCAAATTCTAACGGCTACTCGCACGTAATTCAACAAGGAACCTTTTCTCCCAATTTTAAAATATGTAAAGACGGTTAGGGGTACAGGACTGGTTTAACGTATGTATTTGTTATATTTTAACAAAATGTCTGTAAATTTGCACGCGGTAAAAATGAATCGTTACAACGCCTGGAGTATTTAATAGAGGGTGTAAACACGTAACAATATTGACACTGTATTTTACATTTCATAAAAAGTGAAACAAAAATAATGGTTTTATGCAAAATATGTTTGTTTACAGTAACTACATAAAACAAAGACGAAAGAAGGCAAACTAATTTAGAAGTTTATCTATTATCTAATTCTTGATTTACTTCTGCAACAGTTTATCCCAAGGGTTCGTTAGATGGATATTGAATGTTATGTTCCTATAGGGCAAACCCAAAAAAGCACAAATTGTTGTTAAAACAAACTTACAATTGAACATTATTGCTATGTGAAATCGTTAAGTGAATTATTTCGAGTACGTAAAATGATAAATAAGGCCATAATTTTAAAAATAATATTGAAAATAATATAATAAGTGTCATAATGGTCATTGCACGATATTGTTCTTACTGATTTACTATTTATTTCCTTTTAAAATGGCTCTGTGCTATATTTGCAACAAGGTTCGTAATGCATTATACAGTGTATCCCCGAATGAGATATCGCACTCTTGTAAACATGCATTATTACTTTTTATTCGTGGACAGTCAAATATCTTTTGCCTTAAAAATTAGAATGACAAGAAAAAAAATTTCTGAGTGGATGAACAAAATTTGGGAACTTACTCTTAAGGAAAGCAGTACCAAATTCGACGAAAAAGTTAATTCGATGTTGATGACTTTAATCGATTACTTCTATAAACAAACAACAATTTTTAGACCTATTTCTGTGTTATGATCCTGTTGAATTTTGTGTCTGTCATAGAAATGTTACAAAAATACATTTCATCACGTTTTGAGTTAAACGAGGCAAGGTTTATCAGATCAGTTTATTACAAGCATAATTCGTCTACGGAGAATTTTTGGCTGTAATTTAGTTAAAGACAGTCTTACGAGAGCGTCCATTCCGGAAAACTTAGTAGGTTTTCAGTGTCCTGAGGTGAACAATAGATACCAATTTAAAACCACCCATGTAACGGGATTTGCAAATACACTTTAAAATACTCATCATATGACGATTTTGACTATTCAACAGCTAGAAAGGTTTCTAATAGAAAGAGAAAACACATTATCGGAATAAATAACTGAAGAATTTGGTTTTAACCAAACCAAGCATTATTAAGTTAAAACTTGTATTTTTGCCTTTTACTAGAAACCTTTCTCGTTGTTGAATAGTCAAAATCGTCATATGCTGAGTTATTAAGTTATAACTTAATAATGAAATAAAAACGGAATAGCATAATGAGAAGTTTATCTTAAATTGTTTTGTCACCAAATAATCTCATATTTGGACTATATGTGCACGATGAGTAGGTACATACATATAAAATATTTTTAGCTACATAATGTATAGAAATATTAGGAGCCAACTATAACCTAGTAAACAATATCGATGACGACATATCACCAAAATTTAAAATACATTATAACTACAACAAAGTTGCTTTAAAGTACCAGTTGTATTATTTTTTTACATACTTTATCTAAATACATTCTTTAGTTTTAATGCTTTTAAAATGATGCAGGAAATCCGTCCCTGCTAATATCGAGCGGTTGCTTATTAATGAGTTCCGTTGCGTGACAATCAGCTGCATCATAGTCACCGTCAGCAGCTCATTCTATCCAGGACATCGATTACATGTCTAACGACCTCTGAGGAGGCCTGTTTCTAGGGTTGTTCAAACTAAGGATTGTTCATCCTTTGCTGACGCCGCAACTATAATGTCGCATTGTAGCATTTGTATAACTTAATAAATGCTCTGATTTCAAGTGCTAATGTAGATGTGACTCTGAGACTCCAGGGACGCACTTGAATATTTTAGAAATATGAACAATAAAACTATCTTTTAAATGGGAGGACTGATTAAATTTAAATCATTTAGTCCAATGTCTATGGTATTCTTCTATAGCAGAGACCCAAGACTCGAATAAGTTGATAAATTGTGTTTCGTGTCGTAGCGGATGGTAAAATAATCTGTTTGTAAAAATCTGAAGTTTGGCTTTGCGCTACCGTATTGAAAAAAATGGTTTCACAATATGTCTCAGCTTCTGTCGGTGCTAAATCGATTTTCAAAAAATCATTTTGAAGGTCTCGAAATTTCCTACAATTTTACTCAGGGTCATGTCATTGCCGTATCATTTTAACTACAGCACGCGAAATGTAAGAATTATGAATGATACCTTATTTATGGATTTCGCTATTGGTAAATCCTATGTCATGCATGTAAATGCAAAACTTGTAAGGCACTGAAGAATAGGCCATTTTCAGCTGATTCATTAATTTCTGCCCATGACTTATACAACGTTGTAAAGTTTGAAGTGACGTCGCGTTGATCCAGATAAAAGAAAAAGTTTTATTGCCTTTCTGATGAAATGTCATAGAAATGGTTGCTTAACGAACCTGTCATTAATGGCGCTCTCTTCATATTTTAAGAAAATATTATACTTATTGTTTTAAACAGAGTAACATTTTTTGTGTCGAGGATGTACTTGAATAGCCGAGGCACAAACGATTTTTCTTCAAATACATTTAGTGCCGTTTATGAATAGAAGTAAAAGACTTTTACTGCTGCTCGGATGAAGCGTCAAAGAAATGACAAACATTTCCATGTAGCTTCCCAAAGCAATTGTTACTTTTTTAGTGATTTTTTGAATGCGGACATTCTATGTGCTCCTTTCGTGTGAAAGTAACGACTGTGATCTTGTTGGGAGTTATAGAGAACCCTTCTTTACTACGCCATCTGCCGATAATATTTAGGACTATTTGCAAACGCTTTGATGTAATGTTCACAAATCGCCCCTCGACTACTATTGCTAGATCGTTAGCGTGTCTTCGTGTCTTAGGCTGTAAATACCTTCTGCAGACAACTTCCGGAGAAGTTCATCAATGAGGGTTACTATTCTGGAGACAGCCTGTACTCACCTTTACGTTAATGGTAAGCTCGTCTAGATTGAATTTTAGAATTCTCTTATCTAGGCTAGGTGGGATCCACTAATAGGGAGCTGTTGAAACTCCGCTGTTTTTCTTAAAATGCCAGGCCTCCTGCAAGCAGCTTTAACATGGTGGAGATTCACCTGCAGAAGCTTAATTTCCTGTGACCACCACTTTCTATTAATTTCTTATCTTACCATATTTCCTGTATCATCCCTCACTTTTTTATGTCCGCCCCTCACTTTTCTATGACTTTCCATCCACCTCCACATTACTTCCAATACAGGGTATCCTATCCTCTAAGAGGAGAATATGTCTAAAGGAGGATGTTATTATTATTATTATTAGCCTTTACTCGAGTCCGAGTATAAAAAAATGTGACGATAGATTGTGTGTAAAAAAAAACAAGTAAACGGCAGTGGCGGTTTCTCTGAGGAGGCAGAGGAGGCCGGGCCTCCCTACTTCTGATTTGCCTACAGTTACTTTACATATTTACATTATTATAAATATAAATATACTTTATGAAACGACAAATTTAAATTAACAGAAATATTCCCTAAATCTGCGAATTTAAACTATTATTATTATAACCGGCAACGCTGCACAACTGTAACATTCTATCCATGGTGACTGGTGAGGCAGGCCTCCAAACGCTTCTAACATAGCTTTCGCGTTTAGAATGGTTCAATTTGAAACGTTTGAAGCTACCCATTAAAATCTGCTCTCAAAACCACGTGCCGGAGGCCAAGCTCCGGACCAATAGGAACAAAGATTAATAAACATCTGACTTTTATTTTCCCGCTTCCTGAGTCCAGACAGTCGTACCGTTTACCGTTTAGGTTAATTGAAAATAAAAGTGTCTGTGGTGGTTGTATTTTATTAAGTGCAATAAATTCATTTAAAATTTTTGTTTAAATATTGATAAAACGTCAAAAATGGAATTAAACGTAAGTACAAGCAATAACAATGGTAATGTCAGTATCGGTGAAGTGTTTAAATCTGTAGATGATATTGTAAATTTCCTTTTGAAGAATGTTCATTTTAGTCAATTAACATATGATGACAAGATATTTATAATAAAAACTTTAAAAAGGCCCCAACCTACCATGCAAAATCTCATAGTAACTTCAAAACATAATCGTTCTTTTTGTGTACAAGGGTATGATAAATGTGAGTGGTTAACTGGATGTCCAGTAGAAAATAAATTATATTGCTGGTATTGTTTACTTTTTTCTAATGGCCCAGAGAACACTGTTTGGTCAAAATTAGGATATAATTATTTAAAAAACTTACCCAGATCAATTGAAAGGCATGCTAGGTCAAAAGGACATTTAACTGCTTTAATAAAATTCAAGTTATTTGGCAAACAGAATATTTTAAATTCTATTGATCAAGGGCACAAACAGTCAATTGTAGATCATAATGTAAAGGTTAAAGAAAATAGAGATATCTTAAATAGACTAATTGATACGGTAATTTTTTTATGTTGTCAAGAATTGGCTTTTAGGGGACATGATGAGGATGTGCATTCAGATAATAGAGGAAATTTTCAAGAGCTTATTTCTTTTCTGAGCAGATACGATGGCAAAATGGAACAATTTTTAAACAAAGCTACAGTTTTTTCAGGAACTTCTAAAGCTATTCAAAACGATTTAATTGAATCAATTAGTTGTGTTGTAGTACAAAAAATTGAAAGCGAATTAAATGAAGTACCTTTCTTTTCTTGGCAAGCTGATGAAACCACAGACATCAGCTGCTGTTCACAGTTATCGGTTGTTTTCAGATATGTTATTAAAGGGCAAGTGGTTGAACGATTTGCAGGTTTTTACAATGTTAGTTCAGGTCGAACCGCAAATGATTTATTTAATTTTTTAACAGAAAAATTTGGAAAATATGACTTAAAAAATAAACTTGTTGCTCAGACATATGATGGGGCATCAGTTATGGCTGGTCACTTAAATGGCTTACAGGCAAAAATTAAAACAATGGCCCCTCAGGCACTTTTTACACATTGCTACGCGCATATGTTGAATTTAGTATTGAGTAAAGCCTGCACAGATAGCATCAAAGAATGTAAAATTTTTTTTGTCAACTTGTCTGGATTTTCATCATATTTTTCAAAATCAACTAAAAGAACAGAGGTACTTAATACTATAGGATCTGACCGTTTACCGTCAAATGTGGCTACAAGGTGGAATTTTACATCTAGAGCAGTTTTTACAGTATTCAAAAACAGGGATAAGTTAATAGAAGTTTTTGATTATATTTTGACACATGATGATTTCAAACAAGATCAGCCAACTTTAAGAGAAGCTGTTGGCTTAAAAAGACATCTTAAAGATCCTCATTTTCTCTTTCTTTTACATACTTTTAAATTTATCTTTAAATACACCGATGTTGTATTTTCAATTTTACAAAATAAAAGCACAGACATTTCATACGCCAGGAAACGTTTGAATGCATTAACTATTACATTGCAAAATTTTAGAAATAATGAAATTCATTTTAATGATCTTTACAACCAACTGTCTGAAGATTTCCAAAGTGGTGAACCGGCGCCAAAGAAAAGAAAGACAACATTAAATCTTCAAGATTTGAGACTGAATTATAAACAGATTTTCAATGAAATTTTGGATACAATAGTTAATCAACTACAGATAAGATTTTCCGATTTAGATAAATTAGAATTTTTCGATTTAATAAGAAAAGATAATTTTCTCTCATATTCAAAAGAATTTCCAAATGATAAATTTGAATCATTATTAAAACAATATAACCTTTTTGGTTCAATAGCACTAAAAAATGAATTAACAACTGTATACGCTGACAAAGAATTGTTTCAAAATTGTCAAACCCCTACCGAAATGATTTCACTTATTTGTAATAATGACTTAATTTCTTGTCTAACAGAATTTTATAGATTACTTACTTTAGCTGTCACAATTCCTGTTACGTCTGCTTCAGTAGAAAGGAGTTTTTCCGCCCTCAAACGAATCAAATCATTTACTAGAAATACTATTGAGCAAGAAAGATTAAAAAATATTTCTATATCGAAAAACGGCTTGTTAAGGAACTAACACAGAATAATACATTTTATGACGAAGTAATAGATATTTTTGCCAAACAAAAAGATAGACGGATTTCATTAATTTACAAGAACATTTAGACATGTAGTTTTTTTGTTCAATTTCTTTTTTGTTTAAAATTTAAAAAACCACCACAGCAATTATTCTACTTCTGTAGATTGTAAGTATACTACCAAGTATATTTTTATTTGTGTTGTTTTTCAGTTTGTTATTATTTAACTATTTTTAATTTGAGAATATTTTTATTTATGTTATCGTTTCAGAGTTTATTATTTATTTCATATTACTATATAATTGTTTTGATTGTGGTAGCATTTGTGCCATATTGTTATTACTATTATTATATTAATAATTAACTCCGTCACCTATTAAAAGCACCCCTACCCCACAATCCCTTCCTGGCAAGATATAATTCAGACCTCCACGTTGGTTCTTGCTGGACGGTAGAATTTGTTTTTTACTTTATACTTTGATGCTTATCATAAAACAAATTATACTGACTAACATGAAGAGAAAATTACTAATATTTTTGTAATGGTAAAGTTTAAAAGTTGACCTTGATATTCGCAAAATTTTCATCGCGGCGCACATGTGTATACCTCCCGCCCCTCGGAACCACCCAGGCCTATCTATCCCCTGCCTCCCCAGTTTAAAAACTGAGGAACCGCCACTGAATTCCCATTCATTTACGGTGCACACGACTATGGCTATAGAGGCCAATTCGGGAGAACACATGTCGACCGCAGTCAGGACAAACATAGACCTGGTTAGGTCTTGGATTCGGCCTTCTTGCAGCAACATTTCCTTGATAGCTGGCAACAACCCCTCGCCATTCGGTTCTGTCCGCTGAAAGTTGTTCCCATTGCTCGTCTGGAATACCGCAGAATTTTAGATTTTCATGGAGAACGCCTTTGAACCTCTTTCGTTGACCGCCACGCCTTCTTCTACCGCTTAGCAATTCACCATAAAATGTACATTTAGGAAGGCGGCTATCATGCATACGATGAACGTGACCTGCCCATCTTAGGCGTGCTCTTGAAATAAGCACCTCAATTGGAAGGCTGTTTGCTCTCCTGAGTACTTCCACGTTTGATATGTGATGGAACCAACGGATTTTCATCATACTTCTGAGGTGTCTTTGCTGAAACCGTTCTAATTATTTCACGTGACGACGGTAAGTGACTCAGCTTTCACACCCATATAGCAGTGTTGGAATGACAACTGCTCTGTAGACAGCCATTTTCCTTGACAAAGCAAGGTCGTGGTTGTCAAATACTCTCTCTCTAAGTCCCCAGAGTGCTCTAGATGCAGCGTTAATTCTATTGCGAATCTCGCTGTCCATGTTTGCTTTGTCATTAACAACGTTGCCTAAGTAATTGAACTGATCCACCACTTCAAGAGAATTTCCGTTAAGTGTAATGTCTATTTGGTTCACTTGATGAGGAGTTGACATAATCTTAGTCTTTCCAATGTTGATTTTAAGTCCCAAGGAATCATAGCTCTGGGCATACACATCTAAAAGTTCTTGAAGCTCTTCCGGCGTAGAGGCTAAAAGTGCACCGTCATCCGCATACTGGAGATCACAAATGAATCGTGTGCGTGTCTTCGTGAAAGCTCTAAAGCGCCCTATGTTAAAGAGACCGCCATCAGAACGGTATCTGAGACCTATTCCTCTGACTGTAAGTTTGTTGTCAACAATAATTGTTAGAGCAGTGGTAAACAAATTAAAAAGTAGGGGTACCAGGACACATCCCTGCCTAACTCCAGTGAGGGTTTGGAAAGGTTCGGTTGCCTCATTATTATACATAACCTGGGCGTTGTTGTTTGTATGTAGACTGCGACATACTTCCACAAATTTTCTAGGGATACCTAAGCGGAGCATAAGTGAAGATTAGGTCCGATGTGCCTCGGCTTTTTCTAAAGCCACTCTGTGTTTCAGGAAGTAACTTTTCCATAACAGGTATTAGCCTATTTGCCATCGCTTTAGTGAGTATCTTCCCTCCAACAGCCAGGAGAGCTATACCCCTGTAATTTCTACAGTCCGCAGCGCTCCCTTTGTTTTTGAAGAGGTTGATTAAAAGTGTATCGCGAAACTCCTGCGGAGCTTGACCACTTTCCCACACGACATCAAACAGTTTTTTGAGGTAGGGTATGAGCTCTGACGACACAGCTTTAAAGATCTCAGCTGTGAGTGAGTCGGCGCCGGGAGATTTGTTATTTTTTAGCTGCCCAATGGCGGTTAAAATCTCTTCCGTTGTTAGTGGTTTATCTAAGTCTTCGAAGGTGTCATATTGAGGGATAAGATTTATAATATCGTGATCGGCTTGACTTTGCTGGTTAAGAATGTTAGAGTAGTGTTCTTTCCATCGGGCTCTTATTTCCTGGTCTTCTTTGAGGAGATTTCCATTTAAATCTTTAATAGGGCACATATTTTTCCGACTGGGGCCGTACACTGCTTTTACTCCTTGAAAGAAATTCCTGTAGTCGTGTGAATCGGCGTACCTTTGAATTTCTCTGGCCTTGCTTGCCCACCACTCGTTCTTTATTCTTCTGATTTCGCGTTGCGTTTCATACTTAGATTGGGTAAAAGCTTCTGCTTTTGATAAGTCGTTGGGGTGGTTGATAGCGTTTTGGAAGGCAATATGTTTGCGGTCAAGAAGTTCTTGTATAAAAGCTTCATTATCATTGAACCAGTCCTCCTGTTTTTTACTTGCTGCAGTGCCAAGAATTTCCTCACTCGCACTTTTTAAACTGTCTTTAATTTGTGTCCAGGTAGTCGAGACATCTACAGAATTGGTTTCTTCTAGTGCACTCAAATTCTTTTGAACTTTTTGCTTTAGCTGTTCGACGGTTTGTTGGTCACGCAATTTACTAATACAGAGACGAGGTCTACGTTTTACTTGAGTTCTTCGGTGTTTGGGTCTCATAACAATTTTCATTTTAGAGACAACAGGACGATGATCGGTCCAACATTCGCTATCAATGCGCGCCTTTGTAATAACATAGTCCAGTAGATGCCAGTGACCTGATCTGGGGTGACGCCAGGTGCCTTTAAATTTATCCTTTTGTCGGAAAATGGTGTTTGTTATAACTAGATCATGTTCGGCGCATTTAGTTAGGAGTAGTTGACCGTTAGCGTTCATGTTGCCCAAGCCGTTCTTGCCTATGATGCCTGGCCAGGTGTCTGCATCTCTCCCTACTCTAGCGTTAAAATCGCCAAGAATAACGAGTCGTTCCGTTTTAGGTATTCTACAGAGGGTTTCTTCCAGCTGTTGATAGAAGCTTTCCTTGGTTTCGTGACTTGCATCCAGAGTGGGAGCGTAGGCGCTTATTAGATTTATCGCGTTGCCATCTGATAGCTTATAGCGTAGCAGTATTAGACGCTCGGATAGGCCTTGTGGTACTTGTGTTATGTTGGATACAAGTTGATTCCGAACGGCAAATCCTACTCCATGTTGTCTTCTTGAATTGGTGGGAAGACCTTTCCAATAGAAGGTGTAGTACTTTTCTGTGAGAGAGCCTTCCTCCAAAAATCGAGTTTCGCTGAGAGCTGCAACGTCAACGTTGAGTCGGTGAAATTCTCTATCTATTAGAGCAGTTCTTCTTTCAGGCCGATAGGTACGAGTGCTGTCGTTCAAAGTACGAACATTCCAAGCGCCGTAGATGAAAGGATTAGTTTTCTTGGATTTAACTTATCGGTATTTTTTCGACATTCGATGAGGTGTCCCTGTGGGCACCCTCCCCCGGAGATCCGATCGGGAGGGTATTTTACTTCCGGATGATTTTGTCCCACTTGAACGCTCCATCATTTTTATTTTTTTTAAGCCTTAATCGACTGAAAACGAAGCTGCATTTGAAGTTTTAGCTGGAGCAGGTATGCAACTGACCAACTTGGTTGCGGAAGGCGAGTGGTGTGGTCCCATGGCACAGAAGGAGACTGCTACGATGGGGTAACCAAACGATTCCAAAAGCAACCTTTGTGTGCGGTGCGTTATTTTTACCGCACTCTTCGTGAGAAGGTGGATGTGCTCACGGCAAAAGGTAAGGGTTATTCCGCCCTTACTCGGTCGTTAGTAAAAACAGGGTGCACCAAGTTTAAATTGAACTCATCGCGAAGGTGAGGTTAACAATTGAGTAGGAGAGGCTATAACTTGCGCTTCACTACCCCATTACACCCTACATTACCCCTACTACCCCATTACAAGGAGGATGTAGACTATTTCATACAAGCCGTTTTCTAGTTATGGTGAAACAAAGAAAAACATATATCCAGTCATAACGGAAATACATTTTTTGTTCTTTTATCATCAAATAGGCTCGAAAATATCTAGAATTCTACAAAAAAACGAAATTACAGAAATATCTACTTTAACAGATTTACCTGTATATTGATTATAAAAAATGATAAAAAATTTTATCGGCAATACATTTTATTAAAATTGAGATGATCTAACTATATATATACTCAAGAATTTGGCTAGGGTAGCGTGACCATTCGCACAGTGCAATGTTGTCCTATGGTAACCTAAAATTGTATCCATATAAAAAGAAAATCAAATTTACAAGAAACCCAAATTGTAAAATACTACTAATAAAGGAGATTATGACGATAATGCTCCTTATTGGGTTAGTCAACTTACATGACAATAAATATATCCACTCGCTTGCATAAATATATATACATACATATATTGCACACATTCACGCCCACGCATAAAAACTCATTCTCTACTAATAATTAGTGTCCTCTGACATTTATAAGTATTTTTAATTTTTTTTATTTCTTAATTTTTTTTCTTTCATTCTCATTTTTATGCTTTTTGTATGTATTTCTTTCATTTTTTGTATGTATTTTTTAGTATTAAGTTTATTTTTTACATCTTTTTTTCTATATAATTTTTCAATTTTTTTAGTATGTATATTTTTATACGTCTTTTTTTCTATATAATTTTTTATATTTTTTTACATATTTTTTTCTATATAATTTTTTCATAAACAATTTTTAATATTAAGTGTTTACTTTTTACCTTTTTAGTTGTATGCATGATATTTTTATCATTTGATTTATTTTTTTGTATGTAATAACTGAAAAATAATGTAATAAAAATTTTAGTCAAATAACGTATTCTCCTGCAAAATTTTTAGGAAATTTTACCTTTTTAATGACCTGTTTAAACACGTAGTTTGTGTATAAATAATTTTCATTTTATCTTTAATAGATATCAATTTAATCATTCAAGATAAAAATAATTATTATTAAACTACGTGTTTATACAGGTCATTAAAATGGTAAAATTTCATAAAAGATTTCGCAGGAGAATGCGTTATTTGACTAAAAATTTCATAATTTTCGCCGCTACGCGGAGCTGAATTTCTGACTTTTGCGCCCCTCCTCCGCGTAGCGTCATAAAAATTTTGTGTAACTGAAAAAGAATAAAGAAGTTTAATATATATTGACGATTAATTCATTTTCAAATATTTAATTGATTAAAAGTCATCTCATTTCTTAATTATATTCTAACCATATGCTCATAAAATTTGTTCAAATTCAAAAAGCCTCGTGAATATCTGTAACATAGATTTGCACCAGCAGCATACGTCCTGCAATCTTTTTCAATGCGTTCAGTTTCTTCAACATCGTAGAAGACATTTGAATCATAAACTAATGAATTCTTGATTAAGTCACTTAGTCACACGACAACCCTTCAATGACCAATTTAATGTCTTCTGCCCATACCCACCGTTGAGCTGAACATTGCATCCACATATTGTGTCGGCTGGGTTAAACTAAAAAAAAAATAAAACAAACATATTAGACATACACATTCAGAAAGGATATTTTTTTTTTTATCAACTTACACAAAATGTGATGATGAAAATATATTGTGCAAGTCAATTTGTTATTGTTTACTACATAAAAATTATTATTTCATATATTGGCAAGTGAACCAGCAATATTATTCCCAGAATCTTTCAACTATATTCCATTTACTAATATAAAATTAAAATTAATAACTAACGCAACTATGCTCTTTCCTAATATAAAATTAAAAATTAATAACTATAGCAACTATGCACTATCTCAATTAACAGCCGAATCGTAATGTTACACTGGGTTTTGCACCGTTATACATCGGACGACTCGGACTTAAATATGTCAGTGTGTATTTACCACCAGAAAAATAGATCTTACTCATAAGATCCTCACTCATAATTTCAACAACTCGTTTTGGTAGAAATGATTTGAAAGTTGTAATGTGCTTTCGTCAAATAAATGTACAATTGATTTTCCAAATCGCGTATTGACAGCAGAAATTTTCTTAGTGATATATGGTTTATGTAAAATTAATGATGAAATAGGTTTCTCTTCTAAGGCCTCTGTGCAAATAATTCGTATTCAGAAAATGCCATAATTAAATCGAATGTATACAGTGAAAGAATTATAGAAAGTAATATAAAATATTGCTCACTTGAAACAATTCGGATGGTTGCACAACACGCACTTGCTAGCTCTTGACTTATCGACGATAGGTTTTAATTGTGTGATGCAGAAGCATTGCATTCTATTTATATTAGTAGAGTCACCCCCACCACAATAATTACCCCATTCCAATACTTACCCTCACTACTCTAATTGCCCTCCACCACTACAATTACATCACGCCAGTCTAATTACCCCCCACCAGTCTAATTACCCCCATCACCCTAATGACCTCCCACCAATATAATTACCCCCACCACTTTAATTACCCGCACCCCGCCTCCAAGCCACGCCCCTGTGACGTTACAGAAAAGTGGTGGGGGTGGATGAGCCCCGCTATAAGCACACTACGTTTGTTCTTTGACGTAGTTTTTAATTTTTTTATTTGATTCCATATATCTTTAATTTTTGTATTTCTGTTTAACTCTAAGCAAAATTGTTCCATGCATTTTTTTTACTTTGTTGTTGTTGATGCTTTATTAAAATTTATTAAATTATCAAATGCTGTTACGTTTATATCTTTTCAAAGCTTCCCGCTGTTCTTGGATGGCTACGTCACATTCATTGTTCCACCATACTTTACAAAATTTTTTATTATATACTTTTTTCTTTTCTGGTATACAAAAATGTGGAACGCTTCACGATTTTGCGTGTATCCTTGCGCAGGGGCCATGCCAATCTTCTCTGTATCGTTCCAATTTTAGTATATGTACCACCGAAGCGAGTACAAAATTGAGATGAATATGTATTGAAATAAATTTTACGTTGTCCTTTTAATATGTTACGTTATTACATAATTCATCGGTATTGTGTATTTGACATTGCTATATTTGAACTTATTTGTAAACTTGTGCACATTATGTAAACTTTTATAATTTGATTTTGTGTCAGGATAAATTATACTAACTTCTTATATATAACCGTAATCCTGAAATCCTACACGAAAAGTTTTGTCGGGCACTAATAGGCAAAGAGTTTTGAAAGTCGTTGAAAGGCGTCTAAATTCTGAAAGGTATGTCATCCGCACTTCATAACTTCGTATTACGAGGCACATTCTTTGAAAACGGGAACATATTAAACGATTTGCGGTGAACTTAAAGGAAAAGTTAGCTGTTTACTAAGACCTTAAGATAAAGCGACCCACAGAAGAGCAGTTCATTCGCATTTATGGCCCATTCATGACCTAAAGTGAAAGCATAGAGTCTAGATAAGATACAAACACGCGATACTGTCCAAGTTGTCGAAATATTGTGAGTGGCCCAGAAATCTGTGCCGGCAGCAGACATATTTGAAAAAAGTCGATGAACAATTCTTCAATCCTTAAAAAAATACTGAAAAACTCAAAATTTAGAATCGTCAGTTTTAAATGCACAATTTATTATCAAGTGAGCTACAGAGGGCGTGCTTGTTATACTATCTATCCTGTACTGGTTTCGATTCCCAGCTTTGGCACTGGAAATATTTGTAGGTGTGTAGGGCGTTTTTTACTTTATACGTAGTGTATAGAAAAGTACTGTGATCACGCAAAAAATCGATATTAAATTTGTTTTAAATTTCCACGTTTTCAAGTCCTCTGAACCCAAAAAAGTGTTTTTTTTACAAAATGTCCGTCTGCAGTCTGCCATCTCTGGTCACGCCCATAGTTCAACGTACTGAATCGATTTTGCTTAAATTTGTATGCATATTTAGGGAGGTTACACCTCGTGGAGAAATCTTAAAATCGATCTTAGCAGTTGACCCCTAAAAACCTAAATTTTTTTTCTTTTCACAAAAAACAACTCTTACGATTTTGATCATGAAGACTCACTTGACACTAGTACGAGATGATATAACCCGTTACTCCCTAAAAATGCAAGCACGGAGTCTGTGGGTGGGGGCAAAGTTAAATTAATTAAATTATTTTTTTAAAACGGTTTCAATGATTTTAATTAAATGTGACACATGGATACTTCCTTAGTATGAGTATAAGATAACGGGACTCGTTGCTTTTAGAAAATTCAAGGAGGGATGTTGCAGAGGGGGTTCCTGTAGTGTTAAGTATCATGAAGAATTTTGTTTCATCAAGGACGGTTAATGGGTTAGTAGAGCATTTGCATATCACCTCGTGGACTCGGGTTTAAATCCTAACGGGTTCTCTCTCTAATTAATCTGTTTGTATAAATAATTAAATCTTTTTGTTTAAATAATCAAATATTCGTGGATTAGTTAAAAAACTAATAATTTTTCATATATTATGAAAAATTAGAAAATAATTTTAACATTAAATATTTAAAATGTCGTTATTTATTAAATGCATTTAAATAATAATGATTATTTAAAGAATTATTTAATTAATAATGTTTGATGTTAAAATTATTTATTAATTTGTCATAATACATTAAATACTAGAAAATAATGAAGAAAAATTTATCATTAAGATGTGGTTAAATAAAATAATAATGAATTTCTTTGGAATAATTAAAAACATTAACAGGCATACATGATTATTCAAATAAACAGGTTAATTTGTAATGAAAACAAAAATTTTGCAAAAATCCTGGCGGTGTTGGAACCCCACTTCTCTGGGTGATAGGTGAATGCTCTATACACTGAGCCACTAAATTTCCTTATTGATGTTGCATTCTTCTTCGTACTTAATAGTTATACTTGTATCTCTAAGATTTAATAACTCAAAAATAAAGGCCTATTCGAACAAATGGAGATATTTCTTCTTCTTGTTTTACATATTCGGAAAAGCTTTGAGTTATGGAGTGACTGATGTGTAATCCGAACAAGTGACTATTTAAAAAGTTAGTCGCACCGATTTGTTCCTGGACACAACTTAACAGGGGGTATCTAAGATAGGACATAAGATCAGAGATGATAGGAGAATCCGTAGCTGCATAGAAGGTTTTTAAACGTGTTTGAATATTGACCACTTATGCAGTACTCAATACTAATGGACATTGATTGCAAGCAGGAGGTACTTTATTAGGATGAGGTAAGCAGAGATGGATGATTATTTAAATACGTATTAGAGGACAGCGCAGATAAATATTGGTTCCGCACTAGTCTGAATTTGTTAAGAGAGTGTATGCAAAGTGGAACTAGGTCTTTGGTTTGCGGAATAGGGTTTCACTGGGACACTGCAGATATGTAAGTGGAAAGGCATTAATATCTGGAGTTGCAACACCAATTTGGGTTGAGTATGTGCATTTGGATGGGTTTTCTAAAAGATATACGAGTGGTAAAATAAAGATCACTGGGGTAAAAAGACCTGAGGCATCTGCATCACTTAAGAAACTTTATTGTACCATTCATTCATTTTTCACTCGAAGCAACAATGTTCATTTATTCGCCTCCACCCTCCACTTATTCATTCATTGGAAAGAAAAGCTGGGCCGCTGGTTTCAATGCATCACTTCACAACACACTGATGTACTGAAGTTGGTCGTAAAGGGCATTATGGTTGATTTTTCACCACTTTGCATTAATAGAAACCCTATATTTAATGAACAGATATACCATTTATTCTAGAATCACGTATCGTCGTATAAATAGCCAAATGTTTTATATCTTGCTTCTCTCTTAAGGAATAAGAACTGAGTAGTAAAGGCTCCCTACAAATTTGTAGCTTTCGCTAGCGAAACCACGGGCGGAATTCCAAAGCATTTTGTAAAAAATAGCTTGTGAGATGTGTTTGGGGGTAGAAGCACTTATGTTGGTATCCAGCAAGGCAGTGACAATAATTCATGTGTACTCTCCTAACCTTTATCTTTTCACGTTGTTAACTCTTTTCCCTTATTATTTATTTTTGGGAAAGAATTGAGGCAATATATGCAGACGACTAGCTGGTTTAAGTCGGAGCAAAGAGCCGTGGATCCGGAGTATTTGTAAGAGTCGGGAAACTTACACTTTTTGAAATGTATAGTATAAATGACAGATTACTGTTTATTTCGGGAAAAGGAGACAAACAAAAATTGACGTTAAATTGGGCACCATCTATTGTGAAAATAAGTAGAATTGTCTCTTTTTCTCGAATAACCAGTCTACTATAGATCAAGCTGAAATTGTTGATAAGAGAAATAAAAAATAGTTTAAAATTAATGATAAAATATATTATATAATAGTTAAATCGGTTTGTATAAAGTGAAATTTTGAAATTACTTATTCGGCTAACAAAGACTAATTAAAATTTAAAAGAAAATATATAATAAATTTATACCGGGATCCTAGATTCTGGGATTGAGTATTATTAATTGAAGTAACTGGTTCTGAAACAGCAAAATCCAGGTCCACAATTGTCTCTTGCAAAAATGGAGTCTAAAGGTTTCTTTGGCAATTTAGTTTACGTCTCTTAATGAAATGAAGTTTTAAAATTGTGGGAAAATTGTCCAACTATGTGGTTTTTGAAAAGTTAATGAATGCAAATGTGGATGCTCAAGTTTTCAATAAAAAAATATAAGGCTTAAATATAAAGCTTAAAGCAAAGCATAAAATAAGAAGAAAGTCAAGTTTTCAATATGAAGAAAACTTTTAAAGGATCAATATGCAGAAAGATATACATAAACTATGCATAAGCTGTGCAAAAACTATGCAGAAATGTAGAAACTATGCAGAAATATAGAAACTATTGCAATGTATGCAGAAATGTAGAAACGTACAAGCTGATGTCGTAAACTATAAATTGCCAAAAATGAAAAAGAAAGAAAAAAATATTTTATAACCATGTGGTATATATAGTATTTTAATTACTTATTAAATTAAAAAGAATTGAATTTGAATTTAAATTTATTTAAAAAAAATTGAAATTACATCAAAGACAAAAATTCAAGGTTAATTAAATTTTAAATTATAAATGAAATTTACCTGGATGTTAAACACTTGTTAACGCGGATATAAAAATGTAATATTGATTACTAAATTCCCCAGTTAAGTTTTATATACGTTGGAATCAATACAAAAGCTGCAAGCAAATGATTTCTTGGTGAGTTTTACTAATAAGGTAAACTTTATTTATCCCACTTTTTGGAAAATAATGCCAATCCAAAAACTTGAAAAATCTAATTTACCAATTAAGTGGAAAGCTGTAAAATATAGCAATTGTACAGGTACCGCCATCTGTCAATTGTTGAGTTAATCGAAACAACCTGCAGGTCGCAAATTCTACAATTTCCTTTACTCGCAACTAAAATAGTGGCATATAATCGATAAAAGGGATCTATAATAGTAGTTTGTTAGCTGATTTACTTTACAATTTGTAAATACGTAACCAAAAATATGAACAGCCGCAATAAATAGTAAAATGTATATAAAGCGTTTTGTGAGGATTCAGCAAATATATTACATCTTATAGGATAGACTATATAATAGTTATTTAGAAAGTCAAAGGTAAGAAAAATAACCACATGTACTTACATAGTAAACAAAAATATAGGAATTGAGTGTAAATAAATGTTTTGTAGACAATCGACACTCGTTTCCTGAGATGCTGTAATAGAACGGAGATACATAATAGTGTAAAAATAAACTTGACTGAGTTCCTAAGATGTTAAAAATATGTACATAAAACAATGTGAAATGATTTAGCAGTTATGCAAATAAAGTTCTGATAGTTGAGAACAGTTTCACTTACAAAAACTGAATCAAAATGCTACACAGGTCGTGCTAAATATTAATAAAATACTAGTTATTATAAAAAATTCTTAAATGGACATAGGCTATGTAACAACGTTTAACTCTTTATTACCTATAATTTAAAAAATATGTTCTGTTTACTACACAGAATGATTACCATAATAAGATAGATATTTCATTAATTACAATGATTTGCTTCCAAACAGTTTCCCAATGTAACCTCCCACCCACCGCCTCCCTCTCCTTCTCCATAATTGGTTATTTTACATTTTTACTTAGACTGTAACTTGAGAGGCGGTTAAGAAAACATTTTTTAAGTATACCAAATTGTTAATTGTGTTAATCCCATTGCCCTTTAGAAAATATCTCTGATATCACACTTAATTTTTAATGTAGTTAAAATATTATAAAATGAACTCAAAAAGCGTATTATTTAAATTAGTCAACCATTTTTCAAAAACTTACTATCAACTTTGTTGACTTCACTTTATGGCTACACTGTATGTATTTGGAAGTAAATTAACAGCTAAATGAAATCGATAAGGTCATATGTCCTATAAGTAGCAAATAAAAGACCTCATCATCCTGAACATCATCATTGCCGTAAAGTGTTGACGTCAAACCAAATTAATCCAAGTGTATTTTGAAAGAAATTGTCTGACGCTCGTTACTTAACTCAGTGGGTGGAAACAATAATAAAGCCCTGGTGTGTCTATATGACTTGACAAGATCTAAACGCATGCGATTTTCTCGTACTTTGACTTCGTATTCAATTGATTGAACCTTTAAGAAAAGGCAGTCAGTACGAAAACGACTATTGGTGACAATATAAAGGCCTTACTTTTATCTAGTAAACGTAATAATATAAGTAAAATATATTAGTGAACGTTGTATTTTTAATTTGTCGGAAAGCAGCGTCGTATCATTAAACCAATAAAACGTTACTTATTGTAACTGAAAAATAATTTATTCTTTGGTCATTTTCCGGAATTAAAGTTTGCAAAAACGTCAACGTTATTAAATACATAGATCAGAATTTAAACTTTTCAAAAACTTTTATTAGAATTGGTAAGGCGAATTGGTCAACATAACTCTTTAAAATGAAATTATAATTATTAGCCTTTACTCGAGTCCGAGTATAAAAAAAATGTTACAGTCGATAGTTTGTGTGTAATAAAAAACAAGTAAAAGGTGTAGTCTATTGTAATTCTCATTCATCTACGGTGCACACGACTATGGCTATAGAGGCCAATTCGGGAGAGCACATGTCGACCGCATTCAGGACAAACATAGACCTGGTTAGGTCTTGGATTCGGCCTTCTTGCAGCAACATTTCCTTGATAGCTGGCGACAACCCCTCGCCATTCGGTTCTGTCCGCTGCAAGTTGTTCCCATTGCTCGTCTGGAATACCGCAGGATTTTAGATTTTCATGGAGAACGTCTTTGAACCTCTTTCGTTGACCGCCACGCCTTCTTCTACCGCTTAGCAATTCACCATAAAGTGTACATTTAGGAAGGCGGTTATCATGCATACGATGAACGTGTCCTGCCCATCTTACGCGTGCTCTTGAAACAAACACCTCAATTGGAAGGCTGTTTGCTCTCCTGAATACTTCCACGTTTGATATGTGATGGAACCAACGGATTTTCATCATACTTCTGAGGTGTCTTTGCTGAAAACGTTCTAATTCTTTCACATGACGACGGTAAGTGACCCAGCTTTCACATCCATATAGCAGTGTTGGAATGACAACTGCTCTGTAGACAGCCATTTTCGTTGACAAGGCAAAGTCGTGGTTGTCAAATACTCTCTCTGTAAGTCCCCAGAGTGCTCTAGATGCAGCGTTAATTCTATTACGAATTTCACTGTCCATGTTTGCTTTGTCATTAACAACGTTGCCTAAGTAATTGAACTGATCCACCACTTCAAGAGAATTTCTGTTAAGTGTAATGTCTATTTAGTTCACTTGATGAGGAGTTGACATAATCTTAGTCTTTCCAATGTTGATTTTAAGTCCCAAGGAATCATAGCTCTGGGCATACACATCTAAAAGTTCTTGAAGCTCTTCCGGCGTAGAGGCTAAAAGTGCACAGTTATCCGCATACTGGAGATCACAAATGAATCGTGTGCGTGTCTTTGTGAAAGCTCTAAAGCGCCCTATGTTAAAGAGACCGCCATCAGAATGGTATCTGAGACCTATTCCTCTGACTGTCAGTTTGTTGTCAACAATAATTGTTAGAGCAGTGGTAAACAAACTAAAAAGTAGGGGTGCCAGGACACATCCCTGCCTAACTCCAGTAAGGGTTTGGAAAGGTTCGGTTGCCTCATTATTATACATAACCTAGGTGTTGTTGTTTGTATGTAGACTGCGACATACTTCCACAAATTTTCTAGGGATACCTAAGCGGAGCATAATTTTCCAGAGCACTTCCCTGTCCACCGAGTCAAACGCCTTGGTTAAATCAATGAAGGCCATGTGAATTTCTCCTTGATGTTCGAGTGCTTTTTCTTGAAGCTGTTTAAGTGTGAAGATTAGATCCGATGTGCCTCGGTTTGGTCTAAAGCCACTCTGTGTTTCAGGAAGTAACTTTTCCATAACAGGTGTTAGCCTATTTGCCATCGCTTTAGTGAGTATCTTCCCTCCTCCAACAGCCAGGAGAGCTATACCCTTGGAATTTCCACAGTTCGCAGCGCTCCCTTTGTTTTTGAAGGGGTTGATTAAAAGGGTATCACGAAGCTCCTGCGGAGCTTGACCACCTTCCCACACGACATCAAACAGTCTTTTGAGGTAGGGTATGAGCTCTGACGACACAGCTTTAAATATCTCAGCTGGGAGTGACTCGGCGCCGGGAGATTTGTTATTTTTTAGCTGCCCAATGGCGGTTAAGATCTCTTCCGTTGTTAGTGGTTTATCTAAGTCTTCGAAGGTGTCATATTAAGGGAAAAGATTTATAATATCGTGATCGGCTTGACTTTGCTGGTTAAGAATGTTAGAGTAGTGTTCTTTCCATCGGGCTCTTATCTCCTGGTCTTCTTTGAGGAGATTTCCATTTAAATCTTTAATAGGGCATATATTTTTCCGACTGGGGCCGTACACTGCTTTTACTCCTTGAAAGAAATTCCTGTAGTCGTGTGAATCGGCGTACTTTTGAATTTTTCTGGCATTGCTTGCCCACCACTCGTTCTTTATTCTTCTGATTTCGCATTGCGTTTCATACTTAGATTGGGTAAAAGCTTAATTAAGTAAAGTAGTAAATTATAATATATGTAAAGGCGTTTAATTACATATGAGTATTGAAACTGAAGTATAGGCCAAGTGTCATCAGGAATCAAATAAGACTGATTTTGGTTTCGATCAACTCTTGATGGTGCTAACATTGTTAGCGAAATACTCGTGTAGTAGTGTATTCGATTGCAGTGTTTAAATGTTTCGCTATCTTATAAAACTGGCTTTTAGACACCAAAATATTGATTTGTGAAAAATAGTCCTCATGCCAAACTCCACTACCGCCAGGACACAGACTCAGGGTAGAGTTGACTCCTTAACCAGGACTACGTACCATTAAAATTGGAGAAGGTTCTCAAAAACTCAGCAGCTCTATTATAATGCCGTATAGTGTAACTTGTATTCTCGCTTAAAAACCTGCAGTTAGCATTTGTTTTGATCACAAGGTTTATAACAAACAAAATACAGCCAGCGATAAATAAGGGAATTTGTTATCATCATATAATTGAAATGTGATATTCTGAGATAAATTAAAATGAATCAAGAATCACGTTTTAGTTTTTATGCGTTGTCTCAAATATTACTACAAACTTCCCCCGTATTATAATAATAATAATAATAAATACACCACAGGTAATGATATTAATAATTATATATATATATATATAATTATATATTAATAAAGTTGATGGTCATGCAACAATTTTTGCAAAATGTGAAAGATAAAATATTATTGGTACTCCAGTCAAATTAGACAGAAAATTGCCTTGAAATAAAAAGCTGAAACTGTACCAATGTTGAGGATGATGTCCTAGTTCGAATCCCAAAAGTTCCAAACAATGCCACTTGGGGAAAATCCGCCATTCTAAGCTTAGCGACCGAACCAAACGTCCGAATTTGTTCATCTTTACGTCAAATTGTTTTTTCTGCCCTATATCATCATATTAACAACTTACATGATTTAAAAACAGCGATAGTAATAGGTTATACTGTGTTAAAATGTAGCTGAAAAAAAAAACGAAAAATGGGTTGAATAGTATGAGCGGTTTGTTTTGACTAACATTGAATGCTATTCATTTAATTAGTTTTTTCCATACTAAAAAGAAGAAATAAACATTTAAAACGTCTTTGTTATTTATAAATACCCAATGAATTCTTCAGGCAAGAAATAACACAAAAATGCAAATGCAGGAGATTCAAGGCACCGTCTCGTCGTCACCACGACGCACCCGTTGTACTTTAAATTATTGTTATGGTTGTGAGAAGATGACTATAGTGACAGTGCCAGTTTGCAACATGTCACTTAAAGTTAAAGGTTGTTATGTGTTCTGATCACTTGTGAAATATCGTCTGCAAGGCCGGTGTGTGTTTGTGTGTCATGGTGGACTGGAAACTACGTTCAGTGTAAGGATTGGTCGTTTTCGGGTGCAATTCTTAGTTTTTGTCATTTTTGTTGTCATGGAACCAACGGAGACCGTTTCATGTATTTTGTGCAAAAATCGTGAAAATGGTGAACTTATGATATAGCCGTCTTACTTAACGACAAAGAAAGTGTGATAGTACATGTAAATTGTCGTAAAGAGTAGCAGTATTAGTAACGTCTTTGATTTTAAGAAGCACTACATGTTTTGTGGAAAGGCATTGACGTTTGCGCTGAGTATAAACAACTAGACCGCCAAGTGGAATACAGTGTTGTTCATTATACACATCGTATTGATAATATACGTGCAATAGCCGTACAGCGAGGATATGCATGGGGTGAAAAAGTTTTACGACGATTATGTACTTTCTTAAAAAAATAAACAAATAAAAGTGTTTGATTTTATTTCTTTAAAAAAATAAACAGTAGTTCATATTTTTAGTATTTTGAAAAAAAAAGAACAGTAAATTACGCAATTTGACGCAAATACGAGCAAAATCGGATGCTTGGTTTAGTAGCTATGCTCAAAACTCAAAAATCCGAGATGGCAGATTTTCCTCAAGTGGGATTGTTTAGGACTTTCAAGATTTCAATTAGGACATCATCCTCAACATCTTTGGCAATTTTTAGCTTTTTATTTCAAATGTCCGGACCCATTTCTCTTATTTGACCAGACTATAGCTAAAATGTGGAATATAAGCTGTATAAGTTACAAATAAAATTATATAAAATAAAGCATAAGAATATAAAAGTGTAAAATAAGTCAGAAGTTAGAATAAGGTAAGTTAAATGGAAAAAGAACTTAACGGTACGATTCGTTTGGAAAATGACAATATAAAATTAGTTAAGTTAGTTTCACTTCTTCTTCCATGTTGGATTTTCTCCTTGGAGGTAGAATACTGGTGAAGGTTCTACTAAGCCTCGACGGAGATGGAGTGGATCTGTGAGATAGGTGAACGAAGGTCAACTTTTAGCTTTACGTGAAACATGACATGTGTTTGGTCACGCAGAGCTTGTTGATTTGATCGTGTAAGTCTTTGGATTATTGGTCTAAATTATGTTTCGCAATTTCGAGGTCTTCGGCATTCAAATTGTTTAATTTTAATGGCTTTAATTTTGGCAATTAGATTTTGACTGACAGTTCTAGGGGATTTGAACTGGATGTGTTCTCCTTAATATCTAGTACTTCATTGGAACTCTCCTGAATTTTCGATACACCAACGAAGTAGTAACTGGGTTGTATTTTATAACAAAATTTTTTGGAATAATTTCTATTTTTGAATTTTTCTTCGGAGAATTAATAGTGAGGTTAATAGTTCTGTACTGGCGAGCCATGTGCTTTCCTGAATTTTTTAAAAGTATTATATCCCTGAATGATTATGAATGAGGTTTGACAATTTGCAGGCATGCGCGTAAGACTTTTGAAAAGCCTCACTTTGCAGATAGCGTTATTGCTTATTGGGTAAGCTGTAGCACAGTTTGGTTCCCAGGTAGAGCAGTTTGCATCCACGAAAATCCGAGATGGGTGAAAACATTCAGGAATCATTGTCCCTTGCAATGTATTTCTCAGATACAGATAAAATGTGACGCAAATCAGTTTCATTATCTCAAATAGGGATAGGATACAACTGATAGGGTGTGTAAGTTTGAGGGTTAATTTGTAGTACTAAAAAGTTGTAATAAACACTAACTTCACATAATTTTAATAATTGTTCAAAATAATGACCATAAACTTTGATACATTTATCAATTCGTTTAAGAAAACAATCATAACATCGCTTTAGAGTTTCTTTGTCGATAGTCCCGCAATCATTTTGTATGCGTTCCCTCAGGTTCTCTGGGGTGGTTGGAACTTCCTGGTATATTCATTCTTTAAGAGTATCCCATAAAAATGTTCGAGAGATGTTAAGTCTCGTAATCTGGCAGGCATTTGACAGATATTTGGTACAGAGATATAAACAGTTTAGGATTATGGCTACAGAACATACTTGATTGTATAAATACAGATACATTATAACATTTTCGAATTTAATTTTCTTGACAAATAATAAATAAAATTCAAAAAACCTTATATTGCTGATTGCCACTCGCCTTCCGCAACCGAGCTGGTCAGTTGCATACCTGCTCCAGCTAAAACTTCAAATGCAGCTTCGTTTTCAGTCGATTAAGGCTTTAAAAAATGATGGAGCGTTCAAGTGGGACAAAATCATCCGGAGGTAAAATACCCTCCCGATCGGATCTCCGGGGGAGGGTGCCCACAGGGACACCTCATCGAATGTCGAAAAAACACCGACAAGTTACATCCAAGAAAACTAATTCTTTCATCTACGGCGCTTGGAATGTTCGTACTTTGAACGACAGCACTCGCACCGATCGGCCTGAAAGAAGAACTGCTCTAATAGATAGAGAACTTCACCGACTCAATGTTGACGTTGCAGCTCTCAGCGAAACTCGATTTTTGGAGGAAGGCTCTCTCACAGAAAAGTACTACACCTTCTATTGGAAAGGTCTTCCCATCAATTCAAGAAGACAACATGGAGTAGGATTTGCCGTTCGGAACCAACTTGTATCCAATTTAACACAAGTACCACAAGGCCTATCTGAGCGTCTAATGCTGCTACGCTATGAGCTATCAGATGGCAACGCGGTAAATCTAATAAGCGCCTACGCTCCCACTCTAGATGCAAGTCACGAAACCAAGGAAAGCTTCTATCAACAGCTGGAAGAAACCCTCTGTAGAATACCTAAAACGGAACGACTCGTTATTCTTGGCGATTTTAACGCTAGAGTAGGGAGAGATGCAGACACCTGGCCAGGCATCATAGGCAAGAACGGTTTAGGCAACATGAACGCTAAGGGTCAACTACTGCTAACTAAATGCGCCGAACATGATCTAGTTATAACAAACACCATTTTCCGACAAAAGGATAAATTTAAAGGCACCTGGCGTCACCCCAGATCAGGTCACTGGCATCTACTGGACTATGTTATCGTACGTAGGAAGCATCTCAAGGACGTCCAAATTACAAAGGCGCGCATTGATAGCGAATGTTGGACCGATCATCGTCCTGTTGTCTCTAAAATGAAAATTGTTATGAGACCCAAACACCGAAGAACTCAAGTAAAACGTAGACTCCGTCTCTGTATTAGTAAATTGCGTGACCAACAAACCGTCGAACAGCTAAAGCAAAAAGTTCAAGAGAATTTGAGTGCACTAGAAGAAACCAATTCTGTAGATGTCGCTGCTACCTGGACACAAATTAAAGACAGTTTAAAAAGTGCGAGTGAGGAAATTCTTGGCACTGCAGCAAGTAAAAAACAGGAGGACTGGTTCAATGATAATGAAGCTTTTATACAAGAACTTCTTGACCGCAAACATATTGCCTTCCAAAACGCTATCAACCACCCCAACGACTCATCAAAAGCAGAAGCTTTTACCCAATCTAAGTATGAAACGCAACGCGAAATCAGAAGAATAAAGAACGAGTGGTGGGCAAGCAAGGCCAGAGAAATTCAAAGGTACGCCGATTCACACGACTACAGGAATTTCTTTCAAGGAGTAAAAGCAGTGTACGGCCCCAGTCGGAAAAATATGTGCCCTATTAAAGATTTAAATGGAAATCTCCTCAAAGAAGACCAGGAAATAAGAGCCCGATGGAAGGAACACTACTCTAACATTCTTAACCAGCAGAGTCAAGCCGATCACGATATTATAAATCTTATCCCTCAATATGACACCTTCGAAGACTTAGATAAACCACTAACAACGGAAGAGATCTTAACCGCCATTGCACAGCTAAAAAATAACAAATCTCCCGGCGCCGACTCACTCCCAGCTGAGATCTTTAAAGCTGTGTCGTCAGAGCTCATGCCCTACCTCAAAAAACTGTTTGATGTCGTGTGGGAAAGTGGTCAAGCTCCGCAGGAGTTTCGTGATACACTTTTAATCAACCTCTTCAAAAACAAAGGGAGCGCTGCGGACTGTGGAAATTACAGAGGTATAGCTCTCCTGGCTGTTGGAGGGAAGATACTCACTAAAGCGATGGCAAATAGGCTAACACCTGTTATGGAAAAGTTACTTCCTGAAACACAGAGTGGCTTTAGACCAAACCGAGGCACATCGGATTTAATCTTCACACTTAAACAGCTTCAAGAAAAAGCACTCGAACATCAAGGAGAAATTCACATGGCCTTCATTGATTTAACCAAGGCTTTTGACTCGGTGGACAGGGAAGTGCTCTGGAAAATTATGTTTCGCTTAGGTATCCCTAGAAAATTTGTGGAAGTATGTCGCAGTCTACATACAAACAACAACGCCCAGGTTATGTATAATAATGAGGCAACCGAACATTTCCAAACCCTCACTGGAGTTAGGCAGGGATGTGTCCTGGCACCCCTACTCTTTAATTTGTTTACCACTGCTCTAACAATTATTGTTGACAACAAACTGACAGTCAGAGGAATAGGTCTCAGATACCGTTTTGATGGCGGTCTCTTTAACATAGGGCGCTTTAGAGCTTTCACGAAGACACGCACACGATTCATTTGTGATCTCCAGTATGCAGATGACTGTGCACTTTTAGCCTCTACGCCGGAAGAGCTTCAAGAACTTTTAGATGTGTATGCCCAGAGCTATGATTCCTTGGGACTTAAAATCAACATTGGAAAGACTAAGATTATGTCAACTCCTCATCAAGTGAACCAAATAGACATTACACTTAACGGAAATTCTCTTGAAGTGGTGGATCAGTTCAATTACTTAGGCAACGTTGTTAATGACAAAGCAAACATGGACAGCGAGATTCGCAATAGAATTAACGCTGCATCTAGAGCACTCTGGGGACTTAGAGAGAGAGTATTTGACAACCACGACCTTGCTTTGTCAACGAAAATGGCTGTCTACAGAGCAGTTGTCATTCCAACACTGCTATATGGATGTGAAAGCTGGGTCACTTACCGTCGTCATGTGAAAGAATTAGAACGTTTTCAGCAAAGACACCTCAGAAGTATGATGAAAATCCGTTGGTTCCATCACATATCAAACGTGGAAGTACTCAGGAGAGCAAACAGCCTTCCAATTGAGGTGCTTATTTCAAGAGCACGCCTAGGATGGGCAGGTCACGTTCATCGTATGCATGATAACCGCCTTCCTAAATGTACACTTTATGGTGAATTGCTAAGCGGTAGAAGAAGGCGTGGCGGTCAACGAAAGAGGTTCAAAGACGCTCTCCATGAAAATCTAAAATCCTGCGGTATTGCAGACGAGCAATGGGAACAACTTGCAGCGGACAGAACCGAATGGCGAGGGATTGTGGCCAGCTATCAAGGAAATGTTGCTGCAAGAAGGCCGAATCCAAGACCTAACCAGGTCTATGTTTGTCCTGACTGCGGTCGACATGTGCTCTCCCGAATTGGCCTCTATAGCCATAGTCGTGTGCACCGTAGATGAATTGGAATTACACTAGACTACACCTTTTACTTGTTTTTTATTGTACACAATTTATCGACTGTAACATTTTTATACTCGGGCTCGAGTAACGGCTAATAAAAATATTGCTGATTTAAACAATCAGACACTCATATTACACGCACTCTCTGCCCATTTGGAAATATTAAATGGGTAGCTATCCCTCCAAGGGAGTCGAAGGTTAAAAGTATGAGGTATGAAATTCTGCTGAAATAATAACGTTATAGAACTAAAAATAGTAAATTAAATAGAAAATAAATTTATCCATTATTTATGAACCTCACTGTATAGTGTATACTAAAGCAGTTATATTTTGTATTGAAATATGGAGTTATACTCCGGGACATTTGCAGTAAATTTAAAAATTATTTGTACGCATCAGCTAGCAATATATAGGTATTATTGCAAACCTCAATCACTTAGAGTCACATTAAAAGCCTAAAAATTTGAAACTGTTAACATTTCCTTGTATCTGCATCTCTGAGATTGTTTGCTTTGTATACAGCATCAAGCATTTTTTATTGCGAACGTATATTCTATCAGCATAATACCCGTGAAAAACCCAAACAACCAAAGAACATGAAAGAGCACTATATCAGGCAAATTTTTACTTTATCACATTTGAGTATATTTACGCACTGCCTGCTAATGTAAAAACACAATCAAATTTAGATAGGCTTAGATATAAAGTTAAATATTCACTGATCTCTAAAACATACCACAACACTAACGAATCTAACTAACTGATGTCGTTATTAGTTTATCAACTGAGGCACTACCTAGGCAAATGGTGCGCTTGCCTGAAGAAAAGAAATCTATTGCTGAACGTAGCAGAAATGAATTGCAATTGCCTCATATACTAATTATCGAATAAACAAAGACTGCAATTTGAGTACAGAATCAGAAATTCAAGCTTATAACATAACTGTACTCAAAATATTGCTTATATGTGGTGAGTTTGAAAATCTCGGCGTATAATACAGTCAGAACGTATATTAAAAACTTCAAAGTGCCAGACGTTCCAAGTGTTGCGTCAATCTTACTATATACAATAATGAATGAATATACAATACATCTCTAAACTAACAAACACGTTAGTTTTATATTAAATGAATTCATACATTGGTAACTGAAGCACCCTGTATATACCCCATATATAAATTTAGTTTTTTCTTATTTATTTCCAAATTCAAGTAATTATTGCAGTTAACTCATTTCATTTTTACATTTATTTAGTCATTTAATATTGAACACAATAAACTTGTATGTATTTTAAATTACATTCTTTTAAAGCAACGTTAAACGCTACATTTGTACGAAAGAATTTACTTAAAAATCGGGTCTAGTCACAGCATTTGTTTACAATGGACACGATAAGCGTCAAGTACTTCTGTTACTTCTCACAGGGTGAAATCGCCTGTCGTTTTCTATCTTAAGCCATGCAAAGGACGGACTCTGCAAACTACGACGCATATAGACATTGAAATTTATAATCTAAACATTTCCAAGCGTGGGACCACGAAATTCGTAGCTTTCATGTGAATTGTGACGTCATTTTTACCATATAAAAGAAGATCAGACTGTTCAGAAAAAGGAGATGCATTTGGAATCCCACCTGAGGTACTTTGCAGACTTCGGTCAGCTGTACTTAGGAAATAAAATTAAACCACGCTCAAGGTACTTTGCAGACTTTGGTCCGCTGTACTTAGGAAATAAAGTTCTAATACACCATTGCATCGCAGTACTTCGTGTTCGTTGTACTTACATCAAAGACAATCACTGCTTACCGTACATTTTATGAAGTGCCGTTTTAACGTCTCTACGATGCCCTACGAGGACGTTAAACATGTAGAACCTGGGAGAGAGCATTCACGGGCGATATAACGCTATACAGAACGCACAGAAATTCAGTTGGCTTAAATTTCTAAAGGTGATTACTTTCTTATTTCGAGACTCTACTTTATTATTTGCAATTGCATTCATATTCTGGTTACAGGGTGTTTAAAAAAGGTTTAACTGACGCATTTGTGGTACTAAAAGAATATTAGTTTTTTATGAAATACTAGCTTTGATTTTTAACTATAAAGAATATTATATTACAGTTTACTTAGTTATGAATTCATTCACGAGTTTAATTCATAAAGTTGTACATTCTGAATGTTTTACTAGGGAGATTTGCGTTGGCAAAATAACAAGTTAATATTCAAGAACTATATATTTAGAGCTATGCAATAACAAGATACTTTATCACAGACTAGTCAAACTTCATGTCTATCATTATTCTACAGTTTTTATAAAACAAATAGTGGACTTTCGTTCCCACCACATTTCATGTAAGGTTTTTCAAGAATGCTTTATATTTAAAGTACACTAGGACTGTTTTCCTACTGTAACCACAAGGTTGTCTAATTGTTGAACATTTACCTACGATAAATTATTGTAGTTACATGAATTCGGCGTACTTGGCGTTAACAAAGGTTTGAAACATTAATTACGGCCAATTGGCTGGTTCTGTTCTCAATTGGATTCAGTTACAACAAGGAATATCAATATTTCAGGCAGTTGGCTGGTCACTTATTTCGATTGAACGGTGATGCAACCGCACTCTCTTACCTTCGCGGATTCGCGGTTTCGTATGTTTGACAATCATAGGCAATCTTCTGGTTGCTTTTCTATTTAATTACTATAAGGAGAGTTCCCCAGCATTCTAAAAGATTTTATGTGACTGTAAATTCTCACCTCAGTAAGATTAATATGATTATCTGAACGATTGTTCCTACTCTAATTACAATCAATAAACCTTGTAATTAAAGGAATTTCCTCAACACTCTATGATATTTTACACGAGTAGTTAACGCTCGTTTTTCAAATTAACTTCGATAATGTATAAACATGACATAATTCTTGTCCTTTGTTCTGCACTCGATTCATTACTTGGCTATTGCTAACAACTATGATTATAAATTATTATCTAGCGATTTTTTTTGTTGAAATAGGCTTAAAATGTCATGAAACGTCGAGATTTTAAATTTGAACGAAAAAAATTTCCCGTCTGTCTGTCTGTAACTTTTTTTTGCGCGCATGTTTACTCCGGAACCGTTTGTGATATTGACTTGAAATTTGGTAGACTTATGTATTGTAATGAGATCTGGAACTAAATTATATTTTGATCTAATTCCGTTGAAGGGTTCGGGGGTAAATGGGGTAAATAAGGGTAAATAGGCTAAACAAGCAAGTAAGACTCCATAAAATTGCAATTTAGGGCATGTACGAAAAGTTAAGGTCTCAAAATTTTTTTTAGCATCGCCCCCCCCCCCCACTATCAACCCAATACCACCCCCACACTATTATGAAAGAGAGTAAAAAAATTAAAATGTGATTTAGTGTATATACAAACACGAAACGTCTAAAAAAATTTTTTTTCGTTAGCTACCCCCTCTTTCACCCCCATTGCTACCCTCACCCTATTACTACAGGGGGTAAAAAAAAATAAAATGTGATTTAGTGTGTATACAAAAACGAAAAGTCTTTGTTTCAAAATGATGGCGGCTCAAAGTTTTAAAAAATCCTCAAAATTTTATTTCGAATCAAATATGTACATGCGATATAGGACAAAATCTACCTTTCCGACTGGTTCTTGCCATCGGTTTTTTAGATCCCATGTATTTATCCATCAAATTTGGAAATAAAATTTACTTCAGTCAGAATTAAGTTTTGCTACTAGTTTTGTTTCAACTAATACAGAATATTACAAAAAAATTCAGAATATCTTTTTTGCACTCAAAACCTAAATGGCAACTATATCGAAAACAGCTTTATCGACATTTACAATGTATACATTTTTTGCTTAGAAAAATTGGAAGAATAATTTTTTTAACTAGAAATGCCATTAACTAAGGCGCAAAAATTGGGGGCTATAGAAAATACACTAAAATTGGCAACAGACTTAGATTGCGAAATAATACGGTGGAGGCTTATTAAGTCGCAAAATTATTAATTAAGGAGCATCTCTACAAAATATTGTCAAGCTTAAAAATCCAAGAATTTTTGCAAAGCAAGTAAATTTTTAACATCTCCAATAACAGGACTATAATAATATTTTCCAAATCACGAAGAATATTAATATCATGTATTTAACTATTTATTTGGTGAGTTAGTTAGTGGAGTAAAACAGTAAGTAATTTAATTATGCTTATTTAAATTTATCAAATGCTCATTTAAACGAAGCCCCACGTCAGTGACATCGGTTGAAACGACAATCCGCAACCTAAATTCGACAACCACCATAAGGAAGTTCCAAGATAGATCGGACAGAGCCGACTAGAATCCATAAATTACTGATACCCTCCCAATAAGATTAATTCTAATTGCATGCAGCGAACGTTAAATTTATGAAGACGAGTGGAAATGAGACGGGATATAAGTGGTGGGATACAGATAAGGAAATATTCCCGTTATGGATTTATGATATTATAATGTGAACTGAAAATCCTATAAATTTTCCTTCTAAGTTAATAAAACAGTCTGGTAAAATATTTTTGAAAAGCTGTTTGCCTCCCGAATGAATGGAAATTATGAAAAACGATTTTATATTTGCATTTATTTCTTATTACTTGAATAAGAAAATAAGCTATTTTACTTATTTGCACGGAAGCAAAACTTCTTAAACAAAAAAAAATAACAAGGAGGACGCAAGTGAAGAAGCTTCCTTTAATTCTTTTATTTAAATCTTGTGTGTTTTATTTTATACGCTATATTAAATCTGCTCACAAACGCAAGTGTTACATTATTTGTTAAGGATTTAAATGAAAATAGGGAATGTGAATTTCCCAAAATAAAAATTTTAGTTTTTTAATTAAAGAAAATATAAAATCCACCCTTCTCAAATATAAAATTTAAAGGTACTGTTAATTTAAAGAAAGTTAATTTCGTTTGTCTCCTAGACCAAGTTCAAAAAATCAAAACAAAAAACAATAAGAATATTAAAAGTACGAGGATTATTTTAACAGGTGACGCATTGGACGAAAGGAAATAGAAAAAATTCCTTCGCCTCTTTGTACCGTTAGAGAGTAGTTCAATGAATCTAAGAGCCCAGATCTCCATTTTAAAGATCAATGAAGAAACATAGACGAAACGCATTTTTTTAGGCAACTGTCACAAAAGTGTCATCACTTTGTACTCATTTGTCAGTCTTATTTTTTTGGCCGCTATTACTTCACGGCCGCACTTCACAATCGCATGTATTACTTGATCATCATTAATATTTTAAAACGAATTAAAACTGTCAGCCTAGTAGGCTTCTTGCAAAATGTTTTCCATGTTCCCAGTAACTTGCAAAATAACAACTTTATTTTACTTTTTCAAACAATTGCCTAAAAAATGTTGTGTGCACCTCGGCCAAATGATCTACCACGGCCTTATCCGAAGTTTGCTTGGCGTCGGCTGAGCCTCGACCGCAAACTTCGAATTCAGCCGAGAAAGATCAACTTAACGGCCTTGATACACAAATAACTATTTTAGGCAACTGTCACAAAAAATGACGTTTATCGGATCTGACAGCATTCCTAAAGTGTCATCTTTTTTGTACTCTTTTGCCAATCTTATTTTTTTGGCCACTTTTACTTCACGGCCGCACTTCACGACCTCATATGTACCGGCAGCTTAGTACCTTCTTGTAATATTTTGCCTATGTCCCCAGTAATTTATACGAAACAATTTTAAAAATATTTCATTTTACTTTTTGAGACAGTTGCCTAAAAAATGTTATGTGTACCTGGGCCAAATGATCTTTCTCGGTCTTATCCGAAGTTTGTTTGACCTCGGTTATGCCTCGGCCGCAAACTTCGAATCGACCAAGAAAGATCAACTATACGGTCTTGATACACAAATAACTGTTTTATTCAATTTTTTTTTGATTGGCAAAAAGTTCATACAATGGATTTAAATTTACCTCTTCCAATTGGATCTTACTACTTTAGTAAGGCCGTCTATATCGCCTAAAATTTTCTCAAAGGGAATTATTATAATTGCCAATAATATAATAAATATTATTGGCATTATTATTTTAGTCAATATATTGAATCACGAATCCGATATACATTGTCTAAAAAAAGTGGCACTTTTCTGCATTTTGCTGCACAAGTCCGAACTTTAAGTGAAAATTAACATCGACGCGAGCCTCGATTGGTTGTGCTGACTTGACCACCTCATTCACCAGATATTGATTCTTTAGATATCTATCTCCAAGATCAATTGAAGGACGTTTGCTATAAAATGCCAGTTAATCCAAGGAAAAATATGTTAACTGGATAGAGGTCACATTTCGAGAAAATCGTCTTTTTTAGGAGGTCCTATAGATATTTACGTCAGAGACTAATGTTGGTCATTTTATGCATTTTCCGTGGTTTCCAAGGAATTTAATTTTTTTGTCATCAAATTATTAAATCAGTTTAAAAACCATCGGCCCCGCCTGTATACATCTCGATAGTATATCCGCGGTAAATGATATAGTAGAATGCGGTCGCGGTGAAACGGGATTTCGAGAAGCTCGTTATGCCTCCCAACGTAGACACGGATTTTTATATAATCAGATTTGATGTTATTAAATTTTATGAAGGCTATCTTATGCCTCCAATTACTTTTAAATAAATACCACTCATCATAGGTATACTGGGTGACACAGGAAACATGTAACACTCTGTAACTTTGTTACTTAAGAAGTCAAAATTTTGAATTTTGTGAAAGTTGTATATTACATAATTGTAGTTGTATTGAACCTATCAAACATTTTCTTCAACTTCTTTAATCGGAAGTGACCCAAACTTTGTTATTTTAAATGATATCCTATATATTTTTGCTTATCTGATTCGTCTCTAAATTCTTTTTTCAACCGTGTCGCAACATGACATTTGTTTTTAAAATGACAGTTAATATCCATTTTATTTCATTAAGTCTAAGTGGCCATGATATGAACATTGAGAGATATATTGATGATTAGTGTACCATGGCATCGAAAGATTTCACGATATCATAAAATCCAAGATAGGAAACCCATTTTTTTACTTGCCCTACATAAAAGAAACTTTTTTATATTTTATTTTTGTCCAATACAATTGCTGTACCTATCCAATTTTGCTTTCTTCACTAAACTTAGTATGGAAAATTATTGCATAGTAATGAACATTGTTACTACCTACTGTAACAAATACATTTAGTAGGCAGGCTGTGGAAGCAAAATAAAATGAAATTAAATTATATAAAAAAATATTTTTTTAAAAACTTTTTATTTAAATGCTCTAAAAACTAGAAAATAAACTTTGAAGTAAATCAAACCCATCATTTTGTTACATTATATATTTTTTATGATATAAAAGCTTGTCGCGATATTTTCCTGTATAAAGAAGATTGCTCGCGACAAGCTTTTATACCATAAAAAGAATTATATAATGTAACAAAATCATGGGTTTGATTTACTTCAAAGTTCATTTTGTACTTGTTGCTCTAGCATTTAAATGAGAGCTTTTTTAAAAAATATTTTTTTTTATAATTTTATTTTTTACTTTTTAGTCATAGCATATCAAAATATGTTGTAATCCCCAGATATCGACTTTGAGACGAATCGGATCATAAACGGTAAAGTCGTCCGCCATTTTGAACTAAATTTTTTACTAGAAATTCATAATCGGCGAACCCGAAAATCCCTAGATATCGATTTGGACCATAAATGACAAAAGTTATCCCCAATATTGGCGCCGCCATTTTGAATTTCTGAATTTTGACCAAGAATTCATAATTGGCAATCTCGAAAACCCCCAGATAACGATTTTGAGTCGAATCGGATCATAAACGGTAAAGCCGTTCGCCATCTTGAAGCCGCCATCTTGTTTTTTTTTTCTAATATGAAAATGTCAAAGTAGATTGTCACCTGACGTGCAAAATTTCAAAGCCCCTAGCTTAATTATAACTAATCTAAATTTTGATTGTAAGATTTGACCTAAATAAACTAATTAACAAACATTGCAAGTTTAATAAAAACTTTTTAAAGACGCGTCATTTTGATTTGACAAGAATGGTTTACTTGTCAAGAATTTAATAAACTGTACTATATCATATATTCAACAAACGAAAAAAGAGGTATATGCTATTAATCTGGTCGATAGCCGAGTGGGTTAAGGCGCGAGGTGGCAATTGCGATTAACCACACGGACATCGCACCACCGGGTTCGAATCCTGGCTCCGGCACTGGCAGTGTCGGAGGAAATGATTGTATGTCCACGTTTTTTCAATGTGTAACCCCCTTCCGCACAAGCCCTGGCTTCTGGAATTGGGGGGTTGTCTAATTTCTGTGGTGTTTATTTAAAAAAAAAAATCTATGGCGAATGTAACAAAAATAGCAAACGGGCTCAATTATGTAAAGAAAGATTTCCCGATAAAAATCATCCACCGTACGGCTATTTTACAAGAGTTGAACAGCAATTCAGAAGAGAACCAACTGTACCTGAAAATAATGTTATTATCTATGAAGTCGGAAATCAATGTATTGACAATAATTGTCCAGGCATATCCCACGATTTCGATAAGACATATTGAGGACCAAACCGGTGTAAAACGGGAAACAGCTCGACACGTTTTGAAAAGGCATAAAGTCACACAAGTACTAAATACACCACCATTTATACAAAAATGATTTTCAAAGAATATTAGATGGACTATTGTAATTGTTTTTGAAGATGCATAATTTGGATAATAATTTTCATCAACAAATTTTATTCAATTTCACTAATTTAGAATTATTCCATATCAACAAACTGAAAGTATTTCCATAAGATGCGATAGCGGAGCAAAATCTGCCACGTAAAACTATTTTTTTTATTTGATCATCATCAAGACATGTATTGTATATTATCTATACACAATACAGTACCCTTAACGCTTGCATATCCAGTCGCAATATATCAATTTAATTACTTTTAATAAGTATAGTGATAATTTTTTGACGAAATAGAAATCCAATAAAATCCGGCCATTTCTGGTGACATGTCAAAATTTATCCAATCATTAAAGGATTACACTGAAAACATCCCATGGGAGATTATCACTTATGATAATTCTATGCTATGCAACGAAACATTTTTGACAGTTTTATAATTTATTTGAAATACCATATTCACGATTTGACGTATTATAAGAATTTCAAAAAATTATCTCACCGAATTTACTACGTGCACTGATAAATCCTTATAATTTTTTCTAATAATGACCGTCAAGCTTGTTGCTTTAAGTAATTACTCTCCGCTTACGGCGACTGGTAATTACTAAACAACTAGCTTTGGGTTCATTATTAGAATAAATTATCGCGTGATTATCAGTGCCCTTGGTAAATTAGAGCTGAAAACATCCCGTGGGAGATTAATACTTATGTCATTAGATAGATGGATAGATATCTTTATTTGACCACTATATACATATATATAAAATACATTTGTGGCAAGTCATAAATTGGTACAGAATACAACAATACACATATTATAAAATAAAATATATATAAAACAATTGCATATTACTTATATAAACGTAGAATAGAACTACAAAATATATACATTGACATACATATAATATATGCGCTTACAATACACAGACGTATGATGTATACTAGTGTACACGCAACCCCACATACACCATTTACAAAAAATTTACAGACATAAATATGATTATCAAGTAAGTACAAAAATTCCTTTACACATAAAATATGCACATCAGCACGGTACAATCAATACATATCGAGAGTTAAGAACATCTTCACATTACATCCATATTGAAATATTCGTCAACAGAATAAAAACAGTTACTCAATAAGAGGGTCTTAATTTTAATTTGTGACGCTCTTTTTCTCGTACGTGGCGAGAACTAAGGCTGTCACTTTGGCACTCGAGCTTTATTCAGTACTCGGGCGCCAGTTCAAGCTTTAAAGTGATTGAACAACACTACCCACAAGTCGAATGAGCGAGACTAAGCAGCTCAGTGAAGACACAGATAATTCCAGTGGGTCAAATAAGGGCAAATAGACTTTCACAAACACAACAGTAAAATGCAGAAGTTCAATAATATTGGTGTATATTACATAAGCCTGTGGTTACAGTCCTAAATGAACAGAAAAATCACAATTAACACAAATTTATGTACAGATATATATATAAGCAGTAAGAATAGCAAGCAATATAACAATATTAGCGACAAAAGCGGATAAGCGGTAAAATTAGCGAGTTTATAAAAATGACCATTAAGCAAACAGTGTACGGATACCAGGAAATGCGAAGCAAGCAGACTTATTTACAGTGTTACAAACAAACAAATTATAAAACAAACCGGAAACTTGGCTAGTGTTTTACGATGTTAACAGTACGTAGAAATAAATATTGACGAGTAGATATTTTGTCACAGGGTTTTAATCCCGGACTCAAGAAAATATGCAAGGACGTGAAATTGACAGTAACGTGACTAGACGTGGATAAAATGGACAGAGAAATAAATAACCTGCTGTCGCCGCGGGGCCAAAGTCAGGTTAGGAAAAGAAAGAACGAACTTGCTGTCGCCGCAGGGCCAAAGTCAGGTTCAGAAAAGCAATAAACTTGCAAAAATGAATAATTTACAGTAAAATATTTAGACAGCAAAATAGTAAAATATATCAATCATAAAATAAGCAGAATAAAAGGAAATATTCATAAATATATAAAAATTTACTAACAGTTAATAGAAATTTCATCAACAGTAAAATATAATTACACTAGCCAAGTATTTAAAAGGGTCTTACTCTTTCCAACTGGTGCACTGGTGGTCGACTGGTTTCTTCAAGTTGCAGGAGAACTAATGAATAAAATTCCCGGTGCTGTTTAATTTATAGCCGTTCTCTACCAGGGTCCCCTCTATTTCAGACTCGCGCAGGAATAAATACATTGACTACAAGATAGCGAAGTCTGCGGCTTTGAGTTATTTAATGGGCCGGTGAATTGTTATTACGAGCGTCGGTTAGTATAAACAAAGTATTCTGACTTTTGTAATGTATGGAATCGGTTTCAAATAATTATACTAACCAACTACGAAAAAGAAACGAATTTAATCGGCCACAGATAAGTAATTATTGAATTAATTACTTCAAATAATAAACAATTATTCTGTTTATAAATATATCCCGGTGTTCAAATAGTAAAATTGCCTGCTAATATACAGTAAGTCGCTTAAGGCGGTACAGAAAACAAGGAACATAATTATATAGAGTAAAATCAAATACAAATTTTATGCAGATTTCCGTAACGAAAAATGCTTCGTTACAATTTACTTACTCTTACTTCACAAAAAAAAATTAATGACATGTATTTTTTTCTTTCTTCGATTTCTTCCATCAGTCATGTTAATAAAACAAAATAAGTTACGGTTCAGTTCCCTAACTGAATAAGACGCTTACCCCCTCCTAGACTTTATTGGTAGGTAAGTACATCTTTTACAATCTAAAATAAAAACAAAGTGCTTCTACTTACAAACAGGATAAATGTTTAAAACAAAAAGAAATTAAAGGTTCTCTTCAAGCCAGGATCCAAAGTCCCGGTTGGCCAGAAGTAAACATCAACGGAGGCTCCTTACTTGGATCCATTTTGCAGACAGAATAACGACACAGGTTTGGCTGATGGCTCTCTGAAAATTCGTTATCTGGCGACGTTTGGATCACTGGAAAGACTCAGAAATAACAGCGACCTCTCATCCAGGTCTATAATAGAAAGAAAAATTAAAATATATTCATACAGGAGCGAAGCAAAATAAAGAAATAATAAAAAAAAAACAGTAGATCAGGATGGCCGGTTTGATACAGAATCTGTTAGGCCCGGCACATCACTGGTGTCTGCGTGGACGACATACTTCAGTGGATTTTTGATTCCCGGACGTATGGTTGCCCAGCAATCTCTGGATAGAATCAGAAGTAGTAGCTACCTTCTACCCAGGTCTGTAACAGAAAGAAAACATTTAAAATAAATTCAGAAAAATAAATAACGGATCGAGCAGCTGTTTGATATGCACTCCGACATCTACATCTTGGGCATGGAGCTGGCTCGATCTAGGTGGTACAGTATATCATTGCCCGGTGGTTCCCGGGTTTCTTCTGGATTCCTTGGGAGGTGATAGTTACCTCGAAAAATGGAAAAACGGTTGGAACGAGTTGATGACAGATTACGGACAGATGCTCGTTGCCAAAGTAGCGGGCAATTGTACAACGGTGAGTGATCTTGTGGAGTACATTTACAATCCTTTGACATTACTCCCTGTAAACCACATCGAGAACAGAACAGGCGCCTCTTTCGGCGACAAGATTGACGGGAATGTCCTGGATTCCCACATCGCCAACATAAGTCCCCTCGACTAACTGGTAAATAAGTCGGGACTTTCTTGGAGGGTTCACGGTGCCTACTAGCAGTTTCTAGAGGCTGGATCTCACGAACTACGGGAAAACTCCTCGAACTGGTAGACGACTCAATGCTTCCATCAACTTCTTTGTTGAAGTTTTGTGGCCGACATCTTCGTTTTCCTGGTTTGGGCAAGTGACAGATGTGGCGTTGGGGCGGTTTTGTAGTTCCAGTGGTGTCCTGGAAGTTTGGTACTTCGGTATCCAAGAAGGCTTGTGGTTTGTCTTCATCACATTTGGCTAGGGCTAAAGTAGTTGCTCCCAGCGGGTCAGTTACAGGTGATGATGACACTAGACGGTTGTTCAAGTATACAGTACTGGTGGGTAGGTCCACATGGAATGCTTTTGTCCTTAGGATATCCATTCCCAGTACAATATCGGCGGACAAATTCGTGAAATATAGGAGTCGTTCTTTAAAATAATTTCCATCTATCTCGAATTCCACATCATACGCGGTTGAAACAGTTACACGAGTCCCATTGGCTAGCTGGGATGTTGTAGTAGAAACGGTGATTGGAGTTTTCCCTTGTTGGGTGACGAACTCCTGAACCCGGTTTCCTATGTAGGAACGTACAGATCCTGTGTCCACTAAGGCAGTAAATTGGTTACCATACATTCTCAGTTGTATGTGGGGTCGGATATCTTTGTGGACAGTATCTTGCGAGGCAGGCCTACCAGCAGACAACGCAGGTTTTGTAACAGTACAGTTTTGGTTTTGTTCCGTCGTTCTGTGGCATGAACAATCTTTTGTTAAGGTATTGGTTCGGCCACAACGTGAACAAAATAATTGCGGTCGAGAACGATATTGGCTACGATAATGCCCAGATTTCCTGCATCGCCAGGAGATGCTAGTTTGGTCAGTGATGCTAGTGATGGAGGAAATTGACGGTCTACTCTCATTGTTAACCATTGGGCTAACTGTGGGCGATGGAGTTAGTTCCATGGGCCTTGGAGTTTCCTGCAGTGGTTGCACGGTAGTGATGGAGAGTTGGTCCATTCTCGAAGGTGACGGTGATTGGTTATTACGAGGAAACAGCGTAGATTCCCGGTCAGTCTGAGTCGGCCTCTGTGGTCGGTGATGACTGATATTGGTAACAGATCGGTTAGGCCGTAAATACATTGCAGTAGAATGGTTTCCATAGACATGCTGGACTTCTTCGCGTAGATCCTCAAATTTCTTAATCCTGGCCGTCAAAGCGGCGATGTCAGTCAGATCAGACCTTGGAATATATTGCCTATAATCCGGTAATAAGTTGCGATACAGCCAGCGAAGTTCCTGTTGTTCCGATAAATCACCATGTCGGCGAATGAGGGTCTGTATATCGGTGATGTAAGTACTGGCAGACTCATCTAATTTTTGGAGGCGACGACTGATTTGTGCTTCTATTTCCTCTTGGTAGTTAATTGGAAAATAGAAGACTTTGAATTCCTTGGTAAAGTCATCCCAGGTCCGCCAGCGTAAATGGTTATTCCGATACCACAGTAAGGCCTGTCCTTGTAATAACTCGGGCAGTACAGGCAACAGTCCATTCGGACGAATCCCGGTGTACGTGCAGATTTCTTCTACACGCTCTAGAAAAGCAGCAGGGTCGCCTTTTTCATTGAAGTGTATGCCCCACTTACGAATTTCCAGTGGATCTACTCGTAAACCTTGCGTTGGAACTGGGGCTGGCCCGGTTGGAGGCAGAGTTTCAGTGATTTGTATCGGTGGTGGAATAACCAAAGAAAGAGGTGTCTTTATTCTGGGTGAAGCACTTCCTTCTTTCATGAAACGTACTAAACGGCGTTTCTTTTCATCCACTGTTCCTGTTGAGCTCAATCCAAACTTCTGGAGCTCTATATCCAGCTCCTCCTTTCTCAGTTTGTATATCCAGCTTAGTCGTACATCTGCCCATTCAGAACTAAGTGTTTCTGACTTGGGGCTCTCAGCTGGTATTTTCTGATCTCCGGTGGCCATTTGTTATATCAGTGTTTCCCGATACACGTAAAACTAGTCTCTTGCAGTGAACCGAACTGTTCAAAATCTTCAGATGAAACTGTCCTAGCTGTAGCAATAAATGACGACGCGAACACGCAACAGTAGACTGATGACAGATAGAACTGGTATCTTGAAGTGAACCTTAACTGTTCGACGGCTTCAAACCAACTGTTCTATTGAAACGGTGCAGTCTGACGATATATAGAACTTGTGTCTTGAAGTGAACTGTGCAGGTCGATGGCTTCAAATCAACTCAACTTCTCCTGTTATAACGGTACAGTCTGGTAACAGGTAGAACTGATATTTTGAAGTGAACTGCACAGATCGACGGCTTCAGACCAAAATGTTCTATTCCAGTGCCTAGGCGTTTTATTCTAACCGCCCACAGTTATGCGTGTTTGTTCCCGCGTCCCGGCGATGCTACGTCAATTTTATTGTTCCCGGTATCCTCCTTTGCTGAATCCAATTGAATTTTTGGACAGGAGTACCGAAAATCGCTGTGTTCCTTAATACAGGTCGCAACAGCGTCTAGTAACCTACTAATTTCAGTCCCAGCAACTTTTGACCTCCCAGATCGCTACGGTGCACGTTTTTCTGCAACCGTTAGTCGGAGCGCGCCGAAACCGATTGCAATCGATTCTACGTCCTGGAGTTACTCGAAAACGAGGGGTCGCATCGCCTTCAACTCTTTTCCCAGGGTCGCTAAGTATCCCGGTAAAAATTTGGGGCCGTCGGTCAAAAGTGGTGCAAAAGGTGTGTCGAGGTCCTAGTTAACCTCCAGTAACTTTTCACTCACTTTAGGCTTTTACTTTGGCCACGGCAGACTTTTACCCGGAACCGTTGGTCGGATCGATTCGACAATAGTCGCAATCGATTCTTCGTGGTCGACTTAATGGAAAACGACACCTCCTGTACCTCTACAAGACCTCTGGTGTCTTCGGGGAACTTCGGAAATGTTCGTGCGACGTTCGGGTTTTTGCTCAAAACCCCAGCTTTCGCACGTATCTACTCCCCTAAAACCGATTTTGGTTTTTGAATTCCTCCATTGGTTCATAAAACAGTGAATAACGCCTTCGGGAGTGATCGGATCGATTCGGTGATAATCGTAATCGATCCCCCGAGATCAGTATAGTCAGATTTGATACTCCACTAGGCCTTGTAGGCCTTCGGGTCCCTTCGTGAGGCTTCGGAAGCACTCGGGTGGAGTTCGAACTTTTGGTGAAAAGTGCAGCTTCTTCAGCTACTATCACCACAGTAACTCGCTTTTATTTCCAAATTACCCTAGTCGTTAATAAAACAATTAATAACGCCTTCGGGATTAATCGGATCAGTTCGAGAATGATCGTAATCGATTCCCCGTGGTCAGTTTAGTTGAAAATGACCCATTGCACAGGTCTCAACCCTCCTTGGAACTTTTTCAGTTGTCTTCGGTGACTGCCGAATGCGTATTGTGTAGTCTATTTTAATTTCCCTTTACAGCGGTCCCTGCTCGGGCGCCAAGTTTGTGACGCTCTTTTTCTCGTACGTGGCGAGAACTAAGGCTGTCACTTTGGCACTCGAGCTTTATTCAGTACTCGGGCGCCAGTTCAAGTTTTAAAGTGATTGAACAACACTACCCACAAGTCGAATGAGCGAGACTAAGCAGCTCAGTGAAGACACAGATAATTCCAGTGGGTCAAATAAGGGCAAATAGACTTTCACAAACACAACAGTAAAATGCAGAAGTTCAATAATATTGGTGTATATTACATAAGCCTGTGGTTACAGTCCTAAATGAACAGAAAAATCACAATTAACACAAATTTATGTACAGATATATATATAAGCAGTAAGAATAGCAAGCAATATAACAATATTAGCGGCAAAAGCGGATAAGCGGTAAAATTAGCGAGTTTATAAAAATGACCATTAAGCAAACAGTGTACGGATACCAGGAAATGCGAAGCAAGCAGACTTATTTACAGTGTTACAAACAAACAAATTATAAAACAAACCGGAAACTTGGCTAGTGTTTTACGATGTTAACAGTACGTAGAAATAAATATTGACGAGTAGATATTTTGTCACAGGGTTTTAATCCCGGACTCAAGAAAATATGCAAGGACGTGAAATTGACAGTAACGTGACTAGACGTGGATAAAATGGACAGAAAAATAAATAACCTGCTGTCGCCGCGGGGCCAAAGTCAGGTTCAGAAAAGCAAGAAACTTGCAAAAATGAATAATTTACAGTAAAATATTTAGACAGCAAAATAGTAAAATATATCAATCATAAAATAAGCAGAATAAAAGGAAATATTCATAAATATATAAAAATTTACTAACAGTTAATAGAAATTTCATCAACAGTAAAATATAATTACACTAGCCAAGTATTTAAAAGGGTCTTACTCTTTCCAACTGGTGCACTGGTGGTCGACTGGTTTCTTCAAGTTGCAGGAGAAGTAATGAATAAAATTCCCGGTGCTGTTTAATTTATAGCCGTTCTCTACCAGGGTCCCCTCTATTTCAGACTCGCGCAGGAATAAATACATTGACTACAAGATAGCGAAGTCTGTGGCTTTGAATTATTTAATGGGCCGGTGAATTGTTATTACGAGCGTCGGTTAGTATAAACAAAGTATTCTGACTTTTGTAATGTATGGAATCGGTTTCAAATAATTATATTAACCAACTACGAAAAAGAAACGAATTTAATCGGCCACAGATAAGTAATTATTGAATTAATTACTTCAAATAATAAACAATTATTCTGTTTATAAATATATCCCGGTGTTCAAATAGTAAAATTGCCTGCTAATTACAGTAAGTCGCTTAAGGCGGTACAGAAAACAAGGAACATAATTATATAGAGTAAAATCAAATACAAATTTTATGCAGATTTCCGTAACGAAAAATGCTTCGTTACAATTTTTAAATTGAATATTATTCAGAATTTTCCAGTCACTCGGTAGTTTATTGTATAAATTGAGGTCCAAGGAATTGTTCTTAGATTTGGACAGCCTATACTTAGGGACATATAGATTACCTTTATACCTAGTACTATGGGAATGTATATCTGAATATGTCTGTAGTTGACTTCTTTTACTATGTATTTGTAGTAAGCTATTGTATATGTACAAGTTTGGCAATGACGTTATTTTTAATTTAGTGAACAATGGCTTGCAATATTCTAGATATGGGGCGTCGGCAAAAATTCTTATAATTCTTTTTTGAAGTATGAAAACCCTTTGTGAACAACAAGAGTTACCTCAGAGTATTATCCCATGGTTCAAGTGGGAATGAAATTGGCCATAATATACTGATAATAGGGTATCATTATTTATAAGTTTGCTCAATCTTCTGATAACAAAGATTATGCTACATAATTTCTTGCATAGCTGATCAATATGTACAACCCATTTCCCATTATGTTGCTATGCAACGAAAAATTTCTGACAGTTTTATCATTTATTTAAAATGTCACATTCACGATTATGACATATTCATTCATGACATATTAGTAGAATTTCAAAAAATTATCTCACTGAATTTACCACGTGCACTGATAAATCCTTATAATTTTTTCTAATAATGACCCTCAAGCTTGTTGCTTTAAGTAATTATCCTCCGCCTACGGTGTCGGGTAATTACTAAGCAACAAGTTTTCGGTTCATTATTAGAAAAAATTATCGCGTGGTTATCAGTGCCCTTGGTAAATTACAGTTGATAATATCCGCTACAATTTTTAAAATGTTAACAAGACCTTAAGTTATTTGCATGACTACATTCACCTTTATTTTGTGGAGAAGCAACGCGTTTATTCGGTGACCTACTTTACTCTGGCCTCAAATGAATTGCCAGATAATAACATTATTTGTCTATAATCTCATAGGATTTAACAAACAATATTTAACAAAATTCACAGTTAACCTGTATCTATATATCATTCAGCATTCTAACATTAAAATTTCTTGGTGTTATACTAGATACACCCGTTAGCTAGGAATGTCGCATCTCCCAATTTGACACCAGGCTTAATGATGTATACTTGGGGCAATGGATCTTTGCGTGTACGTAACGACTTATTCATTGATTTATGTCTTTGTTTTACTCAAACTCTACCGATAAGGTTTTGTTTTTGTGTCAGTGACGAACTCCGTTTGTCTATCGCTACTGTGAATACAGAATTGCCAATATAGATGAAGATAATACATTATTTTGTCGTCTTTTCTATATGTGACTGATTCAATTGTTAAAAACTAGTATCTATAGAAATTATGAAAGGTTTCTTATAGTTCACTGTTACTATGGCATTGTTTTTAAGGCCATCAACCGGAAATAAGTAGGTTAATGCAAGAGCTTCTTGTGAACTATATTTAAAAAAACTATATATCTTTATTCCTTGTTACATTTAGCAAATATCCTGTTATCAGTCTAAGAGATATCTGCGGTCTTTTTTTCTTACCATCGACTGGACTTGAATTTTTGTTCCCATTAGTTATATTGAAGGTAATGAACAAGAAAATGTACATCTGACGGCTCTCCGTTGGAGCAACGAGTAATTACACTTCATCAGTAGTTAAAAAAAGTATCAATTTTACTCATTCACCAGATCCTCAAATTTATTATAGTAACTGTTTACACCATAAGACTCGATGTATATCATCTTCAAACCGTTTGAGCAGGACAGAAGGTGCGTTAGAGTTAAATAATTTCGTTCGACGAAAAAATTGGCAATTCACACAATTTTTTTTAAAGCACTTCTTTTTTTATGATCTTCTTTCACCTTTTATTACAAAAGTTCTTCACGAACTATTTTTGTTATCTGTATAGTATGCGAAGCTGAAAATATTCGGCAACGATAAACAAATACCATAGGGGCAAAATGCTTCAAACTTGACCCAAATGTAGACAATGCTTTCAAAATAAATGGAAAAAATCCAAAACCCTTAAAAAAGTCTTTCTATTTATCTATTTTTATTACTTTTTATATTTGTTTCTTTTGACTGTGAAGAAAATATCTTTCTAGCCCTGTATCCAAGCCTCCGATTGAGATTTTAAAAGTTCAAATTTTTTGTTAATTTTGAATACCGGGTGTCAACGGATCATGGTAAACCCCCCCGTTTTTGTCCTTATTTTTTAGAATATCAGAATTAAACATGGTAGATGTAATATATGAGCAAGAGGACAGCTTGTGACATAACTGTAATTTTTTCCTCTTCCGGTTTCACCGGAAATGATGTGAACGAACCATGCTAACGTGTTTGAGGAACTTTTTGTTATCCTCCCTAAAATGGATACTAATGTGTTCACCTGAAGGGTTCAAAGTGACTGATTCAGACGAGAAAATACAAAATTTATACTTACTTAACTGCTGGCACTAATTTAATATTTGCGAATATGTGGCTTTTGCTTGCTTGTCTATATACGTATTTAAAATATCACAATAATAATTTCGGGCTCCCGTTCTAGAGCTAAAAAATGCTGGAATCGCAACAATTCAGAATAATAATATTATTTATATATTCATACGTTCAGGCAAGGCGGTCCCATGTACTATGTACATGGTAAAGATACTTTTTGCCACCAAATCACTGAGGAATCGCCTAAGGACAAACACGCGGAAAACAAATAATTTTTCCTCCAATATCGAGTGCAAAAATTCTGTCGTTCGCGCCAAGTCTCCCCATAAAATTTTTAATTCGGAACTTTTAACATGTCCTCATATTTAATATAACGCATGAGTTGCAGTGCTACACAACGTCGGTTGGTAAAAAGAAAGTTTATTTGGAAATAAAAGTCGGCTGATATTCTGCGGTTCAGTTTTTCAAAAAACAAGCTAATTGTTTTATTTAGCGGGTTCTTACATAGATGTATATTTTGTAATTATAATAATATGTATATTATGTATCATACATCACGTATGATATAACATATATCACACATCATATACGGCCAAACATTTTCCATTTATTTATTTTTTTATTTTAACCCCTTATTTAGATTAACGTCCTGGCGGAGTTTAGCAATAGCTATTCCACCACTTAACCAGGATACATACACATAAACATTATACAACGACCATTCCCTAAGGCATTGCCATCTGCCGCAGTTGAGACCCAAACTAGTGTTGTCTCTCACGCAACCTCGTCTAGTCCACTTCTACCAAGTCGGTAACACATGAAAAATACCACTAAACATCCATACTCCAGCCAGGATTCGAACCCGGGACTCCTTGGTTGCAAGTCTTGATCCACTGAGCAGAAAATAACTAAAATATGAAGTGGACATTATGGTAGGACGTTAAATGTGGATAACAGATCTTCAAGAAAGTAACTCTATGACTTAAACCTGATATTTTTTGTTTTAATTTTAAATTAATTATATTTGGAAATATTTTTCATAAACATGACAATGGGCTTTAAATCATTAAATCCCAATGTGATTTCAGTTTTAATTAAATGTGCTACTTTCCCATCTACTGGAAAAACTGAATTATTAAGCCAAAAGTTAAAAACGTTAAATATATTTTAAAGTAAGAATACAACATAACATAATAAAGTTTCCGTGCACGCCATCGATACCTATAGCTTTTGATTTAATTGTTAATCAGTGGTTGAATGTTCTATGTTGGTACTAAATTTAATATTCGGATTTACATTAGTATTATGTTGCTTTAGCAAATTAAATTTAAAAAGTTTAATTAAAAAAAAAATACAAAAGATAATCCTCTATATTAGTTTACACATAGTAAAAGGTATTATACCCAAAAAAGTATCCAAAGTATCCGCAAGGTACGTTAAGCCAAAGTTTGTTAATTAATTTCTGTTGGGACATAATTTTAAACTTTGAGTACTGCTAACAGATTTACACGTAATTTTCTACTAGCACGGTGTGTTTGTAATTAACCGACGAAGATTACACTTAGAAGCTATAAACCAGTCATAAAGTTTTGTATAATAATTTCAAAGCATTCTCAATAGAGATAAATGAAGCTAAAGCTCTTTATAGCTAAATAATAAGGTAAGATTAAATGAAATATATCAATTTCCTAAAGCTTCAAATGTGACATGCACATATTACTACATAATGTAGAAAATATAAGTATTCCGTAAATATTCTTCTATACTTTTAATCATTGGTAGCCAAATTGAACTTATTTTTATGATATGGGAATGCAAGGGTTACCCGAACTCGGACGTTCTAGCAGCGAAAAAGTATGGTTATTCCATCTAACGTAAACAAAAAACCACGTACAGCGTAGAAAACTTGCAAGACTATTTAAAAAATAAATTTTCTGAGCGAACTTTTATAAGGTCCCAAGTATGTGCACCTATACCTACAGTTCCCCTTGTGACACTTTTTCTGTGAACCATTTTCTAGACCATTTTTCACTTGACCACGGTGAGATTGTTAAAGAACACGCCAAAACCTTCTATAAACTTTTCGAAACTGTAACAAAATCCGACATTTCGCATGAAAAGCGTGCTTCATATTTTCGCTCTATGGAGCGTTTTTTATGCAAAAATTTCAGAAACTCATCAAGGAGTGTAATTTCAGAAAGTGTAGTAAATGTCGCTGCACGGGGACGCAATGTCGCCCCGACCACCAAAATCGAAATTCCAAAATTAAAAACTATTTTACGAATCCACGTTTTGCAGCACTGCAACTTATGCGTTGTGTTAAATATGAGGATAAGTTAATCCAGCCTCTAGTCAAAGTATTTCGAGAGTTTCAGAAAAAAGTCTTTAGCGACAAGGGTGACCATTCATTTTCTAGCGGTCGATTTTGACGGGATGATGATGGATTTTAACGGGATTTGCCCTAAACCGGTTCCTCAATGATTCGGTGTCAGAAAAGTATCTTTACCATATACTCAGATGTGCATGGACCGCCTTGCCTGAACGTATGAATATATAATTGCTACAATATAATTCAAAGTCTTTGCGATTCAAGCATTTTTAAGCTCTGAGGAGTGAACCAAATTATTATTGAATTGATAATACGTAAACAGACAGGCAAGCAAAAGCCCACCAAAAATTTATAAATATCGAACTTTTCTTGAATCTTTTTGTGTAATCGTTAGATATAAACCGCACATTGGATGGTAGTTGGTACATTATGAGTAGAGGAAGTTAGCCGTAGGTCGGTCTCCCCCCACCACTGACCTTGACCTTGACCGTGCACCTGTGGTCCGTTCCTTCAAGGCCACGGTGGCATCGTAGGTTCGCATAGCATATACCGTGACCTTGACCTTGGACGGCCGCAGTGCGTTTCGACTTCAAGGGCGCAGTGTTGCTGTTACCCAGAACGATCACTTGCGGTGACCTTGGCCTTGGCTAACACTATTAGAGAATGCAAGGACGGAGCTTCCTCCTTGCCACGCAACTTGACCTCTAAAATCACATTAGTTCAATACGTACACAGTAAAATGTGGTGGGGTTCTATATTTTGTGACGTAGTATACTTTTTCTATAAAAAAAGCACGGACTATTAGAACAAAATCATATTTAGTCTGGTTCACCTACAGTTAATAAGTGAGCATAGTGTTGTGATCTGAAATATTTTAAGTAAGCAAAGTTCTGTAATATTTCTTGGTTAGTAATTCTTTCACTGTACTCAACTACTTAAATATGACTACCAATATCGATTTATTAGCCCTTAATGAACTTATTATTAAAGATACTGAAGTTTTAGACCAAAAACCTATTTCATCGTTAATTTTAAATAAGGTTTACGCCATTAAAAAAATGTTAATGCTTAATACACGTTTTGGAAAATCGATATTAGTACATTTATTTGATGAAAGTACAAGTACTACCTTTAAATCATTTTTGCCTAAACGTATTGCTGAACTATTAAATATAACTTTTATAGAAGAAATAAATTCGTCTAGTGGTAAATATGCGTTGATTTATTTAGGAGAGAATTCACCCATTTATACCGGTGCTAAATCAAGGTCACTAATAAAATTCGAAATTATTGCGTGATTTAAACTATTTAAAATATTTGTATACTTTAAATTATCAGACCAATAAATAAGGTATAGTGAAAGTATAACTTAGACTGAAATATTATAAATACACTACAATAGTAGTAGAGATGTAAGTAGTTTTATCATATATTTGATAACTTGTTCTAATTTTATTTATGTAATTTCTAGCCTCACTATAACTGGCAAGAATGTGGATGCAATATTCAGCAGAACGTTGGGTAAGGGCAGAAGACATTAATTCGGCAATTGAAAGACTATCTTCTGTACTAGGCGACTTAAGTATGGATAGACTCCATGCAATAAATTATGATCTGAATTACTGCTTCGATGCTGAAAAAGTTAAACAGCTTAATGAGGATTCTGAGAGGTATTACAGAGGTGCACAACTATGTGGTAAATTCTCTCGTGGTATTGTGAATTTAGAAGAATTCTGTGAGCAACTAGTGGAAATAAATTTAAAACATTTCCTATGTGACATAGAAAAATACTTACCTAAGAAAATTATTGAAAAGTATCAACTCGACCAATCTGATGAAGAACAGGATGAAGACAACTCAATTAGTAGTTAATCACTTATTGTAATTCTTCTGTTAATAATATTAATATGTAAATGGTGTAATAAAATTATTATTATGGAAATATAGTTGTTTTTATTTTTAAAATTAAAATTGAAATAAATGAAACACATTATTAGATTATACATTAATTTATTTATAATTATTTTTGGTGACACATTAAAAAATATTAATTATTAATCCTAAATATAAACATATTTAAAGATATTTATTTTAACTCTATATTTAAATCTATAATACATTTGTTAAGAAAGTGAACGTTTGCAAGAGAGCAGTGACTATATTTTGGTTGGGTGTGTTCCATACATCTTGGTACCTTTAACGATTTTAGATTGGGTATGCAGGGTGAGAAGTCATCTAGATCTATAACTCTATTCCATTTTAGATGATGCTGTAGAACATTTTTCTTTAATTTGCCTTTGCATACAATTATAACATCCTCTGACAATACGTTGCGTCGAAAATTATTAACAGCGTTTTGACAAAGTCGATGAAGTATTAGTGGGAATTCTGACAGTTGAATATATCCATCACTCCATTTTATGCCCCCATGGTAGTTGTTTTCTAACCATCGGTAGTGAGTCTGTTCGCCTTGGGTTAGTGATGAGAAAGGATTTGGTGGTTTGAAGAAATAGTGTGCTTGCTGATTAGTGTTACAACATAGAACAGCTAATTCTTTAACGGTAAAATCATTTGTTTTATATTGAAACCCCTGCAAGTCAACTATCAAAGTAGGAAATTGGCTACCTAATGACGTCATGGTAATAGGTATTCGTTACTTAGCACCAGCAATGCCACACTGAACTGAACCATCTAATGCGCTATAACTTAAATACGCATCGTGAAGTATAAGTGCATATACTCGAGTTTGTTCGGGAAACTTCGTCTTCCGTGTCTCAAATTCAATTTTTATATCGACGGTGGATGATTTCATTGCATCTGGTTGGTGTGAGCAATCAATAACAAACAATGGATTTTTTCTGAATTCGCCAAGGTCCATCATAGGTTCACTCATATCTTTATCGTAATAACTACGTTGGAAATTTTCATAGGCGTAGTAGGCTGCAGAGTCGAGTTTCTTATCGAAATTTAAATTCCAACGTTCATATGGAAATACTTCGGCATTTAAATATAGCCGAATATTATTTATATCTGCATGTATAAAACTTGCGGCGTCCTTGGTTCTGTCACTAGAGTTGCCATTGTTTTGAAATCCGATAATGATGTATCGAGGTCTCTCAAGACTGTTAGTGGTTTTAACAGCCCATATATCAGAAGCAGTATCACGTAGAGTGGGTAGCTCATAGAGATCCCACATACGGTAAGCCATTTTAACTTTAGCATTATTACTGCTCGTATCAATTTTCTTTAATAGTTTAACCTTTTGTCTAACTTCAGGCACAATATGTCTTATCTTCCATTCGATTTTGTTAATTTCTAACTGTGCATCAACTTCTCCAATGTAAGAGTCTTTAAAGGAACGTGCTATAATTAAAATTAATTCCTGTTTTGTATTTAAAATACCTTTGGTATAATCTTCTGCAAAACCCATGAGGTACTTAAGAGGGAGTTTACCGCTGAAAACGTGGCTGGTAGTATCTAAAATATCCTGTTTTTTCTCGGTGAGACCCCAACCTATAGTTAGTAGCGATGGGAGGGATGTTTGTCCATATGACACCCTAGTTTTCATTGTAGTAGTGATGCCAGGCTTCCTAACGACAGCGACCTGTTCACCACCCATTTCATATCTTATTTCTTCGAAGAGAAAAGCTAGCGCATTGTTAGATAGATAACACTTCTTGGTAACATCACTAGGGGTAAATTTTCCTTCTATATAAATGTAACTCTCTGTAATGTCAAGTATTAAGTCCTGAAAATTGACAGGAATGCGTACTTCATCAGAGTTTCTATAATATGGTGAACCGTGTGGTTTATATGTATGCTCATGTAAGCTAACGAGTGACTGATCGAATACAGGTTCCTCGAACACCTCAAGTTTTTCACTAGATGTAAAAGTCACCATTATTAACTATTTTTCTCTCAGTTTCAATCCGATGGATCGAAGAAATGCACGATCTTTAGCTGGCAGGTTATGTCTTAACCGTTTAAGCTCTACACGTTGAATGAGTCGATTTCCGCAGTCATTAGTCTTTTTATCGTCAATCACATTGAAACGATTGTGTGCTAATCGTTGTTGATTATATCGGAAACCCATTGTGTTTGCGATTTTAAAACTGTTTCAATTCTAGCTTTACGATAATCTTCTCACCACGAAAATTGATTAAATCTCCATTATCATCCAATATGCGTAGTGTAATGTTGTCGATAAACTGACGTCCTTCAGGTCTAACAGGCAAATATATGATGTTCGCTGGCTCTCTGGTAAGTTTGTAACCTGGTTCAACGTCTATGTCGAACTCGAAAAGGGTATGGGATTTAAGGGTATTCAGATATGCTCCAGAGATAATGTTGCAATCTACACGTATCATCCTTACTTTCATAATATCAACAGGTAATGTTGATTCATGATTAGTGTTTGGATGCAAATAAGTCGATTCAAATCCCAATAAATTACCAATAGAGTTTGCTTGTGTAAAGTCAATTCCATATTTTGACCAAATCTCACACTTTAGCGTATTGTTGTTCGCTCGCAGTCGAAATAGTTTTTCTTTTTCCTCTTTCTTATCACCGGGCATAGCTTTCAGTATTGCACGATATATCTCTTCAATTTCATAGGCTCCGCAAGGTATGTGGATAAGTGTGGGGGCTACTTTTGGTCCAATTCGATAGCAAAAACGATTGTTGGTTTCGTCCACATTGAATATAGAATTGTAAGAATAGAATCCTGTTAATCCTAACCCATATCGACTATTAGTATCTAATTCAATGGGAGGATAAAACTCAGCACTGAGCACACTAGATCGGTTTGATAGAGTGAACGTATACGACATGACTGATGATATTTAGTGTTCTCTCATGAATTTATTGTGAACTACAGCAATAATCGTGGTGTAATCTTCGTTTTTTGCTGGATGACGGAGACGTTTGTATCTCATTATTTGATGCAACATTGACATCGCGCACTTTACAGTAGCAGCAAAATATTCTTCGAGGCGGCGGCCCATCATTAACATCAACACTGCTACCACCGCCATCATCATCATCATCATGATAATGTTCCTGACAGTATTGATATTTTAAAATATCAATATCATTCTGGAGATGCTGGGGTAGTTTGTCCCATACTAATGCAATTTCATGTGCAGCACATCCAATCATTACTTCTTTAGGCATATTTGCCAGTTGTTGTTTGCTCATCTTCAATAGACTGCGTAAACGGGAGAATGCGATTAGTGATTGACCCATCTGCTTGATGCTTTCCCGATCCATTTCAAGGTCTGCAGATGTTATTTCACAAGCGTTTGTAGTTATTTTGTAGTGAGAAACTTCAAACACAAATGACCACACCACACTGTGTTAAAATTTTGTTGGCGTTCATAGTTATAGTAAATTTTGTCGGTCGACTTTGAACCTCTGCGCAGATATAAAACTAATTCTGTCGGTGGGGGTAAATCACCAAAACTATCGAAATATGTGACTAAACTACCACGTTTTTTAAATGCAACCCAGTGTGTTCCAGGGCCATTTATACTGTCTAGATTTATGATGGCCGACTCATTATGACGTGGTCCAGAATATGGTAGAGTGTCCCGCATAAATATCCCCCGAAAATAGGGCACTTTCATCTTCTCTGCATAATATTTAAGATCGATATTAGTGAGAGGTTTTCGGGGTAGAGCATCTAGAAGTTTTTTGAACTTTGTGGTTTTAGATAAAGTCCTAGTCCTTTGCGATATGGTTTTAAATATAGCCCTTTACCACTTTTTCCTATAGAAATCGCCTCCATCTGCCTATTATGGCGATTTTTTTCAGCTAATTCCTCTCTACTCGTTTTAACATCATTTACAGCTTTAGCTATACCAGCAGCAGTGCCAGCTAAACTACCCAAAGCTGATAATCCAGCAAAAATGGGTATTAATGGTAGAATTCCACCCACTTTCGGTATTGGTATTATCCTAGGTGTACGAATATTACGTTTTCCACCAGCTGCTCTCATGTGTCGTCGTGCTGCTTGAAGCGCAATTTGCGTAACTTTTTTTGTGTCCTTAGCGATTTTTCGTTTACCACCGGCTTTACGTATGTCATCACGTACTTTACGTACTATTCCAGCACCAAAAGCTATATTTCTAGTTTTTTTCTTGTTTTTCTTTTTAATTATACGTTTCTTTGTAGTACGGGGTGTTGTTGACGTACAACCCATACCAAGACGTTGCTTTCCCTTCATTATAGTTGTAACTAACCACGCGGCGGCCTTTTCTTTGAAACTTACGTCTTTTGATTTAACTCGTTTCCAGGCAGCTTGTTCAAGTTGATAGTCTGCTTTGTGTCGGGCTGCTAAATTACTGGTGTTTTGATCGTATGCAATATCGTGCTGCTTGCATGCAGCATCGAGTTTGTTTATGCCTGGATCACCTCGGGCTAATCTTTTTTGTAATTTGGTGCCTGGACCACAATACTGGTAACCTCCCGGTAAGTGTAGTTCAAATGGGAGCTTATTTATTAGAGAATTGACTACCCCCTTACCAATCTTTAAACCACGACGATTTTCACGTGTGTGCTTCTCGGTTGACACCATTTAAATAACAATCACAATACGTACATCTATTTATATAGTATCCATCCGTGCTACGATGCGCATTGTGAAGCAGAAACAGAAACTTGCTGTAGATAATTTAGATGAAAAAGTAGGGTGTGGACTACAAGTCGAATCACGCCATGGCCCGCTACTTCCCTCAACTATTCGCGGACTCTTAATAGGTCCAAGTGGTTGTGGCAAAACAAATTTACTAATAACTTTGCTTACTCATCCACTTGGGCTACGTTTTTCAAACATTTACTTATATTCAAAGTCCTTACATCAACCCAAGTATGAATATTTACGCGATATATTAGCACCGATTACGGGGCTAGGATATTACACCTTCAGTAACAACGCGGAAATAGTGCAACCATCCGACGCTGAGCCTGAGTCTATATTTATATTTGATGATGTTATATGTGAAAAGCAAGATGTTATTCGAGCATACTTCTCAATGGGGCGTCATAAACATGTAGATTGTTTCTATTTGGCACAAACGTATTCCCGCGTCCCTAAACAGTTGGTAAGGGATAATAGTAATTTCATAGCAATTTTTAAGCAGGATGATATGAATTTACACCACATTTTCTCAGACCATGTCTCACCGGATGTGACTTATAAAGAATTTCAAGAAATGTGTGCAGAGTGCTGGAAAGACAAATATGGGTTTCTTGTAATTGACAAGGATAGAGAAGCAAATGAAGGGAGATATCGCAAAGGACTTGATAGTTTCATATATCCATGAAGTATTGTAATTAAAATTTTAATTGGTCTACAGATAGCATCGGGATAACTTCAGCAGCGAGGCTGCATTTATTAGACATGAATGACAATGGTGAGAATAAACTCAGTAGTGCTATAGGTAGAAACATGAGAGAAGAAATAAGACTGAAACGTGAATTGATTGAGGCCACCGATTCAGTGCGCAAAAAATTCAACTCTGTGAAGAGAAGAAACGTTGAGAATCAGTTAACACTCGAAAAAATTTATGAACCCATAACAAAACCATTAAAGGTTATATCATCTGCTTCACATAACCAATCGCTAACACAACCTCAGAAACCAACACAACCGATAGAAAGTGCAAGAGCTAGTACTAGTACATTTAAAGCAACACCTGAAACTAGTGATGAAGATGGTGACAAAAATGCAAGTCAACAATATTTTTTGGAAACACCACCGGGATCGTCGTTAATGAGCACTCCATGTTCAGAAAGTTCTATTAGTGGCGCAGAAGGAAAATGTGATATAGTGCAAACACATTTAGAAAATCTGAAATTCGACAATGCTAGGTATGATACTATATACGGTGTACGTTTAGACCCCCATACAGAAAAACTACAAATGGGTAATGCTGAAATACGCTTTTCTAATGGAAATATCACATTGTGGCGTGGAACTAAGAAGGTGGGGACGTATTCTGGCAGTCCTAAGTTATATGATATGATATTTATGAAACAACCACAAATTTCGCGTAGTAATGAGGCTATTATTGGCGACAAAGAGTGTCAATTATATGGGGGGATTTTAAAACAGACAAAAGCACCATATAAAAATTATGATATGAAACAGGGTTTGAATAAAGCTAAATGGAAGAAATTCACTAATATTATAGAACCATTGGTATCTGCTACAGTTGTGACGAGATCTAAAACTGGCTTAGGTGTTCCTATTAATAAATTATACAATAATAGAGGTGTTGACTATGTATATTGGAATAAACCGAAAGAACTAGTGGACCGCCTACGCCTGCTCTATAGCTCAAAAATGGTTGGTAACAATGGTGTCAATAACGAAATAGTCAGTTTATTGGAAGAAATGAGGGAAGAAAGGATAATCTATTAGTGAAGTTAAAATTCATTTCACACTTATTTAATTAGTATAAAATATTGTGAAATGCTTAAACGGGGTCAGACGTAAACAGAAATGGCTGTTGTAAACAACACAATTGACAAGTTCGGTAGACGAAGAAGTAATAATAATAAATCGATTATTGTACATGGACCTCCAGGTATTGGTTTTAAGCTTACCGCAGATAATCAATTTGATATGCAAAATAAGCGTTTACTGAACATTGGTGAACCAATAAATCAAAAAGATGGTGTAACTCGTAACTATGTAGACGAAAATATCGATAAATGTATAAAAGACATTAAAAAGTCACACATTGCTTTTATGGAGAATCAGTGGACTGAATATAGTAAGTTTGTACACAGCAAAATTACCGAGATGATTAATGACGCTCTGCAACACATTAATAAAGAAATTTCTGGAGTTAAGAAATTAACCGAGGACAATTATACTATTTTATATGATGCAATAAGCAAAGTGCACCACATTCTCGATGAATCCCGTCTGAAAGGTATGACAGTGCGACAGAAATCACTTGGAAATATTGTGGCACAAGCTGGGAGGAACGATCGTAATCAACAAGTGATAGATGAAATAGTGGCTGAAGTCACGGACAACGCTGCTACATTAGGAAAAAAGTGAAAAAACAGACCTAAATTATCTATATAAACGCCTGACTTAAACTTCAATTATGGTGATTAGTAATGAGAAATTACAAGTTGTTAACGAATTGCATAAAGCTTGTAGGAGAAATTTCCGTAGAAGAAGAACAATAATCAAAGGTTATGGTGATTTATGGCAAATGGATTTAGCTGAAATGCAACCATACGCTGATGAAAACAATGGTTATCGATACATTCTCGTAGTGATCGACTGTTACTCAAAATATTTGTGGACTAAACCTCTAAAAAATAAAACTGGTGTTGAAATTACTAAGGCTATGAGAAGTATTTTACAAGAATCAAATTATTCTCCTAAAAATCTACAAAGCGATCAGGGTACGGAATTTTACAACAAAAACTTTTCTGCTTTAATGAAACAGTACATCATTAATCATTACTCCACGTATAGTACGAAAAAAGCAGCAATTGCAGAAAGAGTAATACGAACATTAAAAACCTGGTTATATAAAGAATTCTCAGCTAGAGGTAAATACAAATGGGTTGACATTCTATCCGACATTACAAAATTGTACAATAATAAAATACATCGTACGACTGGTATGAAACCTGCTGATGTTAAACCAACTACACGTTTAAATGCTTATAATCACATTAAAATTGCTTTGAAACCTAAATTTCGTATTGGCGATATAGTTCGAATCAGTAAATATAAAGGTATATTTGAAAAGGGGTTCACACCAAATTTTTCAACTGAACTTTTCAAGATCGTTAAAATAAATGTAACAAATCCCACAACATATACACTCCAGGACATTCATGGCCAACCAATAAAGGGGTGCTTTTATGAAATGGAGCTACAAAAAGCTAAATACCCTGATGTCTACTTGGTGGAAAAGGTTTTAAGAAGGAGAGGGAACAAGGTTTTTGTGAAGTGGCTCGGATTCTCTAATGACCACAACTCTTGGATTAACGAAGCAGCTCTTATTTAATATTGTCACATTCTTTATATAAAATGTGTATATTTATAACAACTAATATTTTACTTATGTTTAGAAATTTCATAATAAAATGTGTGTATTCCATTAATATTTGTTTTATTTATTTTCCCCATATAAGACTCCAAAGCCTTAGTAATTATATACACATTAACGAAAAAATATATACAAATGCAAATTTGTTAAAATTTTTGAATTAATTTTTACTCCTAAAAATTATTAGATGAAATCAAGAAAATCATTTTAATAAATTTTATTGAGAAGAAAATATTTACAACGAATTATAGATTAAATATATTTATTTAAAACGTATATAATACAGAAAAAATACAAATACATATTTATGGAATTAATCAGATGAAATCCCCCCGTCTCGACAGTAACGCTTCCTGACAGAAACATTCTCTGTTGTGTTTCATCACACCTCCATAAATATGTCCAACATATTCACAAAGTAAAACACTGTATGTCTTCTCGTCTCTGCATTTGCTGCAAATATTGTTCCAACAATCACCAGTGTACTTGTTGCAAACCAGACACCGCTGCCTCAATGGGTGCTCCACCTTGCATGTCTCACAAACATCTCGGATAATTCCAAAATTTGTACGAGTCGTGGGTTGTAGACACTTGTAGCACTCTTGCTCCAGACGCTCACGTGATGCTGCTTTTCGGACGGTATTCACTGGCACTGGATTTTCTTTTATACAATTTGAACATAGTCCAGTACATGGATTAATTTGCTGCTTTGCCCAGAATTGGGAACAATTATAGCACAGAATTGCACCATCCATACTATATGGATATACGGCGATTGTTGGTTTCGATTGCCACTCTCTTGGACAAGACATTGCTGTTTTAAAAACAAGTGTACGGTATGACAGCTGAATAATAACTGAGTTCCTCCTCATGGCCTTGTTTGTTTAAGTAGTCGCTGGAATTGCCGATATTAGAGCCATGGTATGTCGTTAGAGATGATGTGACGTCACCAGCAACATGTTTAAAAGAGGAGGTGTAACTCCACGTTAGATCAGTTGCTTTGCAAACTTCAACGTTGATCATTCCGTCTACTGTCTTATATATTCGTTTCCAAGTATTAATATGGCTGCTGTACCTGCTGGTTGGGCTAACCTCAGATTCCTGGACTGGTTAGCATCCCTAGATGTCCTCAACAATATATGGTACCTTGAAGAGGTAGAGGACGACTTGGCTGCTCCCGAAGACGACGAGGTAGAAGTTGAAGACGATGAGGAAGGCGATGAGGAAAGCGACGAGGAAGACGATGAGGAATTTTTTGACGCTGAAGAGGGTGCAGACGATTCAAGTGATGATGAGGGTATCGTCGTAGATGTTCCCCACCAAAGAGGGCAGCGGTGGATAACATCAGAATATTTAGCAAGGGTGAACCCGATGGATGGCATCTTCTGCACCACCATGACCTTTGTTGCGGTCCAAGTAGTGGGTGGTATGGAATACAATCTTTGCCACGGATGTTTTCTGGGATACCAGTCTAGGGTGGATCCTGGGAGACATCGTCATGTGGACTACCATGCCACTACAAGGATAATGAGAGGCAGGCGGGGATATTGCAAATCTTGCAGAGATCCACTCTATCAGATTAGGCGAGTGGAAATCTGCAATATTTGCAATATGGACAGATAATTTGTAGTTTTTTTTTGTAAATATGTATATATCTCTTAGTTTATTGTAAATAATTATGTAATTAGTTTTAGTGATAAATAAATGTATATATTTAATTTTTAGTTTATTGTAAATATTATATAACTAGTTTAAGTGTTAAATAAACGTTAAATTGAATCTTATTTTTTGTTTTATTTACTAAATATTTAAATGTAAGTAACACAATGTTACTAGAGAAATCTGTGTTTCACTTCGATTATTGCTTATGTTGACAGTGCTATTGATATTGATGGTGTTAAAAATATGAGTATTAGGACACTTTCTACTCTTATTTGTGTGAGTAGTGAGGTGGGGAGTGATGAGGTGGGGGTGGTGGTAGGGGCTATATATACATAAGAAAGCCCTCACCATCCTCAGTTTACTTTCTACGCTCCAACATGTCTGAAGTACAAGACAATACTGTATCTTCCACTTCAACCATGTTCGTTTTGTGCGAAAGGTATCGTGCCTACCTGCAGCGCGTTAGAGAGGCGACAAGGGGTGGTGTAGCAGATAGCACCACCTCACCAGAAGAATACCAACCATTGGAGAGGTCTCCGTCCACATGGTCGATGGACACTGTGCCCAATGATGATTCCGAAGACGAGATGGATGGAGTAATTCTGGAGGAATCATCGACGGACACAGCGGAATCGTCTGACTCGGAAGATGATGCAGCCATTCTGGTGGAGGAATCTACCGATGAAGATGAGGATGCAGCCATTCTGGTGGAGGAATCTGCCGATGAAGATGAGGATGCAGTCATTCTGGTGGAGCATGATTCGGACGGATAATTCTGTTTTATTTTATGTATATATATTTTTGTTATTTATAAATAAATGTATTAAGAGTTATTCTTTTTTTATTTCATTTCATATACAATAAATAACAGTAGTAAAGTAAAGAATAAAAAATTGCTTTAATATAAGAAATAACGGGGTACTTATTTAAGTAAATTGGTTATTCGTATTTGGACTGTCGGTCAAAAGTGTTGCAAAAGGTGTATCGAGGTCACAGTTGTCCTCCAGTACCGTTTCTACTCACTTCCGACCTTTAGTTTTGCCGCAGCAGACTTTTTCCCGGAACGGCTAGTCGTATCGCTCCGAAAGTGGTTGCAATCGCTTCCCAGTGATCGATTTAGTCGAAAACGATACCTCGCGTGTCCTCGGGCGTCTTCGGGTGGCTTCGGGAAACTTCGGGAGTGTTCGGCATGAGTTCGGCTTTTCGCTTAAAATTGCAGCCTTTGCATGTGTGAACTCCCCTGAAACGTGTTTTGATTTTTTTATTCCCCCAATCCTTGACAAAACAGTGAATAACGCGTTCGGTAGTGTTCGGATCGATTCGGAAATTATCGGAATCGATTCCCAGTGGTCAGTTTAGTCGAAAATGACCCCTTACGCGTGTCTGAGTGTACTTTGGAAGTTTTTCAGTTGTTTATATATATATATATATATTTTTTTTTTTGTCCAATATTTGTGTATAAATAAATGTATTAAAATTTATTTTTTATTTCATCTACGATGAATACAACAGTTCTAATCTAATTATATACTTAAATACACAATTTACCAAAAATTCCATGAAATATATATATAAACTCGCGTTATAGGTAAGTATAAGAGTAAAGTATAAGAGTTTCCTAGGACCAAGGTAGCCCAGTGGTAACGTGGCTTGCTTTGTAAACTTTGTGAACGAAGGTTTGGTAGTTCAATCCCTAGCACTTGCAGGGATTTTTTTCAACACGTAAATTATAAAATTATAAAATTATAGAATTATAAAATTATAGAATTATAAAATTATAATTATAAAATTATAGAGTTATAAAATTATAATTATAAAATTAAATAACAATTTTCCGCTATACCACTGCGCTACCTTGGTCCCCCCCCCGGGTGGGTGGGTGGGCGCGGGGGGTTTTGGCAGAGGCGGGGGCGACGCTTGCAGCCTTCGGTCGCTTCGCCCGCATAAACCTTTTTTTAATTTTTTGACCCGTTTTTTTTTTTTTTTTTTTTTTTTTTTTAATATATAAACCTGAACTAACCATAACCCAGCGCGTGACGCGGGGGGGGGGTTGGGGGGGGGGGTTGGAGGGGGGTTGGGGGGGGTGTTATTACTTTCTACATTTACATTTTTTCTAACCTAACCTAACCTAACCTAATTTTTTTTTCACATTTTTGCATTTAAATTTTTTTTTACATTTTTTCTAACCTAACCTATTTTTTTACATTTAAATTTTTTACATTTTTCTAACCTAATCTAACCTCATTTTTTTTTCAGTTTTACATTTTTACTTTTATATTTTTTTACATTTTTTCTCTTAACCCTAACCTAATACTAAATTTATGTACAAACATTTTTAATGCAACATTCTGTAGTGTGTTTACGCACTACCTTATTCCCAGTTTCTTTTTTATAGCATTTAGCTTCCTTGTACATCTCTCAGAGGCTTTGCGACGCTTCGCAATGCCTCTGAGCATTTCATCGGCCCGAGAATTCAACATCTCCGCCTTCCTTTTGAGGGACTGCGCGTGATCCTTTAATTTGCTGTCATCATCAGTTGCACTTTTAAGTTCCCTATCCTCCCGCTGCAACTGTTCATACATGTTCAAGAAATTTTTGAAAGTTTCATTTTGCTCTTCTTGGGAGAATAACTCCGATTGTGAATCAGAATCACTTTCATTCACAACCAGAGCACGGTTACGGGGTTCCTGCGTTGGCAACACCGCATGAGAGCATCCTGGCAACGGCGCGCTCGAACATACCGGTTGCACTTTCGTCGGCTTTTTTGCAGCATCTTTTTTCGGTTTCTTAGCTACCGACTTTTTTGCAGCAGCTTTTTTAACCACCGGTTTCCTTCCCGATAACGGCTTTTTATTTTTAGCTGCTGCTTTCTTAGGCTTTTCAGGTATCTCTACCTGCCCCTCGTCTGAGCCAACATCGGGAATAGGGCTCAGGCGAGCAGGTACAGATGCTTGCGCCGATAAAATTCTTCTAAGAATCGACACGTCATCATCTTTCTCGGTATTCTCTACCTGCGTCTGCTTTGTAGATGTTGAAGGATGCGTCGTCATCTTCTTTTGGCCTTTCTGCGAATAAATCTTTGGTTGCGCAGGTTGAAATTCGTCCTCAGAATTTGTCTCCGTAACCGTAGGGAACCTAGACCACGCGGCGTTCGGGTAGGCCTCTCCATTAGATGTACTAGCTCTGGCTTCATCTGAAGCCAAAGCCTGCGCGTCCAATTCGGAGAAATCGAAATCACCCAGCAAATCATCGTTCAAATCGGTCAAATCCGTCGGGATTTCAATATCCGGTAGTAAACCCACGCCAGGACTCGTCTGGTTGTTCGCCACACCATTACCCGGACAAGCGTCGCCATTGTCACCCACGCCAGGGCTCGTCTGGTTGTTCGCCACACCATTACCCGGACAAGCGTCGCCATTGTTCGCCACACCATTACCCGGACAAGCGTCGCCATTGTCGTCTTGCCCTGGCATATAATTAATTAAGTATGCAGCCACAGCACTCAACAAAGCGCCTCCCTTACCGCTACCACCAGAAACACCAATCTTTTTTTGTCCTACCATTGTCACAACAAACACAAAACGGACACGAGAAACGGGCACGAAACACAAAACACAGAACACAAAGAATGCTAGGAATAGAGCAGACAGCACTATTTTGCACACTTCCTTACAACTCGAGAGCTGGAGACGGAAAGAATCTTTGTAGCATCTCTGAAGCCCATAACGCTGAACTAACCCCTCCACTCCCTACCACTCTTGTTCCTATTGGTTCAAATTATTTCCCTACACACTCTAACTAACCCCCTACTTCCCACCCCACTCTTCCTATCGTCTCTCTCTATCTTATTGCCTACAGTACTCATACAATAAAAATACCATTTAGTAATTTAAATCTTTATTTATAAATTAACATTTTATTTCATACAAATATCTCTTACTTCGGCTTACACATAACATGAAATATCACAATGAATTTTTCAATTGAATATTATAATTGTCGACCTTTGCGTTAACAAGTAGAAACATTATTAACAATTAATCACTCAACTCATTCATTGCTTTGAGTAACACATCTAGTTTATCATCATCCTTTAAAACATTTCGTTCAACGACACTATTTAAGGCTGATATTAACCACTTTAAATTCTGCTCTGGTTCACTCTGAAAAAATGTTATGTCTGAGTGACCCCAGGGTAGAGTTTTAGTGGTATTGGGAATCACAAAACGTTTATCGTCATAATAAGAAAGAGCAACTTTATTCCGCATCTCTGTATAGATATCATGCAAGTGACTTCTGAAAGTATTCATTTTACGAAATATTAACCCGCCCTGCTCAACAATTTTTCTGTAGTCATCTATTGTAAGTTGTTTTTCAATCACAGATTTCTTTACTCCCTTGGCTTTTTTCAACTCATTACCGACCGATTGCACGTAGTACGCTTTCGCTCCAGTACCATAAAAGCTGATAATAGGATCTTCGGGGAATTCGTCTTTCATATTCCCAAGCACAGACGAGCCTTTTGGAATATTAAATTTATTTCCCTCCCTGTAATTAGAAGTATCAAATTTTTCTGGATTTTGTACAATAAAGTCATAGAAGTTATCTGTATAAACTTTCATAATTAAGGAATCGGTGTCGGTGTACAACAAAGAAGCATTAGCACCGAATTGACGTTTAATAACACCATAAAAAAAATTATACAGTACCGTCTTCGATAATTCAAGAATACAAAATCCTACGTAAATTGGTTTGTTATAGACTACTTGCAATTTGCTCATTTCAATCGCTACAAAATCCTCAGAAAAAATTGTGCAAGATTTGAAATTTGGACGAGCGATTAATGCGTTTGCACCTATAGTTCTTCTAACATTTTCCCAATGAGTAATCAACTTTATATCTCTTCTATTATCAACATTTTCCATGGTTTTACCAAATACTGCATTATTCATTAATTTATATTGGTCTTTTTCAAATTTATTGGTCGCTGAATTTCTCATTTGCGTATTTAAATCGATGTATTTTTTTAACCAGGGCGACTGCTTGAACTTAAGTACTCTATGGGTTTTTAACACCATTAAACCATTTTCAATGGCTTGTTTCAAGTTTCTATAATGCACAACATATCGTCTCTTATCATTCAAATTTGGGATTAATTTTGGTGATTTTGATTTTGATTGGGGGGGTATAATATTTTCTACTAAGAAAGGGAGATCTGAATGTAAATCGTGTAACTCTTGCGGATAATGTATGTCTACTTCAAAAACATACCCGTGTGGACTCTCGTCTGAAATATTAGTAACATCTAAGTCGATAATTTCTCTTTCGGACAGCCACTCAAATCCCCCTGTTGGTAATGCTTGGGACATACTATGACCGTATAAGTTCGTAGCATCAAGATATGTGATAAATGACGACGGTTCTGAGGGATCATAATTGGGTACAAACTTATTATTTGCGATATGCTTCCTTTCTGTACACTGGCTGACACCACCGCGTATAGCTTTTTTAAAAAAATGTATCATATCGATATCTGTTAACAATTCAAGTTCTACCGCTGTTAGTTTCAACATAGCGTCCCAAGATAAACCTGGAGCTGTGTAATATTGAGCTGGATCCAATTTATATTTATTCACGCAAATTTTACGAAAATTTTCAAATACGTCACACAAAAGAAGGACATCTGATTTTAAATACAGGTCTGAATAGTCACCCAAACTCTGGCACTCAAACAATTCCCACACATTTTTAGCCCTTTCATAATCGTCATCTGATATATGTGTTTCATTTAGGCTGTCATAGAATTCCTGCTTGGTGGGTAGAACACGATTATTTAATTTCTCTAAGTTATCTACGAAACTATATGGAAATACACCCTTCCGTCGCATTAAAATAAATTTTGCATTATCGGTAAAAAAGTTCTTCATTGTAACCATTTGACCTTCATTTAAATTTTCCCCTAAATTTTGTAGTGATGCTGACATAAATTTAAAACTATCGATGAAACGTAACCGCAAATATTTATTTTTTGTTTCCCCCTTGTCAGTAACGTAATCATGCATGTAAAGATGTTTTGTAAAAGATATATATTTTTCTTTGTTTTGTGGTATTACGTCAACTTTATCTTTATGAGCGCATAACTCTTTTACAAATAAGTGAATATCGTATCCACTCATGTTGTGAAATATGATAGGTACAAAATTTGGTAGTTTATAATTTAAATTACAGATCGAGTGCGCGGCACCGAATCGTATCTTACCAGTTAAGTGGCAATGATCTTTCACCTTTATATCACCTTCTGCAAAAGGCTTCTCACATATACCACAGATGGTTGCATTGTCAAAATTTTCTCTTTCTATCGCTGTAAGCGGGGACATGGGGATTACATCTTTCATATATCTATTATAAATTTCCCTTAAATCAGCCTCTATACATGATACAAATACTTTTGCTGCATCAGATCCGCGATATAGTTCAAATTTAGAAATGCTATTATCAAAGGAACATTTTATGTAATACGCGAAAGAGTAAGGTTCATGAATAAACGTTTTGTTGGTATAAGAGCGTTCAGGATTTGGCTCGCAAGTATTTATCGGTTTCAAAATGGATTCAAAGTCTGCATATACTACAAATGGTACTTGCATTTGTCTGTCAAAATTCTCAAATTTTAATATATTTTCCGGTACCCGTTTCCCATATTTATCAACCCGAAATTGTGTCGATGGTGTTGTAGTGTAAATATGATTACAATCATTTGTTTGGTGAGACATTAGCTGACGTTCGTTACAGAAATACAGCAAACACCCATCACAAAAATATTTTCTATGTCCGTGAGCGGATATTTGATTTGATACTAATCCAGATAAATTTTTTATCCAACAATAGTGAGTTTTAGCACAATCCGATTTACAATGATGATTCTGATCACATTCCGCGGAAATTAATAATAAGTTAACATGAATACGTAGTTTCTTCTGAGAATAACGCAAAGGTCCGACAACATCATATTTTACTTTATTATTCTCGAATTTCTTTTCTAACCCATACACATTAATAGATATATTATTCAATTCCTCAAATTTTGAAATGTCTCTCAATTTCATTGGAAAATTCATACCTGTCAAATTTAGAACTCTTGAATAATGTGGATAAGATGACATTTGAGATGTACCACCATTTGCAGGATACAATGCTGAAGTGACTGCCCAAGCAAAACAGTATTGGTCCTGGTTTTCTATATTCACTACGGCCTTCTTATTTGCGATGAACTTTGGTAACTTGATATATGATGAACCACCCATTGGACTGTACTTGTTTATATTAATTTCAACAAATTTTATTTGTTCGAGGGCCCACCCTAAAAATAAAAAAAAAAAGTCAATTGTTATTCCACATACCAGAAGATATTTACATACCAGAATCACGCTCTTGGAACTCAGTAGTTTGCGCAACCATCATGTCTATAAAAGTGTCGAGTGCAATGTTTAAATCCACACCTTGATCCAATATTTTATTACACGTATTAAACGATTTAATTTCAGCTATTTCTTGTGCTTGTAATATATAGCTGGCAAATGTCTCCATGTTTACTTTCACAGTTTTATGAAGTAATAAGATTTCTTCTAGTAAATTCAATATTTTATGTCGAATTTCGTTGAAAAATATTATATAGTCCAGTTTCTCATTATCACTATGCACTCGGTATGTTATGATTCTATATTTGAAAGCACTGCGAACAATTTCTGTACCATCCATCAAACGTACACATGAATTTGTTCTGTGTTGTAGTGTTCTTTTATGAGACTTCATTTGGTTAGTTGTTAAAGTCACATTACAGCTATAACACGTCTGCATAATTACCGATGTTGATGGATTCGAATCCAATTTCACTTTCTTTGCTGGCGGTCCATTACCATTTAAACTGTTACACGCCTCCCTCTGATGACGTCGCATATTGTCACTGCGAGTGAAGCTTGCACCACAAAAACTGCACGAATACATATTTGCTTCTTTACTCTAGGAAATTGACGTTAAGAATGATCCCATATTAACTCCTTTCACTCTTTTATAGAAAAGATATACTACGTCACAAAATATCAAACCACGGCACATTACGAGTTGCGTGGCAAGGAGGAAGCTCCGTCCTTGCATTCTCTAATAGTGTTAGCCAAGGCCAAGGTCACCGCAAGTGATCGTTCTGGGTAACAGCAACACTGCGCCCTTGAAGTCGAAACGCACTGCGGCCGTCCAAGGTCAAGGTCACGGTATATGCTATGCGAACCTACGATGTCACCGTGGCCTTGAAGGAACGGACCACAGGTGCACGGTCAAGGTCAAGGTCAGTGGTGGGGGGAGACCGACCTACGGCTAACTTCCTCTACTATTATGAGTCGTTCCGCTCCCCACTATGTGTTTTACACTGACCAGACTATAGTTTGTCAATACATTTTTCTTGAAAGTTTTTGTAAAACATGATTTTTTTTAAGAGATTTAATATACAATTTTTGAACTTTATATTGTCTTTTTCTTGTGTTTTCAAAATTCCTTTTCAGGTTTAAATTTAAGAAAGTGTTATTATTTACTGTGTTAGATTTATAGAGTTACGACGTCCAATTGGTACCATGAGTGAAGCAGTTAAGCTTGAACGAACAGTAAGTATAGATTTTGTATTATTCTCCGTCTGAAACAGTCGTTTTAACACTTTTTGTAAACGTTTAATATTCATTTTTGGAAAATATAATAGAAGTCCTTCAGACGCGAAAAGATAGATCGTTCACAAGATCTGGGGAGTATGCAGATTGAGGCTCCAGAATCGAACCAACCTATCCTGACAGTTTCCCTTCTGACATTTCCTTCTTTTCAACATTATATTCACATTTTTTTTCTCTTATTCAATTATTCATATCAACAACCGCGGAAATCTTTCAGAACTGGTTCGATTCAGGGGCCTCAAACTCGTTGGTAATATGTGATGAAGTGTTGTTTATACGAATGGTGTCGTATGGTGGAAGAGTGGCGGGGGAGAGAGATCGAGAGTTTGTTGTGATAGAGGCAGCAGAGCGGAAAGGTTCCTTTTAGGAACTGAGGATTATGGGATTTAGATAGAAGCTGTGGAGATAGTCTGGAGATTTCCAAGCCACTGCAAGTCGAAGATAGTTATCCTTTTTTTTTACAATCGGGAATTTTGTTGATCTCAATTGCATCCCGGATAATTTGCGTTTTTTGGAAATATGAGTGTGCTGTGGTTTTGGTGTTGGTCTATATTATTAAGGCCTGCTATGAGGCGATGTTAGCCAAGTGATGATGTAAGATTTAAATTTCTAACTGCGAAACAATGTTCATATATTCTGCTAATCCGTCTGTTGGTTTGTCGGCAACGACAAAATGTAAACCTTTAGCTAACCTTTGAAGGGCGGCATCGCTGATAGAGAGTCAAAAAAGTCTTAGACTACTTTACTAGGATATAACGTGGATGAGAAGTTGCATTTCTGTTTGGCGATGAATTGTGAAAGTTTTTCTGTGTGATGGTTTCTTGTTCTGGATGTGGTGGGCTTTGTCATTAAATAGTCAGTCAAGTTATCCCAGAGAATTGGGTGAATCTGTAGATAGGTTTAATATAGACGTTTATTGGTAGTTTTGAGTTTGTCTAGTGTTATGTAGAGCAATAATTGTTTTGCCCAAAATTCTTAATTTGTAGAAATTTTGGGATGACTTGGTGATAACGACAGGCTTTCAGGTATGTAAGGTCACAATAAAGTCTGGTTTTACGAAGAAGTGTGCCATATTGTCAGATAATGAATTTCTTCCCCGTATATGATAATAAATTATTCCGAGAGATTACAAGAAGAAGTAGAAGAAATACAATAATATTTAATTTTTTCCAGTCAACTACAAGACGCAGATAGACGCCATTTTGATTATATACGGTCATGAATTCAGCTTATAGGGCCTAATAATTAACTAAAAATTCGTTAATATGTATAAGAATAATTTATACTCTATTTACAATAATTATTATTAATGTGAAAAATAATGAATCTTACTTGCCTTTTGAGTATGTTTTGATCTATATCAATAACGTTAGAACAAAGGATGTAGAAATAATGAATAAGCCCATGAGCATGGCACACCGAAACAATCACACGAATTAAGTACAACGTGCGCGGCTATGTTGAATAAAGTTTGAATATAATAAAATAAAAGAACAAAAATTTGCTGAAGCAAATCATAAAGTTCAGAGAAAATTATAACAAATAAAATATGTAACATAAAAAACATGTAATCTAATATACGTTTATTGATATATTCAGAGTTACGAAGCATATACTGTTATAGTACGTTTCAAATATCAAAGATATAATGAACTTCTAAAAATACTATAATTTGCTAAATAATTCAATCTTCAAGACCTTGACCACCAAGTCAAAACACAATAAAAAAGTCATTCAGACACTGAAAATCAACAAAAACCACTATCCTTCACAAATAATTCTGAGAAAATTCATACCACATCAATAATTATCAAATAGTCTAAATTTATCGATAGAATCATTCAAACATCCAAATTAACTGATTTATAGCCAAACCATTGTAGATAACTGCCCTAAAAAAATACCGCCCCTTCATTATCTCTCCAAACCCCAAGTCAGAATATTTTATTCACTTCCGTAAATTTTCTATAAACTATTTTTCCCTTCAAATCAATTTCTAATTCAATCTTTCATCATACATCAAAACAAGCTTCATTCATATTTCCAACAAGCCATCATCCCATTCAACAGAACTTTCTTCTCGATATGCTGATAACAAAACCTATTTCCAATCCGTATGTTCCGTACGCGTTGCCAGCAACTTGCGGCTATCTTCACCACAGTCATCAAAACTTACTTCCACTTCGTTTAAACGCCGGCGATGGAACATTCTCAGTATGGCATTAATATGGATAAATTTTGCAGTTATCGATCATATTTCTAAAACAAATTTAGATTTAACTTTTATTTATATTTCAAAAAATTCTATTTTCCACTTCCGTATTTATGATATATTTTTCGGTCCTGAATTAAAAAATTTCTGAGATGTTGCGCAATATTTCACAATTTTGAGCCTAATAGGCTGGCAGGGGACATTTCCAGCTATATCCAGGCCTCGGCAAGCATATAAATAGGGGAGCATGACAAGCTCAGGCTAAGTCAGTTTCGATGTGCCTCAAGTTAGTTTCTGCGTTCCACGAGTGAAGTCTCTAAACCAAACAGTGTTTAATTCTTTCAACACTAAATCTCAACAAATCGAGTGACCGTACTACTTCCTTGGCCTCAACCAAGTAAAACTAAACTGCCGTGGCGCAGTTTCAAGTGAATTTTCTCAGACTTTAAATTCTAAATAATCAAATTATATAAAATCTTCTCTAAGGCAAAATTTCAAGTGTCGAAACGTTAAAATTATTATAACTCGTGTAAACACAATTCTAATTTAAGTAAATAAAATAATCAACTCTGCTCTTTCCGCTTAATAAATATTTTTTAGTTTTCGTTTAAAATAAAGTATTTTGATTTCAAGAAAGTATATACAGAGTGGAGCGTTGGACCCCCTACAGACGATAAGCTAAAACAAAGCGCTAGTCGAACGAATACAAATGTACCGTAGCTCTGAAACATATACAGGGCGGAGCATTTGGCCTACTCCAACCATTTAAGAACTAACCACCCCAACTTCTCAAAATAAAAAATTAAGTGCACATATCACTTCAGGAATGTCAAATTAAGCTCTCCACAACAAACTTTTTTATTTTTTCAAACCAAAGAGGAGTGTTTGTAGGTATTCAATACATATACACTAAACGTTTACGTTCATTGTGCACTTTTAAAATTAGTATTCATTTAATTGACCGTCTTTATTTGTATAAAGTAGTACAATGTAATAATATATTTTGAATAGACTACTGTAAACAGCTAAAAATAAAATTTCGTAGAATAATCATGCATCACTCAAATGAATCGTATCATAATTATTTATTTTATGTATTATTTGGTTTTGACGCAACAGCATAACGCCGTGCAGTATAATATTATAATTTATAATATTACAATACATTTATCCCAAGGCACTTGGAAATATAATATTCAGTACGCATGTAGCAATTTTGCACTTCAATCAAGCTTTATTGTTATCAAAACAGATGCAGCAACGATGCCAAATATTGACATATTTCGTTCCTTTCATTGATTGAAAATTGGTTGTTCCAAACATTGTTTTAACTTCAATATGTTATTTCAGTGTAACTTGCAAATTTCAAGAAATAACGTTAATTTGAAGCACATATTTTGGAATTATCCTTTTCTGGTTTTCCACTACATATGTCCTCTTTTAAAAACAATAGAAGTAACTCTTGTATTGACTTTTACGTCAATGGAACAGCTTGTTTTTTTGACAACATAAATTATAACAAAAAGGTATTTCTGACGAAACAAAATCTGTTTAAATAGAAAACTAACTAACTTTAAATATGTGTAATATTTTGTCAGAAAAGCAATTTAGTTTCAGAGTCAGTACAAGACGTAATAGACTATCTTACTACAAGGATTTATAATTATATGAATATTAGCAAAAAAATGCTATTTGTTTTTGTTGAACTCGCGTTTACTCGCGCCAGACTAATAAGTACCCAATTAAGAGTTCCTCATGTGCGTATTTGGAGGACTCTAAATAAAGAAATATTACATCTATATGTAATTATTCGTCTATATGTCGATTATTTTCTGTGGGGGGATATCTCAAAACTGAAGTCTACTAAATAGTAGAGAACAATTACTTTAGCGACTTATCCGCTGTAGTGACCAAATTAGAAACAATTCTGCGCAAATTAGAAAATCTATTGGCAATTTAAATAAACGCCAACAAAAAAAGGTATGGAAACTGGAGGTTCTCATTTCGAGAATTTGCTCTTAGTATTTGTAATATTTTTAAATATACTTTTGTAAATATTTATTTGACCATTTTTATTTATTTGGACAATTAATGTAAGCAAATGAAGCTGTTTTTCTTCAAATTCTCCATTTTGCCAAGTTCAATCGCTTGTAAAAAAATCAGTAAAGGTGCGACAAAAAATTTAATTACATGGTTTTGTTTAGTGTTGTATGAGCTTTTATAATTGGCAACTGAATGTTAAAATATATATATATATACATATATTATTATTATACATGATTTGCAGGAAACAACTACTCAGCGGGCAAATACCCCGACCTGCATTGAATTACACCTTACAAATCATGAAAAATTGGTAGCCAATGTAAATGGTATAGTGGTGGACTAATGTAAATGGTAGAGTGGTGAGAGGTAATTGAATCCTCTCATGTCTGAAGGTCGCCGCTCTCGGTACTTGCAAAATAGCAAATCGCTATGCACCACGGAGACATCTATGATGTCTGGTGTATAGTAGCATTAGACCACAGGAGAGGATTCATTCAATTACCTCTCACCACTATACCATATATATATATATATATATATACACACATTGTGTGTGATCTTTTCCACAGGAATCGGAAAAAACAAATTAAAAAAGTCCGACTCTGGAATTTTAAAATATATATATATAATAGCAATCTATCAACCGTGATAAGTATATAAAGTGTCTAAAATTTAAACAACATCCCATCAGTAGTAAGGACGTTCTGGACAAAATAAATTTAGACCAAAATCAGTTTATCACCCTATAATGTCTCAGGAATTAAGAGCGACAGGAAAATTGTAATGGCCGTTCCTGAGAAGTATGTACAGTTCCTCATGAAACACCCTGTATATTATATTCATCTTTCTCTATTATTTTCCTTGTATCTTTTTACACGGCACTGCATTATATTACCTAATTTTTTTTTCAGCAAAGAACTGTATTACCTTTATACAATCTACAATTAACTTCTTATAATTCAAAATTAAACTAAATAATTGTGATAATAATCATTTATCTTATTAATATACCAAAAACTTCATTTCTATAGAGGGATCATTATTATTTTTCAAAATTTTCTAAATGATTACTAAAGATATCATTTTTAAGTATATCAAAAGACAGGTAAATTGTCTATTATTGTGATGTGATTAAATTAATGTTTCTCGAAGACGAGCTATTTTTAAAATAAATTTCTAATGTCTATATTAATATTATTTAATTATGAAGAATACTCATATTACGTGCATTTAGTTACGTCTAATAATGTACATTTTAGCGGTAATTACACTTTTCGTTCGCTCTAACTGAAGTTTACTTTAACGAATGTACTATATCATAAATTCCCTCAATTTCTAAACTAAATTCATAATTTCAGTCTGCTCAAACTTTAGGAAAACTTTGTAACAAAGATAAATGCTATAAACTGAAAGTGTGAGTGCACGCAGATGCACAAATTGCATGACCTGTGATAAGCTGATGAATTGGATAACTTTATTCAGCTATTATATTAATCTAGTAATAAAAGGCTATTTCTTATCAATTTGAAGATTCATTGTAACTGAGTGTTTGTCAAAGTAAAATGATTATTGGATTATTATTAGCAAAATTCTATATAAAAATTCCTGAACGATGTTTCATTCAATAAAAAACAACAAAAAATATATGGTAAATGGTAATTATTATTACTCAGTCAAGCAATTGTTGAAACAAATAACTTGATTTGATTGATTTGATTTAATTTATTCCTCTTTTTGTGTTTTTAATTCTCCTCCAAAAGATATTTTTTAAATTAATAGGAAATTGAGTCTATGATCATCAGATGCTTTCAAGAAGCCTGAAAAGGAGTTTATTCGAAGAATTTATTTGAGAAATTATGAGATCCAGAACACTCTATTTAATTTACGGGCGTGCTGTAAATATTTTTCTCTTAGAAGCATTTTTAACGTAGGACGAGCAGGAACCGAACAATTAAAAACTTTGTGATTTTTTCACTTTTTAAAATATGTTTTCCTATGTTTCTGATCAGTTTGAATTCACGAATTCGAAGCCTATTTTGGAGATCCAAGAGGGAAATTAAACTATTTTTGCACAAAAGTACTTGACGAGTGGAGTGATATGAGAGAGATTCATATAGGATAGTGTCATAAGTTGCCACTAATTCAAGGCATCAAAATTTTTTTAATAAATGCCTTATTAGCCGACCGTCATTTAACAACTTATTATTACACTTTTAAGGAATTGTTGACTGTTCGTGTATTATCTAGTGTTTGTATTAGAAATAATACTATTTCATCTTTTGTTTTATTACTTTATGAATTGTGCCAGTCGAAAAGTAAAAAAAAATTAAATTTGGCAATAGAGTAACAAACACCCTGTATAAAGTATTTAGCTAAAATTTACTTTATAAAGTTATGTTGTGAACTCTCAATGCTACTTTTATTGACTACGTCCAAGAAAAACATTCCCATTTCTTGTTTGATAATTATGAACCTATTATATTATTATAATTCGATAATAGTATTTTATATAACAAGTAGGGCGTTTACAGTACAAGCCGAAAGCGAGTGCTGTAAACCACACGAGTAAAACAAAACACATTTTAGCCCCGAGTTATATACGAAATTTATCGTCATTCGAAATTAGAAAACAATATAATTTTGCCAAAATACGGTAAAAAATGTGAAATAAAGAAATTTTATTTCACACTGTGAAATAATAGTTATTTATGTACCGAGGGCGATATAGAGATGCTTATGCCCGCGGATGACGACTTTCTATCCGAGGGCTTTGGCCCGAGGGTAGAAAGTCACACAAGGGCATAAACATTCTATATCACCAGTGGTGCATACAGCGTTTTATATTTCACTCTACTTTAGATGCATACCTAATTTAAATTTAATAAATGGATTTAGTAATTCATAAAATATATATGGCTTTGCGGTTGACGGACCTTGAGTTTGTTGTTGTAGCCCATAACGATGCGACTATTATTTTATTTATTTCTGCCAGTGAAGTAATAAAGTGTGTTGAAACCTTTCTAAAAGTTATCATGCAGGACGAAAAAATTCCACAAATGCTCGTCTAAAGGGCCACAGAAGCAACAAAGCAGTGCTACCAAAAAAATCCCGATCACTGTATGAGAAAGAATATGAAAAATGTCATCAATGGGCTAACAGAAATTCTGCAACTGTCAGTGAGACAGTTCTAATGGCTTATTTTCACGCTATTTGGTACGTATCTTTTATTGCAATTTTCAACTTTTTGTGTTTTTTGATAAACTATTGTCCTTACTATTTTTTATAGTCGGAAATATTCTGCCCGTACACATTATGGTCAAAATACTCAATGCTGAAGGCAACATTGTTGGTGAAAAATAAACATAGATTATAATCGGTTTTACGTTTCCATATTGTAACAAATTTTGTACTTGTGTTAGCTAGTAACATTAAAGAACCTTAAACGAAACGTCTTTATTATAATTGCTTTTTAAATGTTTTTCAATGTTTTTCAAAAGAGGGCAGGTATTGGAGGGCATAATAGGCGGGCGAAATTGTTACGCTCTTTTTGGTCCTAGGAGATAATGGCCTTGTTTATATATCTCGTATCCAAGCAATTAACAACAAATAATTAATTATAAGCAAGTGAAATATAAAATTTCTTTATTTCACACTTTTTTCTTTACTTTTCATTTGTCAATAATGACATTGTTTTGATTCATTGAAACTGTCAAATAAATGTCATTTTAGGATATGGCGGTAAAAAAATATATTTAATATATGAATGTTATTATATAATTAATTCGTTTTGAACTCGATTTTGAAATTTTTTAAACGACTTCAATTACTTAAGTATCGCAGATAGAGATTTGCACGAGCAAAAAAGACTAGGCCCTGCAGTTTATAGTGGAATTCGAATCATTTCTTCGAGATAATTTATCCTAAATAATTATTTCACAGGGTATGGGGTTCGAATCCACTTCAATATGTGCGCCCTTAGAATAAATTAGATAGTATGCAGAAAATATTATGATAATGCTTATATTTTCGATGGAGTGGTAAGCGATAATCATTATAATTCAAATGATCTGTAATTAAGATTTTTTTGTAGTGTGTAAATTTTGTTGCCTTTACTGTGAATGTCCTAAAACATTATTCTGTGATAGATGACTCCGTATACATGTAAAATAAAATGGTTTACATGATGAATAGCTTACTAAATCTCTAATATGAAATGAAGCAAAACTGGCACTGCAGGGTTTTTATGCTATTAAATTAATGTGAATTGTCCATTTGCAATATTCGTTGACCTAAATACCAAGAAATGCTCTATCTAATACCAATGGAAATGCTATGGTATTTAATGAGTTGGATATAATTGTTTTTATTGGTGAGAATTTTTGATATAAATTAATTTTGAAGGCGTTTAACAATTAACGTAGTCCACATAAATAAAAAGTCCCCGGCGACGGAAATTTTTAGTGGGACAAAAGCCATTTAATTATTTATTGAAAAATATTTTTATAAAAAATATAAGCTCAAAAAAGTAGTCGCCTAATGTCCGTTTGCTGTTTCTGTGTATTCATTGACATACAAAATGAAAAAAAATGCAAACGGGCATTTTTAGTGGGGCAGAAGAATATTGGAGATCGATAAATAAAAATTTCTGACAATTTTTTTTGTGTAATCGCCTAATGTCCGTTCGGAAAATTATTGTTTATTGAAAGGCTTTTTAAGTCAAAAAAAAAATATGAACGGATGTTTTAAATGGAGCGTCCGTAATTGAATTTTAAATATGTAAAATTTTTCGGGGTAATTTTGTTACTCCCCATTGTCCGTTCTCAATTGGAAACTGTTTTATATGTTTAAACAGGCTCAACAAAAATTTTTTAACAAACATTTCAAGCGGGGCTGGGCTGAAAAAAATCGTTTTCCGTCGGAACAGAAAAAAAAATTGCTCATTTTGAATCCGCGCCAAGTAGGAATCGAAGGTTAGGTTGAAAATAACCACAAAGGATGATTTTTTTATGCATGAAATGTGACAAAATGTCTTTTATTTTGATTTGAAAATTCACTTCACTCGTCTTCATCAGTCAAGTTTTTCTCATAATCGCTGTCGATATCGGTCTCATTTTCATAAGTTTCATCAAACTCATTATCTTCTTCATCTTTATCTCCTCCAAGACCATCTGGAAATGACAAGAAAAATAATGTAACGATAAATAAATGGCAAAATTATACATAACGAGTACTACATTGGCCTTGCGAGATATTTTCTCTCTCTCTCTCTCTGCGTGAAAAAAAATTACCTGTACGCTGATCCGGTACTGAATCATCTATGAGAAGATCACCGCAGATGGGAGCTGCTCCCCCTCAAACCATTTGAAAACATTCTTTCCCTCCTCCTCTATCCATCCCGAATCAGTCCGTGACGAATCGGTTGGATGAGGCAAATGAGCTCCAGTTCATATTTTTCCAATGTACCTGGGGCGATCGGGGAAATCGGAATCGTTTTTACTAAGGCGGCGGGTTTCACGCGCTGCACGCAATGCACGGCACTTATCGAGATTCTTTTTCTTGAACGGGATAAGTTTCTCGAGTGTATTTGTCTGCTCACAGAAAATACATTCTTTTAATGCACTAATTGTTTTTGTAAATTATCATCAAAGTAAACTCTGAAAGTCACGACAATTAATTGAGTTATCTAATAAACGTAACAAAATAACTGTTGGCACTTGCAACGAACTCGCGGTGAGAAAGAACGTGGAGGCTGCGTAACTTCTTTACAAGCATCGACGTCTAGGTGGAGTGGCATGTGCTGAGCGCGCACGCGCAGCGCGCTGGATTACAGACGCCACTGCTCTGTATTAGAGGTGTCAGCAAATTACATCTCCTGTAAATATGCCCCATGGAAAATGTCCGTTCTTTGTTTTTTCCCATGCATTAGATGTATACTTCAATTTAAAAAAAGTTTAGCCATAAGGGAGTAACTTTTTTACACCCGTTTTCTTTACATCTTCCATTTTCGCTATTGCGATTTTCCCCATGCAAAATGTCCGTTCTTGGTGGATTCTTATTATTTTTTATATTTTTTACAAGATTCCACTAAGAACGGACATTAGGCGATGACAAAAAACGACTTGATTTTTTACGAACGGAAAATCATTTTCCCATGAAACGACCCACTTTCAAGCTTTTTGGTACAGGACTTTTCTTTTTGTATTGATGAAAACTACTGATATAACTTGTTCATATCCATTAGGCGATAACAGCTAATTTTGGTTACGGCCTCCCGGACTATAACATTAATTGCTTATATTCAGCTCCTATATTAATTTTTTACCCCATTTCAATTATGCCAAATATTTGAACTTCTTGAAATATAACTCGTGATATTCCAAAAATTTGAAATACAATAAGGATCAAATTTTAGATAGATTAAATAATATGATGATTACAAAATGTGTTTCATATGGCAGTTAAAAAAAAAGATCTCGGAGATACTGAAATATTGTAGAGAAAAAAATGTAGCAGTACAGCACTTTTGTATTTCTGGGAAATATTGTTTAGGTTGTATCAGTAATATAATAATAATTATAATAACAAACTCTTTATTTACAACTACAATTCAGTGTATATTACAAAATGAGTACACAGCAATATTTTTTTTTAAGTACAGGTATTGCATAGACTGTTCTGTCACTTAACTCCGAGCTGTAATAACATATGTACTTTCGATGCCATTAACTATCGTTATCTAAACAATACTGTCACCCTCCAGTAAACACCCCGAACGTACGTTCAATGCAACAAAAATTCTCACTAACTACTGATTTATTGATCACTAAATTACAATAATTAGTCATTATAACTGCACATTAACTATAACTCTTAACTACTATAAATTCACTACTTATTACTGTACTAGTTTGTACTCTTATCTGATCACATTGGCTCATTTAAACTATGACTTAACTCCCGTGCGTTGGTTCTACTTGACCCTTATTCTATAGTTTTTTTCTTTTATTCTGGTCAAAAAACCATTTCCCGAAATATATAGATATTGCGCCATCTCTGGGACAATTGGCGAACTACCGTTTTACTGATTGCTAATTAAGCAGGCTCCCTTTTAAGAGGGCAGCACATAACAGTACTATTACAACTAACTTAATACATATTTAACACAGCCAGTACTTAATGTTCCTTACATTATGAACTATAGAGTATTTTTTATATTTATACTTAAAGGGCCCATATTTTAAATATTCAAATATTCAGAGAGAAAATTTTGTGAATTTGACACGAGAAAGACCGTTTAAAAAATTCTGTACGACGTACTGGAGGAGTTACTGAACCTCTAGATGGTAAATTGAGGGAATGGACATTAGTTCAAAATCCCAATCTTCTATATAAATATGGGGGACATTATATTCATTACAATTTTATAATAAAAACATGTAGCAACCTACGACGTTCCATGTTTAACCACCCTTTTTCGCTCAATTTAAAAGATTCTTTAACGCTCGTAAATGCCCTAAATCAAGTCTCCTGGAGCTAAAGGAGTGGTTTTTAAGAAATGTCTTTCTGCCCCCCTGATCTTGTTAAAGAACGCTATAACCCCGATATACTTTTCGACGTTGTAACAAAATCCGACTTAGGAAATACTTCGTACGAAAAGCGTGCTTCACGTAAAAACGCCGTGGAAGCGGTTTTTAATACTTGTAAACATATTTTCGCTCTTCGGAGCGTTTTTTATGCCAAATTTTCGCTAACTCTTCAAGGAGCGTTAAATTAGAAAGTGTAGCAAATGTCGCTGCACAGGGACGTAATGTCGCCCCGACCACCTAATTTTAGCAAGTGTACTAAAATTAGACTTTAACTTCGAAATTTTCAAGATTAAAAACCCTTTTACGAATCCACGTTGTCAAGCACTGCAACTCTTACGAAGCATTGAATATGAGGACAAGTTAGTCCAACGACTATTCAAAGTATATCGGAAGTTATAGCGAAAATAGCCCTTAGCGACATGGGACCTCCATAATCTCCTAGCAGTCGGATTTGACGGGGAAATGGTGTGTTCTGACGGGGTTTGCCCTAAACCGGTTCCTCAGTGATTCGGAGTCAAAAAAGTATCTATACCATGTACTCATACGTGCATGGGATCCGCCTTGCCTGAACGTAAAAAGTTGTTATTGTAGAATACAATCGAAGTAGTAGCGCTTCAAGCAATTTTAAGCTCCGAGGAGCGACCAAAATTCATGTGAATTTAACAATACGTTTATAAGACAGGCAAGCAAAAGCCCACCAAAATTTCAGTTACATTGAACTTTTCTTGAATCTTTTTGTGCATCGTTAGCTTATAAAACCGCATATTGGATGGTAGTTGGTACAGTATGAATCGTCCCGTTCCTCACCATGTGTTGTACACGGGCCAGACTAGTGTTTGTTAACATTTTCTCTTGAAAAAAAGTTGTTGTAAAAACATAATATTTTAAAGATTTAATATATATATTTTGAACTTTATATTGTCTTTTAGTTGTGTTTTCTAACAAAATTCCTTTTCAGGTTTAATTTTAAGAGAGTGTGATACAGACAGTGTTAGATTTATAGTGTTACGACGTCGTCCAATTGATACCATCAGAGCAGCAGTTAAGCATAAACGACAGTAAGTATGATTTTTACATTATTCTCCGTCTGAAACAGTCGTGTTGAACCCTAAAAATTTTGTGAATGTAATATTTATTATTTAGAGTTAAGAAAAGGTTGAGGAAAAAGAAAATTAATTTTTCCTTTTTCCTATTTTTTTAAATTTTTCTAAGTTTTTCAAAGCAAAAAAGACGTCCTTCAGACTAATAAAACATGGATCATTCACATGGCGCCCGAACAGGGACCATGCCGTCCCCAAACCCAACTAATCCATTCTCCTTCATGGCGGAAGACTCCGAGGAGTCGACCCCAAGAGGATTTTACGAGCGAGCCACCGCGCCGCTCGTCGACGACGGTTCTAGAGGGATAGAACCACAGCGACTGTTTCCGGAGGGAAATAATCAAAATTTATCTGCCTCACAGCCACAAACTGTTAATTCGATGGAAAGTATGTTTCTGAAAATGGCAGAGGGCTTCGTGCAGGCGATACAGAACGTGTCGACCTGTACGCCCCATGAGAGACAAAGATGTCCGAACGTGACGTTCCATGGGCTTGATCATGAAGATCCAGAAGCTTTTCTGAAAATTATGGAGGAATATTTCGACAGAGCTCGCATAAGCCACGACTATGATCGCCTCCATAACGTGACCGGCCAACTCAAGGGCGAAGCTCAACGATGGTCCGAACAATTTAGGACGTTGACAACTTCGTACGCCTTATTCAAGGAAAGATTCCTTACGAGATTTAATTCTCCCGACATACAGTCACGAGCTATTGCTCAACTGTATGCCACCAAACAAACGTCTTTAGACGACACGGCAGTGTTTATCACAAGGAAGACCTGCCTTTTTGATCGTATTGATCCCTTCAAATCCGAAGCCATCAGAGCTCGGATCATCATGGACCAACTGCGTCCAGAAATTAGGTCACGCTTTAGAAGCAACCTAATTTCATCTACAGAGATGTTAATAGCAGCAGCTACTAACGTCGAGCGGGATTCAGCTGACGAACAGACGTCGCTAATCCAGCTTATCGATCAACGTCTGTCCCGCGCGTCTTACTATCAAGAGCCGGGACGTATTAGTCCACAAAATTCAAGTATAAGGAGCAATGGAAGCCCAACTCCGACAGCACCGAGGGTGCATTTCCGAGAGGATGTCTCTCGTCAGGACGGTCCAGGTGGAGCACCTGGTCGTCCTATTTTTATGAATAATTTTTCGCGCGGTTCAGCGAATTTCGGAGTACCTGACCGAAGGACAAACAATTTTAATGGCAGATCGGGGAAATTCCGAGTACCCGACCGACCGGCTACCCCGTGCCGATACTGCACAGACACAGTGCAGTGGCATTTCCATAGTCAATGTCCCAATAACCCTCATCTCAACAGGAGACCGGGAAACTTTCAAGGGGCCAGAGACCCAGGCCAGGGTCAATCTGCAAGATCCCCGGCACAACGGCCGAACCAAGGCGGCAGCAATGTCCATTAAACATTTCTAATACTCATGACCACTACGACGCTCCCATGCACAAGAAAAGGGAATCAATAAATTATATGAGCGAAGCGTTCCCTTTGCCTCGTATAAAAGTTCAAATTAATGAACATGCGGTCGACGCTCTGATTGATTCAGGCTCGACACGAAACGTTATCCATCCGAAGATGTTGGATAATTTTAAAAATCTTACGACACGTCGATCATTTGCTATGGCGTGCGGAGATCGAATGGTGGACTCTCTTGGCACGACAAAATTAAAAGTAATAATTTCAGGCACTTCTTTTGAAATTGATTTTCAAGTCATCGAAAATTTGAATGAAACTGTAATATTAGGATCACCATTCTTATACATGAACAATGTCGCATATGATTATGACCGAAAATGCCTATATGCCGGCACGGAAGGGCGTATTACCGTCTTCTGGAATCAAGCTTCTCAGAGGGAGAGACAGCAAGCAAAGCTTCCTGAAGAGCTTGTTATTAAAGACAAATGTCTACGGCCGCTGTTCGAAGAATTTGTCGATCTGTTCACTGCGGAACCGACTCAAGCAACCACAGTGACTGTTAAACACAAAATTATCGTGAAAGATACAAAACCCTTTAATATCAGACCATATCCGATGTCTCCGAGTACGAAGAAAATTATGTACGACCAAATCGAAGAGATGTTGAAAGCTGGCGTCATCGAACCTAGCACTGCCCAATATAGTTCACCACTCGTGATAATAAAACGATCAGATAAGAAACCACGTTTTTGCATCGACTATCGCCATTTGAACGAAATGTCATCAAAAGATTTCTCAACTTTTACCACTCCTGATGGGGCAGCTTACAGATTCAATGTCATGCCTTTCGGCCTCAAGACAGCTCCCTGTACTTTTCAGAAATTCATGGCAAAGAACGTTTTGATGGGTTACCTGCACCATTTCTGTAAAGTCTACTTAGATGATATAATCGTTTACAGCGTAAACGTGAAGGAGCATATGTCCCATCTGAGGTTAGTCTTCGAAAGACTACGTTTGCACAATCTAAAAGTGTCACCGGAAAAGTGTGTAATAGCGACGAATGAAATCCAATATTTAGGCCACACAATTAGAACTGATACTTCTCGACCATTGGAAAAACATGTATTACAAATTCAAAATTATCCTGTTCCAGCCACCAAAAAGCAGCTCCAAAGTTTCTTAGGACTTTGCAACTGGGTAAGAGATATCTACCAAATGTTGCGATGATCACGAAGCCGCTAACGAAACTTCTTTCGAAGGAAAATCGTTTTCATTGGAACAATACATGCGATGAAGCTTTTAGAAAATTAAAAGATTTATTATCCGGACCGCTGGAACTCCATCGGCCGGATTTTTCACGTCAGCTCATTTTACAAACCGATGCATCCCTACAAGGTCTTTCGGCCGTATTATATCAATTAGGCGACAACGGCGAAAAACATATTATCTCGTATGCAAGCAAAACGTTATCTCCAGCAGAGAGACGTTACCACATAAACGAGCTGGAATGCTTGGCGGTGGTGAACTATATTAAAAAGTACAAGATGTATTTAGCAGACAAACCGTTCTTGGTGAAGACGGACAACAGGGCGTTACTTTGGTTGAACAAGCATAAGGACGACAAAACCAAATTCACACGATGGTCATTATTATTGCAAGAATATGCATTCAAAATTGAACACTGTCCAGGAAAGGAGAATTTATTAGCAGATTTTCTCAGTCATAACCCACAAAATAAGTATGTCGAGACAGACGATGAAGAGGAAAGAATGTTCCTACCAAATTACAAGTGTCCAGAACGTATTTCTGTTTTAACACATTCAGAAATATACGAAGATATCGTACAGGCTCAATCGATTTCGAGAGATATTCAAGACAAGATCCGCCGTTGGAATGATCTATTTCAACAGGAACAACGTTCCGATGCGGATCTTATTTTTATGAAAAATTTTCACGTCCAAGACGATGTACTTTTGAAAGACTGCGATAAAAATTTTAAATTGATAGTTCCAAAGAGGAAAATTAAGGAATTAATTTACCATTATCATGACCGAGATGAAGCATGTCATCCAGGAAGAGACGAGACTCTTAGGAAAATTACAAAACGCTATTATTTTAATAATATGGCCAGGATCGTCGGCAAATATATAAACGACTGTCTGATATACCAATCAGTAAAAACACGGCAAGCTCAACCTAACGCTCCACTTAGAAGTCATGCACCGCAGAATGCATTTGAAACTTTGAGCATCGACGTAATTGGCCCACTGCAGAGGACCAAAGACGCCGAGAATCGATATATGATTATCGTTGAAGACGTATTTAGCAAGTGGATAGAGGCAAAGGCATACATTCAGGTCGATGGCAGAACGATAGCCAAATTTATAGACGAAGAGATAATAGCAAGATTCGGAGTCCCTCGAGTCATAATTTCAGACAATGGAGGTCATTTCAATTCCGAATGGTACATCACGTTTTGTGAAAGAAATGGTATCGAACGATACTTAATTCCGGCATATCATCAACAATCCAACCCCGTGGAACGACGGGTTCAGGAGTGCAAAAAGATATTAAATACTCTTTTATTTAAAAAGCCAAACGACACTTGGGATCGCTACGTGCATCAGATGACATACATTTTAAGAAATCGTAGGAACGCCGCTACAAATCAAACACCTAGCATGATAGTTTTAGGATATGAACCAGCCGAAAGAGGCGAATGGGATTTGTATGCCTGGAGGCAAGAAAGAGCCAAGCAACAAACGCTTCCACGATACGAGCGAGTCAAGGAAGCCCGTAAGGCTCAACAAAATTACAAGCAGAAATACGCGCCGAAAGAGGCCGTCACTCCAGTCGTGTTCAAAGTAGGAGACAAAGTCATGAGTAAGAGAAAAAGGAAGGTACATACCTTCACGCCGTCTTGGTCAGGCCCAACCAGAATTTTAAAGAAGTTTTCAGACGAAGTATATCTCGTTCAGAAGGGAAACGTAACTACTAGAGTCCATGTAAACGATTTGAGACCAGCCCCGCCAGAGGAGCACAACTTGGAAATCGAATCTTCCGATGAAGAAAATGCTAGTTCAGGCGGAACATCACTCGATGGAAATGATTCCCCGTTCTCAGACGATTCCACAAAACCTCCACCGCCGGAGCAAACGGTTGTACAAATCCATGCACCGCCACGAGATGCATCAACTTCTGATTCAGAATCAAGTTCTGGAGATTTTATCATATTTTTATAATATTTTTCAACCTAGGCTAAGTTTTAACTTAGTGCTAGGTTTATTTTATCTCAAAATTTCCATACCAACTTCTTGTCGTGTCTGATAAGAGTTGGTATTTTTATTGAGGATATTGTATCGACCATACAAATCTTCCAAATTCACTGCAGCAACTCTGACCGTGTCCGGCAGAGTTGGTATTTTTTAAATTTTTCTAAGTCCTCATATGTTTAAAACATATACATCTGTAAGCAGAGTCCGACCCAAAGGGTCCAAACAAATCTTCCATTGGCACGGCATGGAAAGACGACGACTCTGACGCAAGAGTGCGGTTCAGACGAGTCTAGCAACTCAAGGGCGAGATGCCGCCACGTCTGCTGGATGGGCAGATGCAACGATCCGACGGATGCAGATTCTGTCGCAGATTTCTCCCAAGAAGAGATTTTAATAAAAACCATTTCAATCAGCATAAGTCTACAAAATTCAATGTTCATATTCTCAAAGACGACGATGTGATATCGGTCGCAGATTTCTCCCAAGAAGAGAATTTTTAACTACACGGAAACCATTTCAATCAATATAAGTCAACAAAATTCAGCGTTCCTATTCTCAAAGACGACGATGTGTTATCGGTCGCAGATTCCTCTTTATGCCCAGACGGGATAAAGCATGGACCCAATGAACAATACATTTTACTAAAATTTTGTTTTATATTGTTTCATATAAATGAGCAGAGCCATTTTATAGCTGGAGCCAAGCAGTCCGAGGACCACCTAAGCTGTTCCAGAAGGCAGTTCGACACCGAAGGTGATCGACGAGGCATAGACATGAGGAGGAGCAGACGCAAGCCCGCATTAGTGGAAGAATACTAAGAAAGATAAGTGCGTCGAAAGTGTTTGTGTTGTGTCATCGAAAATCTGAGGATTTTCGAATTTTTATTTTTTTTATGCCATTTTCATATACAATGTTCAATATTCAATCGAATGCTATGCATCGACATATGTTCAATTTTAGATTTGAAAAATACGTTATGTTCAGATAGGCCGGTCTGAAATAAAACCGAATACAACACATGGGAGACTCCATCCAATGATCCATTTTCTTTTCAAAAACCAATTTTACCAAACGTTGCACAAAAAGATTCACGGAAAGAAGGGGGGTGTTAAAGAACGCTATAACCCCGATATACTTTTCGACGTTGTAACAAAATCCGACTTAGGAAATACTTCGTACGAAAAGCGTGCTTCACGTAAAAACGCCGTGGAAGAGGTTTTTAATACTTGCAAACATATTTTCGCTCTTCGGAGCGTTTTTTATGCCAAATTTTCGCTAACTCTTCAAGGAGCGTTAAATTAGAAAGTGTAGCAAATGTCGCTGCACAGGGACGTAATGTCGCCCCGACCACCTAATTTTAGCAAGTGTACTAAAATTAGACTTTAACTTCGAAATTTTCAAGATTAAAAACCCTTTTACGAATCCACGTTGTCAAGCACTGCAACTCTTACGAAGTATTGAATATGAGGACAAGTTAGTCCAACGACTATTCAAAGTATATCGGAAGTTATAGCGAAAATAGCCCTTAGCGACATGGGACCCCCATCATTTCCTAGCAGTCGGATTTGACGGGGAAATGATGTGTTTTGACGGGGTTTGCCCTAAACCGGTTCCTCAGTGATTCGGAGTCAAAAAAGTATCTATACCATGTACTCATACGTGCATGGGATCCGCCTTGCCTGAACGTAAAAAGTTGTTATTGTAGAATACAATCGAAGTAGAGACGCTTCAAGCAATTTTAAGCTCCGAGGAGCGACCAAAATTCATGTGAATTTAATAATACGTTTATAAGACAGGCAAGCAAAAGCCCACCAAAATTTCAGTTACATTGAACTTTTCTTGAATCTTTTTGTGCATCGTTAGCTTATAAAACCGCATATTGGATGGTAGTTGGTACAGTATGAATCGTCCCGTTCCTCACCATGTGTTGTACACGGGCCAGACTAGTGTTTGTTAACATTTTCTCTTGAAAAAAAGTTGTTGTAAAAACATAATATTTTAAAGATTTAATATATATATTTTGAACTTTATATTGTCTTTTAGCTGTGTTTTCTAACAAAATTCCTTTTCAGGTTTAATTTTAAGAGAGTGTGATACAGACAGTGTTAGATTTATAGTATTACGACGTCGTCCAATTGATACCATCAGAGCAGCAGTTAAGCATAAACGACAGTAAGTATGATTTTTACATTATTCTCCGTCTGAAACAGTCGTGTTGAACCCTAAAAATTTTGTGAACGTAATATTTATTATTTAGAGTTAAGAAAAGGTTGAGGAAAAAGAAAATTAATTTTTTCTTTTTCCTATTTTTTTAAATTTTTCTAAGTTTTTCAAAGCAGAAAAGACGTCCTTCAGACTAATAAAACATGGATCGTTCACAATCTCAACTAGGGCCCAAACTACTTGCTCGATTTTGTTCAAACTTTGTTTGCGTATTCGGGACGGCCACACCTCGATGCGAAATCGCAAAATCGAAATATAACCTCTAAAAACTGATAGAATATAGTAAAATAGTTTTTTTAAAGCGGATGTAATGATTTTGAAGAAATTAACACATGGATACTCATTTACCACTAGTATAAGATAATATAACATGTTACTCTCTAAAAACACAGGGGCGGAGGCTGTGGGGTAAGGTTAAAAGAATTTAATTATTTTTTCTCTCTGAAACGGTTTAGATTTTGGTTAATTTGACACATGGATACTCTCTTAGTATCAATACAAGATGGCGAGACTAGCTGCTTTCAGAAAATTTAGGAAGGGATGTTGCAGAGAGTGTCGTTTAAAAAATTAAATAATTTTTTCTTCTATAATAATTGCTCCAACAATTTTTATCAAATTGAACACATGGATAGATACTATTTTAATACTAGTGTGAAATAAAACGAACTGCTATACAAAAGAAAATCAGGAACTGAGATTGTGGTGGATAAGGTTAAAAAAAAATTCTGAAACATTTTAACGATTTTGATCAAATTTGGCACACAGAATATGACTGATTGTTTCTAGAAAATTTAGGCAGGGATGTTGCAGGGAAATGTGGTTTAAAGAATTGAATAATTTTTGCTCTGCGATGACAACTAATTCCTCCTAGAAAATGTCATTAGTAAATATAAAATTAACTAAAAAAATACCAAAGCGGGTGCAGAAATTCAACTTGCAAGGAGACCTTACAGTTACCGGTTTCCATTTTTTTTTTGTAGAACTAAAACATAAATTAAAAAATACAGTTTGCTCCGTTTACTCGAATAGACCTTTATTTTAGAGTTATTAAGTTTTGATAATATACGCACAGCTGTGGTGCTAAGTACCATGAAGAATTTTATTTCAGCAAGGACTTGGTGGATTAGTGGTTAGTGCACTTGCCTATCACCGGGAGTTTATAACTCTCCAAGTTATAAGATCTTACACACAGACTTAATACGTCTTTTCAGTCACAATGTTGTTGTTCTGGCTGGCGATCTAAATGCCAGACACGTCAGCTGGAACAACAGCAGCAATAACAGTAATGGCAGCGCAGTACATGATTTCACTGAAAATAATGATATTGCTGTCATTGCGCCAGACACTCCCACCCACTTCCCATATAACAAATCCACCCCTTCCACCCTAGACCTTATTTTCAACAAAAACTACCCCCATCAGATAATACCGGTGTCCCTATCCTTACTCCCAAGTGATCATAATCCCGTCCATTTCCACTTACACAACCCTTATTCCCCCACCCCCGAAAAAATTATTTACAATTATGAAACGGCAAATTGGAAGGAATACAAACAATATATTAACAATAATCTCCAAATTAATAATAACATAACAGACAAATTAATAATAGAACAGGAAGTTACTAAACTAACAAACATAATAAAAAATGCAAGAAATGTAGCAGTTAAAAAACAAATATTTAATAGCAAAAAAGAAACAATACCTCTTGAGATATTAAACATGATTAAAGTAAAGAATAAAATCAAAAAGAGATGGCAGAAACATCAGCGCGATGTTGATGGCGACAATTATAGGGCGCTGCAGAATTCAATAAAAATAAGACTAACCGAACACAGGGAGAGGTCCTGGAATGGCAAGATTGCGGCTCTGTTACGCCAGAACAACTCCCTGTGGCGCCTATCAAAGCTGTTATAAAAGCCCTTCCAACAAACACCAACAATAATTCATAATAATCAATATTTTTACACCGATCTGGACAAAGCAAACATTTTTGCAGAATTTATTCAATTGAACAATACGGCTTCACCGAACACAGCAGATTTACATAACCATATAAATAATACAGTCAACTCCTACCCCTTCTATCACTCCATCCCCCCAAATAAACTAGCTAAAATATTAACTAATCCCACAGAAATTAAAGACATACTGAAAACCTTACCAAACCTTAAATCCCCCGGTATTGATGATATCCCTAACCTCCTCCTAAAACAGCTTTCTTCCAAAGCACTGGCGCAATTGATGTATGTAATCAATGCGATATTAAGGCTTCAATATTTCCCAGACAGCTGGAAAACCGCAATTCTTGTACCGATCTTGAAACCGAACAAACAGTCTCAGGAAATAAATAATTATCACCCAATAGCATTATTAAATACCTTAGCCAAACTCACAGAAAAAATAATACTTAACAGACTAAATCACTACATTTCTAAAAAGAAAATATACCCAGACCAGCAGTTCGGTTTCAGATCGGGACACAGCACCACGCTTGCTCTATCTAAAATAATCCAAGAATCCTTAATTGGATTTACTAAGAAACAATGTACTGCTCTGCTATTGCTGGACATAGAAAAGGCGTATGACACCGTCTGGCACAACGGATTATTTTATAAACTTAATGAAATATATGGACTCCCCCTATATCTTACCACACTGTTAAGGAATTTTCTAACACATAGAAAAATTACTGTCAGAATAATTAATACCTTTTCTAATATAATATCTATATCGGCAGGTGTCCCTCAAGGGGCTATACTTTCCCCGACCTTATATAACCTCTACCTATCCGACATTCCCACCCTTCCTACGACCACCTCACTGTTATACGCGGACGACGCCGTTATCTGCGGGCGGTCTTTCTATGCGGAAACGGCCGTCCAAAAGATACGGCGTCACCTTACTATACTAGACAACTACAACAATAATTGGAAAATTAACATCAACGAAAACAATACATTGCACCGAAAGTTCACCAATGTGACTACATTCACCAAAATTAAAATTAACAATAAGTTAATAGAGGAAAAAAGCAGAGCTAAGTATCTGGGGGTAACCCTGGATACAAGGCTCTGCTTTGGACCCCATGTTACAACAACATTACAAAAAACGTATGCAGCTCTTAACAAACTGTATCCATTGGTGAACAGACGGAGCAGACTATCGGCCGACAATAAATTAACACTTTACAAAGTCATATTTCGACCAATACTGACGTATGCCTGTGCGTCCTGGAATTGTATTTCAGACGCACAGTGCAAAAGACTCCAGACTACACAAAACAAAATAATAAGACTCCTACACAACGCCGACAGATACACACCGCCGCCGTCCCTCTCATGAGACAATATATTGACGATACGGCTCAAAAATTCTTCACACACAAAATTCAGCGATCGGTACTTACACAGAACCTGACTAACAGACGTCGACATAACGACCCCCCATATGCACATCGACTACTACATCAAAACTTACCGATTTACAATGTTCGAGACTCACCTCCCACCTCTCTCATCCTATTTCCCCTCATCCATCATCTCTTCAATTCCTCAACATATAAACCTCACTAGAATACTTTTAATTTCAGTTCTTTTATAAGAATACATTTAATTTCAGTTATTTTATAAGAATACGTTTAATTTTATAAATTTTTGTATATACATTTTATTTATTTACCCAGAATAACTTTTAATTTGCGACAAAGTCAATATTGAAGCAGGTTTTACTAATTTTTTCCTGTACATAAATATAATAAAAAGTGAACACCTTATAACGTAACAGAAGATTTCTAGTTTAACTGCTCTACAGATAATAACAGATAAAGCTACTATACCATTCTGGAAAGTAGAGAATTTCAATTTTAATTTTAATTTTAACATTCTAAAGGAGCAGACCATTTTCCGGCGATCCACCAGTGCAAGAAGACATCGTCTGATTTAGCTAGGTCACTTATTATATCGCACTTTGTGCAGGATTGTAATATTTAGAGCTAGGGAAAATGAGATAAATAGAATGATTTATAAATACAAAACATTAATAAAAGATTTTTTAATTGGTAATTGGTAATTGCCTATCACCTTGTGAATTCGGATTCTAATCCTAGCAGGTTTTCCCTCTTTTCATTGCCAATTAATCTTGTTGTTTAATTAATTAACTCTTTTTATTTAAATAATAAAGCCTCCGTGTTAATATTTCTAATTATTTCACAAAATTATTATTGAAAAATTGACGCCTTTTAAAGATAAATTTTCTTCTTTATTGTTTTTGATTATTTAATCCATTATGAAATATTAATATACAATTTTAACATTAAAAATTACTAAACATTTCAGTATTTATTAAAAGTTTCTAAGTAATAATAATTTTTTTAAGAATTATTTAATTAATATTTTTTTTTTTTTTTTTATACATTTATTTAACGTCGGCCTATTTCCGCTACTGAGGCCTAACACCGACGCCTGTAGACGAGCTACCCCCAACCAGGAATTTTGCCGAACCTCTTCCCTTAAGAAGAGTAGGGATCTTTTACTTGCCTAACATTTAATAGACAAGGGACCGACGGCTTTACATCCCCTCCGAAGGATGGTATATCTCCTATACAACCCTCGCCTAAGGTTGTATAGCTTCCGCGCATACACTGATATACAAGCCGCTGGAAGATGTGTGAGGCGAGAACGCGGTTTCCGTTGGAATGGTCACCAATCCAAGTACTAACCGCGCCTGTCGTTGCTTTACATCGCATACCGAAGTATGTACATAGTAAAGACGCACCTACGCTCGCCCCTAATTAATATTTGATGTTAAAATTATTTGTTAATTTTACCTCCACGTCCAGTGGAAGTATAGTAAGTAACGCAAAAAAAAAATATTTTATTTTTTTGTTGAAATAGGCTTAAAATATCATGAAACGTCTAGATCTTAAATTTGGCCAAAAAAAATTTCCTGTCTGTCGGTTTGTAACTTTTTTTTTCTGCCCACGTGTAAATAGGCAAAGCAAGCAGATAAGAGTCCAAAAAATTGCAATTTAGGGCATGTACGAAAAGTTAAGATCTCAAAAATTTTGGCATCAAACACCTCCCTCCCCCCCCCACTATCTCCCCCAATACCACCTACACACTATTATGAAAGAAGTAAAAAAAATTAAATGTGATTTAGTATGTATACAAGAACGAAATGTCTCAAAAAGATTGTTTGGCATTAGCTATCCCCTGTGCCACCCCCACCCTATTATTAAAGCGAGTAAAAAATTAATTGGGATTTAGTGTGTATACGAGAACCAAGGGCTTCTAAAAAATTTTTTACATTGACCACCCCCTCTACCATCCCCACTTTATTATTAGGGAATAAAATATTACATAGCGATTTAGTGTGTATAAGACTTGGATACAAAATCTGGATGTGGAAGTAGTGATTCCTAGGCCAGCGGTTTTTCATAATACATTAAATACGAAAAATAATGAAGAGACATTTGTCATTTAAAGATGTGATCGAGCTTTCAAAAAATAAAAATATTATCACTGATACTTGATTGTTCAAATAATTACATTAATTTCTAATGAAAAGGAAAAGTTTTCAAAAAAAAAGTTAAAATTATTTTTAGTGTTTTTTGATGATTTTTGCTTACTTCTAATATCAAAAGAATATTCTAGAGATTTAGACAATATGCTCTAAAAATATACTGAAAATTATTTTACTTTTCCCCGTAAATACGTTTTCGCAACTATATTAATAATATTTTTTTGCGCAACTGTCGAGTCTGTCTAGAATATAGTTGAGGAGGGCAACCTCCAAAATTGAAAAATACCGAATTTATCGAATTTGCACTGTTACTTCTCGCTCGCATTGTAGATTAAAATATATTTTAAAACATGAAACTCAACAGTGGACATTTGGTGTAGTAGTAGCAATGTTTGATTTTCAAAGTAACTCAACACCTCGTGGGGAATGCGAAAGCTAGGATGGGCCGGATATAGAAGTCAGCACGCATTGCGGTTGAATCTCATTCGGATAACGAACAGGGCTTTAATTAAAACTCCTGCACATCGTCGTGTTACCAGAGTAAACAATTTATGGGGCTCCTTCTTTTTCACCATAAGCGTATACTCTTGAAGGAGCAAGAACTTTTACTACGTTTATGGGTATAGATATATACTCAAAGATGGAATAAAATATCTAAATATTAGTTAAACCGATTTTTACGTAGTCTTGATAAGTGAATAATAGTCTCGTTAAGGTGGGCATATCCAAGAGAGAGAATCCGATAAGGAAATAATTATTATTTTTGGCCATAGCTTTTTTTAATACAAATATTGATAAAATAAAGTATAGGCCTAACTAAGTGGAACTATGACAGGTGTAGTGATATGAATTTTCAATCAATAATTTCAGTTGTTTGCAAAATCAGTAAATTTTAATTAAAAATTAGTGCCAATCTTCATAATTTGTACTTTTAAATAAACTAATTTTGCAAATGACTGAAATTATTGAGTGGAGATTCATATCACTACACCTGTCATAGTTCTACTTAGGTAGGCTTAACTTTTTTTTTAAATATGTGTATTTCAAAAAAGTTATGGTCAGAAATAAGAAATATTTCCTTGTCGGACCTTTCTCTCTTGGATATGTCCACCTTAAAATAAGAACTAGAAATTAATATCGAGTTGTTCAAGTTTGGCTTTTATGCGTACATCTACGTCATACTCTTAATCGAACGTCTAGTACTTTTTAAAACTATTTGAAATAGAAATTATTATTATTATTACGTTTTAAGTATTGAATAATATCTTTTAATTTTTTTATGATTTTTGTGTTAATAAGGTAATGTATTTCTTATACACTTAAATTGATAAAGAATAACGCTAAGAACAAATATTAAACAAAACATTTTTTTCATGCAGGAAATTTTGATTAGCTAACGATTAAATTTGTCAAATAAATTCAAATATACTGCACGTTAAATTCATTTCATTAGGGTCAAATTTTAGATGAAGATGAAATAGCGGATGGTTATTACAAATATTAAAAACTTAATTCAAAGATATCTTTACCTAATTTACGATTTGCCATGCCAATACAACTTATTATAAATCCAACCTCCAATTTTTTACAAATACACCTAACACTGCAATTATTATTTTCACACTTAATACTTGCAACATTTATTTCTTGAGGACTCGGTTGTTTTGTAATCATGGCGGAAATAAAGTTGTTGAGCTCTTTTTACGGATCGTATTCTTGAATGATTAATAATTAAAGGGCGGAATCACCAACATTTTTTTACATAAACATTGTGAATGTGTGTGTGTGTGTGTGCGTGTGTGTGTGTGTGTGTGTATTTTATTTTGCATGTTGGATGAAGGCGTCTTCTGTAGGTCGCAAAGTCCTCGAGTTCATTTTACAGCTTAAACAAGTGCGAATTAAAACAAGAGGAAGTATTTCATTGCCATTTATGTTCCATAACACCCTCATTTATTTCAGAAAACGCGAATCATCTGCGAAGCAATTGAGATCGAAAAACGTCCCAATTGTCTTAACAAAGGGGATGATGGTATTCGTCTTCCAGTTACTTGGAAATCATTGACCTCCAGACCCTATAATCTTCATTTACACCCCATAATTCCTCACATCCTGAAAGCTGCCGTTCCGCTCTGCTGCCTCTAACAGATCCTCACCTACCACCATTCTCAGACCCACAGACACCATTCGTATAAGTAACACTTCGTCAGATACTATCAGTGGGTTCTCTCTAAGGACTAGGCAGATTAAGAACTTAGGGGCGGACCGTGTTGAGATCTGTGGAGTGGGCAGATTGAAGCCCCAGAACCGAACCAGCTCTACAAACTGAAACCTATCCTGACAGTTTTCTTCCGACATATTTTTCTCTTACCCATTTTCTTGATCAGTTTTCTCTTGAACATGGTGATCTAGAGAGTTGGCAGATTGAGACCCCGGACATCATTTCTTAACCCCTTTTTTCTGTTGAAAATGGCTCCAAAACGGGAGCCGGAGCGTTACGACATCAATAATTTCAGACCCGGTTCAACCCAAGAACAATGTATTTTTCATATCAACGACGGCGGAAGTTTCTCAAAATATATATATATATATGGTATGGGAATGGTAGCTCAGTGTGTTAAAGCGACTGGCTAGCAAACTGAGTTGCCTAGCGAAGTGGGTTCGATTCCCGCAAGGCGAAACAATTTTTCATTAAAAAAATTGCCCCAAGAGTGGTTCGGAGTCCACATTAAACTGTAGGGCCTCGTCTCTCTTTACCTAGCACAAGATCCTTGGGATCTTCCAGGGGGTAGCTTGAGAGGCGGTTAAGAAAACATTTAAGAAAACATTTAAAAAAATATATATATATATATGAAAAATACTAGGTTCTCGGGTTGAACCGCGTCTGAGATTGTTAATGTCTCGACGTTTCGGCTCCCGTTTTGGAGCCATTTTCAAGAGAAAAAGTGAGTCAAGTAAAAATTGTCAAAGAAAATAATGCTAGGAGTTCGTGGAACTGGTTCGATTCCGGGGTCTCAATCTGCCTACTCCCCAGATCTCACCGCGATCCGTCTCTAAGGCCTCAACCTGCCTACTCCTTAGAGCGAACTCGCTGGCAGTATCGGACGAAGTGTTATTTATACGAAAGCTGTCTGTGGGTGGGAGAGTGGTGGGGGGTTGAGGGTCTGTTGATGGAGGCATCAGAGCAGAACGGCTGCTATCAGGATTATGAGGTGTGGATGAATATTGTGGGGCTAGCCTGGAGATCAATGATTTCCAAGCGACTGGAAGACGATGACCGTCATCCCTTTTGTTTAGACAATTGGGACGTTTTTCAATCTCAATTGCTTCGCGGATGATTCGCGGTTTCTGGAAAAATGATGGTGCTATGGTTTTGGTGTTATCGAAGTCTATATTATAGCCTGTTAGAAGGCGGTGTTGGGCAAGTGATGATGTGGGATCGGATTCATATATTCTATTGTTAATCCGTCTGTTGGTTTGTCCAATGTAGGTTTGGGGACAGTTTGAGCAAGGTATTTCGTATACACCGTGGGAATCATTAGGTATTTGGTCTTTTGGGGTTCTGATTAAATTGGAAATTGTTTGGTGTGTTGTGAATATGGTTTTTATGTTATTGGATTTCAGGACTTTTGAAATTTTGTCTGTGACACCTTTGATGTAAGGTAGGAAAGCTTTTTACTGAGGAGGAGTTTCTGTCTGATCAATTTGGGAAGGATTTTGTGCTTTGTGTATGGATCGCGTTATATGTCCTTTGTCGTAACCGTTTTGTAGAAGTGCTTCTTGTAATGTTTGTAGTTCGGATTGTCTGTTGTGATTGTCTGTTAGTCTGAGGGATCTGGTTACAAGAGTGTTGACAACGGAATTTATTTGTGATGGATGGTGGTGTGATTTTGAGTTAAGGTAACGGTTGGTGTGGGTTGGTTTTCTATACACAGAGTAGGAGAGTTGATTGTTGTTTTGTCTTGTAATGAGGACGTCTAGGAAAGGGAGAGAACAATTGTTTTCGATTTCAATAGTGAACTGGATCTGAGGGTGTATATGATTAATGTGAGACAGGAAGTTGTTTAGAGGATCTCTACCATGGGGCCAGATAACGAAGATGTCATCTACGTATCTTAGCCAGCAAGTAGGCTTTAGTTCGGATGAATTCAGGGCTTGGGTTTCGAAGTTGTCCTTGTAGATGTTGGCTATGACGGGGGACAGAGGTGATCCCATTGGAGCTCCTCTCACTTGTTTGTAATAGTTGCCTTGAAAGAGAAAATAGGTGTTGGACAGACAATGTTCTAGAAGGGTCAGAGTGCTGGGAGAAATATTGTGTTTAGTTTTGAGAACGTTTAGGGCTTCAGTGAGTGGGATATTGGTGAATAATGACACAATATCGAAACTGACTAGATGTCGTTTTGGGAAATAGAGTAATTTTGAAAAAGATCAATGAAATTGGTGGAGTTTTTGACATAAGAAGGGGCTTGTTCAGCAATGGGTTGTAGAGTATGGGCTAGATGTCTCGCTAATTTGTGAGTTGGGGAACGAAAAGCACTAACTATTGGTCGTAAAGGAATGTTGGTTTTGTGAATTTTAGGAAGACCGTATATTCTAGGAGTTCTAGACGATTTCTCTCGAGGAATGAGGGATTTTCGAATATCTGAATGGAGGTCAGAATTGTTGATGATGATTTTTGTTCTCTTTTCTAAGTATGTGGTGGGATCGCGCTGGATGCGTTTGTAGTCTGGGGTATTGAGTAAATCGTTCATTTTTGTTAAGTAATCGGAGGTGTTTAGTATGACAGTGGAGTTGCCTTTGTCGGCTGGGAGAATGATAAAGTCGTCATTGTTATATAGGTCTTTTAGGGCTTGTCTTTCTCTAGAAGGTAGGTTAGAAGTGGGAGGTTTGGCAGTTCGAAGTATTCTAGCAATATCTTGTCTGGTGTCCTCAGCTTGATTGTTTTGAAGGTGGGATATAGAATCTTCGACTTGGGAAGTAATGGTTTCAACTGGGATAGTTTTGGGAGAAACTGCAAAATTGAAACCTTTAGCTAAGCCTTGAAGGGCGGCATCGCTGATGGAGAAGTCAGAAAAGTTGTGAACTACCTTGTTAGGATCTAATGTGGATGAGGAGTTAGGTTTCTGTTGGGCAATGAGTTGTAAGAGTTTGTTTTTCTGTGTGTTGGTTTTCTGTTCTGAGATATGTAGGGCTTTGTCGTTGGATAATCGGTCAAAGGTGTCCCAGAGAATTGGGTGAATACAGGAAGCGCGAATCTGTAGATAGGTTTTGTATAGACGTGTGCTGGTACTGTTGAGGTTCGTTCTGGTGTTATGTATGGAATTTCGAAGTAGGGCAAAACTTGCTTTGTTAAAAATTTTTGAAATAGAGGGGGACTTGGAGTGATATTTAAATTGGAGTGATTTTGCCCCCCACCACTCTCCCACCCACAAACAGCTTTCGTATAAATAATACTTCGTCCGATACTGCCAGCGAGTTCGCTCTAAGGAGTAGGCCTTAGAGACGGATCGCGGTGAGATCTGGGGAGTAGGCGGATTGGGACCCCGGAATCGAACCAGTTCCACGAACTCCTAGCATTATTTTCTTTGACAATTTTTACTTGACTCACTTTTTCTCTTGAAAATGGCTCCAAAACGGGAGCCGAAACGTCGAGACATTAACAATCTCAGACGCGGTTCAACCCGAGAACCTAGTATTTTTCATACCAACGACCGCGGAAGCTTCTCGGAACATATATATATATATATGTTAGATTTTGAATTGTTTGATTAACTTTTTAAAAAGATTTATTCACTCATAATGGAGTCAAGCTTGACTCTTTGTAAAAATAACAATAATAATTTTGAATGTGTTTAATCGAAAATGAGTATAAGACTGAAGGTACAAATGTCTGTTGGTTATATTTATAACATTAGAGAACAAAGAGCATTGAATTGGCAATTCAGCATGATGAAAGATTACCAAGAAAGAAACATTAAGCTCAGACAGCGTGAGCGGTTATTAGAGAAAAGCTGTTACGCAATCTGTAACATGATATGTTTGAGAAGGTTAAACCTTTCTCAGTGATATTATATATCATGGTATATTTCTAATATAACAGCTTCCCCCTTATAAAAAAAGTTGGTGTTTTATGCAGCAACTTTTGAAATGAATATAAAATGTAATAAAAGGTAATAATGAAATTTGGAAAATCTAAGAGTACAGAATGTAAGGTTTAAAATACAGAATATAACCTTAGCATCTAAAATATGAAATGCAAGCACAATAAGCTTGATTCATAAAATAAAATAACATAAAAATGTTAGAGTTAAAATATAGCTTTAGCAAGAAAGCGTAAAATACAAACATAATAAGTTTGTTGTAACATGGGATAATATAAAAATATTCCTAAGGTTAAAATATGGCTTTTCCGTGAAAACCTAAAATATAAGCTTGATAGATTTGAGTAAAAATGATACATACAATACATGATATTAATACAATTGAAATTAACAAAGGGTAAGAAAAATAATGAAATATAATAATTAAACGAATAAAATATGGTTCACTGAAGACTCCAGCACTAAAAGTCAGTAAAAAGGCACAAAACAGTTTGTCTTTAGGTAAGTTCTATGTCTTCGGCTTCGTTGTCTTCTCTCCTTAAGATAGATCGTCTTCGTGAAGGGAATAGGATAGCAAATGTCCTGTAGGGTTTGTTAGGCCTGGATGAAGATGGGGTTGATGCAGAAACATCGATGGCTAGTCTTCGTCTTTTTGTTCTGCACTTACAAAATAGGTACATAAATAATAGTCCAAGTATTAGCACAATGATGAAGTAGGTGAACCAGGATATATGTTTTATTATGAAGGGTTCGTTGATCAAGTTGTCCAGATCTCGGGAGTATTGGTCCAACTTATGTTTGGCAATTTCGAGATCTTCTGTGTTGAGGTTGTTTAATTTTAATGGTTTGAGATTTGATACTCTGATATTGTTTGGAATTTTGCTGCAGCATTCGAATGGAATTTGGATAGGATGAGTGTCGTCTTTTACGTCGGTTACTCTGTTGGTACTGGCTTGGATTTTTGTGATGCCTATAAAGGCGTAACAATTAGGTTGTAATTTCACTATTGAGTTTTTGTAGATGACTTCAGTTTTCGAACTTCTTTCTGGACAATTGATGGTTGCCTGTACTGGTTCAGCGTTGATAACTAACCACGTATTTTCGTTTATCTTTTGGACGTTGTAGCCTTGGCTGATGATGAATGACGTCTGGCAGCTTCCTGGCAGAGTTTTGAAAATCTTGAAGAGACGGGCTTCGCAAATGGCATTATCATCAATGGGATATTAAAATAGATTTAGACATAATTTAGTGTTGAAGTAGAGTGGTTTGCATTCTCTGGGGTCCGGGATTGTTAAGTACATTAAAGAATCATCATCTCTCGCGATATATTTTTGAGAGGTTGACAAGATATGATATAAGCCAGTTCTATTATCCAAAATAGGGATAGGATATAATTGAAATACTGAATAGGTTTGAGAGTCTACCAAAGGTATGTCTAATACGAATATTAAATCTGAATTTGTTTGAAAAGCTTTTAGTTCTATAATGTCTAAATACTGTGCAACTTTTGATAATTTGATTGGAAGTGGCAAATTGTTCCTTTGTAGATTCTGTGAAATTTCCTGTAAGGAATTTACCAAGTCTTTTGGGTTTATGATAGATGTGTGAATTATTTTGAGCCTCGCGAAAGTGATAGAATTCAGGATATCGTTTAAGTTATCTTCGATAAATAGATAGCTTGCCATAAGCTGTTCGCAGATTTCTATAAATTTTGCGTGAATATTTTCTATGTCTTTAGTCATGTCTAGAATTGAAGTTTCGATTTCTTTAATATCTTTATTGAAAGTTTCTTCATCAACTTGCAGTTTTTGAATGGTTGCGTTGAAATTTTTGATTACTGAAGTTGCGACAGATATTTGCTTTTTGATTAAATTTTCGAGTTGGTGCTCGTCATTATTTAATTTGTTGATGCAATCAGAATAATACTGACCATCTTCTGCATCTAAATTTCCAGTTATTGATTTGAAAATTGTTCTAATACCGTTTAGTATTCCTCGTTTGTATCGTTTCGTGTCAAGGTAAATTTCGTCAAATTTTGATTGTATTGATTGAGAAATTTGTATCAATAAACTGAGGTGAGTTTTTACATCTCCTAAAAAGACGTTCATGTAATGATACGTTGGGTCGAGTGTGTTGTATAGTGTCTGTAAAATCTTGTCGTTTTTGTCGAAAGCTGTCTTAAAAGTAGATATGTTTTTGTATACCAGTAAAGTCCATTTCTTGCGAGAAATCACAATGTCTGTGTCTCGGTGATAGTATACTCCAATCGTATTGTTAATTGGTGTTATTTTAAATTAAGCAAGTGCTGATCCGAACAGCAGGAAAACCTGAAAATAAATTTAATTTTCAGTATAAGGTTTCATTCGGTCAAAGTTTACTTTAGTCGTTTGGTTTGTTTCCGGATTTAATAATGTTGCGGAAGTTTGAGAAGTTTCTAAAATTTCGAAGGGGCCGTTAAATTTGTTCTGTAATTTATTTTTTCTTTGTGATTCTTTGACCTACATTTTGTCGTCAATATTATATGTGTGTGGGTTTTCGGGAATGTTTTTGTCGAATCGAACTTTGGCTTTTTGTGTTTGTGCTTCTGTTCGACTTCGCGCAGTTTTGTAATAGTGGGATATCCAGTTGTTAAGGTCTCTAACGTATTTGGTAATCAGGTCTTTCTGGTTATCAAGAGTTTCGGGTGGTCGATTAGCTGCATGTCCGAAAATAAGCTCGTATGGCGTAAAGCTATGAGTTTTGTTTACTGAATTGTTATAACATATTACCGCGTATGATAATATGGTGAAATGATGTTCGTTCGGATTTTCTGTTTTATGTATTCTGATCATTTCTACTAGGGTGGCATGGAATCGTTCGATAGATCCATTGGATTGAGGGTGTCCTACGCTGGAGTATGTTAATTTTATGTCGTAGAGAGTACAAAGATCTTTTAATAAATTATTATCGAATTCACCGCCGTAATCATAATGAATTCTTAATGGGGTGCCATAGTGTTGGAAATATAGCAACAGGGTGTTTACAACTGATTTTGCACTTTTGTCTGGGACAGCATAAGCTTGAGTAAATTTCGTTAACTCGTCGCGGATGGTTAATGCATAGTTTCGCGTGGGAAATTCGAATAGATCGATATTAACTCTCTCAAATGGAGTTTTAGGGGTTTCGGTGATTACTAAGGGATTCTTACGACAGACTTTTATTCTTTGACATGTTTCGCAATTTTTTATAAAGTTTTCGACATCTTTTGTTAAACCTTGCCAATTATATTTATTTTTGATTCTACGTATTGTTTCGTTTATTCCACGATGTAAAATATTTTCTCCGGTGTGATGCTGATCGAGAATGATCGGACGTTGGTCTTCATCGGGAGTTCGTACTAAATTTTGACAAATAATTAGTTTTAGGTCTTTTTCTGCAAAAATAAATGATAGGATTTCGAGAATCGGAAAGTCTAGATTGTTTTCAACATGGTAGGTTTTGGAAAAGTCTAATTTGTTTCGATGTTTGTACAGTGTTAAAAATAGGTTTTCTACCACAGACTCTGGGTCGAAGGGTAGAGCGATAATGTAGTAGTTTCTTTGTCGGGTCGATTTACTGGAAACGATATTAATTGTATTGTTGTAGAATTCGGGGTTTTCTTCGAAAATATCCTCGATAATTTGATGGTGAAGGTCTGTCAAGTTGTTTTGTTGGAAAACCATACATATAGTATGAGCGGTTGCGAGTAGACGTGCTTTTTGTGGCCCTGCATTATAAGTTTAAATATCTTAAGTCACAAGTGCTTAGTCAAATAAATAATATTAGTATCTATAACGTAGTTGTTATAACTACGTATGGTCGGTTGCACATCTTGCTAATATGCCTGATACGAGAACAATGGAAGATATTAAAAAAATGGTCGAACGAGTATCAAAGGCTCTTATTAAAAATGAACAATTTATCAGTGGCATGGTTGCTCAAATAGTGACCGAAGTATCAAATAAGTATGAAAAACAGCTTACTGAGATGAGCGAAAAAATTTATGAACTGCAAGAGGTTAATGATAAATTACTCTGTAAAGTCGATTATTTGGAGCAAAACTCGAAAAAGCATAACCTTTTAATTACAGGAGTATCTGAAGAACTCAAGGAAAACCCCAAAGATAAGTTAATTGATATTTTCAATAAGAAACTTGGATTAAATATTTGTAAAAATGATATTCATAAATGTTTTCGCATTAAGTTAAAAGAAATAGATTTAGATGATCAAGTGGCTAGAAAAACTGATGATAAAAAACCGAGACCGATATTAGTAGAATTTAATCAAAGGTATGCTAGGAATTTAATCTATAAAAATAAAAAGAAACTTAAATCGACCGGAATAGTAATTCGTGAAGACTTAACTACTAATCGCTATAAAATTTGGAAGAGCTGTGTTGATGCTGTTGGAATAAAAAACGTATGGCCAACTGATGGGATAATTTATGCAATGTTTGAGGATAAAAGAATTGTAATAAAGATTGCCAATGATATACCTGAACCCAATGCTGGCGCTTAATTGAAATTTTGTTTTCTTTAATAAATATAATGTAGTTGCTACAAATAATGCATTGTTCTTATATTGATATTAATTTTTGGATTTTTGTTTATTTTCTGTATTTAGAATTTGTTATTAATACATCTTTTCTGTTTTTTCTTTTCTAGTTTTTTTAGGTAGTACTATAGGCACGGGAAAGATAACAAAAAAAAATAAAAAACTAAATAAATACGAATATGAATATTGCGCATATAAATATTCGTTCTCTTTACCCTAGTTTAAATAAGCTAAAAAATGTTGTAAGTAATGAAAATTTTATGATTTTAGGAATCACTGAAACCTGGCTTTCTCCTGAAATTAGTAATGATGCAATAATTATTGATGGTTACAGGCTTGTGAGGAATGATCGTGAGGGTCAAGGGGGAGGAGTTGCTATTTACTATAAATCCAACTTAAGTATTAAAATACATAATTTTGAAAAAAATCAGGCTCTTGAGCAGTTGTGGATTACTTTTAAAATCAAACATGAAACGTATGGGTTAGGTGTAGTTTACAGGGCACCTAGTCATAATGTAAGTGAAGCCTTAAATACGCTTGAGTCTAGTATTTCTGACATTTTACCTGAAGTTGATAATTTAATTATAACTGGTGATTTAAATATTAACATGTATAACTTAACAGCTAACTCTACAATGCAGTTATTGTCACTTATGGGTACTTTTAATTTTACACAGGTTATAAATGAGCCAACTCGTATAAACAACTATAGTAGTACCCTAATTGATATCATGCTAATAAATAATAACAAGTTGGTCTTAAGACAAGGATGCATTGATATGCATGATTTAACAGACCATAGATTGATTTATTGTTATATAAATGTAAATATTGAAGAGGGTAGGATGAAATTTTATACATTTAGAAATTTCAAAACATTTGATTATAATCTGTTTCTGGCTGATCTCTTACTTATTGATTGGGACCTAATTTATCAAATTGATAATGTTAATGACAAAATTAAATATCTTAATGAAAATATTATAAAACTATTTGATACACATGCTCCAATTACAACAATAAAGGTCAGTAAGCCGAAAGCTCCCTGGATGACCGATGTCATAAAAATAATGATCAAAACCAGAAACAAATTATTATCTAATTTTAAAAAAACTAAATCAGACTATCATTGGAACCAATATAAAGAAATGCGTAATTATGTAACAAATGCAGTTAGACAAGAAAAAAGGGCTTATCTTGAATTTTCACATAAAAGGGGTACGCGGGAAATCTGGAAAGCTCTTGACACGTTAAATATACACTCACGCAAAAATTCTAACTTACCAGAAAGCTTAAATAATATTGATCAAATTAATGAGTACTTTGTACAAGTCTCGGCCAATGCCAGACCCGCTTGTAATGATCTTGTGACATACTTTAACAACAGTAAATTCAATTTAATTCATGATGAATTCAAGTTTAACCGGGTTAGCGCAGATAAAATTGAAAATATCATCACTCACATTAAATCAAATGCTAAAGGTGCAGATGGCATTACAATCAATATGATTAGATATTGCACACCGTATATTCTTGACCATATAACACATATAGTAAACGCCTCGTTAGAAAAAAGTGAATTTCCTGATATTTTTAAAAATGCCCTTATCATACCTGTACCTAAAATTACTGACCCTAACTCATATTCTGATCTCAGACCCATAAGTATTCTCTCAGCCTTTTCAAAGATAATTGAACGAGTTATGCATGAACAAATGGGCGAGTTTCTTAAAGATAATGGTATACTTCCTTTGCAACAATCCGGTTTCCGAAAGGGCCACTCTACAGTTAGTGCATTACTGGAAGTTACTGATGACATAATCCGAGGTGTTGATGAACGAAAGACAACGGCACTGGTATTACTTGACTACAGTAAGGCCTTTGATACATTAGACCATGTATGCTAAACTTCATTACTATGGATTTCATAGAAGTGCTGTAGATCTTGTTTACAATTACTTAACTAACAGAAGTCAGAGTGTGATATTGGCAAATAATGTATCGAAGTCCTTAGCGATCACCACAGGAGTACCCCAGGGATCAATCCTGGGGCCGTTGCTATTTATTGTCTACGAATCGGATATTGGACGTCAGCTTAATTTTTGTAATTATCACCAGTATGCTGATGATACTCAAGTGTACTTAAACTTCAATAAAAGTGAGGCATTGCAAGCAAACATCAATATAAATAGCGATTTAGAAAGACTTCACGCTTACTCCCTAAAAAGTAGTCTTATGTTGAATCCATCTAAGTCAACTGTTATATACTTTGGTCCAGATTCAGATTGGGCAGCTGCAAACTTAAGTGTGATAATTAATGGCGAAAAACTCCCCACAACTAATGTTGCTAAAAGTCTGGGACTTCTGCTAGACAATAAATTAAGATTTCGTGAGCATACAAATAAGCTTGTACAAAAATGTTATCTTGCTTTAAGAAATCTATTTAGAAGTCGAAGTTTGCTAAGTAAGGAATTAAAAAAGAAACTGACAGATACTTTAGTATTATCTATTTTAAATTATGCTGATATTATTTATGGTCCATGTCTTGATGCTAAAACTGTCAATAGAATTCAAAAAATTCAAAATAACTGCGTTAGATTAATTTTCAATCTTACTAGGCGTGATCATGTAACCTGTAAAATTAACGAACTTGGATGGCTCAATATGCGCAATCGTCGTCAATTACACTATTCCTGTTTCTTGCATAAAATATTTGCTTCTCATTGCCCGGAATATCTAATAAAAAAACTAAAATGCCGTTCATCTTGTCACAATATTAAAATTAGACACTACGATCAACTTACTATACCTAAACATAGAACTACTTTCTTTAAACGATCATTTTGTTATTCTGCGACCAAACTATATAATAGCATCCCGCTGCAAATCAAATCCTGTTAACTTCACAGTTTTAAATCCTTGCTCCGCAAAGATCTGCTCAAAAAGCAACTGGAATCATAAAATTTTGTTTTATTTTATTTTACTTTTTTTAAAATTTTTGTTAAGTTATTTGTTTTATTTACTAATTTATTTTAGTGCCTATGGTACTACTGTCAATAATTTACTGTACTAATTCATATATTTTGTATTAGACTGCTTATATATATTATGTTGTACTCTGTATTCTAATTATCACTCGGTTAAGTAGAACAGGGCAACCTGGACTTCGCCGAGTATAAAATAAAGACGTTTATTTTTTTTATTTTATTTTTTTTTATTTTTTTTTATTTTTTTTTTTACAAAAAACCAGTCACCCTACTCTGTGGCTCCGACCCTCACAGAGGGGAGCTCGAAGAGCAAATCTCGATATTTTGTCCATTTTTGTCCATTATTATTATTATTATTATTATTATATTTTTATTTTCTCGATCTAATAGTTGTTTATTTGAATTTTGGAATAGTCTATTAGAGATTTGGTTTTGTAAAGTCGGGAAAATGTGTCAAATTCTTGGGCGATTTGTTCATCGGTAATCTCGTCGTCGTTGTCTGAAATTTCATCTTCGTCCGAGTCTTTGTTTGCGGCTAGAATTTTTGAATAAAATTTGGAACATTCTGAAAAGTGATTGATTTTTAATTTAGACAACGCGTCCGCGTTTTTATTGATCTTTCCGGGTTTGTATGTTATTTCGTTATCATATTCTTCGAGTTTTAAGCGCCAACGCGCTAGTCCACTACCTGGGTCTTTTATGGGAAATAGCCAAGTGAGTGATCGGTGACGAGTTTGAACTTCCTTCCGAATAGATATGGCCTAAAATGCTTTACAGACCAGACCAAAGATAAAAGTTCACGCTCAATCGAGATGCGTATGCGATTGGCAAATCTTTTCCCATACTTCCTTCTGAGAGTACAGAACCTATTGCAAATGCACTAGCGTCTGTAGTTAGGACAAAAAGTTCATCGAAGTTGGGGTAGATCAATATCTTAGTAGTTTTCAAGGTTTGTTTTAGGGTTTCAAAAGAATTTGTACAGTCGTCGAAATTGAAAGGTATATCTTTTTGTAGCAATTTAGTCAAGGGTTTTGAAATTTTGGAAAAATTAGGAATGAAACGTCTATAGTAGCCTGCTAAATCTAGAAAAGATTTAATTTCTTTCTGATTTTTGGGTTGAGGAAAATTTAGAATTTCTTCGACTTTGGCAGGGTTCGGTTTTACATCAATCTTTGTAATAAGATGTTCTAAATAGGCGACTTCTTTGCGAAGGAATTCGCATTTGTCTGGCTGAATTTTGAGGTTGGCTTTTTGTAGACGTTTGAAAACTTCTGTTAATCGAAAAATGTATTCATGGATAGTAGGGGAGTAGATAATGATATCGTCCATATAGACGAGACAGCTTTCATTTTGGATGCCTAATAGAATATTGTCCATGACCCTCTGGAAAGTGGATGGAGCATTTTTTAGACCGAATGGCATACGTACAAATTCGCAGTGGCCATTCTCTTAGGATCGATTTCAATTTGGTGGAAGCCAGAGGCCAAGTCTAGAGTCGTGAAATATTGACATCTGCCTAATTGGTCTAGAAGATCGGAAATGTTGGGCAAAGGATACTTATCACCTAGCGTTACTTCGTTTAATTTTCGGTAGTCAACTACGACGCGCCCTTTCAGTTTACCAGAAATGTCTAGTTTTTTGGGGACTACTTAAACTGGGGAGGACCAGGGAGAAATTGAAGGCTGGATAATGCCTTGGTCGAGCATTTTTGAAACTTGTGATTTTACTTCTTGTTTGTGAATTTGGGGATAACGATAAGATTTAGTGAAAATTGGTTTAGAATTGTTAGTGTCTATTGAATGCTTGATTTCGTTGCTAAAAGTCAAGTTGTCACGTTCTAAATAAAATATGTTTGAAAAGTCTAAGCAGTGTTGAGTAATTAATTCGCTTTCTTTGTCGTTGAAGTGGTCTAAGTGTAATTGGTTTTTTATTTCGTAGTTTTGGTCGACATGTTGGGAATCCGGATTTTGAAGATTTACGTTAAATATTGACCTACATTTTTTAACGGGTTCAAGTTTAAGATCAGAGAAATGTATTGTTTTTGGAATCGCGTTTACGTTTATTACCATTGTTGTCTACTTTGACAATGGCGTTTGGTAAACGTACCTTTCGTTTTCCTGGGCTATTAGTATAGCTTCGGTATTTTGTAAATTGCATTTAAGTTTAAAAATCTTTTCGGTACATGGTTCAATAGATATTACGTTTCGGTTTATTGTTTCATTTAAATTTTGATTTTGAATCGGGCTCAGGATTGTAGTTAATATATTATCGGTAACTTGATACAAAGGTATGGTTTTGAAATTAATGATTAATTGTCTGTTTTTAATGTCTATTAAGCAATCGTAATGGTCCAAAAACTCGGCACCTAAAAGTCCGTCAAATTCTATATCTAGATTATGAATATAAACTTTGTACGGATCATTTGGATTGAAAGTTATGAGAGCAGATTCAGTGATATTAATTTTTTCGTCTGTTATACCCTGTATAATTACATTTTCGCGGGATCGACGTTTATAATTTTCTGCTGTTTCGGGTTTTAATATAGAGATACCTGAGCTGTATCTATTAAGATTTTGAAACGTTTAGTGATGTCTTCTATGTAAAATAGATTTTTGGAATTTACGACATTTAGTTTGTAGCGGGGTGTTTTTACATGAATTGGTGTTCAGGGGAGTTCAGGTTTGGGTCGAAATTGTCCTGGAGGTTTATCGCTTGGACTTGGCGAAAAATTTGGCCTAGTTCGTCCGTTTGTGTTGGAGTATTCGTGGAATACTCCGGGCCTGTGCAAAAATCCGGAGGATTAACAGTATAATCCTCGTATTGCTGAGAATTAGCAGTATAATTCTCATATTGCTGGGATTGGGAATTAGCAGTATAATATCCACATTGTCCATTTTGAAAATTGTAGTCATCATTATTTTGAGATTGGTAATCAGGAGAATAATTGGTGAAATAATTTATTTATTGATTTGCAGAGTAATCTTCGTATTGGTTTGAGTAATCTGAATAATTATCCTAAGGTTCTTGATTTAAGTGATGTGTTTTTTGTTGATTTAATCGATTAAAATTCGGGTTCGGTTGTATGGCAGAAGGCCTCTGCTGGTGGAAGTTAGAATTTGGTCTGATAGCTGAGGGCCTGTTTTGTTGTGGATAATTACGTTGTTGATTAGAAAAATTTTGGAAATTCTGTGGTCTAAAATTTGTTTGGTTAGGTACACTCTGGAAGTACTGTCTAGAAGCTTGTGCCTGATTGGAATAGGCGTTTGGTGTGAAATTGTGGTGTGAAAATTGGTGGTTTTGCCTCCTGCGGCATTTGTTAAAACTGTGTCCATTCCTTTTGCAGAATGTACAAAATGGTGGGAGATTTGGGCGTCTTTGTTGTAAGTTCTGAATGGGGTTTCTATTTGGAATTTTATTGGAGAATTTTTGCGATTCGAAGTATGACAATTGTAACTCACGTTTGATGCGATTTATTGCATCTAGCATATTACCGAGGTTACCAGCCCTAATAATTTGACCTAATTTTGGTTCGAGTCCAGTGAGTAGAGCAGTTAACGTCATGTTTTCTATTAAAGTAGATTGCGCGGTTTTTTCCTCTAAAGTTAAACTTTGTTTTTGTATTGCCGCGTTCATTTTTGCATTATGTGTTTGTAACCTGGACACAAATATTAAAGCTGTTTCGTTAGGTAATTGACGAATTATTTGCAAGTCTTGTATCAAGGCTGTCAAGTCACGAGAGTCACCAAAATGTGATTCGAGCAAATTTTTTATTTCCCCCCAAGTGACGGGGTTTCGTGAATTTATCAATTCTGCGGCTTTTCCGCGTAATTTATTTTTAATGTGCAATGTCAAAAGGATTCTCTGGTCACCTATAGACATCCCTATGGCATGTAGGCAAGCTGTAATGAATGTTTGTAAAAATATCGGATTTCCATCGAATTCCGGGACTATCGAAAAAATTTCATTTAACCTATAAGGTTCAATATTTATAGTTTCGTTCGCCGTGATTGAGTTGTTTGCATTGGAATTGCTTACGTTTGTTGCCATTTTGTGTATTTATATTATTTTACACTATAAAACTATTGGATTAACTTAAAACACTTTCTACAATTTGAGCTAGTACGCTACTGATAATTAGTAATTTTATATTATATGTAAAAGAATGTGCTGTTTATTTTATAATATTTTTATTTTTATAAGTTTAATTATAAGGATAATTGGATTAATTTAAAAAGTGTTTTGAGTTGGGAATAATGTCACTGAAATTTTATATATCAATGTAAAGAATTTGCACTTTAAACAATATAGAATTATTTTATTTCACGGTCAAGTAAGGCGTAAACTTAACCTTTATGTGATATATGATACTATGATAAAAATAATGTTAAGATAAAAATGGTATGTGATTATAATTATTTATATAGGAAATGTAGATAAATTCGTTCTTAAGAGTATATGATATTACGATAAAAATAATGTTAAGATAGGAACGGTATGTGATTACAGTTATTTTATAGGTCACATACATTTTAATCATAATATTACGTCTGTTTTAATATGAATGAAATTATTATTTGAATATTAGAACTGCTTTTCGTTAAATTAAATTGTTTTTTTTATAGGAAAAATATGCAAAGTAATCGAGATGATTCTTAAAATCTACTTACATTAAAATTTCCATTCCACACGTCTGGATTGAAGTTGAATGTTGCTCCATGAACTTTGTTACAATGCGGTCTTCTCTGCCAGGGGCGTTACCAGGTATTCCTTCCACAGAGTTCTCCCACACTGCCGAAGACACCAGCTTCTTGACTGGGATGAATTCTTACCTGCTAATTTGTTGATATGTTGCTTGTTGAATTATTATTATTGCTTCTTGTAATTGTTTGTGAATGTAGGTTCTTCTGAACAAAGGATTGGGATCCACCACCACCACAGCTAAGAAGTTCTCCTTCTTCCAGAAGCTCTTTTCGTCCGGTTAGGCACCCTTTGCAGATGGACTCCTTGTTCCCTCGGATATGTTTGCTACTGGTTAGGCTCCCGAACTGTGCGTGTTTTTCAGATCCGCCACGACTGCGCCAATGTTAGATTTTGGATTGTTTGATTAACTTTTTAAAAAGATTTATTCACTTATAATGGAGTCAAGCTTGACTCTTTGTAAAAATAACAATAATAATTTTGAATGTGTTTAATCGAAAATGAGTATAAAACTGAAGGTACAAATGTCTGTTGGTTATATTTATAACATTAGAGAACAAAGAACATTGAATTGGCAATTCAGCATGATGAAAGATTACCAAGAAAGAAACATTAAGCTCAGACAGCGTGAGCGGTTATTAGAGAAGAGCTGTTACGCAATCTGTAACATGATATGTTTGAGAAGGTTAAACCTGTCTCAGTGATATTATATAGCATGGTATATTTCTAATATAACATATATATATATATATATATATATATATATATAATGATGTATATTTGCTAAAATTAAATCGCTTGCGAATTCCTTAAGGGAATTATCGCCAAGAATTAATTGTATTCGAGGAGCAATAGTATACACAATTACACAATAATTCAATGGTTGTCCTCACTGCTTGTGGGACGGAGACTCTCTTCAGGGGCGAGTTCTTTGAATACTTACTGTTTTGGGTAGCAATCAAACGCACAAATAGGTAGAACAAATTTTAATATAAGCAAATAAGTGGCATTTACGATATTAATATGGAAAAAGGTAAAGAATAAAAGAACAAACAGATGAAATTGTAAATGGTACATGCAGTGAATAAATAAACAACTTAAAACTAACAATGTAAATAAATCAATGTGTACTATTGTAGTACGAGCTCTCTTTATATTTTTTAAAAGTGTGCACACTATACCTCGTGATTCCAGCGAAGTTTTCCTCGACCATCGATCCAATTTCCGAACAAACTACGGCGCTTCTTCTTCCCTTTCACAGACAGCTCCTTGGTTCCGCTATTTCTGTCAGTTGTCGGTACAATCGTTGCACTACTTATTTTCTATTGAGATGTTTATGGGAAATTATATATTTGGATTAATTTTATTAATTTCAGGTAAGTTTATTAAACAAATTTAATTGAAATGCTTTATAATTATGATAAACATGAAATCTTTAAATATTTACATCAAATTCCCAACTTGTCAACTTTGACGTTTCTAAAAATTTTCTCAATCTTGGACAATTGAATTTAAATTGCAGAGCAAAACGAGAACGCGTCTGTCTTCTATAAAATTGAAAATTACTCTCCTTTGGCATTGTTTCCATAGAAACGGTAAATTTGAAGGATCTTGGCCTCCTATATTTGACAAATTTTTAACTGTCATATTCTTTTTTTGCGTTTATTTAGCTTATTTTTGAATAAATTGGATTTATTTTAGCTGAAGGCTCTTTATTTTTGTGTCCTGAACGATTTGATATGCAATTTAATACTCTAAAAGTTTTTTTAAACAATTTAAATTTTTGACTATTTTCTTATATTTTACTTAAAATTAGCTATTTATACCACTTTTATTGCATGAAACACCTTGCTTACATACTATTACAACCTATTCTATACCTCTAGTAGCTACAAAGCCTGATTTCTTAAAATTAATTAATAATGTTGTCCCTACTGAAAATCTTGATATAGAGCCTGATAAAATTAAAATCATCATGTTGTACCAGGTTTAATTAATAAGGTTGTATGTTGTGTGTATACGGTTAGTGAAACAGTCAATTTCTATTTACCCTGGTAAATTATTGTTTTATCAGCTTCAACATTTAAATACCTGTATAAAATTTTATCAGGTTTCAATATTAAATACCTGTTAGAGTATCTATAATATTTAATGTAATGGGGTAGTGAAGCGCAAGTTATAGCCTCTCCTACTCAATTGTTAACCTCACCTTCGCGATGAGTTCAATTTGAACTTGGTGCACCCTGTTTTCTCTAACGAGGCTCTAACGACCGAGTAAGGGCGGAATAACCCTTACCTTTTGCCGTGAGCACATCCACCTTCTCACGAAGAGTGCGGTAAAAATAACCCACCGCACACAAAGGTTGCTTTTGGAATCGTTTGGTTACCCCATCGTCGCAGTCTCCTTCTGTGCCATGGGACCACACCACTCGCCTTCCGCAACCGAGCTGGTCAGTTGCATACCTGCTCCAGCTAAAACTTCAAATGCAGCTTCGTTTTCAGTCGATTAAGGCTTTAAAAAAATGATGGAGCGTTCAAGTGGGACAAAATCATCCGGAGGTAAAATACCCTCCCGATCGGATCTCCGGGGGAGGGTGCCCACAGGGACACCTCATCGAATGTCGAAAAAACACCGACAAGTTAAATCCAAGAAAACTAATTCTTTCATCTACGGCGCTTGGAATGTTCGTACTTTGAACGACAGCACTCGCACCGATCGTCCTGAAAGAAGAACTGCTCTAATAGATAGAGAACTTCACCGACTCAATGTTGACGTTGCAGCTCTCAGCGAAACTCGATTTTTGGAGGAAGGCTCTCTCACAGAAAAGTACTACACCTTCTATTGGAAAGGTCTTCCCACCAATTCAAGAAGACAACATGGAGTAGGATTTGCCGTTCGGAATCAACTTGTATCCAACTTAACACAAGTACCACAAGGCCTATCCGAGCGTCTAATGCTGCTACGCTATGAGCTATCAGATGGCAACGCGGTAAATCTAATAAGCGCCTACGCTCCCACTCTGGATGCAAGTCACGAAACCAAGGAAAGCTTCTATCAACAGCTGGAAGAAACCCTCTGTAGAATACCTAAAACGGAACGACTCGTTATTCTTGGCGATTTTAACGCTAGAGTAGGGAGAGATGCAGACACTTGGCCAGGCATCATAGGCAAGAACGGTTTGGGCAACATGAACGCTAACGGTCAACTACTCCTAACTAAATGCGCCGAACATGATCTAGTTATAACAAACACCATTTTCCGACAAAAGGATAAATTTAAAGGCACCTGGCGTCACCCCAGATCAGGTCACTGGAATCTACTGGACTATGTTATCGTACGTAGGAAGCATCTCAAGGACGTCCAAATTACAAAGGCGCGCATTGATAGTGAATGTTGGACCGATCATCGTCCTGTTGTCTCTAAAATGAAAATTGTTATGAAACCCAAACACCGAAGAACTCAAGTAAAACGTAGACTCCGTCTCTGTGTTTGTTAGTAAATTGCGTGACCAACAAACCGCCGAACAGCTAAAGCAAAAAGTTCAAGAGAATTTGAGTGCACTAGAAGAAACCAATTCTGTAGATGTCGCTGCTACCTGGACACAAATTAAAGACAGTTTAAAAAGTGCGAGTGAGGAAATTCTTGGCACTGCAGCAAGTAAAAAACAGGAGGACTGGTTCAATGATAATGAAGCTTTTATACAAGAACTTCTTGACCGCAAATATACTGCCTTCCAAAACGCTATCAACCACCCCAACGATTCATCAAAAGCAGAAGCTTTTACCCAATCTAAGTATGAAACGCAACGCGAAATCAGAAGAATAAAGAACGAGTGGTGGGCAAGCAAGGCCAGAGAAATTCAAAGGTACGCCGATTCACACGACTACAGGAATTTCTTTCAAGGAGTAAAAGCAGTGTACGGCCCCAGTCGGAAAAATATGTGCCCTATTAAAGATTTAAATGGAAATCTCCTCAAAGAAGACCAGGAAATAAGAGCCCGATGGAAAGAACACTACTCTAACATTCTTAACCAGCAAAGTCAAGCCGATCACGATATTATAAATCTTATCCCTCAATATGACACCTTCGAAGACTTAGATAAACCACTAACAACGGAAGAGATCTTAACCGCCATTGGGCAGCTAAAAAATAACAAATCTCCCGGCGCCGACTCACTCCCAGCTGAGATCTTTAAAGCTGTGTCGTCAGAGCTCATACCCTACCTCAAAAAACTGTTTGATGTCGTGTGGGAAAGTGGTCAAGCTCCGCAGGAGTTTCGTGATACACTTTTAATCAACCTCTTCAAAAACAAAGGGAGCGCTGCGGACTGTGGAAATTACAGGGGTATAGCTCTCCTGGCTGTTGGAGGGAAGATACTCACTAAAGCGATGGCAAATAGGCTAACACCTGTTATGGAAAAGTTACTTCCTGAAACACAGAGTGGCTTTAGACCAAACCGAGGCACATCGGATTTAATCTTCACACTTAAACAGCTTCAAGAAAAAGCACTCGAACATCAAGGAGAAATTCACATGGCCTTCATTGATTTAACCAAGGCGTTTGACTCGGTGGACAGGGAAGTGCTCTGGAAAATTATGTTCCGCTTAGGTATCCCTAGAAAATTTGTGGAAGTATGTCGCAGTCTACATACAAACAACAACGCCCAGGTTATGTATAATAATGAGGCAACCGAACCTTTCCAAACCCTCACTGGAGTTAGGCAGGGATGTGTCCTGGCACCCCTACTCTTTAATTTGTTTACCACTGCTCTAACAATTATTGTTGACAATAAACTGACAGTCAGAGGAATAGGTCTCAGATACCGTTTTGATGGCGGTCTCTTTAACATAGGGCGCTTTAGAGCTTTCACGAAGACACGCACACGATTCATTTGTGATCTCCAGTATGCGGATGACTGTGCACTTTTAGCCTCACCGCCGGAAGAGCTTCAAGAACTTTTAGATGTGTATGCCCAGAGCTATGATTCCTTGGGGCTTAAAATCAACATTGGAAAGACTAAGATTATGTCAACTCCTCATCAAGTGAACCAACTAGACATTACACTTAACGGAAATTCTCTTGAAGTGGTGGATCAGTTCAATTACTTAGGCAACGTTGTTAATGACAAAGCAAACATGGACAGCGAGATTCGCAATAGAATTAACGCTGCATCTAGAGCACTCTGGGGACTTAGAGAGAGAGTATTTGACAACCACGACCTTGCTTTGTCAACGAAAATGGCTGTCTACAGAGCAGTTGTCATTCCAACACTGCTATATGGATGTGAAAGCTGGGTCACTTACCGTCGTCATGTGAAAGAATTAGAACGTTTTCAGCAAAGACACCTCAGAAGTATGATGAAAATCCGTTGGTTCCATCACATATCAAACGTGGAAGTACTCAGGAGAGCAAACAGCCTTCCAATTGAGGTGCTGATTTCAAGAGCACGCCTAAGATGGGCAGGTCACGTTCATCGTATGCATGATAACCGCCTTCCTAAATGTACACTTTATGGTGAATTGCTAAGCGGTAGAAGAAGGCGTGGCGGTCAACGAAAGAGGTTCAAAGACGCTCTGCATGAAAATCTAAAATCCAGCGGTATTGCAGACGAGCAATGGGAACAACTTGCAGCGGACAGAACCGAATGGCGAGGGGTTGTGGCCAGCTATCAAGGAAATGTTGCTGCAAGAAGGCCGAATCGAAGACCTAACCAGGTCTATGTTTGTCCTGACTGCGGTCGACATGTGCTCTCCCGAATTGGCCTCTATAGCCATAGTCGTGTGCACCGTAGATGAATGGGAATTACAATAGACTACACCTTTTACTGGTTTCTTATTGTACACAATTTATCGACTGTAACATTTTTATACTCGGATTCGAGTAACGGCTAATAATAATAATAATATTTAACCGAATGAATTCAATTTTTTTTCTATCAGGTCGTATAATGCAAGGTCAACTGATTTCCCTTATTTAACCTGGTAAATAATATTTTATCGGGTTCGACCGAATGAATATAATTTTCTTTTATTAGGTCGTACAAGGCAGGGCCCAATGCCTTAATACCTATATAATGTTCTATTAGGTTTACAATTAAATATTTGGATAAAGTTTTATCAAATTCAACAGTCAATTGCCCCTCAAGATATTTATAAAATAATCTTATTAATTTCACATTTTTTCTATCTTGTATATGGTATGATCAAGTGGGTTTTTTTTCATTTAACCAGACAAATAATATTTATTCCATAAAAATAATGGAATACCTTGTAGATTTTTTTAACAGGTAAATAATACATTTTATTTAGTGGCAGCGGTGCTGTAAAAAGTTATAATACATTATCACAAATTGGGAACGGACATACAATCTACATATGTTGTATTATTTTTGGTAGCTATAGCTTTTTCACTATTTCTAAAATGCGTTTTAGGCCCTGTCTCTGTGACTTTAAAATTCATATACATTTTTTTTTAAATAGAAAGTTGTAAAATAAGTGTAGAAATTATACAAAAATATGGGTGGAATCAACAAACTCTGAGGCCAAAAAGGTGCCATTCGTTGATATTTTCTTTGTAACTAATAATGGACAATTTCGTCAGGCATTCAATTAGAAATAAAAAACGTCACATAAATGAATTCTCTATGAACTTTGGAGATATAGCAATTCAAGGGAATGCCATAATAAAATTTTGTCTTTTGGGAGAAACTCTTACACCTAGTCATCAAGTTCACAGAAAAACTATTTCTTTTTGAAATGCTATATCGCGAAAGCTATTATACGATATTCTCATTTATAAATTATACGCTGAAGAAATTGTCCACATATACATTTTTGACCTAGATCAACAAATAGCCTGTTTGTGTACTTGGATTTTGTTGATATCACCTCGATTTTTGTTTGATAATTTATACACCTTCCTACAAAATAAATAAATAAAATAAACTGTAGTTTCATTGGGTCTGCTCTTGGAAATCGTGTATTCGTCTAAATTATACTTAAACTTCCCGAAAGCCTCTTTCATAACAACAAGAAATTTTTGTCTCTAGTACACATCCCTCCATTTATATTTTCGATAAAGTTTTCTACTAAATTTTACACCACAGCTACCACAAAAGGGTTTATAAGGATGCTATAAGTGAAATAAAAATTATTTTCAATGACAAAAAAACTTTAATGGTCAGACTCAATATCTAAAACAAACACAATAATTAAAGTTAAAAAATCATATTGTTTTATGTATTTCTCATTCATACCCTCATCATCAGTACTAGCGAGTTCCATCCGCTGCTTAACATCGGCATCTAAATAAAAAAACATATATTGTAATATATATATCCAAAACCTATACTAGATATTTTAAAAGCAGTTAAACTCTCCCAAAATATGTTTTAATTCGCACATCTTAAAAAAATCTATTTGATTCTTATTTATTGAATATTTATAACTGTATGGCAGATGTCTGCTTTAATTATATTTTTAATAAATATTAGGACTATAAATAAATTATTGAATTGAACTATTTAGCATGTAGTAGTAATAAAATATCATCTATATACCATCAATTTTAGAAAAAAATAGGACAGGCAAAATTATTTATTTTGATCTATGAAAACTTGGAGAATAATTTCAGAATTGTTTATCAATTCTTGATTTTCAAATTATTCAATAAAAGAACAAACATCTTTTATACGAAATATTTAAAGAAATTCAACAAAATTTGCTTGTTTTTAGTAGTATAAGATAGAGGTCTCCATTTGAAATAACCTAAAATATTTAATTGTGCCAGCCTAAATCACTCACCCTGTATAGAAAATTATAATTATTCTAATTAACATTTACCAGGTTTGCTTGTAGTCAAAATTAGAGTTCAATGTTGGGAAAACTGGTGGCCTTTGTAGAACTTGAATTGATTCAGTAAGCCTCTCGTCTTCACTGCTTGAATATTCTGAAAAACATCTTCTCATTCTGCTCCTTTTCCTATTATTGTTAAAGTCAGATTCTGATGAGTGGACGTCTGAAGTATCTTCACATTTCTTCAGTTTCTTTATAGCTTTATCAATGTTATCTATAGTAACAAAATTATAGATACCTTATATCTATATACACAGAAAAATTTAAAAAATGCAACATAAAAAGAGATGGGAGGTACCTAACAGATTTTCAGAACGAACAGGAAGCAGGAAGGAAAATATTTTTAGTTGGGACAAAAAGCATGATATAGAAGAACATACCACTCAAAAAACAAGCGTTTTATAGCCAAAACTACTTTGGTCGGGATCTTCAGGAAGTTTTAGTGCTTTATTGAAGGAGTTAGTGGTTTTATATAGCGGCCAAAAAACGGTAATTTTATAGAACAGCAATTTTTTCCATTGGCGTGTTCTACGTTGTTAGGAAGCATTTGTGACTTACGAAACTTTGGGCAAATACAATTTTTTTAATCCTTGTGGGGGATTTGTAAATTTTGTTTTATTCTTGCCCTTGTTATGTTTGTTGAACGACAAGGGATAAAATAAAATTTACAAAAGATTTCGGTCAAAAATTCCCCCTCCCACAAGGATAAAAAAATGGCATTTTTCCAAAGTTTCGTAAGTCACAAATGCTTCTTACAACCAACGTAGAACACGTATATGAAAAGAAAAATGCAAAATTGCAGATGGGGATGTTCTACAGAATGACCCAAAGTACTTCATGCTTGAGAGGAGTAAACAAGGAAGAGGGGACCAAGCCTACTGAACCATTTTCCGAAATTCCATCCCCACATAAGCCATATTTTATTTGACTATTTTACGTGTCGTGCAAACTACAAATAAAATGAAATCTACATTATTGTTATATAATATAGTTCCACACCCATCATTTCAACAATAAATTAATCGATTTAATACATTTAAATGTTCGTGGTTGCTCTCATCATTAACAAACAAAACGTTTTACAATACCTGATTCTCAGAAAATTTTGAGAAAAAATTACAATTCAGAAAACCAAGCAGATGCCAAATCAGATTCTCTAAACACACCTAAAACTAATAGTATACCTAATAAAATAACCACGCCTACAAATCCTACAATAAAAGAAGGTACTTACTTTTTCACGATCAAAATCTTTCAGTTATCAACAGTAACTACTAGTAATCGCTGTAAAAGTAAATTTATGCACTTTTATAATCACAACACTTTCATTATTACAATTTCTGAATTTCAATCTTTAATGCTGCCCCAAATACAAAACGTAAACGGCATATAAAAATGTATACAATACACACAACACAAGCAAGCCTAAGCCTGACAACATAGATTACTGGAAGGATGACAAGACTGACTGACTGATGAAGTGTGCGCGCACAAAAGGCACCAACACCGATTGATTGAAATAATTACGTTGTTCCCGTCCACGGTTAGTATAGATACGGTTGGATTAATGGGCGGGGACTGTGACGTTATAGTAGACCTTGGAACGCGCCATATTTGTATCGTTTGTTTGATCACAGACACGGTTTATCAGATACTCTGTGGTTTGGTTGTGCATTGTGAATCTGTTTCTTTACTTTTGTGTATTCGGTGTATTTTAAAGACGCTTTAAAAAGACTATTATTAGGAAGTATTGTGGTTTTGTTTTGGGAAGTCGACTTGCCCTAATAAAAAGTAAGTACAAGTATTGTTGGTTCATTCAATATTTGTTGGTTAATTTTTTATTATTATTGTGTAGGTAAATATTGGTTTTTTTAACAGTTATGCCTGGAACAAGGTGTGCCGTGGCTATATGTAACAATAGTTTACAAAAGACTAAGCAAGGAAATTTGGCTGTTTCTTATCATAAATTTCCAAAAGATGACAAACTATGATGTTTCAATAAAGACTTATTATTACTATTTTATTTAATTTTACATAATGCTAGATATATTTTTTTATTTTCATTGCTCAGATAGATATTCGCAGTCAGCAACGTTCGATTACCAAATTTTCCCTCATTTCCTAATAGTCTTAATTAAAAATATCTTTAAATAAATTTAATATATCACCTAATATAAAGTTCGTTCGTACGTGAGAATACTGTATATAACATTTTTCTTATACTTCTTCGTATTTTTGTGTGCTATGGTAATACCTAAAACCTTGGGGTAACATATATTTTGCTTTAAAATTATGATAAGATAGGACGATAGCTTACACGCTTTTGGGCTATGTTAAAATAAGAAATACAGACTTTTTTGTGCAGTAACTTAAAAAAATTTTGTCAGATTCTAGTGCGTCCCTTTCTTATTAAATCAAATTTGTATAAAATAAATAATGCCTGTTTTTTGTATTAAAATAAAATAATAATTGCAAGATATATAAGTGGAAGCAATAACGACTTAAGAGACTATTAATGAGGGAGAACGAGACAGCATTATATGCGAGCGTAAACGAGGTCTACTTTGACGTCAATGCACTAAACATTTTCTGATTGGTAGGGGCGGGCATAATCCAACCGTATGTATAATAACCGTGGTTCCCGTCTGACTATTGGAATAACGGACGCGAAATTTAAAGCGCAGATTATTATGAATTTGTGTGATGTGTAAAATATTTAAAACGTACCTAAAAATAATAAAAATGTTTGACCAGAAATAATATATGTATGTAAATTGTTTTGCATTTACCTGGTAGGATAAAAGCCCATATTATAGAAAAGACTTTGGGAATACCTGATATAACTGTATACATTAATGATATTAATAAATAAATTAAATAATTTGGCCAAAAAGTTAAATAAAAGTGATATTTTCTGAATAATCGTCTTACTGATACAATTACGTAAAAAGTCAAAAATCAATTACAGTATTCAACCGCATACGAAAAGCAATGCCTATACAGCCTTGTAAACAAATCTTCGGAAGTGCCTGATAAAATAATATTTTCTAAATATTTTATTTACTGATAAAATGATATTTAAATATAATAGTCAATTTTCGTATTCAATCGCATAAAAAATGTCCATCCATATAAACCCTTATAAGAAATTCTTCGAAATAACCATATATATCCCAAAACGGTTGCATTTCATATAAAACCAGATTAAAATAAATCCGTAAAAGTCGGTAATAAAACGGATAAGTCATTCAGCTGTATTAAACCTGGTAGAAATTGTATAATTCTACGGTGCATCTGGTAGAACCCTATAAATACCTGATTTAAAATCTGTCAAGTTTAATCGGGTTGAACTAAACATTTTCAGTAGGGGTTCTAGGGAGTGTCATACCCCAAACTATGTCCACAACTTTTTTAATACACAGTCTCTACCTATGAAATATATCGCAAAACACTCACTGAGACCTGTTGATTGAATGTCTATTACATTTGAAGTTCAGCAAATATTTTGTGTGAATTTTACTGGTGAAGCTACGCTTCTCAAGTCACCTGCGCATAAAATGTCCAGAAAAACTACTAAATGTCCACGTAGTTTAAAAGCTGCTACACACTACATTTGGTCAAGGTTTGTACCTTTAAAGTTCTCAAAAAAATTATAGGGGAATGGTAGCTCAGTTGGTTAAAGCGTCTGGCTAGCAAACTGAGTTGCCGAGCGAAGTGGGTTCGATACCCACAAGGCGAAACAATTTTTCATTAAAAAAATTGCCCCAAGAGTGGTTCGGAGTCCACATTAAACTGTAGGGCCTCGTCTCTCTTTACCTAGCACAAGATCCTTGAGATCTTCCAAGGGGTTACTTCGGTAACTTGAGAGGCGGTTAAGAAAACATTTTAAGAGAAACATTTTAAGTTTTCTTAAATTACTAACTCACTTTTTGTAAAGTTCATAATAACACTCAAATGTCAAAATTTCTAATTTTTTTAACAAGTTTTTTCCAAATATTTTTCTTCAAACCAGGCCTGTGGCCTGTTTTTTACTTTTAATAGTGTTCATTCACTTAGTTTAATGGATTGTGTTATTTACAAAAGGTATTTATTCGAGTAATTTGTAATAATAATATTTGTTTCAGATCTACCGTTTCTCTGCGGTGGCAAGAAAGGGCTTGGATCTTTATTTCACTAATTGAGCTGAATTTCCATATCCAGAAGCAGCGTATGAGTACTTCAATGGAGTTTATATCTAGTTTTTCCCATTTTGGGTTTTCACTACCCCTGTGGGATGTGATTTATAAAGTACTTAGTCACATTTTATTATAATTATTCTATTTTACATAAATTTTTAAGGTGCATTTAGTTTTGTTTTACCCATTTGCAACGTTATTCATTTTTAAAGTTTTATATTGAACATGTAAGTAGGAATGACCTCCTGAAAATCTTGTAAGGTAAAAGAAAATGTAAAATTTTGATTTTTAATAAGACATTTGTGGTATTTTGTACCAGTATATGTTTTTCCTTTAGGATGTAATTTTGTTGCTTGAATTGATACTGTATTACTGTGTAAATACCATTATATATATATATATATATATATATATATATATATATATATATATGAAAAATACTAGGTTCTCGGGTTGAACCGCGTCTGAGATTGTTAATGTCTCGACGTTTCGGCTCCCGTTTTGGAGCCATTTTCAAGAGAAAAAGTGAGTCAAGTAAAAATTGTCAAAGAAAATAATGCTAGGAGTTCGTGGAACTGGTTCGATTCCGGGGTCTCAATCTGCCTACTCCCCAGATCTCACCGCGATCCGTCTCTAAGGCCTCAACCTGCCTACTCCCTAGAGCGAACTCTAGTAGGAGTAGGCAGGTTGAGGCCTTAGAGACGGATCGCGGTGAGATCTGGGGAGTAGGTAGATTGAGACCCCGGAATCGAACCAGTTCCACGAACTCCTAGCATTATTTTCTTTGACAATTTTTACTTGACTCACTTTTTCTCTTGAAAATGGCTCCAAAACGGGAGCCGAAACGTCGAGACATTAACAATCTCAGACGCGGTTCAACCCGAGAACCTAGTATTTTTCATACCAACGACCGCGGAAGCTTCTCGGAACATATATATATATATATATATATATATGTTCCGAGAAGCTTCCGCGGTCGTTGGTATGAAAAATACTAGGTTCTAGTATTTTTCATATATATATATATATATTGTTTAGTGTTTGACTTATAATGACATGTTTGTGTTTTATGATAGTGAATAATAAACAAGTTATTAAATAAATTGACAGTTTAAAATTAGATTTTAGTAATTAAAAATTTGCAATACCTATAAGGCTGGTTGACTAGCTATGCCAACCGTGCAAAAACCTCGTCTACTTCGTCTAATGGGCGCCAGATACCACTAGGCATCAATTTATTAAAAAAACCACAAACTCAATTCTAGTCAATACTCTACACTGTGAAACCGGCTATGATTTCTCTCTCAGGGTTGATAGCGAGTTCAAATTAAACTTACCAAAATGAAACTCGGACTTGAGATAACAATTATTATTTAAATGATGGTTAAATAAGCATAAATGTGGTCTACAATACAGAAAACTTAAAATTAATAATGGCCTTTTATCTTTATTCAAAGTTTTTTAAATATAGCTATATTTTTACCTTTATGACGATAACCGGCCGGCCGTTGTTTGACGCGTTGCAGAAATCTTCTACCGTGAAACCTTGAATTCCCTGACAAACAGTCCATCCAAATCTCTTTATCAAACTTCAGACACAGCTGCACCTAGCACCTTTAGGATGACGCTTGAACTGTATTCAAAAGTGATGATTTCCTCTGCTTATATGCGGAGCACTGTTTACTCACACCAAACAAATTGAAATATCTTTTCGCGATACAGGATACAATCCTTTTATTCGCTTCGTAATACCATTTACAATATTACAATACCAATTTTAATAATTATATTAGAAAATATTGGTCAAGAACTACTTTTATCTAATCATTTACCAAATTATTCATTATTTTCTTATTTTTTTCTCATACTCGTCAAAAAACTTTTTGACACCCGTTGACATCTCCTATCCTGATTTTTTTTTCATTAATTTATTGTAATTTTATATTACCAAAACCTTCAAATAGTTTTACAAATTGTCCTTATAATTAACACTTGACATTTAACCATCCATTTAAATCTGTTAAACACCATTTTTAACTAATATTAACAATATTTTAACTCCAAACAAGTTGTAGAATAATTTAAAAAAAAACAATATTTGTAAATTTCTAGGAGGATCATCTAAAACATCTGTCTCTCCCATTATTAATAGAAAGCATTCTTAACTACACTTTATTATAAAGTGTTCATTGAACATTTTACTTAAAACATGTTGCTTGTAAATAACGTCCTTCCGAATACCAATAGCTTATCGTCGCACTACAAACATTTCTTATGCTACAATGTTGTATTATTTTAACAATTGATCGGGTGGTATTGTCATCTCAAGTACCTACTTTCATTTAATCTAAGCCACGTTTACTGAATATAATAACAAGCTTTCGGCTTGCTGAGAGTATTGAAAAGTGTTGAAAACTAACACACGGTCTTCTGAATTTAATTGGAAAATCTGTAACTCATTAGACTCAGTTTAGGATGTTTGTGAAAGTTTCTTAGCATAAAACCTTAACTAAACAGTTAGAATGTGGATATCACAACAGCACCACCCCACCCCACCCCCCAACTATTATAATTTTATAACTAGTGTAAAATTTTGTTGTTGTTAATATGATGTGATATGCACATACTAATATTGTTTGGTTTGTTTAACCTGTAACATAGGGATATAACAGTTCAACATGAAACCTCCCTCTTGTACATTTACCGTCTGTAGTTTGTAATTCATATGTGTTTTCGTTTATTATCTTTTGTACCACGTATGGGCCTTCATATGGATACAAAAGTTTTGCACAAATTTTCTTGTCCTTGTCTGTGATTCTCAGCCTTTTGATAATTACCAAATCCCCAATGTTGTACGTTGTGTGTTTTGTGATGTTTTTGTTCGCTCGTCTTATATACTTGTCTGCATTGTCTTTCAGTCGTTTTCGTACCTTATCACGTATTATTTGTAAGTCCTTTGTTTCTTGTGTCCATGGTCTTTCTGGTGGTTTTCCAGACATGATCGTGATAGGTGCTATTTGAGTTACCGTACTAGGAACATTGTTAATATAATTTTCAATAGTTTTTAAGTGATTTGCCCAATCAGTGTGTTTTTCCACTGTGGCTATTCGTAGGAATTTAAGTACCTCCTGGATATATCTTTCTGTGGGGTTGGCTTTAGGGTGTCTAATAGTTGTAAATATTACCTGAACATTTTTATTTTTCCAATGGTCAATAAATTTTTGATTATTAAAATACGTAGCATTATCTGCTAATATTTTGAGTGGAGTTCCAAGCGTCTTGCAGTAATTATTCAATATGGTTGTTGTGGTTTTTGTATTGCATCTTTTAGTTGGACAAATTTTAATAAATTTTGAAAATAAATCTGAAACAACAAAAATATGCCTATAACCCTCACTTGTGGCTACCAAGTTACTTATGTAATCTATAGCAATAATTTCAAAAGGTTCAGAAGTAATGATTGATTTAATTTTGTTTTTATTTGTGTGATTCTTGAATTTTCCCATGCAACAATCATGACATTTGGAAACGACTTGTTTAGCTATATTTAAATCTTTTTCTGTGTAAAATGATTCTCGAAAAATCATCCAAGTCTTTCGTACCCCAATATGTCCATACCTGTAATGTAAGTCTAGTAGAATCATACTTGCAAGTTCTGTATCGATTACGTAGTTGTCCTGGTTTGCAATGGTTTTAATTATGAAATTGTCTTTTATTGAGTAGCCCTTGTACGTCTGTCTGTTATATAGTATGTCCCGTAATGTCATCAGATTTTGTTGGCTGTTTAATATGTGTATTTCTGTGTACAAATTTTCGTGTTGTGATAATGTGTTTAAAGCTACTGTGAAAGTGTCTGCCTTGTCTGTGTTTACGCGTCGATTTCGTGTGAGGGCGTCTGCCGTGATGTTTTCTTTACCCGGACGGTGTTTTATTGTAAATGAGAATTCCTGAATGAGTAGAGACCATCTATAAATTCGACCGTTATTGAATTTATTCTTCATTAAAAAACATAATGCTGAATGATCAGTTTCTAGAGTAAAATGAGATGCAGTGAGAAAAAATTTAAATTTGTTTAACGCATAAACCACTGCACTCATCTCCTTTTCACTGACAGAATATCTGACTTCATGCGGTTTTAAAATTCTAGAAATAAAATATATGGGAGTCTCTACTTTCCCCTGTACTTGGGTCAATTCTGCAGAGATAATGTTGTCTGATGTGTCTGTTCGTAATGTAAATGGTAATGTAAAATCTGGGCTATATAATAATAAGTCTTTGTGAAAATTGTCCTTTAATGTCTGAAAAGCATCGTCACGTCTTTGATTCCAGTCCCATCTTATGCCCTTTCTTAATAACTCGATTAATGGTATTTCAAGTTCTGATAATTTAGGTACAAATTTCTTGTAGTAGTTAAGTTTCCCCAAAAATCCCCTTAAAGTCCTTAAATTTGTCGGAGTTGGATAATTTTTAATTTCATCAATTCTGACTGTCCCTATACTAATACCATTTTGATCAATTTTATAACCTAAATATCTCACCGATTGTTGATAAAATTCACATTTCTCTAGATTCAATTTTAAACCTGACACATCAAGTGCATCCAATATCGTGTCCAAATGGTCATAATGTTCTTCTATGTTATCAGAGAACACCAAAATGTCGTCAATATAATGTAAACAGAAAGATTCATACTTGTCCAGAATAGCTTGCATTGCTCGAACGAGAGCTGAGGATGCAGACTGCAATCCGAAGGGAACCACCTTGAACCGATATATGTGCCCATCTATGCTAAAACCAGTATACCTGTGGGACTCTGGGTGTAACGGAATTAACCAAAACGAATTTTTCAAATCTAATTTTGAATATATAGTATTTTTACCAATTCTTGCTAGCATTGACTCTATTGTTTGTGGTGCATCAAATTGTGATTTCGTGATTTGATTAAGTAAACGTGCATCTAGGCACAACCTTATTGTATTATTATTTTTTTAACAATTACTAACGGATTAATATAGTTCGTTTTAGCAGACTCGATAATATTATCATTTAACATATTTTGTATTTCAGTTTTAACTTGTTCTCTATATTTGAACGGAATAGGGTACGTTTTGCATTTAAACGATTTTGTATCGTCTACATTCAATTGATGCACATATCCAGTAGCAATTCTAGGTTCAAAGTTTATAAGTGAATTGTATTTTTGTACCAAATCTTCTATGATTTGTTTATATTTAGAGGGGCATTTTATTATCTCAATTTTTGACGTAAAATAATTATTTATAACATATATGGTTGTGCCCACTATATGCATATCGGATCGTTCACCGTTTATTATATTACTTTTTAAGTCATACATTTTAATAATAGGTACAGTATTACCTTTTAAACATAAAGTTTTATCTCCAAGATCAACCTTGGCTAATAAACTAGACAATATGTCCTCCCCTAATATAACATCCCATTTCATGTTGGGTACAATTACAAAACCACCCTCAAATTTATTCTTTTCTACGTTAAATTCCGTATGCAAAACCCTGTTACACTCGGCAAATTTCTTGCCATTTGCGTCAATCAATTTTATTTTAGAAATCCTAATCATTTTTTGTTCAAAATTACTTTTAAATTTAGTTGTAATATTTTCATTTAATAAGCTTATCTCTGCCCCAGTGTCTACTAATGCATTTAAATTAATTCCTTGTAGTTTTATTTTAATGATTGGTAATTGACATAATTTTTCTCCTTCAATCAGTACGTTGTCATTGTCCGTGTTGATAAATTCGCGCATATGTTCGTAGGTAGTATTTAAAATTTCCTTATTCAAAAATCCTGATAGTCAGTCCTGTATGTATGTATCTGTGCGTCTGTTTGTATCTCATGCATTTCTTTCTCTTCGTTTTGTGAATTTTTTGTATTTGAGTTCTGGTGTTGTGCGTTTGTGTTTGGACTTGAGCGTACGTGTAATTATCTTTATCTCCTTGTTGAGTGTTATGAATGTTTCTGTTATCATTGCGTTTATCTTCCCAGTTAACTTGACGTTTTCGTTGTTCCTGTGTATAACTTGTGTTATTGTAATCTTGTGTAGTGTGTCCTTCGTTGTAGTTATTATTTCCCTTGTAATTATAGTTTTGTTTATTTTGTTTATCATTTTGTCGATTGTTGCTGTAATAATTATTGTTATACTTGTTTTGATTATTGTGATTTTTGTTCTCGCTAAGGTTTTGTCCGTTATTATTTCTATTGTTGTCATTTGTTCGTTCGTCGTCGCGTGGCCCTGATCTTCTCTTTTCAAAATTGTAGTCATCTATGGCGCATACGTATTCAATTAGTCCGTCTAACGTATTTATCCGTTGGGTGATAATAACGTTATGTATATCGTCATCGAAATGTCTTGCCAAATACCTAACCATCTCACCTTCTGTAAACTTTGGCTCTAAGTACTTAATATTATAAATTTTCCTCATCACATATCGTTCACGTGACAATCCAAGATATTTGTTATACTTCCCGTTAAATAAACCTTGTCTAACCTTTTGCTGGTTGTATTCCCCCCAATATTGTTTAAGTAATAGTTCCTCAAATTGTTGATACGTTTCGAACCTATCTTCAATCATCTGGAACCACATTTCAGCGTCCCCTTTCAGTTTATTTTGTATAACTTCTTTTAAGATTTGTATACTTTGAGTCGTGTCTACATGTTGTTTAAGTCTGGCTATAAATATCTTTGGGTGCATTGAATTACTTCCGTTAAAGTAAAATTCTGTGTACGTCATTGTTTTTATGTGTGTGTATGTAGTGTGAGTCGTCCTTGGTAGGTCACTGATTAGTCTTGCGTTCTGGGCAATTTTACTTTCCTGTTCTTTTATTCGCTTATCTTGCTCAGATAACTGTTCATTTATCACTTCCAAACCTTGCCCTACTAACGTTTGAACGTCTCCATGTATCTCACTCCTCATTTCTTCTCGTATTGTCTGTATTCTTGTGTCAATCTCTTTCCCTACTTCTGTCTGTATTCTTTCCAACGCCGCTTCATACCTGTGCATTTGTTCCTTTACTCCATTTATGTTCTCTTCCAAACTCCTGTTCATATCTCGTTTGTTTTCGTTCAATTTATTGTTCAATTCTGACCTCATTTCTTGCTGATTCTTTTTCATTTCGCTGTGGTTTTTTGTTATCATGTCCATTAATTTCGCAAACATATCTGTGTCTCGGGTTGGATTTGTCGGTTGTCTTGTGTCCCCTGATTGTTGTGTTATGTCTGTCTGTGTTACAATTTGTTCAATATTATCTCCCAACTCTTGTGACGTACCTTGCATTGGTTGTTCACCCTCCATGATCTTACCTGATCTTAGTTTCATGTACTACCTATTGTATGTTTGAAATTTCCTTTCTGTTTCTATTATTTGTTTGTTTAAACCTTCAAAATCTTGCTCTATTTATTTATAATTAATTTGGCCCCACGTTGGGCGCCAAATATGTTTAGTGTTTGACTTATAATGACATGTTTGTGTTTTATGATAGTGAATAATAAACAAGTTATTAAATAAATTGACAGTTTAAAATTAGATTTTAGTAATTAAAAATTTGCAATACCTATAAGGCTGGTTGACTAGCTATGCCAACCGTGCAAAAACCTCGTCTACTTCGTCTAATGGGCGCTAGATACCACTAGGCATCAATTTATTAAAAAAACCACAAACTCAATTCTAGTCAATACTCTACACTGTGAAACCGGCTATGATTTCTCTCTCAGGGTTGATAGCGAGCTCAAATTAAACTTACCAAAATGAAACTCGGACTTGAGATAACAATTATTATTTAAATGATGGTTAAATAATCATAAATGTGGTCTACAATACAGAAAACTTAAAATTAATAATGGCCTTTTATCTTTATTCAAAGTTTTTTAAATATAGCTATATTTTTACCTTTATGACGATAACTGGCCGGCCGTTGTTTGACGCGTTGCAGAAATCTTCTACCGTGAAACCTTGAATTCCCTGACAAACAGTCCATCCAAATCTCTTTATCAAACTTCAGACACAGCTGCACCTTGCACCTTTAGGATGACGCTTGAACTGTATTCAAAAGTGATGATTTCCTCTGCTTATATGCGGAGCACTGTTTACTCACACCAAACAAATTGAAATATCTTTTCGCGATACAGGATACAATCCTTTTATTCACTTTGTAATACCATTTACAATATTACAATACCAATTTTAATAATTATATTAGAAAATATTGGTCAAGAACTACTTTTATCTAATCATTTACCAAATTATTCATTATTTTCTTATTTTTTTCTCATACTCGTCAAAAAACTTTTTGACACCCGTTGACATCTCCTATCCTGATTTTTTTTTCATTAATTTATTGTAATTTTATATGACCAAAACCTTCAAATAGTTTTACAAATTTTCCTTATATTTAACACTTGACATTTAACCATCCATTTAAATCTGTTAAACACCTTTTTTAACTAATATTAACAATATTTTAACTCCAAACAAGTTGTAGAATAATTTAAAAAAAAAACAATATTTGTAAATTTCTAGGAGGATCATCTAAAACATCTGTCTCTCCCATTATTAATAGAAAGCATTCTTAACTACACTTTATTATAAAGTGTTCATTGAACATTTTACTTAAAACATGTTGCTTGTAAATAACGTCCTTCCGAATACCAATAGCTTATCGTCGCACTACAAACATTTCTTATGCTACAATGTTGTATTATTTTAACAATTGATCGGGTGGTATTGTCATCTCAAGTACCTACTTTCATTTAATCTAAGCTACGTTTACTGAATATAATAACAAGCTTTCGGCTTGCTGAGAGTATTGAAAAGTGTTGAAAACTAACACACGGTCTTCTGAATTTAATTGGAAAATCTGTAACTCATTAGACTCAGTTTAGGATGTTTGTGAAAGTTTCTTAGCATAAAACCTTAACTAAACAGTTAGAATGTGGATATCACAACAATATATATATAGAGTTAGTTAGTTAGTTAGAAAACAAATTCAAGTCAAATAGAGAGTTGTATGCATGTCTTCGTTTATTTGTTCTATTTGATAAAATACCGAAGTATTTTATTGAAGACAGATATTTTCAATAATTACATGCAATTTTTATATTTCAGCAATTAAAAACAGTTAAGAGATATTTATACCATTAACTTAATCATGATTAGAATCAGTTATGTTATTTTCATCCACTTAGTTAATGTTCTACTAATTATCAAAATGTGTAACATGTCGAACTGTTTAAGCATTTATTATGTTCATTTTAATTTTAATTTAATTTGTGCGGGAAGGTGATAAAACTCGAAAAAATTCAATACCACGTGATGAGAATCATTTCGTTTTATCAAATTGATGTCAAGAAAGATTCAAGTTAGTATCGGCGATTTTATTTATTTGCGGAAAATATAATGACAGTGTGGAAACATGAAAATTAGAGATTGCTAGGGGACACGGAAAAAATAACGAAATAAGAAAATTACGAAAATCGTTTGATTTGAAAATGTTTAGAGAAAGCAAGTATTAGAAGATACGAAAGAAAATATACTGTTGTTGGTGAAAGTAAAGTATAGTAAGAAAAAGGAAGACAACCAGTAAATAATTTGAAGCAAAGTACAAGAAAATCATTTTTTTCAAAATTGTGACAAGTTGGAGAAAGAAAGAAATTATTTTAAGGTGCTGAAGACGATTCTTAGTGGAACCGATATATCACTTGAATTGTGTAGGAGCTTAGCAGATTGCAGCTATATCGAAATAAGTGATACTCTGCGGTTGAAGGTTTTAATTGAGCTACGTGGGCTAAAAGGTCGTAATAAACTTCACATAAATTTCTTGTATGTATTTTAATAGTTTTGAGAATAATTTAAAATATTTTAAATTGAAAGTTTCGATCCATAATGTATTTTTATAAACAAATTTTATTTTAAATCAATGATTGTTCAAATTATTTTATTTTTATTATCGTATTTATATTTTAGTTAGACAGGGAATTATATTTATGTTTATGTGTATCGCATATTTTGTTCTAGCAATACACTGTTCAATTTGATTTGAATTTGTTTCATTGCTTTATATTTGTATAGCTGTGTTTTTCCCTTCAACGATTCCGAACTTACGACTTTGAGATCTAAATTAGAAATTTTATTCTGTGATATTTAACCGACCTCCAGTCGGGATATTAAAGCAATAGATATATAGTTATTATTAATTGCAATAAAATATAATAAATATTTTCCCATCACATATTTATGTGTAATATAACTTTAACAAAATAGAATAGTATAATTTGTAATGTATAACGTAGATCGGAAAAAATTCATTAATTATTAATTTTTATCTAGCCTTTCCGAAAATTAATCATCACTTTCCAATCAAATTGGTAACAACCTGGTTAAATGAATTGTTTCGAAAGGAGATCGTATTTCCAGGAACATCTCCATTTTACTCCTTGTTAAGCTAGGTTTAATTAGACCACTAGCTGTTACCTACATAAATTTATATGAATTTAGCTGCATGCTGCAGAGCAGACTTTTTACTTTAGATATTAGGATTCCGTAACATATCTTACGGTCGTTAACTAGAGAAATCGCATTTGACCTTTATGATAACAAAAGGGATATAATTTCATTACGTCCGTTTCAAATATCTCTAGTTGCAGAAAATCAGGATATTATATCTATAGTATGTATACAGGACGGTAACAACTTAAGGCAAGTTCTCTGTAAATAAGTGTTGTTAACAAAATATTTACAAAAGGAGGTTCCAATTAGGTCGCCACATTTGTTTTCTTTTTTGGTCTTTTAGTCATTACTCTTAACTAGCTTAATCGATGCAGTTTAACATGAGTAGATTTCTTAATATTCTAAAATTTGGCGATACCGCTAGTGAAAACTTAGTTTTCAGTATATAGGTGCACCGTAGTCGGAAAACAAAATTTTAAGAGGCATAAGTCATTTTCAGTGCGTCGTAAAATGAGATATTTGATTTTTATTGTCTTTTATAATATAAAAAAATATTGTGTAGGAAGAATTGCGGGAGTAAGTCCTTAATATGATGGTAGAATTGCATAGCCCTTACGTAGAATAGGTTACAAACTGTTCGTGTTGCGTACCGTCAACAGTAAATTATTAGTTTGTTACAATATAATTAAAAGTAATAATGATGATCATGATCGACATTGAGAATTTTAAATGTCTTACAAATATTTTTTTTAATACATCATTTTATTTATTAAGCACATATTTGAACTATACCTTAAACTCCAAAATATATTATATTCAGTTTGGCTTTTACTTAGTTTAATATTAAAACATAATATTTTTAGTCGCAAATTCTATAAAATGTTTATTTTACTATAGGGAACGTAACCCTACTGCAACCAACAGCTACTCTCCGGGCTATGTGCCCGCCCGAGTGCTGAATTACAAGTTACAACCCTGGCGCGTTAAGTGTAATAATTGCATATTACCATCAAAACGCTAATGCTTCGATTGCAACAAAAACCAGCCGAAAGATTGATCCTATTAAAAAGAACTCTCGTGCCAGTCGTCTCACATCACTTGCAGACTGCAGTTTCGAGCCGTTGGCTCTCGTCAGTGCAAAGTAGGCATGTCACTACCGACATGAGGATCCCTTGACTATTTGGTACATTTCGGTGTCTTTAGGACAGCGACATGTAAAATAGTCAGCAGGTACCATCTAGCGGTCCAGTGTCTGTTGCAATCGAAAAATAAATAGCCTGACTGGGTTTAGCATACATAGTTTGGTATTCTTTGAAATAAAATATAACGAACTAAATTTGTATAGTTGTCTATACTTTGACTTCCTCTAAACGTGTATATTTTTGTGTCATGCTGTATATCACAGAACGTGATAACCTTAATTTTAGGATGGTTCTTGTTTTCAGACAAGAATTGTTTGATATGTGGTGTCAAATAGTAATATTCGTAATTTAAATTCAAACAATTTTTGCGCATATGTTACTATAGGAATTCGCAGCCATTATTGAAATAATCAACGAAACTGAAACATGGGCAAGCAAAAAACAGGTTTTATTTAAACAAAATTATAATAAACTTACAACTGACTGCACTAACTACGGCCTATAATAAATTATTATTAAGGCATTATTTCTAACATAAATCTGTTATTTCTCGAAAAGATCTTTCTTGATTAATTCGTTTTTGTGGTCATTACCTAATATTTGGGTACTCCAAGAAATGTATTGATAGGTATTGTTTTCAAAAATCCTATAACCAGTCCTTGGTTAGTTCCCGAAGAGAAAACATTCGTTGATTAAATGAAATTGTGTATCTGTGGAATGAAGTGGCATTTATCTAACTTCACTTAATAATTCTATCTTCGTATTTATCTGCCGCGTATATTTTACATAGTAATATGCGAATAAAATGATTAAAACTGATTCTAATCTGCTCCCGAAACGCACGTCAAATGTTTAAGCGAGGTGTTCATAAATTGTCACTGTTTTGAAATCCGATAATGATATATCGAGGTTTCTCAAGACTGCTAGCGACTTTAATAGTCCATATGTCAGTAGCTGTATCACGTAAAGTAGGTAGTTCATATAAATCCACATACGATAAGCCATCTGAATTGTATTATTATTACCGCTCTTATTAATTCAGTTTAATATGGTAAGTCATTGTCTATCTTCAGGTACAATGTCTAATCTTCCACTCAATTTTACTAATATCTAGCTCTAGCTCTGCACCAACTTCACCTATATAACAATCTTTAAAGGATCGGGCTATGATTAGAATTAATTCTAGCTTTGCATTTAAAATACCGTTGGTGTAATCTTCTGCAAAACCCATGAGGTATTTAAGAGGAAGTTTACCACTGAACACGTGATTGGTAGCATCTAAAATGTCCTGCTTGTGGGATGAGACCACAATCTGTAGTTAGTGGCGATCTTAGATGTGATTCTCTATATGATACCATAGCTTTCATTGCTGTAGTGATTTCAGGTTCTCTAATGACGGCCACTTGCTGTCCACCCATTTCATATCTTATCTCATCAAATAGAAAAACTAGTGCATTACTAGATAAGTAACACCGTTTTGTAGCACCGTTAGGTGTAAATTTTCCTTCTATATAAATGTAACTCTCTGTAGTGTCGAGTATGAAATCTTGAAAATTGATAGGGATGTGTATTTCATCAGACTTTTGTAATGTTGCGAACCATATGGTTCATATGTATGCTCATGTAAGCTAACAATTGGCTGCTTGACTGGTGGACACAGGTTCGTCAAACACTCCAAGTTTTTCACTAGATGTAATAAGTACCATTGTTAATTTTTCTCGAACGAATTGGGAAAATGTATGATCTTCAACTCTGGGTTTATAATACTCTTCTCACCTCGAAAATTAATTAAATCAACTTGTCATCCAATAGGCTTAGTGTGATATTATCGATATACTGACGCCCTTCAGGTCTGACAGGCAAATATATAATGTTGGCCGGCTCCCTAGTAAGTTTGTAACCGGGTTTAGCATATATGCCAAATTCGAATAGGGTATGGGAATTAGGGCTCCAGAAATAATGTTACAATCCACCCGTATCATTCGTACTTTCATAATATCAACAGAGAGTGATGCTTCATGCCTATTGTTTGAATGTAAATATATTGATTCAAATCCTAATAGACTTCTAAAAGAATTTGGTTGTGTAAAATCAATTCTATATTTTTACCAAATTTCACACTTTAGTATATTATTGTTGGCTCGTAGTTAGTATAACTTTTCTTTTTCGTCTTCTTTTTTATCATTCGGCATTGCTTTTAATATTGCATGATACTTTTCATCAATTCCATTCATACATATGGAAAACTGTGAGGACCACTTTCGATCCAGTTTTATAACAACATCGATTATTCGTCTCGTCTACATTGAATATGGAGTTGTAAGAATAGAATCCCGTTAATCCTATTCCATATCGACTACTAATGTTTAATTGAATTGGAGGATAAAATTGTGCGCTGAGTATAATTGAATGACCCGATAGTGTAAAAGAGTGCGACAATAATTGACGTCATTTGGGCGTTGTTGCGTGAATTTATTGCCCCCTCCTGATGGGTGAAGGTTATTATGGTGCAAACAATGCAAAACATCCTTCCCGCATCTTATAATGTAATCAAACCATAAGATAAGATACCCTTGGAGTAGATAAATCTAAAAGAGTACTCGAATGCACTGCAATATATCACTAAAAAATAACCAATGCTCCTTTTCGTAATATAAGAAATAAACTAAAAACCATATATTCAGTAAGAAAAATCTCTATACATAAGACAGGCAGGTAAAATAATTTTTATCGCAAATGTAAATTGGAATAAAAGTATTTAGGTCTATAATTAAGAATGGGTAATAAAGTGAATGTTTGTTGTCTCGTTATAATAAAAAATACGAAGATACTGTAATTGTGTAATAGGATAATGCAATAATTCTTTATAAATGCCTATATATGAATGGGCATGGAACGTCGGACAGGCAGACAGGTGGACGGACCATAAATTACCACGCCATTACCCCAAAACGTAACCTTGATCCTGTTAAAGAACACGCCAAAACCCTCGATAAACTTTTCGAAGCTGTAACAAAATCCGATATTATATTTTAAATTATATTTTCGCTCTACGGAGTGTTTTTTTTGCAAAAATTTCAGAAACTCATCAAGGAGTGTAATTTTAGAAAGTGTAGTAAATGTCAATGCACGGGGACGTAATGTCGCCCAGACCACCAAAATTTAGAATGTGTAACTAAAATCGACTTTAATTTAGGAAACTTCAAAATTAAAAACCCTTTTACGAACCCACGTTGTGCAGTACTGCAACTCATGCGTTGTGTTAAATATGAGGGCAAGTTAATCTAGTCTCTAGTCAAAGTATTTCGAGAGTTTTAGCGAAAATAGCCTTTAGCGACAAAGGTGCCCTATCATTTTCTAGCAGTCGATATTGACGGGAAAATGATGGGTTTTAACGGGATTTGCCCTAAACCGGTTCCTCAGTGATTCGGTGTCAGTATCTTTACCATATACTCATATGTGCATGGGACCGCCTTACCTGAACGTATGACTTTATAATTGCTACAATATAATTCAATGTCGTTGCGATTCAAGCATTTTTAAGCTCTGAAGAGCGAACCAAATTAATACGTAAACAGACAGGAAAGCAAAAGCCCACCAAAAAATTATAAACATTGAACTTTTTACTGAATCTTTTTGTGTAATCGTTAGCTATAAACCGCATATTGGACGGTAGTTGGTACATTATAAGTCGTTCTGTTCCTCACCATGTGTTGTACACAAGCCAGACTATAGTTTGTCAATACATTTTTCTTGAACGTTTTTGTAAAATATGATTTTTTAAAGAGATTTAATATACATTTTTTGAACTATATATTGTCTTTTTCTTGTGTTTTCAAAATTCCTTTTCAGGTTTAATTTTAAGAAAGTGTTAGTACTTGCTGTGTTAGATTTATAGTGTTACGACGTCCAGTTGGTACCATCAGTGAAGCAGTTAAGCATAAACGAACAGTAAGTATAGATTTTGTATTATTCTCCATCTGAAACAGTCGTTTTGAACCCTTTTTGTGAACGTTTAATGTTCATTTTTAGAAAATATAATAGAAGTCCTTCAGACTTGAAAAGATGGATCGTTCACAATCCCTTTGACTTGGACCCTTTGACCTCTGCTTGCGTCGCCCCCACCACTCTAATTACCACCCGCCACTCTAATTGCCTCCCGCCATTCTAATTACCTCCCAGTACTCTAATTGCCCAGCACCACACAAATTTCCCCACCACTTTATCCTTTGACTTTGACCCTGTGCGTTACTTCCATCACTCTAATTACTTCCCACCACTTTTCTAATTAACTCTCACCTCTAATCTGATCACTGATCATGATCATAAACCGAACCGCGCTCTGAGCGTCTGTCATTTCCATACTACGCACAAGAATACAGCAGAGGCCACAGATAATTACGGAACACGTTTCCCAGGATGAACCAAACAAACCCCCAAAACCTCTGTAAGTTATTTATTATTTATTTAGTGTATAGTATTATAATATAGTACACAACTAATACAGCAAAAAGAAGAATGTTAAAAATATTAGAATTGTATAAAATATAACTTTTGTTCACAAACATGCATCTAAGTTTTTAATATAGTCAATAGCACTTTCAGTTGCCACCAGGAAGTTGTTGAAACTGCCCCCATATGCTCTAATACTACACATTCTTCCTTAATATGTCTAATAGTCTGCCGCCGTGCAGCACAGTCGCATGTTGGGGAGGGCAGTTTACCTCATTTTTGAAGGGTGTCACTGTAAGTTTAAGTAAGAACTTGAATTTACAGCAGTTTTAAAAAGCTAAAACGTAGCGGAAGGAAAAATCTAAGAACTTATGACAACACAGCTTTAGTACGACAAACGGTCAATAATAATCCCCATAGATCCTTACGGCAGATAGAAATACGATGTAATATTTCTAAAACTCCTTGCCAGAGAATATTAAAACAAGACAAATATTTCCCGGAGAATGGATTTTTTATCGTAATTTACTGAGAGGACGAGGAGGGAGACAATCTGTTAAATAATATTATGTGGAGCGACGAGAGCAGGTTTCACAATAGTGGTAGTATCCAAACGTAACTGTAGATACTAATCACAGGAAAATCCTCGATGGATGAGACAAATAAGAAACCAAGCGATCGTTGGAGTAAATGTGGAATCGTCAATGGATATATGATAAGACCACATATTTTTCATGGCACGTTAAATAAATGGTCAAAGATATTTAGATTTTTATAAAATTATTTGCCTCATTTATTAAATAACGTTCCAATTGACTTACCTCATATTTAGTTTTAACAAGATGGCGCGCCACCGCATAAGACTCAAATTGTTACAAATTATTTACGTCATACATTTCGAAAAACATGAATTGGTACTAACGGTGTTGTCCGGTAGATCAGTCACCTGACCTAACTCCATTAGACCTTTTTGTGGAGTTATTTGAAAAGTATTATTTAGGAAGGATCCATTGAAGGTATGACTGATCTTTATAACAAAATTTATACTTCCGCAGCAGCGACTAACATTAATGAGATACAATATTTGTGTTCAGAACGATGAAACAATTTTAAACATTGATCTCTCTTTTTAGATTTAATTTCCTTTTGCCTTTTTAAATAATTATTCACTTGTTTAGGATATGTAAAGTAAGAATTAATTTTCAACCTAATTGTTTTATTAACTTTATTAATCTTGCTAAAGTATGGTTACATTTGAAAAAATACTCAAAATAATATTTTCTTTCATAAAATTTTTTCCAGTATTTTAGAAATACAAGGTAAAATGCTGATAATTCTGAGATCAGAGTATTCAACTGGATTGGGAATTTTTGGTAAAGGTAAACCAATAGCCTCTTTCCAGAGTTCTGGATAACAGTTTTTTTTCTATACAGAAATTAATGATATGTGTTAAATAAATATCAATAAATGGGCTGCAGTATTTAAGCATAATGGAAGATATATTATCCATACCATAGGCTAACGTTTTAATTTGAAAAAGTGAATCATGCACCTCCTCTATGGTGGCAAGCTTAAATTCAAATTTGAGTAAATTATCATATAGATTATTTTCATAAAAATTTATTAACTGCCGACAATTTCGATTATCTTGTTGTATAAATGTAGAAAAATAGTTGCTAATATTATTTGGGTTCGAAAGATGCGTAGGTATAAGATTATTAGATTTACTCGTTATATTAAATGCATTTAAAGTAGACCAGATTTTCTTACTGTCGTTGTTCTGACAAAAATTATTTAAATATGCTCGTTTATCTGCCCTAATTGATGATAATGTGATATTACGTAACTGTTTGTAATATTCCCAGTCATTAATTAAGTTTGAATTTTTAAATTTTTTTAAATCTTTGTTTCTTTCTTTCATAAGAAATTTAATATTAGCAGTAAGCCACGGTGCTTTTGGTTTAGAGACTCGAACAGTTTTGAGAGGTGCATGTATGTTAAAAATGTTTGATAAAAAGCTATTAAACATGACAACTTTGTTATTGACATCATTTTCACGAAGTAATTCATGCCAAGGCAGTGCCTGTAAATCCAGCTGGAAACCTTGGTGGTCAAAATTGGAAAAGTCTCTATAAGTTACAGTTTTCTGTTTAAATTTCTTTATTTTTAAATTAAGTTTGCAAAATACCAACCTATGATCTGATACGAGATCAGCATTAATAGTTCCAGCCTCAACCACTAAATCTTTATTGCTGACAAAAATTGAATCAATTAAAGTGCTGGTAGTACTCGTAATTCTAGTAGGTTCGTTGATAACTTGTGCAAAATTAAATGAGTCAAAACAGTTAGAAACTGGATTATTAATATTGAATAGATTTATATTTATATCACCAAGGCACAAAACTTCATCAGGCGTAGGAATGATATAAGATAAAATATTATCTAAATCAGTAATACAATCCATAATATTGCTATGTGGAGGTCTGTAAAAAACACCAATTACAAAAGTCCTGTGAGAATTTTTAAATTTGATCCATAAATGTTCAAGAGAGCCGGAAAAGTTAAAGTCGAAAGATAATACTTGACATGTATACAAATTTTTAACATAAATGGCAACTCCACCCCCTCTGCCTGTTCTATGACATCGAAAGATTGAATATCCTGGTATTGCTATTACATCAGACGCCACATCATTCGACAGCCAAGTTTCAGAGATCCCCCCTAAGTCAAGGTCCATTTCTTGTACTAAATTAGAAAATTCATTAAATCCTGCAAGCAGTGAACGTACATTAAGATGAGCTAACTTCATTTAGCAATAAAAAAGTAATTAACAGAAAAAAATAATAAATTTAAAGAATACAAAACAAAGATAATTTATGGAAAAAAAAAAGAAATAGATTTACTTAAATTTAATATATATACAGCCGCAAACGGTGCAAACTCCATATAATACTTAAACAAAGATAATAATATATAATATGAAGAAGAAAAAAATACCAATTAATAGTATAAAAGTTGTAACGAGGACATTATATAAACACATGTGTAAATGTACATGTTATTCCATTGAAAATTAAACAATAATGTAATTTCAAGTCAAACCGGTAGTTTAAATATTTTTTTTATTATTACCATCTAAATCAGACTGCTTTACCATGAAAAAATCTTTTAAAGGACCTATCGTCTAAAATTTGATTTAAAAAAGTTATGGCAATATTTGTTATTAAAAGAAATTATATTGAAATTTTATTTTATTTTTTTTTATTTATTATTTTTTTGAAAATTGTTCATATCGTAAAAAATTCTAAGAATTGAGGGCCCTTTTACAAGCAGCTATGTTGAAGGTTCCTGGGATCAATTAATGTCACTGCATCTGAACGCCATATATAATGTGTCCAATTCAAAGCGGTATTATAGGTGTAAATGACAATTTCTTTGGGTCAAAAACACATTTTTTTGTATTCTGCTCTTGCTCCACTCAAAAACTGTTTTTAGTATGTTGGACTTCAAAAAAATTATAGAGGGCGTTGGTAACAGCTCAAAAATAAACATCGCATTAGAAGTGCCTTTTCGGTGCGAAATATTAAAAAAATTTATTAGGAAAACTTGCTCTGAATTAAAAAATATGACGCTGAACCAAATTACAGAACTAAATACATTTTTTTTTATTTATAAAATTTTAATGTTTTAAGAAGAACATGCCATAGAAACAAGAATAAAAGTGATCCGTCTTTGCGTCAGAATAATTTATTGTTTGTATTAAAAATGTCCACTTTACAAGAAAAAGTTTATCTAGTATTATGTTATGGCACTGGCGAATCTAGCATGAAAAATATGACTTCAAAGTTTAATGAAAAGTTTCCGAATATCGTCCTACGATAAGTCATGGAGAATTGTGAAAAGGTTCAAGAAAATTGGAAATATAAATAAGCAGACTAGGCGAAAGAAACAGTACAATGAAAATGATGCAGCAACATTATTAACGATGGATTCTCTCAGAGAGAATTCAAAATTATCTTTAAGAAAGCGCGCTAATGATATAGGAATAAGTAAATCGTTATTTTGTAAAATATTCAAAGAAAACAAAATTTTTGCATTCAAATCAAAATTTCGACATAATCTTGAGTACGGTGACGAAGATAAGTGCTATACTTTTGTATGTTAATGGGGAAAAATTCCATCGACATCATTTTTCCTGAAGAAGCAACTTTTGTCACCAATAGTGTTGTGTCTAGTCAGAATTGCCGCTACTGGAGCGAAACAAACCCAAATTTTAGAATTGTTACTCGTAGTCAATATTATAAAAGAGTTAATGTTTGGCGTGCAATATCCTACAATGGTATAATAGGACCATACTTCATTGATGGAAAATTAAATCAGCATAAATGTTTTAAATCTACTGAAAACATTTTTTTATGAATATATGTTAGATAGTGGATTGTAGATTTAACTTTTTAAAAACATTTATTTAGTTTAACACTGGAGTCAACGTTGACTCTATAATAATAACAATAATAATTTTGAAGTGATTTATTCGAACATGAGTTTAAGACTGAGGTTTACAATGGCAGTGGGTAATATTTATAATATCTGGAGAACAAAGAACATTGGATTTGCAATTCAGCATGATAACAGATTACTGAGAAAGAAATGTTAAGCTCAGCTAGCGTGAGCGGTTATTAGAGAAGAGCTGTTACGCAGTTTGTAATGTGATATGTCTGAGAAGGTTAAGCCTGTCTCGGTGATATTATATATCATGGTATATTTCTAATATAACAGCTTCCCCTTATAAAAAAAGTTGGTGTTTTATGCAGCAACTTTTGAAATGAATATAAAATGTATATAAAAGGAATGGTACAATTTGGAAAAATATAAAAGATACAAAAATGTTAAATAGTAAGGTTTAAAATACAGAATATAACCTTAGCGTCTAAAATATGAAATGCAAGCACAATAAGCTTGATTCATAAAATAATATAACATAAAAATGTTAGAGTTAAAATATAGCTTTAGCAAGAAAGCGTAAAATGCAAACATAATAAGTTTGTTGTAAAATGGGATAATATAAAAATATTCCCAGGGTTAAAATATGGCTTTACCGTGAAAGCCTAAAATATAAGCATGATAGGTTTAAATGAAAATGGTATAAAAATGTTAATGCAATTGAAATTAACAAGGGATAAGTAAAATAATGAAATGTAATGATTAAATGAATAAAATATGGTTCACTGAAGAGTCCAGCACTAAAAGTCAGTAAAAGGCACAAAACAGTTCATCTTTATGTAAGTTCTATGTCTTCGGCTTCGTTGTCTTCTCTCCTTAAGGTAGGTCGTCTTCGTGAAGGGAATAGGTTAGCAAATGTCCTGTGGGGTTTGCTAGGCCTAGGTGGAGATGGGGGTGATGCAGAAACATCGATGGCTAGTCTTCGTCTTTTTGTTCTGCACTTACAAAATAGGTACAGAAATAACAGTCCAAATATTAGCACAATGATGAAGTAGGTGAACCAGGATATGTGTTTTGTTACGAATGGTTCGTTGATTAAATCGTCTAGATCTCTGGAATATTGGTCCAATTTGTGTTTGGCAATTTCGAGATCTTCTGTGTTAAGGTTGTTTAATTTTAATGGTTTAAGGTTTGGTGCTCTAATGTTGTTTGGAATTTTGTTGCAGCATTCGAATGGAATTTGGATGGGATGAGTGTCGTCGTTTACGTCGGTTACTTCGTTGGTACTGGCTTGGATTTTTGTGATGCCTATAAAGGCGTAACAATTAGGTTGTAATTTCACTATTGAGTTTTTGTAGATGACTTCAGTTTTCGAACTTCTTTCTGGACAATTGATGGTTGCCTGTAATGGTTCTGCGTTGATAACCAGCCACGTATTTTCGTCTATCTTTTGGACGTTGTATCCTTGGCCGATGATGAATGATGTCTGGCAGCTTCCTGGCAGAGTTTTGAGGTTCTTGAAGAGACGGGCTTCGCAAATGGCATTATCATCAATGGGGTATGAAAATAGATTTAGACATAATTTAGTGTTGAAGTAGAGTGGTTTGCATTCTCTGAGGTCCGGGATGCTTAAGTACATTAAAGAATCATCATCTCTCGCGATATATTTCTGAGAGGTTGACAAGATATGATATAAGCCAGTTCTATTATCCAAAATAGGGATAGGATATAATTGAAATACTGAATAGGTTTGAGGGTCTACCAAAGGTATGTCTAATACGAATATTAAATCTGAATTTGTTTGAAAAGCTTTTAGTTCTATAATGTCTAAATACTGTGCAACTTTTGATAATTTGATTGGAAGTGGCAAATTGTTCCTTTGTAGGTTCTGTGAGATTTCCTGTAAGGAATTTACCAAGTCTTTTGGGTTTATAATCGATGTGTGAATTATTTTGAGCCTCGCGAAAGTGATAGAATTCAGGATATCGTTTAAGTTATCTTCGATAAATAGATAGCTTGCCATAAGCTGTTCGCAGATTTCTATAAATTTTAATTTTGCGTGAATATTTTCTATGTCTTTAGTCATGTCTAGAATTGAAGTTTCGATTTCTTTAATATCTTTATTGAAAGTTTCTTCATCAACCTGCAGTTTTTGAATGGTTGCGTTGAAATTTTTGATTACTGAAGTTGTGACAGATATTTGATTTTTGATTAAATTTTCGAGTTGGTGCTCGTCATTACTTAATTTGTTGATGCAATCAGAATAATACTGACCATCTTCTGCATCTAAATTTCCAGTTATTGATTTGAAAATTGTTCCAATACCGTTTAGTATTCCTCGCTTGTATCGTTTCGTGTCAAGGTAAATTTCGTCAAATTTTGATTGTATTGATTGAGAAATTTGTGTCACTAAACTGAGGTGAGTTTTTACGTCTCCTAAAAAGACGTTCATGTAATGATACGTTGGGTCGAGTGTGTTGTATAGTGTCTGTAAGATCTTGTCGTTTTTGTCGAAAGCTGTCTTAAAGGTAGATATGTTTTTGTGTACCAGTAAAGTCCATTTCTTGTGAGAAATCACAATGTCTGTGTCTCGGTGATAGTATACTCCAATTGTATTGTTAATTGGTGTTATTTTAAATTGAGCAAGTGCTGATCCGAACAGCAGGAAAAACCTGAAAATAAATTTAATTTTCAGTATAAGGTTTCATTCGGTCAAAGTTTACTTTAGTCGTTTGGTTTGTTTCCGGATTTAATAATGTTGCAGAATTTTGAGAAGTTTCTAAAATTTCGAAGGGGCCGTTAAATTTGTTCTGTAATTTGTTTTTTATTTGTGATTCTTTGACGTACACTTTGTCGCCAATATTATATGTGTGTCGATTTTCGGGAATGTTTTTGTCGAATCGAACTTTGGCTTTTTGTTTTTGTGCTTCTGTTCGACTTCGCGCAATTTTGTAATAGTGGGATATCCGGTTGTTAAGGTCTCTAACGTATTTGGTAATCAGGTCTTTCTGGTTATAAAGAGTTTCGGGTGGTCGGTTAGCTGTATGTCCGAAAATAAGCTCGTATGGCGTAAAGCCATGAGTTTTGTTTACCGAGTTGTTATAACATATTACCGCGTATGGTAATATTGTGAAAGGATGTTCGTTCGGATTCTCTGTTTTATGTATTCTGATCATTTCTGCTAGGGTGGCATGGAATCGTTCGATAGATCCATTGAATTGAGGGTGTCCTACGCTGGAGTATGTTAATTTTATGTCGTAGAGAGTACAAAGATCTTTTAATAAATTATTATCGAATTCACCGCCGTAATCACAATGAATTCTTAATGGGGTGCCATAGTGTTGGAAATATAGCAACAGGGTGTTTACAACTGATTTTGCACTTTTGTCTGGGATAGCATAAGCTTGAGTAAATTTCGTTAACTCGTCGCGGATGGTTAGTGCATAGTTTCTCGTGGGAAATTCGAATAGATCGATATTAACTCTCTCAAATGGAGTTTTAGGGGTTTCGGTAATTACTAGGGGATTGTTGAGGTTTTTACGACAGACTTTTGTTCTTTGACATGTTTCGCAGTTTTTTATAAAATTTTCGACATCTTTTGTTAAACCTTGCCAATTATATTTATTTTTGATTCTACGTATTGTTTCGTTTATTCCACGATGTAAATTATTTTTTCCGGTGTGATGCTGGTCGAGAATGATCGGACGTTGGTCTTCATCGGGAGTTCGTAATAAATTTTGACAAATGATTAGTTTTAAATCTTTTTCTGCAAAAATAAATGATAGGATTTCGAGAATTGGAAAGTCTAGATTGTTTTCAACATGGTAAGTTTTGGAAAGGTCTAATTTGTTTCGATGTTTGTAAAGTGTTAAAAATAGATGTTCTACCACAGACTCTGGGTCGAAAGGTAGAGCGATAATGTAGTAGTTTCTTTGTCGGGTCGATTTGCTGGAAACGATATTAATTGTATTGTTATAGAATTCGGGGTTTTCTTCGAAAATATCCTCGATAATTTGATGGTGAAGGTCTGTCAAGTTGTTTTGTTGGAAAAACGCTATGATATTTTTATTTTCTCGATCTAATAGTTGTTTATTTGTGATTTGAATTTTGGAATAGTCTATTAGAGATTTGGTTTTGTAAAGTCGGGAAAATGTGTCAAATTCTCGGGCGATTTGTTCGTCGGTAATTTCGTCATCGTTGTCTGAAATTTCGTCTTCGTCTGAGTCTTCGTTCGCGGCTAGAATTTTTGAATAAAATTTGGAACATTCTGAAAAGTGATTAATTTTTATTCTGGACAACGCGTCCGCGTTTTTATTGATTTTTCCGGGTTTGTATATTATTTCGTAATCGTATTCTTCGAGTTTTAAGCGCCAACGCGCTAGTCTACTACCTGGGTCTTTTATGGAAAATAGCCAAGTGAGTGGTCGGTGGTCGGTGACGAGTTTGAACTTCCTTCCGAATAGATATGGCCTAAAATGCTTTACACTCCAGACCAAAGATAAAAGTTCACGCTCAATGGTTGAATACTTGGTTTCCGCGCCGCATAAAGTTCGAGATGCGTATGCGATTGGCAAATCTTTTCCTATACTTCCTTGTGAAAGTACAGAACCTATTGCAAATGCACTAGCGTCTGTAGTTAGGACAAAAGGTTCATCGAAGTTGGGGTAGATCAATATCGGAGTAGTTGTCAAGGTTTGTTTTAGGGTTTCAAATTAATTTGTACAGTCATTGTCGAAATTGAAAGGTATATCTTTTTGTAGCAATTTAGTCAAGGGTTTTGAAATTTTGGAAAAATTAGGAATGAAACGTCTATAATAGCCTGCTAAACCTAGAAAAGATTTAATTTCTTTCTGATTTTTGGGTTGAGGAAAATTTAGAATTGCTTCGACTTTGGCAGGGTTCGGTTTTACACCATCCTTTGTAATAAGATGTCCTAAATAGGCAACTTCTTTGCGAAGGAATTCGCATTTGTCTGGCTGAATTTTGAGGTTGGCTTTTTGTAAACGTTTGAAGACTTCTGTTAATCGAGAAATATGTTCATGGATAGTAGGGGAGTAGATAATGATATCGTCCATATAGACGAGACACCTTTCCTTTTGGATTCCTAGTAAAATGTTGTCCATCACCCTTTGAAATGTTGATGGAGCATTTTTGAGTCCAAAAGGCATTCGTACGAATTCAAAATGACCATTTTCGACTGTGAAAGCGGTTTTTTGAATGTCTTTGGGATCGATTTCAATTTGATGGAAGCCAGAGGCCAAGTCTAAAGTCGTGAAATATTGGCATTTGCCTAATTGATCTAAAAGGTCGGAAATGTTAGGTAGAGGATATTTATCACCTATCGTTACTTCGTTTAATTTTCGGTAGTCAACTACGACGCGCCATTTCTGTTTACCAGAAGCGTCTAGTTTTTTGGGGACTACCCAAACTGGGGAGGACCAGGGAGAAATTGAAGGCTGGATAATGCCTTGGTCGAGCATTTTTGAAACTTGTGATTTTACCTCTTGTTTATGAATTTGGGGGTAACGATAAGATTTAGTGAAAATTGGTTTGGAATCATTAGTGTCTATTGAATGTTTGATTTCATTGGTAAATGTCAAGTTGTCACCTTCTAAATAGAATATGTCTGAAAAGTCTAAACAGAGTTGAGTAATTAATTCACTCTCCTCGTCGTTCAAGTGGTCTAAGCGTAATTGGTTTTTTATTTCGTAGTTTCGGTCTATGTATTGGGAATCCGGATTTTGAAGATTTACGTTAAATATTGATCTAAATTTTTGAACGGGTTCAAGTTTAAGATCCGAGAAATGTATTGTTTTTGGAATCGCGTTTGCGTTTATTATCGTTGTCAAAAATTCACCATTGTTGTCTATTTTGACAATGGCATTCGGTAAACGTACCTTTTCATTTTCCTGGGCTATTAGTATAGCTTCGGTATTTTGTAAATTGCATTTAAGTTTAAAAATCTTTTCTGTGCGTGGTTCGATAGAAATTACATTTTGGTTTTTAACATTTAAATTTGGGTTTGAAATTCTAATACCTGGATTATTGTTTTCGTTAGAATTATTGTGGTTCCTGATTGATGTTACCTCAGTCACCTCAAATAGTGGTACGGTTTTAAAGTTGGTAATAAGTTGATTATTTTCAAAGTCCACATGACACTTATAATATTTTAAAAAGTCTGCACCTAATAGTCCATCGAATTCTATATCTAGGTCGTGAACATAAACCTTGTATGGGTCATTTATATTGAATGGTATTAGTACAGATTCGGTGATATTAATTTTTTCATCTGTTATACCCTGTATAATTACGTTTTCAGGATATCTTTGTTTGTACCTTTCCGCTGTTTTGGTTTTAAATACAGAAATACCTGCACCTGAGTCGACAAGAATTTTGAAACGATTTGTGAAGTCTTTTATGTAAAACAGATTTTTGGAATTTACGACATTTAGTTTGTAGCGGGGTGTTTTTACATGAATTGGTTTTCCGGGAAGTTCAGGTTTGGGTCGAAACTGTCCTGGAGGTTTATCGCTTGGACTTGGCGAGAAATTTGGTCTAGTTCGTCCGTTTGTTGTGTTGGAGTATTCGTGGAATACTCCGGGCCTGTGCAAAAATCCGGAGGATTAGCAGTATAATCCTCGTATTGCTGAGAATTAACAGTATAATTCTCATGTTCCTGGGATTGGGAATTAGCAGTATAATGCCCATATTGTCCGTTTGGAAAATCGTAGTCATCATTATTTTGAGATTGATAATCAGGAGAATAATTGGTAGAATAATTTACGGATTGATTTGCAGAGTAATCTTCGTATTGGTTTGGGTAATCTGAATAATTATCATAAGTTTCTTGGTTTAGGTGATGGGTTTTTTGTTGGTTAAATCTATTGAAATTCGGGTTCGGTTGTATGGCAGAAGGTCTCTGCTGGTGGAAGTTAGGATTTGGCCTGATAGCTGAGGGCCTGTTTTGTTGTGGATAATTGCGTTGTTGATTAGAAAAATTTTGGGAATTCTGTAGTCTAAAGTTTGCTTGATTAGGTACACTCTGGAAGTGCTGTCTAGGAGCTTGTGCCTGATTGGAATAGGCGTTTGGTGTGAAATTGGGTTGTGAAAATTGGTGGTTTTGCCTCGTGCGGCATTCGTTAAAGCTGTGCCCATTCCTTTTACAGAATGTGCAAAATGGTGGGAGATTTGGGCGTCTTTGTTGATTTTGAACGGGACTTCTATTTTGAATTTTATTGGAGAATTTTTGCGATTCGAAGTACGACAATTGCAACTCACGTTTGATGCGATTTATTGCATCTAACATATCACTAGGGTTGCCAGCCCTGATAATTTGCCCTAACTTGGGTTCTAATCCAGTCAGTAAGGTGGTCAATGTCATGTTTTCGATGAGGTTACATTGAGCGGTTTTTTCCTCTAAAGTTAGAGTCTGCTTTTGCACTGCTGCGTGCATTTTCGCGTTGTGCGTTTGTAGTCTTGATACGAATATTAGCGCGGTTTCGTTGGGTAGTTGGTGAATGCGTTGTAAGTCCTGTATAAGGGCTGTCAAGTCGCGGGAGTCACCGAAGTGGGCCTCGAGTAGGCTTTTAATTTCTGCCCAGGTGGCAGGGTTCCTGGAGTTTACTAACTCGGCGGCTTTTCCCCGAAGTTTATTTTTAATGTGCAGAGCAAGTAGAACACGTTGGTCTTCTATAGACATTCCGTTCGCGTAAATACACGCACTAATAAAGGTTTGTAAAAATATCGGATTTCCATCGAATTCCGGGACTATCGAAAAAATCTCACTTAACCTGTAAGGTTCAATATTTATAGTTTCGTTCGCCGTGATTGAATTGTTTGCATTGGAATTGCTTACGTTTGTGGTGGTAGCCATTTTGTTTATATTATTTAGATAATTAAATAACTTAAAACACTTTTTTCAATTTGAGCTAGTACGCTACTGACAATTGGTAATTTTATATTATATGTAAAAGAATGTGTTGTTTATTTTATAATATTTCAAAATTTAATTACAAGGATAATTGGATTAATTTAAAAAGTGTTTTTAGTTGGGAATAATGTCACTGAAATTTTATATACTAATGTGCATTTAAACAGTATAGAACATGTGGGTTTTATTTTATTTCACAGTCAAGTAAGGCGTAAACTTAACCTTTATATGATATATGATATTATGATAAAAATAATGTTAAGATAAAAATGGTATGTGATTATAATTATTTATGTAGGAAATGTAGATAAGTTCGTACTTAAAGAGTATATGATATTACGATAAAACAATGTTAAGATAGGAACGGTATAGTTATTTATGTAGGTCACATAAATTTTAAATAAAATATTATATTACTTCTGAATGAAATTATTATTTGAATATTAGAACTGCTGTTCGTTAAATTGAATTGTTTTTTTTTATAAGAAAAATATGCAAAATAATCGAGATGATTCTTAAAATCTACTTACATTAAAATTTCCATTCCACACGTCTGGATTGAAGTTGAATGCTGCTCCGTGAACTTTGTTACAATGCGGTCTTCTCTGCCAGGGGCGTTACCAGGTATTCCTTCCACAGAGGTCTCCTACACTGCCGAAGACACCAACTTCTCGACTGGGATGAATTCTTACTTGCTAATTTGTTGATTGATTGATATGTTGCTTTGTTGCTTGTTGAATTATTATTATTGTTTCTTTGTGAACGTAGATTCTTCTGAGTAAAGGATTGGGATCCACCACGACAGCTAAGGAATTTCTCCTTTTTCCAGGGGCTCTTTTCTTCAGGTTAGGCACCTTTTCCAGATGAACTCCTTGTTCCTTCCGATATGTTTTCCACTGGTTAGGCTCCCGAACTGTGCGTGTTCTTCAGATCCGCCACGACTGCGCCAATGTTAGATAGTGGATTGTAGATTTAACTTTTTAAAAACATTTATTTAGTTTAACACTGGAGTCAACGTTGACTCTATAATAATAACAATAATAATTTTGAAGTGATTTATTCGAACATGAGTTTAAGACTGAGGTTTACAATGGCAGTGGGTAATATTTATAATATCTGGAGAACAAAGAACATTGGATTTGCAATTCAGCATGATAACAGATTACTGAGAAAGAAATGTTAAGCTCAGCTAGCGTGAGCGGTTATTAGAGAAGAGCTGTTACGCAATTTGTAATGTGATATGTCTGAGAAGGTTAAGCCTGTCTCGGTGATATTATATATCATGGTATATTTCTAATATAACATATATACATACCATGCCACTGGACGAAAGATCATGTTTGTATTTTCAGTAAGATAGTTGTTCAATGTTCAGTCCACAGCACATAAATAGTAAGGAATTGGCTGAATAATAATTTTTCAGAAAAGTGAATTGGACGATTTGGATCCTTTCCATATTCATCCAGATCGCCTGGTTTGACCATTTGCAATTTTTATTTATGGGGTCATCTGAAGTAAATTGTTTATTCCCATGATTTAACAACGTATGCAAATGTATTGAAAGAGATAATTACAAACGCTATAAATTCCATTTACCTTCAAGCCATTCAAAATTGCTACAAAGAATTTAAGAACAGACTTGACATGTGTGCTGAAAATGGAGGAACATGGATAGAATAAACAAATTTAAATTATCATTACATTTATAATATAAGAAAAAATTATAAATAAAAAAATTGTATTTAGTTCTGTAATTTGATACAACGTCAAACTGTTTAATTTTGGGCAAGTTCTTCTGATAAAATTTGCAATATTTCGCACAGAAAATGCACTTTACCTGATGTGATTTTAATTTTTAACCTATTACCAGCACCCTCTATAATTTTTTAAAGTCTAACATACTAAAAATAGTTTTTGGGTGAAGCAAGAGCAGAATACAAAAAATTGTATTTGTAATCCAAAAAAAGTTGTCATTTACACCTATAATACCGCTTTGCCGTGGACACATTGTATATTCCAATGAGAAGAAAGACCTTGTTCACTCAAAAGTGAAGTGATTTACGTATTCTAGTGAATGCCTTTTACAGAATTTAAATATATCTTTCGGTCATCTAGAGAATGGCCCCGGCAGTTTTAAGTGGGACACCCTCCCTGTGTATTAATGAAAAATAATATTTGAGATTTCTGTTTTTACTTGCCAATTACAGCAACATAGTCACGACAATTTTAGAAGGAAATTGTAAGTTGCACGTTATTATTTCAGTCATATTTTTCCTTTCTTTTTATGCTGTAGAAGCAAGTAAAATATTTGAAACCTTAATTAGTAATCTCTAATTTTATATTGCAGCATTTTTGACGTAGTGACATTGTTTCTGAGATATTTTATATTTAATCCCATATAAAATTTTGGACGCCATTTTTATACTTCCACATCTCCTAGATTATTGATTCTACACAAACAGAAGATAATCAGATTCACCCAGTTTATAAGTTTTTTTTATTTTCTAGAGATTTTCCATTAATTGTGAAATTTTTCCAGTTATTTAAAAAACCTTTTGGAACATCTGGTCTCTCATGCTAATTTCAGATTTTGGCTTTAACAACCAGTTTCACAATGCTTGGTTATCTTATTGGTTGAATAACCTGAACATGAGAGGTATTGGTAAATACATATTTGGGCTTCACGCCATTTGCCTTATGTTTAGTAATGTAATCAATAGTTAAGCTAGGCAGAGTTGGTAGAAGAAAAGGAGGAACTAACCATAATCATAATATGCTTCGTGTGATTGGCTACTGCATTATTCTATTGTTCGGCAGCAATTTTTCCATTTGTTATTTTGAAAAATTTATATTATTTATTTATAAAATTCTGATATTGTAATTATATATTTGAACTTTCTGCAGGTATTTCTATTCTTGTTCATATTCCCACCACTCTGAAATAAACTACAAACATATTGTTTAATATTTTAGATCTCCTAACCTCCTCATCACTAGTCTAAGCCTTTACATTATAATCGCAAAATATATACAATTATTAACTTTTTTATCACTCAACAAAAATATAATATATTTGGCATGTAAATTGTCATATTTTTAATAAACCAGTATCTATTGGTATTTTTTTATACATTTATTTAACGTCGGCCTATTTCCGCTACTGAGGCCTAACACCGACGCCTGTAGACGAGCTACCCCCAACCAGGAATTTTGCCGAACTTCTTCTCTTAAGAAGAGTAGGGATCTTTTACTTGCCTAACAATTAATAGACAAGGGACCGACGACTTTACATCCCCTCCGAAATATGGTATATCCCCTATACAACCTCCGCCTAAGGTTGTATAGCTTCCGCGCATACCCTGATATACAAGCCGCCTGAAGATGTGTTAGGCGAGGTTGCGGTCTTCATTGTGAACACGAACGGGCCCTCTGCTTTGGAAAATAAAAAATTTGGAGCGGCGGTGAGTTAGAGCTGAGACCCTAGAAGTCAGTAGTGCACTTAATTTTGATGTGAGAAACCTTTGGATTCGATTTCTGTAGTGGTAGTTAGGGTCAATTGCTACACCCTGTATAATATGGCCTGGAACCGTTGTAACACTTTGTTTTAAAATTTTATTTTTATTGTATATATTATATAATGGGGCCACTTAAGGCGAATTCCTAAAACTAACTCTTTTTAATCAGGTTTCGGCCTGGGAAGCTAGATCTGAACAGCTAGTTACTAAAAGTATACAAGGGCAGGAGTAAGAAAGCCTAACTAGACGGTGGGTATCTACAACTTTAGTTAAATAGTTACCGGACCGGAACACTAGCAAATCAGCTTATTACACCTATAATCACTTTTAAATAACTTTTTCACTAAACTACTTCGCGAATACTTAACATAGGAGTCACCGTCAAAACTGAACTTGCCTCGGGTAGGCTGTGCACGGGTATTTATACGTTTAGAAAAGTTGCGTTTATCGTGCCCCATCGAGTCGCGCATCCCTTTTTAAAATGTCTGGAAAAGCTGGAAATCGCTCCGTGCGGGCGAGGATGAGTCATTGATTGCGAAACATTGCGCAATACTGAAAATTAAAAATTTCGAAAATGAAAGTTGTATGGAAAAATCGGTAAGGAAAAGGGGAATTTTTTTGAAATAAGAACAAAGTTTGAATCTATTTTAGTTTGGGTGTTATTAACGTTCGATTGACAAAATCTGAAACGACCCCGTAAAGTATTAACCGAGGTCCGATGTTTACGAGTTGAAATGATACGAGAATGTTCCCGATAGGTGCGTGGTGTCTGGAAATAAGATATGAGAATGTTCCTAATGGGTACGAGTTAAATTTGAATGGGGATATTGGTTACAAGAGGAATCGAGATATTTTATGCCGTATTACGGGGAATGATCAAAAGTGGCGAAATTTAAAAGAGCAATCGGGTTGCAAGGAATTGATAGAACGTTAAGACTCGAGGCACGGAACGTTTAATATATACGGGGGTTGTCAAAAAATAATAGAAATTAAATTGTGAATTAGTTGCAAGAAATTTATGAAATAGACTGAAATGTTAAGTTTTAAGGCACGGAACGTTGTTTGAAGTATACAAAGGGTGGTCAAGAAGTAGTAAAATTTTAAATGTGAAAATGGTTTATAGAAAGTTAACGAAATGAAGTAAGATGTTGAAATTTTAGGTACGGATGGTGATGAATATATGGGGGCTGTATTTTTAAGGGGCGTTTTTTGAAGTGAATCTTTTATGAATTGACTAGAATGAATGTTTGAAGTTTGATATTGGTGAATTTACGTTACTTTAGAATTATCGAGTGCTTGTGAATTTTTCAAATTTATGTGACCTTGACTGTGGTTTTTCGGTGCAAATAGTGTCTGGTTCACTTTTTTTATATGGTTTGCCATGGTGCATGGATCGATATAATTTTTTTATTATTTTTGAAATTTTTTGTTTTTTGATTTTTGACTTGTACGGGACATACCCTACAACAGTTGTAACGGTCACCCATCCAACTACTAACCGCGCCTTACGTTGCTCTACATCGTATATCGAAGTATGTACATAGTAAAGACGCACGCACGCTCTCTCCATCTATTGGCATTCTTAACTATAAGATAACCACGACCTTGAAGTAAACTAGACATTGTGAAACAGATTTTTAAAGAAAACCTTTATATTTCTTTACCTATTAATTAACCAAGAACTGTGAGACCGGCTTATTGTACAAATAAATAACAATTTATTTATAAAGAAATTGTATATAGCATTTTCTTTTCAAAAGTTAGTTCTCTTTATTTTCAAATGGCCCTCATTTCTTTACGTGCAATCAACTAAAAGGGGTGGCGTTCAGCCCTTATAAATGTATAGTGATAATATAGCAACTTTTATTTGCTTCATTTATTATTAAATCATCAAATAGAAACTGAAATTTAATTAATATGACGTTCTTCTTAACTTCAAACTGGTTACCAGTCGATCATATGCATATTTTAAATATTGAATATGTCTTTTGCAGTCAGTATATTTATGACTGATCTGATACTCTATGGTATCAACATTCCCAGTTTCTAGTAAACTCATCATTTATCTCTCAGAAGATTTAGATTTAAAATTTCCGTTATAATTAAAATGGGACAAAAGTTCTACTCTACATAAATCACTCAACCAGTTTAATTAACGAATTTTGATTAGTTTTTTTTTGGGAAGGTATAGTTAATGAAAATATATGAGGGCTTTCATACTTTTCACGCACTTTATATTAGTTAATTAATTTGTACTTCTACCTTGTTAAAATTCCTTATAACATAATTAAATCATCCATTTTATGATCAACTACAAAGTATTATTTATTTTGAAACTGGTATATTATTTACTTTATAATACAAATTTTATATTCTTGCACAAGTAAAATTGGTAAACAATGACCCGAACATTGTTGTTAACGGGTTTATTGGTAACCTACTCTCTAAACAATCAATTACTCGCTTATTTTATATAAAGTTCCTGTTTTATTTTTCCATTGACACAAAATTAAAAAAGCACATGTAAAAGTTGAACGACTTACCTTAAGGAAATTCAATCCTCAATTATACGAGATGACCCCGTCCGAAGAGATCACACTGTAGTTTATGTTTCATTGTTCTTTCTCGGCGAAATATCCATAAAAAGATTCGTTTACCTCCCTGTTAATGCCTATCCGATACTTTATTGCTCCGTATGAAGGTTTCTTATCTCAGATCGAACAGATTTGGGTTTAGTGATGGAAGGGTGTGATCTCTTCGGACGGTACCGTCTCGTATAATTGAGGATTGAACTTCCTTATAGTAAATCGTTTGACCTCTAATTTTACTTTGATGGTCCAGTCCTCGAGATCACACTGTAGATGTTTAACGTACACTTCTATCTGCGTTTGAGGACACGCTCTATTTGAATAAAAATATGTCCGTTTACGAAATCTCGATTATTGAGATTTCAATGGCATGTATCAATTGGATATAAATATCAGTACATCAGTACTGGCCAACAAAAGAGAAGCTTGTGAACAAATGACAGGAACACAAAGTAATATTAACATTACAATAAATATTAACAGTAACGATATAATATTAATTATAGCAATAATAATATTGAAAATCATTTCCAATATTATTCTAATTGAAAAGTGTAATAAGTATTAAGTAAATTTAAATAACATCGGAAAAATTAATGACGTAATTATTTTACTCGCTGCCAGGACTGTATTAAAAGTATAGGCTTTTTATTCTACCACGCTGTATGTCTAATGTTTCCAATGTTTAGGTCCCATTTAAGGACAGCTGAGGTAGAGGTATGACCTGTACTGTGCTCTCTAAATTTCTTTCTTTCTGCGCCCCCTAGAATAAGTCCCATTTTAACCCATTTTGATATCGTTTGTGTCGTAGCTGGATGATAAGTTTTTTAAATTGTTGTATAAGTAGTTTATGCCCAAGGCCCAGGAAAAAAAGGAAAAGAAAGAAAAACTTACTGATATAACCAGTTCACTATTGGGTAGTCAAAATTCCTAGAAAAAATAATTAATGTTGTTGTAGAAGCCATAAGTGAAAAATTGATCGATCGAAAGTGAAATATCTGAAGTTCGAGAAGAATTAAGCAAAATAAAAAAAGAAAACACAGAAATACAGCTGCAGTTGAGCAGATTGGAACAAAATTCTCGCAAAAACACATTAAGAAGTTTTGGGCTAATTGAAGAAAATAATGAAAATGTTACGAAAAAGTGCTAAATGTTTTTAATAATAAAATGAACTTGAATATTAAAAGAATATTAAAGAATGTTATCGTACTGGTCCGCAAAAGATGGTAAAAAAAGGTCGGTTGTCGTAGAGTTTTACAATGGTGTTTCTAAGAAATGTGTTTATGATAATAAAAGGAAGCCGCAAAACAGTGGCATCGGTGTACGCGAGGATGTAACCAAACCCCATTTAAATCTACTTAATAGTGCTATGTTGAAAATGCCTGGACTTATAAAGGTACTGTATTTATATTTTCAAATGGTAGAAAACGCAAGATTGAGGTGTTGGCTGATTTAAACTCGATTGGCGGTGGTGATGATAAACAAACAGCTGACAATTGATATGTGCTTGTTATTGATTCCTGAAACACAGAGTGGCTTTAGACCAAACCGAGGCACATCGGATTTAATCTTCACACTTAAACAGCTTCAAGAAAAAGCACTCGAACATCAATGAGAAATTCACATGGCCTTCATTGATTTAACCAAGGCGTTTGACTCGGTGGACAGGGAAGTGCTCTGGAAAATTATGTTCCGCTTAGGTATCCCTAGAAAATTTGTGGAAGTATGTCGCAGTCTACATACAAACAACAACGCCCAGGTTATGTATAATAATGAGGCAACCGAACCTTTCCAAACCCTCACTGGAGTTAGGCAGGGATGTGACCTGGCACCCCTACTCTTTAATTTGTTCACCACTGCTCTAACAATTATTGTTGACAACAAACTGACAGTCAGAGGAATAGGTCTCAGATACCGTTTTGATGGCGGTCTCTTTAACATAGGGCGCTTTAGAGCTTTCACGAAGACACGCACACGATTCATTTGTGATCTCCAGTATGCGGATGACTGTGCACTTTTAGCCTCTACGCCGGAAGAGCTTCAAGAACTTTTAGATGCGTATGCCCAGAGCTATGATTCCTTGGGACTTAAAATAAACATTGGAAAGACTAAAGATTATGTCAACTCCTCATCAAGTGAACCAAATAGACATTACACTTAACGGAAATCAGTTCAATTACTTAGGCAACGTTGTTAATGACAAAGCAAACATGGACAGCGAGATTCGCAATAGAATTAACGCTGCATCTAGAGCACTCTGGGGACTTAGAGAGAGAGTATTTGACAACCACGACTTTGCTTTGTCAACGAAAATGGCTGTCTACAGAGCAGTTGTCATTCCAACACTGCTATATGGATGTGAAAGCTGGGTCACTTACCGTCGTCATGTGAAAGAATTAGAACGTTTTCAGCAAAGACACCTCAGAAGTATGATGAAAATCCGTTGGCTCCATCACATATCAAACGTGGAAGTACTCAGGAGAGCAAATAGCCTTCCAATTGAGGTGCTTATTTCAAGAGCACGCCTAAGATGGGCAGGTCACGTTCATCGTATGCATGATAACCGCCTTCCTAAATGTACACTTTATGGTGAATTGCTAAGCGGTAAAAGAAGGCATGGCGGTCAACGAAAGAGGTTCAAAGACGCTCTCCATGAAAATCTAAAATCCTGCGGTATTGCAGACGAGCAATGGGAACAACTTGCAGCGGACAGAACCGAATGGCGAGAGGTTGTGGCCAGCTATCAAGGAAATGTTGCTGCAAGAAGGCCGAATCCAAGACCTAACCAAGTCTATGTTTGTCCTGACTGCGGTCGACATGTGCTCTCCCGAATTGGCCTCTATAGCCATAGTCGTGTGCACCGTAGATGAATGGGACTTACAGTAGACTACACCTTTTACCTGATTTTTATTGTACACAATCTATCGACTGTAACATTTTTATACTCGGACTCGAGTAAGGGCTAATAAAAAGTTATTGATTACCTACGTTTATTATATTTATCAAAATCATCAGTTATTAATTTTGTTTAAAATTTGTAGGATAAGTTATATTTTGTTTAACTTGGGTTTTGAGTAAAATTAACTGATTAACAGTTTTTTATTACACTTTTATTTGGTAGTTATTTTTAATTGAACCTATTCTCTTAACTGCAGAGAGTTTCATATATATATTTTTATATTTAGCTAGTAATGTTTTTTTATTAATGTGGTTGCTTGCGTGCTATCTTATTTTTGTTGTTTAATTTTTTTTAATTATCTAGTATGAAAATTGCTCAAGTTAATATAAGGTCACTTTTTACAGGTTCTAATGAATTTTCTATACTTGTCAGAGAGAGAAAAAATTGAAAAAATTGCTGAGACATGGCTTTTTGGTGATGTTGTGTCTGATGTTATTGCAATACCGGAATATCATTTTTTTTATGTAAAGATGGAAGAAGAAGGTTCTAGAGGAGGTGAAGTTGATGCGTATATCAAACTTTCCTATAATTGTCAAGAATTAATCTTTGGCTTTTTGGTAAGTGCAGAACTTGAGTATTTATTTGTTAAAATAATTATGCCCTCGTTAACAATAGCTATTGGTACATTTTATAGACCGCCAAATGCTTACGTAAATAATTTTTAAATTATTTTTTGATTAGATTTTATCGACTGTTTGCCCTATTGCTGATCATGTCATCTGCACAGGTGATTTTAACATAAATTTGTTCAATATTAGGAACCCAATTGACTCTTGCTTTCAAGCTTATAATTTTACTCAACTAATGTCTGAGTCAACTAGAGTAACTAGTACATCTAGCACACCACTTGATCCTTTATTTATATCGGATGATGAGAACGTTAATAATTCTGGTAAATTGTATGTTTTTTTGTGATATAAAAACTAAGTTTTTCAAGATGAAACCTAAATATGTAGTTTTTCGTTGCTATAAAAATTTTGATTTAAATCTATCTACATCCGATCTCTATGCCGTTCCTTGGTTTAATATAGTTTTCATGAACACCATTGATGATAAACTAAAATTATTTAATGAATATCTGATTAATCTTTTTGATAAACATGCACCGGTTAAACAGGTGAGGGTTACTACATCTCATACGCCGTGGCTTGCCCCTAATTTAAAATTATTATAAAAGAAAGAGATATAGCTTTACAAAAATATAAACATTACTGAATAAGCAATTTTATAGCAGAAGGAAATTTTATAAAAATATGAAATATAGGAATTATAATATTAATATATTATTATTAATATTTTTGTTTCAGGGCATCCACAACTCCGGCCATTAGCCCTATTAGTGCATCCTTATATTGGATATATATTTATTACCAAAGGTGTAAAGGGCCTGAGGCAACAACTTGTTCTATACATGTTTTCCAAATGAAATATTATATTTTATTAAACAGATTTGTGTCCTTTAAGAATAGTAAGATCATCTTAATAGCATGTGTTTCATTTGACATACTTTCTTCTAATGTGTCTGAAATATTTAAACGTTCTCTAGTTTCACTGAAATACGAGCATTCCTAAATAGCATAATTAATGGTCATTAATGTGTTGCAGATGATACATATTGGTCTTCTCTCTCCGCTTAGAAGGTGCAGCGATGTTAAGCGTGTATGACCTATTCTAATTCGAGTGAGAACAATTGATTGTTTTCTTGACAATTTAGTTGGAGTATGCCATTCTGTTAATTTAGGTTTGATTCTCCTTAATTGCGTTTCTGATCGATCCCATTCTTGTTGCCACGCATTTTGTAAATGATCACCTATTGCAATTTTCAGGTCGTCCGGTCGTATTGCAATATCTTCTTGATAACCGCTGGCAGCTGCATTACGTGCTTCCGAATCGGCTATTTCGTTTCCGCGAATGCCGATATGTGCTGGAGTCCAGACAAAGCGGATTAATTTCCCTGACTAACGCTAATTCCTGTTGTACCATGGGATCCCAAGTGAAGGGATTTTTTATGGCTTGGATTGCACTAAGCGAGTACAGCAAAGATTGCCATATTTCATATAACTCGGCTGTGAATATGCTAGCCGAAGGAGGTAGAGACCATGAATGCGGTGTTTCTCCTAGTTTTACAAATGCGCATCCTTCTTCTATTTTGGATCCATCAGTGTAAATCACTTACGACTGTGGATATTTGTTTAATATATCGTAAAATTTTGCTTTTAATACAAATGGGCTAATTTCTCCCTTTGGGTGGATTGTACATTCAAGTAGACATTCTGGTATTGTAATTGTCCATGGCGGTACCTCACAGAAACCCAGCGGTAGGGTTCTGGGTAGAGAAATATCTAATATCTCACATATCTCCTGTGCTCATATATGTAGAGACCTGGTGATGGATGGTCTGTCCTTATATTGGTCTAAGAGTTGTTCGTTCGTGAAAGATATGTAATTCGGATGAAATGGTTGGGATCGTTTTGAAATCGCGTAGTTGAGTATCATTTTACTTCGTCTGAATTTTAGTGGGCTGACTCCAGCTTCGCAACATAGAGCCTCTAGAGGACTAGTTCTGAATGCTCCTATTGCTAATCGTATTCCTGTGCATTGTATTATTTCTAATATCTTAAGTCGACTTTTGCGGGCAGAAGAATATATAGCAGAACCATAATCCATCTTAGAACGTATGATTTATATATCGAGAGTGGAGTCTCCATGTCCGCCCCCGACTTAAATGGGATAAACATCTCAATATGTTGAGGGATTTTTTACATCTATTTGCTAGATCTTCTATATGTTGTACCCAAGTTAGTTTGGAATCAAAAATAATTCCTAAGAATTTGGTGGAAGATTTTACTTCTATTTGAGATTCATTAAGGTAAAGGATGGGTTCATTATGTTCTGTACGTTTTCTACAGAAATGCATACAGGTTGTTTTGCTATCTGAGAAACAAAAACCATTATTATCTGCTACCTCTACCAAAGTGTTAATGCCTTCCTGCATGTTCTGTGTAATCTCTGCCATAGAGTCACTTGAATAGAAAATTACTAAATCATCTACATACATGCTTTTGCCAAGGCGTTCAGGGATTGAAGTAATCAGATCATTTATAGCTATGCCAAACAGTGTAACGCTAAGGGTAGATCCTTGGGGGATTCCGTTAGCTATGGAATAGGCTTCAGACAGTGTGTCTCCTATGCGGACTTTAAAACTCCTATCTGTGAGAAAACTTCTGATGAACTTTGCTATGTTTCCTTTAATTCCCCATTCTTGTAACTTCTGCAGAATTCCATGTCTCCAGGTTCTATCATAAGCCTTTTCCAAGTCAAAGAAAACTGCTACTAAGTGAGATCTGGTTAAGAAACTTTCCTGGATGGCATGTTCTAAGATCGCTAATGAATCTGATGTCGATCTGTTCTAACGAAATCCTATCTGATACTCGGATAAATGAGAATGTTTTCTAGTACACATATTAAGCGATTGTTCACAATTTGTTCTAAAACTTTCCCTAGGCAACAAGTTAGAGATATTGGGCGATAGTTAGTCGGTAATAATTGATTCTTGCCTTGCTTGAGAATAGGAATTATTATGGCCTCTCGCCATTGTTTTGGATATTTTCCGCTCTGCCATATTTTATTATATAAATCCAATATCCTTCTTTTTGCTTCCAGTGGAAGTTGTCGTAGCATCTCGTATAATGTGGTATCAGGACCTGGTGCTGAGTGTCCCAGATTTTGGAGTGCACTCTCTAGCTCCTCTATTTTAAATGTCTGGTTATAATATGAGCTGAAATCTTCTGTTTCTGATGTTTCTTTAATCCGTAGAAAGCTTTCGAAAAGGTTTTCATCATTACTTACGGACTGGAATTCTGGTGCCAATAATTGGGTCATTTCTAAGTCGTCACTTATTAACTCTTCACCTGATTTTAACGCCTGAAGTTTGTAGTGAGCCTTATTACCAGATATGGCTCTTATTTTGCGCCATACCTCCACTGCAGGAGTCTCAGAGGTGGTTGAAGAGACGTAGTCTTGCCAGGTGTTTTGTTTTGCTACTTTTATCACTCTACGTGCCTTTGCTCTGGATCTCTTAAAATTAATCGTATTCTGTTCTGTAGAATATCTCTTAAATATATTTAAGGCTTTTTTCTTTTCTGTCACAGCTTCCTGGGTGTCCTTGTTCCACCATGGTATATTTTTTTTCCTGGGGTTCCGTTGGATTTTGGAATATTATTATTTGCTGCAACTATTATGGAAGAGGTAATTTCATCAACAGCTCTCTCAATATTATCTCTAACTTCTGGTAGGTTTATCTCTTCCGCAAATTTTTCCCAGTTTGTTCGTTTTATACACCAGTTTCGGGGTAACTTTTCAGGTGGTTGTACTGATGTGGTTATTTGTATAGGAACATGATCGGAGTATATTTCTTCGCTTAGTGTGTGTCAATTTACTTGAGGAGCTATTGATGGAGAGCATATAGAAAGATCTATAGCGGTGAAATTTTTGGATCTAGTATTTACATACGTGCCCTCTCTAGTATTCAATACTACCAGATCCGCCTCCTCCACAAAGTCCTCTACGAGTTTTCCGGGACCACTTAACGACAATGATCCCCAGTTTGGGTTATGAGCATTGAAGTCCCCTAAGATTAACATAGGTTGGGGGAGCTGTGAACGGCTATTAAATCTGCAGTTCTCCAGTTACTATCCAGTAAATAAATATTACAGATGGTTGCTTTAATAGGAAAATAAACTTGTATAGCTACAACTTGCAATCTGGATTGCACTGGAATAGATTTTGCCACAGTTTTTTCTTCTACAAAAATAGCCACTCCTCCTCTACTCCGTTGATTAGGTATCACATCTTTTCTAAATGAAGTATATCCTTTTATATTCATTAGTTCTCCTGGCTTTAGATGAGTCTCTTGGATGCATATGCAGAAAGGAGTATGTTTCATCAACATAGTTCTTAGTTCTGCATAATGGTTCTTAATACCGTTGCAATTCCATTGGATAATATTATGGTACATAAAGAGGAAAACTGTAGAATTGTTTAACAAAAATTAAATAAACAGATTTAAAAGTCAGGAAATTATGTATATACACGAATGTACAACAGAAATTATGACGAACAAAATTTTATAACTAGACAGACAAGTAAATGTATATGACTAACAATAAATAAAAAATAAATAAACAAATAAATAAATAAATAAATTAATAAACAAATAAATAAATGAAACTGAAGTATAGATAAAAACAATTGACGTTAAAATATCACATGGTATTGTTTCCCTTGGGTTTCCTAGGTCTTCCCTTTTTCTAACCCTTTTTCTAACCCTTTTTTTTTGTAGATCCTCTTGACGAAGTTTGACTTGTTTCAGAGCCTGCTTCGTCCGTCGAATATATTTCTTCCCCCCCCTCCTTCTATTCTCCTCCTTTTTTCGGGAGGAAGCACCGGTGGTGATGCGACCGTCACAGAGACAGCCGCAGATACATCTGCAGTCCTCGCAACTGGTGAAGTTGTGATTATGGGTACAGGTAAAGTCGTAACCTTTTTCTTAATCACTTTTAGTTCCGTGAAACTTTCTGATCTTTGTTCGTTGTTTGGATTACATATGCGCGTATCTAAAATGTCACAGCAAATTCTAGTTATTTCTGGGATTAACTGATTTATTATATCTTTCACTCCAGAAGAAGGATTGGGAGTGGACTTTGTTACTTGAGCATAGGATACAGCAATATTTGGAATACTGCTTCTGACACGTTTTTTGGCTTCTGTAAAAGTGATTTTTTCCAGAGTCTTTATTCTTTGTGCCGCTGCTTCTTCTTTATAGATAGGACAATTTTTTGACTTGGTTGAATGTTCACCTCCGCAATGAATACATGTGATGGGATTTTGACATGGTGATCCCACATGTAAGGACATTCCACATACACAGATTTGCTCTTTTTCACAGCGGGCTGAGGCGTGTCCGAATTTCTGACATTTAAAACATCTAATTGGGGTGGAAATAAATGGTCGGTCGTACATGCAGCGAATGGATGCCGGCTTTAATTTTCTCAGGTAGATCTTTGTTAAAAGTAAGTATAATCGATGCTGTTTCAATAACAGTACCCTCTCTTTTTGCCGTGATTCTCTTAGCGTCTACAACTCCTTGATTTTTAAAGTGTTCAGTGATCTCTGTTATCGAACAGTTCAGGAGGTCTCTACAGGTTATTACACCCTTGTTGAAATTTAAACTAGTGTGAGGTGAAACCTCTACTTTAAAATCGTGAAAGGTTTTCATATCCATTAATTTCTCTGACTGTTTATTAGTGGCTGTTTCCACTAATAGGCCATCCTTAATCTTTTTTATATTTTTAACTGAACTTGCATACTGACACAAAACTTTATCAATTAGGAAGGGACTAACTGCAGCGAAAGTTCCTTCCTTTCTTCTCACGACCAGGAAACGAGGCTTAGCAATTCCCCAGCTGGTTTCTATATACTTTCTTGAGGAAAGTTCTCTTGCGGTATTAGAACATGGTACAGTGCCGCTCACTCCACTACGATCCACGGTGTGCTGTAACTCTAAAGAGGCAGACCCAGCAACAAAGTTTACCTCACTTTCTCTCACTTTTGAGGAAATGGGAGTCTCCGGTGAATTGTTTTGAGGTTTCATATGGTTCCCACGAGTTGGGAAGTTCTGGGTACAACTGCGCCAGTGCTCCCTTACCGCAGAGGGGGTCTATACTCCGAAGGTCCCCAGGTATCCGGAGGCAGCCGTTTGCGACTCACTAACGCAGAGTCATCCATCCCTCAGCACGGCGAACACCTTAGATTTCGGATTATTTTTTCAGGGTTTACTCCCATAGGTCCATCGTGTTCTGCGAGAACGGGGTAACCTCTAATCGGATGTGGTTCTTCACCACGCACGATGATCTTGTAGGTGTAGAAGCTATGTGTTGCGCTTGACACCTACCTGGACTCATTTTCGGTTCTCCCCTACGGCCTTACCGGCAAGGGTGGCCCTACCAGGAGCTGAAGCTCCAGCCAGCATTGCCCGCAGGTTCATCGAACTTACTTGAGTATCCTCTACCCCCATAGACACTGTTAAGTTTAAGTTAAGTTAGTTAAGTTCCACCGCAGTAGAGCGTAACTATTGCCATCTTTCAGTAGTCTCGAAATAATCCCAATCGAAAATAAAATTGATAATCATCACTGAAGCAATTTTATAGCAGAAGGAAATTTTATAAAAATACAAAATATAGGAATTATAATATTCCAACCTACCTATCTGCAAATGCCTTATGTGAATAAAGACTCAGCAAATTAAACAAAAACAGCTATTCCCCCTTACGAGTGCTGAATTATATGGTAAAATTTGCGTATTTTGTCTAAACACAGTTAGCACTAAAATACAATGACTTGGAAATGCTCGAATGCTACGAGGAAGATGCAAGGCCTCCTTCATCTCATGATGTCAGGATATCTGCAGTTAGTGACATCCTGAGATGAAGGAGGCCTCCCATCTTCCTCGTAGCATTCGAACATTTCAATAAATATGAATAATTGTAGAATTCACCATTTAAGTAATTTTGTACATAGAACAATGATATCTCCCAGCTCCCCCTCTTTTCTAAAAAATAAATTTAATACACGATCCTCTGTGTGTACAAAAAAATGTAAGGTTTAAAAATAAGTTACAATGCCTCATAAGCAGACGGTCATGTATAGAAGAAGCTTTATTTTTAATGCTATATCAACTTATAATTCCTGACGATTTTAAAGTTTTTGAATTCAAATATAAATATAAAAGTTTACATGTCTGTCTATCTGTCTGTCTGTCACTTATTTTATAATTGATATACATAATAACTCTGCAATAAAGTTAAATACAATAGTACCCAAGGAATAATCTAAAGGAAAAATAGGAAATTTGGTGAATGCTCTTTGTAACCGTAGTCATTAACCCGAAGCGCGCGCGCGCGCACACACACACACAAATATAAAAGTTATCTATTAAGCAAGCAATAGTGATATATTTTTTTTCTTTTTTGGTTTCTACTTAGTCCTTGCCGGAGTAAATATTTTTAACTATTATTATTCAAGCGCGTTGTTTATTTATTTATAAATAATAAACATCACAGAAATTAGACAACCCCCAATTCCAGAAGCCAGACCTTGTGCGGAAGGGGGTTACACATTGAAAAAACGCGGTCATACAACCATTTCCTCCGACAGTGCCGGAGCCAGGAATGGAACCCGGTGGTGCGATGTCCTTGTGATTAATCGCGATTGCCACCTCGCGTCTTAACCCACTCGGCTATCGACCAGACCAGTTCATATACATTTTTTTCCTTATTTAATGTTCGCCAGGTTATCTGTAATTTTTTTTAAGTTAAAGAATTGTTAATGTGCCTCATCATCAATTACTTTTTTCTACTTTTTTTCTATTAGTTCTCTCTTTTCTTCTTTTTCGTTATAATAAAGTAATTTCTTTTCATTTATATCTTTATAAATGTTTTGCACAATAAAGCCGATTTATTATTATTATTATTTATGTTTCCAAGCCATTTTTCTAATATCGTTTATTTTAAAAATAAAATTGCCCTAGTGTTTCGTAGCATATTTCACGTCAATGCATTTGTGTATTGTATTATAATTAAAGATAAAATAGGTAACTGTCTATGTCGCAAAAATTGCCCTTTTGATCAAACTCACGAACTCGTCCAATTTTCGCATTATCCTGCGAACTTTGTTCTTAAAACTTCCAATTTTTCTTTTATTGTGTGTAGGCATTTCTACTTCACTGAAATATGCACATAAAGCCGCATATTTTTCCACACATACACTTCGAACGTAAGAAACATAATGATTCACACGGAGCAAAATATATCAGATAGATATGATAGGGAGGTAAACGAATATTTTTATGAAGATTACGTCTAGAAAGGGCAATAATAATTTAACGAATGAAATTAAATTTTATATAAATAAAGCCTTGCAATAATGTATCTTGCTGTAATAGAAATTGCAGTTTTCTTAAACTATAAAAGTAAGATAACTAATTTTACAGGTAACGGTGCTTCCCAACAACCCACATATAAGAACTATATCCAAGCGAGTAAAAGGATAATATATTTTAGTTTAGACATGATAAATTTTCATCAAAAATAAAGAAGGTTAGTTAATGTATATTTCTCAAAGAATTTATGCAGTAGCAATTAAATCCTGAATATTAAAATGTGCTAGGCAGCTTGTCTAACTATATATTATGTCCCAGAAATTATAGCAAAAAATGTACCTAAATACTAATCAAAAATACATTAAGGAAGGAAATTTTATTAATGGGCTAAAGTTTTAATCGATGTTATTAACTACCAAGAGCTAGAAAAATTCTATAGTTTTTATCTAATGGGTTATTAAATTAAACTGTATTGAAAAATAAAGTCGGCAAAATAATTATATTCGGAAATATCAAGTTCATATTTATTATAAGACAGCAAAAATTATCCTCGATTGAATAAAACATGTTATGTCATATTAGTGGATATTCCATATCTATTTCTTAAAGCTGTGTATTTGACATACACAGCAAAATAAGAGTTCTTCCAAAAAAAAAAGCTTTGAAAACGGAAAGAGATTACTTTCCGAAACGTCAGCAAAACACATTATTTTTGTGTTTATTCTGATTTATATTATTTGCAAAACATAACCTCTGACTATTCCTTTGGCGTAAACGTCACGGGCGCAGAGGCTTTTTCCCACTAATTCTATTATTTTGTAGATTCGGTGATTTGTTTTGAAGAGGATAATAATACATGTGGTAGAAAACCCAAATAATAGGAAAAAATATTCGTAGAATGCCACAAATAACTTTAAGACAATATCCATATCTATTTATAATATATTTATTAATTTTAACATAATTTTAATTTCAACATATTAGTTCAAATATTTTAGTACTGAAATATTGTTCTTTGATCAAACCAACTTTTTTTTTTATAAAAATTGATTTAAAATAGTTAGTCATTTTGTGCCCCTTCAACAAACAGCTTCCAACAAATATAAAACATATTTTTGATTACTCTGTTTCAAGATATTACTCAGCAATAATTATTACCAGGCTATAGTAGTTTGTGCAACAAGAGTGGTAATGATAGCCATATCGAACGAGAAGGAACATTGAGGGCGGAGTGCCTCAATCTTTCGAGTGCGATATGAATAATCCACTCGAGTTGTACAGTATACATTTTCTACGACCGGATTAAGAAAAACTACAAATATGTTGTTTTAATTATAACTTGATATACAAACTTAGCGTCTGCTTAATGTTGTGATGCTCTAAGTGAAAACATTTTATAAAGGCGGCAGTAGCCTAGCGGGTTGCATTTACGCTTCGAATGCAAGAAGCCGTAGGTTCGACACCCCCCCCCCCCCATGCCTTCTTTTTTCTGCCATATATCTCTAAAACTTCGCCTGCAAATAATAATTTCAGTAAAATTTTAGGTGGTATACCGTTTATCGATTCTTCACTGGAATCACTCATTTTAAATTATTTTTTAGCTCAAACTGCACAAAGAACATAAAATACATTATCTCAATTCCTAGTTATGTGGTTTATAATAAATGTGATAATATGATAATAAAATTCATAAAACTGTACTTTCTGATTTAAAAACTTTCGCACCTGTCCCGTAACATTTGTACAAAGTCCTTCCGGCTAATTACAATTTAGAACATGTAAGTTTAAGTGTCTACTATACCATTTCTCTTCCCTGTAAGAGACGACTTTATCTTCTCACAAAATTCACACGTATTTGATACAATGAAACCAAAAAGAGTAAAAAATACATAAAGTTGTTCCGTTCCACTACGTGCTTTGATTTCTCCAAGCATTTTCCGTTCGTAGCTGTAAATAACTTGAAAGTGTGTAAACAGGTAATATAGGAGACTGCCAGTGGTAGTGGAGAATATTGTGAAAACGGAACCAAATTCAATACTGACTCAAATAAATATTTGAATAAAATCTATACGTTTATTTAATTTTGTAAATGATTTGTTATAGAAATTCGATATTTGCACGCTCTTTGTTATCTTAGAAAACCAGGTAATATTTTTTTGGTTTGGTACGGTTTGGTTTATATGATCTATTGTTATTATGTTACTGCGTTACTATACTTTACTATACTTTACTATACTTTACTATACTTTACTATACTTTACTATACTTTACTATACTTTACTATACTTTACTATACTTTACTATACTTTACTATACTTTACTATACTTTACTATACTTTACTATACTTTACTATACTTTACTATACTTTACTATACTTTACTATAAAATATTAAAATTGATTATGCATAGAATAAATAACAAGACTATACGTATGAAATATACAAAAACATTATAGAGATAAAGTAAAATCAAAAATGTTTAAATGCCAGCTTTAAATTTGGATGTTGAGGTATCTCAACTATTAGATTGCTCATTGCATTGCCTTGAGTAGCTGTTCCAGATCTTTCAACAAGGCATTTCATCCGCAGCCCTACAATCATATTTTGGACTATTAGCGAACCACTAATCATTCTCATCACTTGATTTAGTTGACCAACTTTGCCACAATATTCTGCCGTCGAGCGAACTAAGCTGGTGTGATTCTTCACAACGTGTTGTGAAGGGCTCTCCATTCTGAGAACACCAGCTTCCTAATATTGTCAGACCTCGTAATCAATTTCATGGCGGTATTTTTCAAACGTCTCTTGAATCTAAAAATACGGCCCAGTGTGACACCAAGGTATTTTGGACATGGGTTGCATTACATTGGGGGCGTCTGAAAAATGTCATTTAATGTGCCTGAGCTACCGGAACTAGACTGCGTTGTGAGGTAAATTCGCTTGGTTTTGAGTTCGATCCCCGGCACAGACACTAGTAATGTCTATCATTGTGTTCTTTTCGAGTGTGTAACCTCTTTCCAGACAGTCTTGGCATTGGGTTTGTGGGCTGTCTACATGTGGTCTGTGGTCTCTAATTGAATTTTTATTTTGCTGCTACTGGTTCTCATCGGAGCTTTCGAAATTTTCAAAGAAACGAGATGCATATACACAGAATGGTCGAAAACACCCAGACGTAAATTACCTATTACCCTAGCAAAATGAGCGCTTTCCTGGACTTGAAAATAGGTTTTCGGAGACTTTGTTTCTTTTTGCTTTCCATCATAATATTTGGAGTACTATAAATAGCAAATATATTCGATCAAATATCTTTAGGGACTCACTCTCAAATTTACCTATAAAGAAGAACAATACATACTTTTTGCGTTTTTCTAGAAACCCATTAATTTTTGTGTAAAATATCAAGTATGACAATTTTTAGTACTTTTAACATTTTGAGTTCCCCCTTATTCAATTTGGTGAAGAAATAAGTTAGATATAAAAATTTTTTAACACCTGTTTTCAAATGCTAGTGTGGGGACTAATGTCTTCCACTACTCTTATGTTAGACATATTATTTGGTTTACGTTGACTCATACATTCGTATATTTTTATTTCATGATTTAAATTATTTATTACTATGTAAATATCTGTAAATATTGTATATAATCTTCTCGGTATTTAAGTACCTTCCTTACCTGTCGTAAATTCCCATAACAATTTCTATTCTTTATTGCATTACCTACCATAAAACCTTATTTCTTAGTCGGAACTTTCCCCTGTCCTTTGTAATTATGCATCCAGACTAATACCTACTTAACAATCATCCTTTTGGGATTATCTCTAATTACGTAGTATACCTGACCCGGTTTTTCCAATTTATTGTACTAAATACCTATTTGCCAAAACATTGGTCAGGATACATTTTCCCAAGATAATGTACAGTTCAACTCCAAAACTGACTGTGTTAACATCGAGCTGACGCTCTACCAATAAAGAAGTAAAAACACAAATAGTTGTTAGTCTTTCAACATCACCGCAACTCACCCACACTAGTAACATAAAACGACAGATTCTTTTAAAACTAATTATTATGTGAAATTAGGAAATTTACCTTTAATTTGGTTTTTACTTGGAAGTTATGAACAAACTTGGCCAAGATATTACCAAAGAAACTGAACAATGTACTAAGAGGTTGCCTAGATGATTTGTCATTTATAAAAAAATTAAGTAAAATAGGTTATTCGATATTCCCTTTATTTTTACTTGGAACAAATTGCATTTGTAAGTAATAATGAAATGAAACTAAACAAATAAATTTTTTTAACTAATTTAAGAACTTTTTTAAATATAAATTTTTTCATCGTCTTTTTACATGAAATTTTTGTGGTCTCCCTATCTTCGAACTCAGGCTGAACACTGTTCAAACAGTACACTTTTTGGCCTTGACGCACCGTGAAGCCCTGCTTCGTTACAAATACACTGTGCAGTTTTCTTACAGTTGCATAAAATCAGATTCAAGATTTCTTTAGATATAGTGTTGATTTAAATCTGGTCCCACGAGCACATTAATAAAGTTAAATCAATTAAAGGATTAATGACTTCCCCTCTACGAGAAGTCAATAACAATCTCAAAAAATACATAGTAAAAACTTTCCTTTAGAATTTTCATGTTGTTTTGTTTGTACCCAATAAATGTAAATTTGTATTAATGAAGAATCAGATTACCTATAAATAAATATTGATATATTGTTCTTAGCATTATAATTTACCGTTATTGTGTGTATTTGTAGCTTCATTCCTTATAACCAACACTAGTCGACTAGTGGAAATTACCGTTGTTCACTATAGCTATTCTGAGCCTCTAACATACGGCTCTTAGGGAGGGTAATGTTCTACGCTTTAAAACTGTTTTCAAGTTTTATAAGAAATAATTTTTTTGCTGAACTCTATCACGATTTTAGTACTATCGCGATATTGAGTTCAGGGTATGACAAGTGGATCTTTATACAAATATATGTATATTTTTTATTATTTAATTTTATCCCTACTAAAATTTATTCTATTTAATAAATTATGTATATTCCTCAATCTTAAACTTTAATGTATTTCGATGATTTATAGTCTAGACAAATTGTGTACCTATTGTTTGATCACTAACGTCGCATAAAATCGTGTACTTATGAAACAGTGGAGAAATATCGAGTTGCTGCTTTAATAAAAAAATTACTATTATAAAGTTGGAGCGCCGTTAGCAAATGAGTAATCCTGTTAAGAATATATCATTAAAATTAATAATGTTTATAATAGTTTAGGTAATAAGTTTTAGTGAGAATAAGGTAAATTGGGTTTAAAATGAGGGCTTCTAAGCTATAAAATTATATGAGTCCGTGGTGCTTACTTTAATTATTGGATTTGCTGTTATTACTGCAGTTTACATTTTATAAACACTTCATGTGATAAACGGCAAATGTAATAACATTTTACTTGCTGTGTTTATTAGTAATGAAGACAAGTCATTTAGAATTATTGCTTAAATAAATTTCAATTATTGAAAATATACATAATCTATTAAACAATACGGGGTTTTCGTATCAAAATTAACCAATTCTCCAGTCATCTTATGGGTAAGTTGTTAATTTTACAAGTATCTGACAAATTTTCTTGGTTGGGGGTAGCTCGTCTACAGGCGTCGGTGTTAGGCCTCAGCAGCGGAAATAGGCTGACGTTAAATAAATGTTAAAAACAAATATACTTATATTCTAGTTCTGTCCATTTATTTCTGTCTGATATCGGTAAGCGCCCTTCTTCCGTACTTTAAGTTTACCATTCTCTGACCATTCTCTGATCACTTCCCACTGGCAATCAATTGAGCACTGTGACGTTTCTCTTGTCTGTAATGATGAAATCTATTTTATTTTTCGTATTTTCGTCATGGCTGATCTATGTTCTTTCTCCTATCACATATCCATGTCTACGAGAGAATTTACTCTCGTCTTGTATTTCCCAAGTTTAGCATTAATATCGTAAAACATGTCGACACTTTGGACATTGCCTTCATCATAGATGGTCTCAATTTCTTCATCTGTATGTGTAGATGTTGGAGCATAAGCTTGAATGATCTTAATGTTTTACCTTTGATTTAGTCTGTATCTGGAAGTATACTCTAGGGCTTACACTTTCAAGATGGTGTATATTTTTCTCATGCATTCTATGTATTATACTCCTTCGTTCAAGTTATCTTCATTTCCCCGAAAATGTAGCGTATTCCTGATTTTAGTCTATCTTGCTCTCCTCTTAGGCAAGTTTCACTAAGGTCTACTATATGCCAATGTATTTGGCTAAGCTCTTCTTCTAGTTCAAGTAGCTTCGCATAGTTTGAAAGCATTCTTATATTATAAGTAGTGATGTGCAGTTTCCGTTTTCTATGGTAGCTTGATCCAACCCGGAGATTCTTAGCACCCTCTGATCGCTGTTTAACCCAAACGCTACCTTGGCTTGGTACCGAGCAGTCGGCTGGGCGCTAAAGATCTGAGAGCCTGGTTGGTTTTCTAGCAGGGTGCATCGGATGACCATAGTAATCTGTCGAGCAGGCGAGGTTGGCATTTGCGTTGGCTTTATTTTGACTTATATTCGCTACCACCCCTGAAAAATTATGTAAATTAGAGCTCCAGAGGCGCATACGGAAAGGGCATAAAAACAGTTCTTTGTCAAGTCAATAGCTGTTTCATGTAAAAATTGTTCAGAATTTTTTCAGAAAATTGCTCGTTAGTGAACAGGGAATGCTCCAGGGAGGACCCAAAAATAATTGTTCATAAATCCAACATTTGTTGCAAAGGAAAATTGTTCAGTATGACAAAGTGTATCGAATATGTTTTTTGTAAATTTTTCGTCAATGAATTAGAGTCGGCTACAGGTAAGATCCAAAAACAATCCTTGATTTAATCAGAAAATGTTTCAAACAAAAAAAATTCAGGATAAAACAATTGGTGAAAAGGGTTCTCATAAAGTTCTCGTTAGTGAACCAGAGAAGACTCCAGGATGGCCCAGGTATAAATGGTCGTCGAATTAATAAACGTTTCAAGTAAAAATTTTTCAATATGATAAATTGTATTTTCTCTTTTGCTAATTGCTCGTCAGGAAAAGTTTCAGAAAGAACTTCAAAATATTTCTCTGACAAATAAAAAATTCAGGGAAAAGGAGATATATAGAGTAGATACTCTCAGTTGCTCTTAGTTCCATGATATTCTATTTTAATGGTTCATAAGGATAACAAATAATTATTTATGAATACGTTTTTGTTTTCCCTCTTTTATTATCTAGCGGTCAGTCTGTCAGTGGATAATATGTTTTCGCGAACACGAGTCAACATGAATATCTAACATAAGAGTTGAGTGGTGCAAGGTAGGATGCTCTTGAATATTGGTATAATCGTTCCAGGATGGAAAATTATTTCGAAAATATCCCAGAGGGGGCAGAAAAACAAATTTTCATTCAATAATAAAATTTTTCAAATAATATTATATTGTTCTATATGGAGAAAAAGTGAAATTTTTGTGTCGATGCTGGTGTTAAGCTAATTAATCACATAGAACATGCTAGTATTTCTTCAAACGTCGAATATCATTTATCGGACACTCCATCTATGTGGGACTAAAAGTCTGTTATTCCGACTCGAGAGGAGAAACAAAAATGTTTCAAATAAAAATTGTTGGGGATGGAGAATTGTATTGAAAATATATATTTTTCAAATTTCTCTTCAGAACGCCAGGGGCTCCAGTGAAGGCACAAAAAAATTTTTCATCGAATCTCTCCCCACAAAAAAAAAACATACGTAATTCGAAAAAGAGTTTAAAATTAAAAAATAATGTAAGGTATTGTATCGAAAACGCCCTTTAGAAATTTTCGGTCAGGTTAAGCGTCAAGAAAAATGGTCTTCGGGTTAATTATGCGTTTTACGAAATGTTTAGAAAGTTAAAAAGATATGAGATGACGAGAAAGTACTGTACAGGTGCATATACCCGGAACTGATCTTTTATGTAAGGGCGATAAAGCACAAAAATAATAGTTTGTCAAATTTAAGTATATCTGAACTGAAGTTATATATTATTCATCTCATGATTTATTTGAATTTGTGCAGGTATGTGTGTAGGTATCTTCTGTTTGTTGTCTACAATTACAAAAACCTTACCTACTCATAGAAATATTAGATTCCCGAGTTGGAAACATTATTTATGTTTAGTAAATATATGCTGTTCATACTATTATTATATATAATACAATTTCTTCCTTTCTGAACTCCCTGCAGTTTATACAGTTCTGTTCCGATATCCGCCTCTTGGATTTAGTTTACTGTATTTTCCTCCTAGGTATATTATAACAATAAATGTACAGTGCACATAAATGTTTACCGATGTGGTAAAACTATTTCAAGACATCCCCTTGCGCATTGCCTTGGCGCTTGTTCTGAATTTTCAAAGGAATCGTATAACAAAAGACTTTGCTGCAGTTACTGCTATGTGTAATTCGTACAAAAAGGCAAAATATTTCCAGAGACTCAACTCAGACGTAATTTGCAATCAACGACTGAATTTGACAAACTAATTAATTTCGTTTATCGTTTACCAGTGACAACGCGTGGGTAACTATGTATTGATGTGGAAGGCGCATACAGTGATCAGCGTATTGTTTTAACTTAAATTTGCATTAATCGGGAATAACCGATTAAATTCACTTTGGAGCTGATAATTGAATTAAAAACCTGACTAAACTACTAGTCATTGGCTCCACACAACTTAAATCGTGCTCATTAATCTGCATAGATTCACGTGACTAAGACCTCGTTTTCCGTCAATAAAATTTATTGAAATCCAAGAACCGGGGTTAGATCATTTTAAAATACTACTGTGTAATTTGTGGGGCCATGAGTATGCAACCAGGTGTACACTCAAGTGTACCTAGTGTTGCATTATTCATGAAATGACAAGATCAACCTATAAAAGTTTCATAACAATTAATTCAATTTCGCATTGTTTATTCCTTTAGTATCATTAATTTTTTTTGACAGTAAGGGTTGTTTTCTCTTTTACGTAAATATATTTCCTCGTTAATTAGCAGCAAGATGGCGAATTTCTTGTCTTTGCCAGGGCACGTGTGCGAAGGAAGGAAATTTCTCTTTCCGTTGGACTCAACCTAGTTTAGTTCTGAGCATTTTGTGAACCAAAGTACAGTATTTCTTTTGTGTGGAAGCTTAGTCAGCTGTCGCATGAAAATTTTATTTTTTGTGAAATTCATGTGCTAATCTGTAATTATAGTTGTGAGTTTTACTTTTTTGTTTTATTAGGTTGTTCTTATACTTGTAAAACTTACAGTGTTTGGGACTGGCTATTTTTGGATTAATCTACCTTCAAGTCAATTTTTCAGATCTGCCGTTAACCCACGACTAGATATGCAGCCAGTGGAGCACTAACTATAACAGCCATGGACATCCTAGTAGCTCCCTTACTTGGTGTCACAAAGAGGACCAGGCCATGTCGTACCGCAGGGACATTCCAGCAATCAGTGCTGGAGCAGGTTTCGCTGGAGTAAGTTTTTTGTTGGAGCAGGTTTAATCTTCTTTGTCATGAATCTTAATCCTATTTACCTAATTACTTAATTTTGTCTTTCACTTTTAGTAAATACTTTCACGTCAACTTTATCCTATATTTTGAATTTAATTTTTAATTTGAGTTATGGAATCCATGACATGATTATTATTTTGCCTGCTACTTACTTTTGGCTGCTTTTGCCGCTATTCTGCTAAAATACTGACTGCCTGTTTTGCCGCCCTAACTAATAAATTAATTTGTTTTGCGTTTAATTAGTTTGTAGAATGGGTAGCAATTATTATGTCTTTGTATTGTAAATGTTATATTTTCCTGATACTTATTGCCAAAAAGGTCATTTTTTCGGTTCTGTTATGTATTATATTTAGGTTGAGGAATAATTTTACTGTAAAATACACGTATTGTGGCCGCTTCGGTTACATTTCAGCACTATGAGTTTTTTTTTGTTGTCTTTCTCTGCTCCTTATTTTTTTTGTTTAGTTTTTGAACAGGTAGGTTTATACATAGAAAGTCGAGTTATTTACTCTTTTTAAAATATAATATTGACGTTATAAATACAATTTACTCTTAATAAAATATTTCTATTTTTGCTTTGGAATGAATCGAGTGGTTTATTTTACATTAATAGCACACGACCGCTGGACATATATCGTTTCTCCACTGTAAGCTACTTTGATTGTCATTTTTTGTCCGTAGTTTGGATAAAACGTGGTATTCCTACATGTTAAATTGGCGTCCGAGGCGTACGTCGCTGGCATATTTAGTCGATTACATTGTTTCGCAATGTGCTAAAAATTAATTTTTAGATTCATTATTGAAATTGACAATTTTGTGTGCAATGTGCGAAATTTGAGAATTAGCTTTGACCGGCGACTCCGCCATAATATGAACTTGTATTAATAAGAAAAACAGTCAATGTTAAGCAGTGTGCGATTAAACGAAGTGAGGTAAAGGGATAGGTTATTTTCAATCAAAATAACCATATATGTGGTTATTAAATTATTGATAGTTCAAAATATTTGTAATTTATTTGCTTCCGTGAAATCGGCTAATGGATTCACAGAAAATTAGAAAAGCATAAGTGATTGTTCTATTTGCTTTTTTAATACATTAATTGAATGCATGTTTCCGATATTAGCATTTTTATGAACTCGTTGTTTTCTGTCAATAAAAGAAATGTGTTTTAAATACTTTTTGTTCATAAAACGATTTAGTTCATTTTGAATTGAATTAACTTTTTTATATACATGTCATATTTGTTAAAAAATATATTTTACAAAATTTCTAGTTATGGTAGTTGGTTTGTCATGAACAAAACAAAATTAGTAATATAAAAATTCGTATTACTTTTTCAATGTTACAACTTTTCAAAATTTTCACCCTGTGCTCTTGTCAACGAATATCTCATTTATCCATCATGAATTCATTTTTCAACGTCACAGTGTACGGCTACTACAAAGTGCGTGTAGCATCTTAAATGTTAACCGTAATTTCAAATTATACGATCGGCAGCAGTCTCTCACTATACTGCATAATACATGCGCTTTTATATTAGAAAACTTAGTCGGTAACATTTAATATGGTGGATGGTTATTTTTATGTTCGAATGAAGTTATTCTTGTCGATTTGTCTTTATTTTTATAACCTGCACCTGCAATATAAACTAAGTCCACTAAAACCATGAATTAAATTTCACTATATAATTCGCAACTTTCATGTTGTGCAACACTATATAGTGGTGAACAATCTAACTGTCAAAGATTGTTTTTTTACAAAAGCAAGCTTGATCACCAACAATACATAATTCTTTCAAAATAATGGACCAAAATTAAGTAATTTTACATTATATGAGCAATGTGATTACCTATCTTTTCTACCATATATTTCATTAAGTATATAAACACTGAAGAAAATCTATGGCATAATATGTGAGTAAAGATAGTAACTATAAAATTCCAGATGGAACTGTGAAGTGGCAACAGCAACTTTGAACATGCAACTTGTCCTATTTGGTACTTTGCAATAAATATAATTTTATGTCATTTTTATTGACAAAACTTGCCATGCCATTATTACAAAACATGATCCTTCACTGAAAACTGTTTTCTTTCGGTATCTAGTAGGCTTAACTCAACAAACAAAGCTTATTTAACAAATTCTAAGTTTTACTTTTGTGTGTGAACGTCTAATTTCCCTAATTGACCCACTGGAGTACCGTTTCTCCACTTGGCTACTCAACCTCGCGTATCCGGCTTGTAGGTAGTGTTATCCTAGACACTTACAAACTGGGACTGGCCTCCGTGCTAAAACCGTATCATACCGAATACCTGTTTCCGAAGCTCGGGTATCAAAGAGTAGCCGTTTTTCTCCTCGTCATCCGCTGAGGTAGAGAAAAACGCGTCACAATTATACGCAATTAAATTAAAAGTTGAAAATGAGATAATTGATTAGTTTCAATTCCCAAGACGTATGAATAATTTTATAATTCTGAAATATTCTATTTTTCAAATAGATTTAATAAAGTAGAAACAGTTTGGATATATTGTGCTATAAGAAAACTAATCCACAAATATAAATAGAGCAATACGCCGTGTGCAATTATAAGAGTTGATAAAATTCTGTTTTATGAATAAATTCATTATTTAATTTCTATCGACCATTATTACCCTACGAAACGGACAACGTGCCTGGAATACCCCGTAGTATTAAATTACATCTAGGATGCGTAGATGAGAAGCATAACATTAACCGTTAAGAGATCGCGCATAGATATCTCAGTTAATATGCAGCGTTATGTTCCCTGTTACGACTTCCATATAGCCATAAATACAAGTGGCCTAAATAATATTATGAAACTAATAGCTCATTAAAGCCGCGGGCAACATAGATTAGCTCGAATCTTGTTTCCTATCTTAATGAATCAATATTAAATTAGTACGTCACTTCAATGGATATATATTCAATGTAAAATGTTATATTTATTGCTCAAGAAGATATTATTGGTACAGCAGGCTTGTACGTGTGTAGCTTACAATATAACATAGATAGCTGAACTGACATGCTGTCATGTAACTAAGACATATTACACTTGCTCTGAGATGAATTTTAACTATTAGAGACCAAGTCAAATTAGGATTTCAATGTCTCTAAAATGATGTCCTCCAGACTGATGTGGAACTTCCATGAAGAGCTCAAAGTTCTGGGTGGAAGCGGAACAGCCTTAATCTACTTTGGGTGCCGGAGCACACTAGAGTAGATGGCAATGAAAAAGCTGAGAAGGAGCAGCTGACGTATTCTACGGCCCAGAACCCATGCTGGCATTACCAATGTGCACATCAATTATAAAAACGTAGTCGGTTATATGTACTTTTGCATTATATGATCATAATACGTGCCCAATGTAGCAAGGGTTGTAGCAAGAAATATACCTTTTCACTAACTGATTTACCCTGGACCCATGTGGATGTACAGTACGTGTGCACATCAATTACCCAAACGTATTCAATCATATGTAGTTTTGCATTATATGATCATAATAAGTGCTCAATATATCAAGAGTTGGGTTAAGGAAGAGATATACCTTTTCACCAAGTGATTTACCCCGGACCCATGTCGATTTACACTATATATACACATCAATTACTCAAACATATTCGCATATGTAATTTTGAATTATATGATCATAATAAGTGCCTAGTGTAGCAAGAGTTGGGTTAAAAAAGAAATAGACCCTTTCACCAATTGATTTACCCCGGACCCATATGGATTTGCACTACATGTGCACATCAGTTATCCAAACGTATTCGGTCATATGTAGTTTTGCATTATATGATCATAATAAGTGACCAATGTAGCAAGAGTTGATTTAAGTGAGGAATGGACCTCTGCACCAATTGATTTATCCCGGACCCATGTGGATTTGCACTACATGTGCACATCAATTACCCAAACCTATCCGGTCATACGTAGTTTTGCATTATATAATCATAATAGGTGGCCAATGTAGCAAGAGTTGGGTTAAGAAAGTAATAGACCTTTTTGCCAATTGATTTACCCCGGACCCATATCGATTTGCGCTACATGTGTACATCAAGTACCCAAATGTATTCGTCCATAAATAGTTTTGCATTATAAGATCATAATAAATGCCCAATGTAGCAAGAGTTGGGTTAAGAAAGAAATAAATCTTTTCACCAATTGATTTACCATCGAACCCATGTGGTTTGCACTACATGTGTACATGAATTATAAAAATGTAGTCGGTCATATGTAGTTTTGCATTATCTGATCATAATTCGTACCCAATATAGCAAAAGTTGGGTTAAGAAAGAAATATAGACCTTTTCACTAACTGATTCATCCCGGACCCAAGTGTATTTGCACTACATGTGCAGATGAGTTGCCCAAACGTATTCGGTCACATGTAGTTTTGTATTATATAATCATAATGAGTGCTTAATGTAGCAAGAGTTGGGTTAAGAAAGAAATAGACCTTTACACCAACTGATTTACCCTGGACTCATATGGACTTGCACTACATGTGCACATCAGTTATCCAAACGTATTCGATCATATGTAGTTTTGCATTATATGATCATAATAAGTGCCCGATGTAGCAAGAGTTGGGTTTAGAAAGAAATAGACCTTTTCACCAATTGATTTACCCCGGACCGATTTGTATTTGCACTACATGTGCACATCAATTACTCAAACGTATTTGGTCATTTGGTTGTTTTCTAAGTGGCCCTGATAACATTAAGCATGACAAATTCGAGTGTGCATTTTATTTCCAGGTCAAAGCACTATTTGACTGTATTACATATTTGTAAGAGAGGTTGACGGAAAAGTAAGCCCACCTTTTACGAGGCCGGTCCCGGTCTACAGCCATTATCTGGGGTAAAGAGCAATGGTTCTACTCGACCTCACTCATCTCAGGTCATCATCACTGCCAAGGATATTGACAGTCCGAAAATGGTAAATAGTTCAATTGAAAGTAATTTAGATAAACAAAAAAAATGACCAGCTACAATATTCAGACGTTTGCAAGTCACTTTATTTTTATAATATTTACTTCTGATATATTAATGGCATATTATTTACTTAACAAAATTATTTTAATGATATACTTTTTGGAATTGAAACGATTATTAGTGGGGACGATCTGGCATTAAAAATGGCTTGAAACAGACTCGTTTTTTTCGATTTTTTTTTTGTGGTGTTATGAAGATGGACCCCTATCAGCCGGAAAATTTTCCGGTCGAACTTTTCGCGAGGAGGGGGGAAATTTACATGTAAAATATTGAAAATCAGTTTTTCGGGCATAACTCGTTTAGTTTGATTCGGATCGAAAAAGTGTATAGGGATAAAATGAAGGGCCCGTGAATGTGCGTAAACTGAATTTTGACTCGTCGAAATCGAGTGCAGCAATTCAGCAGCTGTGCAGCGAGATGCCGGGGGAGGAGCCTAGCGCTCCCACTTCTCTCCTTTCTCTCTCACAAATACACGTTCCACTCCGCTCGTCCGTTTTTATAAATGTATCACGGGCGAGTACAGGCCCTAATGAAGTTAGAGCTTCGGGGTAAAAAAATCTTGAAAGAAAATTGATTGCTCTTGAAAATGAACCCGGCCGGAAGCCCCTATCCTTCCCCTTGCCCTTCTACAGGGAAAAAAATTTTGCGGATCCCCTTCTCCCCTCCTAATCATCTGATAGCAATCTGATCGGGCTTAAACCAAAGAGGAAAAATTCCACATTCGATGGTGAAAAAAAAATCTCCCCCACCTGGTGAAAGATGACTTTCTAAAAATAATAACAACAATAAATTGGTTATTTCGCAACCATTTGTTTATTTATGGCGAAAATTGAAAATACATGAGCATACATGAGTAAGCACATTACTACACATTTGTTGAGCGATTTGCGGAAGTTACAGCAATTTTAATTTTATTTACGTTTACCATTCTCGGGAAGCGCTGGACCGTTTTCGACGAGTCAAAATTCAGTTTACGCGCATTCGTGAGCCCTTCATTTTATCCCTATAGATTCTCCGATCCGAATCAAAGTAAACGAGTTATGTCCGAAAAACTGATTTCCCCTATCTTTACATATAAATTCCCCTCCCCTCCTCGCGAAAAGTTCGACCGGAAAATTTTCCGAGTGATGAATTTTCCAGCTTCATAACATTACAAAAAAAAATGAAAAAAAAAACGAATCCGTTTGCAAATCCAGATCGACCCCACTATACAGGGTGTCTCACCGGGAACTGAATCGATCGATATAGAGAAAAGCATCAGAAAATTTTGAAAATTTAGATAATTACTAATGTCGGTGTGGCCAATCCAATTAAAATAATTACAAGCTTATACCGGAAGTCGATACCAACTCGCTTATTTCAAGTGAAACACCCTATATATTTTAGGGTTTTCGAAAAGAGCATAAAATTCTGAGTCGAAAATATGTAGCATATCCTATACCTAAACCTAGCCGTTTCAGAGATATTTGACATTTTATAGAAAATTTGACAGGTGCAACGGTTTGCAAGAACCGTTATAAGTTTCTTCGTGTAAAAGATCCTCCTCATTTGCTTCTTGTCACAAAAAAAGAACACAAGGAGAACTACGTCCGACAACTGAAATAAATTCAATAATATACCAAGTGTTCCGTTTCCGTATCGACTTCCAGTATAATCGGAAGTGCCAGCTGCTTGTAATTATTTTAGTTGGATTGGCCATGTGAACGATCCATGCTTTGATGGAAGTCTGAAGGACGTATTTTCTGCTCGAAAAACTTAGAAAAATAAAATAAAAAAAAATAGGAAAAAGAAAAAATTAATTTTCTTTTTCCTCAACCCTTTCTTAATTCTAAATAAAAATATTTCGTTCACAAAATTTTTAGGGTTCAAAGTGACTGTTTCAGACGGAGATTAATGGATAAATCATACTTACTGTCGTTTATGCTTAACTGCGGCTCTGATGGTATCAATTGGAAGACGTCGTAACACTATAAATCTAACACTGTCTGTTTCACACTCTCTTAAAATTAAATCTGAAAGGGAATTTTGTTAGAAAACACAAGTAAAAGACAATATAAAGTTCAAAATATGTATATTAAATCTTTTAAAAAATTATGTTTTTACAACAACTTCTTCAGAGAAAATGTTAACAAACAATGGTCTGACCCGTGTACAACACATGGTGAGGAACGGGACGATTCATACGGTACCAACTACCATCCAATATGCAGTTTGAAAAGCTAACGATGCACAAAAAGATTCAAGGAAAGTTTCATGTAACTGAAATTTTGGTGGGCTTATGCTTGCCTGTCTTATAAACGTATTTATTAATTCACATAAATTTTGGTCGCTCCTCGGAGCTTAAAATTGCTTGAAGCGTATCTACTTCGTTTGTATTATGCAATAACAAATTTTACGTTCAGGCAAGGCAGATCCCATGCACGTGTGAGTACATGGTAATAATACTTTTTTGACTCCGAATCACTGAGGAACCGGTTTAGGGCAAACCCCGTCAAAACACATCATTTCCCCGTCAAATCCGACTGTTAGGAAATGATGGGGGTCCCATGTCGCTAAGGGCTATTTTCGCTATAACTTCCGATATACTTTGAATAGTCGTTGGACTAACTTGTCCTCATATTCAATACCTCGTAAGAGTTGCAGTGCTTGACAACGTGGATTCGTAAAAGGGTTTTTAATCTTGGAAATTTTGAAGTTCAAGTCCAATTTTATTATACTTTCTAAAATTGGGTGGTCGGGGCGACATTACGTCCCTGTGCAGCGACATTTACTACACTTACCAAATTAACGCTCCTCGAAGAGTTAGCGAAAATTTGGCATAAAAAACGCTCCGAAGAGCAAAAATATATTTCCAAGAATTAAAAACCTCCTCCACGGCGTTTTTACGTGAAGCACGCTTTTCTTACGAAGTATTTCCTAAGTCGGATTTTGTTACAACGTCGAAAAGTATATCGGGGTTATAGCGTTCTTTAACACTCCCCTCCTTTCCGTGAATCTTTTTGTGTAACGTTTGGTAAATTGGTTGTTTGAAAATAAAATGGATCATTGGATGTAGTCTCCCATGTGTTGTATTCGGTTATAGTTCAGACCGGCCTATCTGAACAAAACATAGATGCAAATCTAAAAATGGTTATAAGTTTGAACATATATCGATGCATAGCATTCGATTGAATTATTGAACATTGGGTTTCCAAAATGGCATAAAAAAAAAAAAGAAAAAATCGAAAATCCTCGGATTTTCGATGACACAACACAAACACTTTCGACGCACTTATCTTTCTTAGTGTTCTTCCACTAATGCGGGCTTGCGTCTGCTCCTCCTCGTGTCTATGCCTCATCGATCACCTTCGGTGTCGAACTGCCTTCTGGAACAGCTTAGGTGGTCCTCGGACTGCTTGGCTCCAGCTATACTATGGCTCTGCTCAGTTTATATGAAACAATATAAAACAAAATTTTAGTAAAATGTTTGTTTATATCCCGTCTGGGGATCTGCGACCGATAACATATCGTCGTCTTTGAGAATAGGAACACTGAATTTTGTTGACTTATATTGATTGAAATGTTTTCCGTGTAGATAAAATTCTCTTCTTGGGAGAAATCTGCGACCGATATCACATCGTCGTCTTTGAGAATAGGAACATTGAATTTTGTTGACTTATATTGATTGAAATGGTTTTTATTAAAATCTCTTCTTGTGAGAAATCTGCGACAGAATCTGCATCCGTCGGATCGTTGCATCTGCCCCTCCAGCAGACGTGGCGGCATCTCGCCCTTGAGTTGCTAGACTCATCTGAATCGCGCTCTTGCGTCAGAGTCGTCGTCTTTCCATACCGTGCCAATGGAACATTTGTTTGGACCCTTTGGGTCGGACTCTGCTTACAGATGTATATGTTTTGAACATATGAGGACTTAGAAAAATTGTAAAAAATACCAACTCTGCCGGACACGGTCAGAGTTGCTGCAGTGAATTTTGAAGATTTGTATGGACGATACAATATCCTCAATGAAAATAACTTGTAAAAAAAATGCATAAAAAATACCAACTCTTGCCTGACACGACAAGAAGTTGGTATGGAAATTTTGATATAAAATAAACCTAGCACTAAGTTAAAACTTAGCCTAGGTTGAAAAATATTATAAAAATATAATTGAATCTCCAGAACTGGATTCTGAATCAGAAGTGGAAGCATCTCGTGGCGGTGCATGGATTTGTACAACCGTTTGCTCCGGCGGTGGAGGTTCTGTGGAATCGTCTGAGAACGGGGAATCATTTCCATCGAGTGATGTTTCGCCTGGACTAGCATTTTCTTCATCGGAAGATTCGATTTCCAAGTTGTGCTCCTCTGGCGGGGCTGGTCTCAAATCATTCACATGTACTCTTGTCGTTACATTTCCCTTTTGCACGAGATACACTTCGTCTGAAAACTTCTTTAAGATTCTGGTTGGGCCTGACCAAGACGGCGTGAAGGTATGTACCTTCCTTTTTCTTTTACTCATGACTCTGTCTCCTACTTTGAAAACGATCGGAGTGACGGCCTCTTTCGGCGCATATTTTTGTTTGTAATTTTGTTGGGCCTGACGGGCTTCCTTGACTCGCTCGTATCGTGGAAGCGTTTGTTGCTTGGCTCTTTCTTGCCTCCAGGCATACAAATCCCATTCGCCTCTTTCGGCTGGATCATATCCTAACACGACCATGCTAGGTGTTTGATTTGTAGCGGCGTTCCTACGATTTCTTAAAATGTATGTCATCTGATGCACGTAGCGATCCCAAGTGTCGTTTGGCTTTTTAAATAAAAGAGTATTTAAAATTTTCTTGCATTCCTGAACCCGTCGTTCCACGGGGTTGGACTGTTGGTGATATGCCGGAATTAAGTATCGTTCGATACCATTCCTTTCGCAAAATGTGATGTACCATTCGGAATTGAAATGACCTCCATTGTCTGAAATTATGACTCGAGGGACTCCGAATCTTGCTACTATTTCTTCGTCGATAAATTTGGCTATCGTTCTGCCGTCGACCTGAATGTATGCCTTTGCCTCTATCCATTTACTGAAAACGTCTTCGACGATAATCATGTATCTGTTTTCGGCGTCTTTAGTCCTCTGCAGTGGGCCAATTTCGTCGACGCTCAAGGTTTCAAATGCATTTTGTGGTGCATGACTTCTAAGTGGAGCATTGGGTTGGGCTTGTCTTGTCTTTACAGACTGGCATATCAGACAGTCGTTTATGTATCTGCCTACGATCCTGGCCATATTATTGAAATAGTAGCGTTTTGTTATTTTCCTGAGAGTCTCGTCTCTTCCTGGATGACATGCTTCATCTCGGTCATGATAATGGTAAATCAATTCCTTTATTTTCCTCTTTGGAACTATCAATTTAAAATTTTGATCGCAATCTTTCAAAAGTACATCGTCTTGGACGTGAAAATTTTGCATAAAAATAAGATCCGCATCGGAACGTTGTTCCTGTTGAAATAGATCATTCCAACGGCGGATCTTGTCTTGAATATCTCGTGAACTCAATTGAGCCTGTACGATATCTTCGTATATTTCTGAGTGCGTTAAAACAGAAATACGTTCTGGACACTTGTAATTTGGTAGGAACATTCTTTCCTCTTCATCGTCTGTCTCGACATACTGATTTTGTGGGTTACGACTTAGAAAATCTGCTAATAAATTCTCCTTTCCTGGACAGTGTTCAATTTTGAATGCATATTCTTGCAATAGTAATGACCATCGTGTAAATTTTGTTTTGTCGTCCTTATGTTTGTTTAAACAAAGTAACGCCCTGTTGTCCGTCTTCACCAAGAACGGTTTGTCTGCTAAGTACATCTTGTACTTTTTAATATAGTTCACCACCGCCAAGCATTCCAGCTCGTTTATGTGGTAACGTCTCTCTGCTGGAGATAACGTGTTGCTTGCATACGAGATTATATATTTTTCGCCGTTGTCGCCTAATTGATATAATACGGCCGAAAGGCCTTGGAGGGATGCATCTGTTTGCAAAATGAATTGACGTGAAAAATCCGGCCGATGGAGTTCCAGCGGTCCGGATAATAATTCTTTTAATTTTCTAAACGCTTCATCGCATGTATGGTTCCAGTGAAAACGATTTTCCTTCGAAAGAAGTTTCGTTAGTGGCTTCGTGATCATCGCCACATTTGGTAGATATTCTCTTACCCAGTTGCAAAGCCCTAGGAAACTTTGTAGCTGCTTTTTGGTGGCTGGAACGGGATAATTTTGAATTTGTAAGACATGTTTTTCTAATGGTTGGGAAGTATCAGTTCTAATGGTGTGGTCTAAATATTGGATTTCATTCGTCGCTATTACACACTTTTCCGGTGACACTTTTAGATTGTGCAGACGTAGTCTTTCAAAGACTAATCTCAAGTGGGACATATGCTCCTTCACGTTTACGCTGTAAACGATTATATCATCTAAATACACTTTACAGAAATGGTGCAGGTAACCCGTTAAAACGTCCTTTGCCATGAATTTCTGAAAGGTACAGGGAGCTGTCTTGAGGCCGAAAGGCATGACATTGAATCTGTAAGCTGCCCCATCAGGAGTGGTAAAAGTCGAGAAATCTTTTGATGCTTCATCTAGCGGTATTTGCCAATATCCACTTTTTAAATCCAACACAGAAAAAATCTTCGAATTGCCTAAATCTTTAATACTTTCGTGTATTTTTGGTAAGACGGAAGCCTCGTCTTCAGTCATTTCATTCAAATGGCGATAGTCGATGCAAAATCGTGGTTTCTTGTCTGAGCGTTTTATTATCACGGGTGGTGAACTATATTGGGCAGTGCTAGGTTCGATGACGCCAGCTTTCAACATCTCTTCGATTTGGTCGTACATAATTTTCTTAGTACTCGGAGACATCGGATATGGTCTGATATTAAATGGTTTCGTGTCTTTTACTGTAATTTTGTGTTTCACAGTCACTGTGGTTGCTTGAGTCGGTTCCGCAGTGAACAGATCGACAAATTCTTCGAACAGCGGCCGTAGAAATTTGTCTTTAATAACAAGCTCTTCAGGAAGCTTTGCCTGCTGTCTCTCCCTCTGAGAAGCTTGATTCCAGAAGACGGTAATACGCTCTTCCGTGCCGGCATATAGGCATTTTCGGCCATAATCATATGCGACATTGTTCATATATAAGAATGGTGATCCTAATATTATCGTTTCGTTCAAATTTTCGATTACTTGAAAATCAATTTCAAAAGAAGTGCCTGAAATTATTACTTTTAATTTTGTCGTTCCAAGAGAGTCCACCATTCGATCTCCGCACGCCATAGCAAATGATCGACGTGTCGTGAGATTTTTAAAATTATCCAACATCCTCGGATGGATAACGTTTCGCGTCGAGCCTGAATCAATCAGTGCGTCGACCGCATGTTCATTAATTTGAACTTTTATACGAGGCAAAGGGAACGCTTCGCTCATATAATTTATTGACTCTCTTGTCTTGTGCAGAGGAGCGTCGTAGTGGTCATGAGTATCGGAAAAAATTACTGGACATTGCTGCCGCCTTGGTTCGGCCGTTGTGCCGGGGATCTTGCAGATGGACCCTGGCCTGGGTCTCTGGCCCCTCGAAAGTTTCCCGGTCTCCTGTTGAGATGCGGGTTATTCGGGCATTGGCTATGGAAGTGCCATTGCACTGTGTCTGTACAGTATCGGCACGGGGTTGCCGGTCGGTCGGGTACTCGGAATTTCCCCGATCCGCCATTGAAATTGGTTTGCCTGCGGTCAGAATTCACTGATCCGCTTGAAGAATTAGGCATAAAAAAAGGACGACCAGGCGCTCTGCCTGGACCGTCCTGTCGAGAGACATCCTCTCGGAAATGCACCCTCGGTGCTGTCGGAGTTGGGCTTCCATTGCTCCTGTTACTAGAATTTGGTTGACTGATGTGTCCCGGCTCTTGATAGTAAGACGCGCGGGACAGACGTTGATCGATAAGCTGGATTAGCGACGTCTGTTCGTCAGCTGAATCCCGCTCGACGTTAGTAGCCGCTGCTATTAACATCTCTGTGGTTGAAATTAGGTTGCTTCTCAAGCGTGACCTAATTTCTGGACGCAGTTGGTCCATGATGACCCGAGCTCTGATGGCTTCGGATTTGAAGGGATCAATACGATCGAAAAGGCAGGTTTTCCTTGTGATAAACACTGCCGTGTCGTCTAAAGACGTTTGTTTGACGGCATACAGTTGAGCAATAGCTCGTGACTGTATGTCGGGAGAATTAAATCTCGTAAGGAATCTTTCCTTGAATAAGGTATACGAAGTTGTCAACGTCCTAAACTGTTCGGACCATCGTTGAGCTTCGTCCTTGAGTTGGCCGGTTACGTTATGGAGGCGATCATAGTCGTGGCTTATGCGAGCTCTGTCGAAATATTCCTCCATAATTTTCAGAAAAGCTTCTGGATCTTCATGATCAAGCCCATGGAACGTCACGTTCGGACATCTTTGTCTCTCATGGGGCGTACAGGTCGACACGTTCTGTATCGCCTGCACGAAGCCCTCTGCCATTTTCAGAAACATACTTTCCATCGAATTAGCAGTTTGTGGCTGTGAAGCAGATAAATTTGCATTATTTCCCTCTGGAAACAGTCGTTGTGGTTCTATCCCTCTAGAACCGTCGTCGACGAGCGGCGCGGTGACTCGCTCGTAAAATTCTGTTGGGGTCGACCCCTCGGAGTCTTCCGCCATAAATGAGAAAGGATTAGTTGGGTTTGGGGACGGCATGGTCCCTGTTCGGGCGCCATGTGAACGATCCATGCTTTGATGGAAGTCTGAAGGACGTATTTTCTGCTCGAAAAACTTAGAAAAATAAAAAAAAAAAAAATAGGAAAAAGAAAAAATTAATTTTCTTTTTCCTCAACCCTTTCTTAATTCTAAATAAAAATATTTCGTTCACAAAATTTTTAGGGTTCAAAGTGACTGTTTCAGACGGAGATTAATGGATAAATCATACTTACTGTCGTTTATGCTTAACTGCGGCTCTGATGGTATCAATTGGAAGACGTCGTAACACTATAAATCTAACACTGTCTGTTTCACACTCTCTTAAAATTAAATCTGAAAGGGAATTTTGTTAGAAAACACAAGTAAAAGACAATATAAAGTTCAAAATATGTATATTAAATCTTTTAAAAAATTATGTTTTTACAACAACTTCTTCAGAGAAAATGTTAACAAACAATGGTCTGACCCGTGTACAACACATGGTGAGGAACGGGACGATTCATACGGTACCAACTACCATCCAATATGCAGTTTGAAAAGCTAACGATGCACAAAAAGATTCAAGGAAAGTTTCATGTAACTGAAATTTTGGTGGGCTTATGCTTGCCTGTCTTATAAACGTATTTATTAATTCACATAAATTTTGGTCGCTCCTCGGAGCTTAAAATTGCTTGAAGCGTATCTACTTCGTTTGTATTATGCAATAACAAATTTTACGTTCAGGCAAGGCAGATCCCATGCACGTGTGAGTACATGGTAATAATACTTTTTTGACTCCGAATCACTGAGGAACCGGTTTAGGGCAAACCCCGTCAAAACACATCATTTCCCCGTCAAATCCGACTGCTAGGAAATGATGGGGGTCCCATGTCGCTAAGGGCTATTTTCGCTATAACTTCCGATATACTTTGAATAGTCGTTGGACTAACTTGTCCTCATATTCAATACCTCGTAAGAGTTGCAGTGCTTGACAACGTGGATTCGTAAAAGGGTTTTTAATCTTGGAAATTTTGAAGTTCAAGTCCAATTTTATTATACTTTCTAAAATTGGGTGGTCGGGGCGACATTACGTCCCTGTGCAGCGACATTTACTACACTTACCAAATTAACGCTCCTCGAAGAGTTAGCGAAAATTTGGCATAAAAAACGCTCCGAAGAGCAAAAATATATTTCCAAGAATTAAAAACCTCCTCCACGGCGTTTTTACGTGAAGCACGCTTTTCTTACGAAGTATTTCCTAAGTCGGATTTTGTTACAACGTCGAAAAGTATATCGGGGTTATAGCGTTCTTTAACAGCCACACCGACATAAGTAATTATCTAAATTATAAAAATTTTCTGATGCGTACTTTTCTCTATATCGATCGATTCAGTTCCCGGTGAGACACCCTGTATATGCAGTAATCCAAGTATCCATAGATAATATTACATACATCAAGTGAAAAATTGTCATGGAATATTAATAAACGTCCAAATAGTAATATAGAATGTGCATTCTGTAAGCGCAACTATTTAAACTACGCAATCGGCGGCCCTGTACACTATTGAGACGACAAAATCCATAGATTCGCATTTTGGCCACAAAGAAGAACTTCTCATGGACTAGAGCAAAAAGGAACAATACATTTTTTATCAATGAATCCCTATGCGAAAAATTAAGGTGAAGATATCCACAAAATTTCATCCACAAATGCTGACGTAGAGGAAATTCTATCCCACCAGTGTAGGGCGTGTAAGACGCAACGACATACGTCCACTATCACATTATGTTACGGCTTTGAAATTTTGCACATGTGTATAAGTCTCGTGACAACACACTTTAACATCTTCATATAAGAAAAAAACAAGATGGCGGCTTCAAGATGGCGGACGACCTTACCGTTTAAGATCCGATTCAACTCAAAATCGATATCTGGGGGTTTTCTAGGTCGCGGATTATGAATTTTCAGTCAAAATAAAGAAATTCAAAATGGCGGCGCCAATATGGCGGATGAATTTTGTCATTTATGGTCCAAATCGATCAATATTGCTATCTGGGGGTTTTCGGGTTTGCCGATTACGAATCTCCAGTAAAAAAATTTGTTCAGGATGGCGATTTCAAGATGGCGGACGACTTTACCGTTTAAGATCCGATTCAACTCAAAATCGATATCTGGGGGTTTTCTAGGTCGCTTATTATGAATTTTTAGTAAAAATAAAGAATTTCAAAATGGCGGCGCCAATATGGCCGACGACTTTTGTCATTTACGTTCAAATAGGCCAAAATCGATATCTGGGGGTTTTCGTGATCGCGGATTACGAATTTCTAGTAAAAAATTTAGTTCAAGATGGCGGACGACTTTACCGTTTATGATCCGATTCGTCTCAAAATCGATGTCTGAGGATTACAGCATATGAAGACTAAAAAGTAAAAAATAAAATTATGTAACAAATATTTAAAAAAAGCTTTTATTTAAACGTTCTAAGAAGTAGAAAATAAACGTTGAAGTAAATCAAATCCATCATTTTGATCCATCATATAATTTGTTTATGATATAAAAGCTCGTCGCGAACAATCTCCTTTACACAGGAAAATCTGGCGACAAGCTTTTATATCATAAAAAAAATTATATAATATTATTATTAGCCGTTACTCGAGTCCGAGTATAAAAATGTTACAGTCGATAAATTGTGTACAATAAAAAACAAGTAAAAGGTGTAGTCTATTGTAATTCCCATTCATCTACGGTGCACACGACTATGGCTATAGAGGCCAATTCGGGAGAGCACATGTCGACCGCAGTCAGGACAAACATAGACCTGGTTAGGTCTTGGATTCGGCCTTCTTGCAGCAACATCTCCTTGATAGCTGGCCACAACCCCTCGCCATTCGGTTCTGTCCGCTGCAAGTTGTTCCCATTGCTCGTCTGCAATACCGCAGGATTTTAGATTTTCATGGAGAGCGTCTTTGAACCTCTTTCGTTGACCGCCACGCCTTCTTCTACCGCTTAGCAATTCACCATAAAGTGTACATTTAGGAAGGCGGTTATCATGCATACGATGAACGTGACCTGCCCATCTTAGGCGTGGTATTGAAATAAGCACCTCAATTGGAAGGCTGTTTGCTCTCCTGAGTACTTCCACGTTTGATATGTGATGGAACCAACGGATTTTCATCATACTTCTGAGGTGTATTTGTTGAAAACGTTCTAATTCTTTCACATGACGACGGTAAGTGACCCAGCTTTCACATCCATATAGCAGTGTTGGAATGACAACTGCTCTGTAGACAGCCATTTTCGTTGACAAAGCAAGGTCGTGGTTGTCAAATACTCTCTCTCTAAGTCCCCAGAGTGCTCTAGATGCAGCGTTAGTTCTATTGCGAATCTCGCTGTCCATGTTTGCTTTGTCATTAACAACGTTGCCTAAGTAATTGAACTGATCCACCACTTCAAGAGAATTTCCGTTAAGTGTAATGTCTATTTGGTTCACTTGATGAGGAGTTGACATAATCTTAGTCTTTCCAATGTTGATTTTAAGTCCCAAGGAATCATAGCTCTGGGCATACACATCTAAAAGTTCTTGAAGCTCTTCCGGCGTAGAGGCTAAAAATGCACAGTCATCCGCATACTGGAGATCACAAATGAATCGTGTGCATGTCTTCGTGAAAGCTCTAAAGCGTCCTATGTTAAAGAGACCGCCATCAAAACGGTATCTGAGACCTATTCCTCTGACTGTCAGTTTGTTGTCAACAATAATTGTTAGAGCAGTGGTAAACAAATTAAAGAGTAGGGGTGCCAGGACACATCCCTGCCTAACTCCAGTGAGGGTTTGGAAAGGTTCGGTTGCCTCATTATTATACATAACCTGGGCGTTGTTGTTTGTATGTAGACTGCGACATACTTCCACAAATTTTCTAGGGATACCTAAGCGGAACATAATTTTCCAGAGCACTTCCCTGTCCACCGAGTCAAACGCCTTGGTTAAATCAATGAAGGCCATGTGAATTTCTCCTTGATGTTCGAGTGCTTCTTCTTGAAGCTGTTTAAGTGTGAAGATTAAATCCGATGTGCCTCGGTTTGGTCTAAAGCCACTCTGTGTTTCAGGAAGTAACTTTTCCATAACAGGTGTTAGCCTATTTGCCATCGCTTTAGTGAGTATCTTCCCTCCAACAGCCAGGAGAGCTATACCCCTGTAATTTCCACAGTCCGCAGCGCTCCCTTTGTTTTTGAAGAGGTTGATTAAAAGTGTATCACGAAACTCCTGCGGAGCTTGACCACTTTCCCACACGACATCAAACAGTTTTTTGAGGTAGGGTATGAGCTCTGACGACACAGCTTTAAAGATCTCAGCTGGGAGTGAGTCGGCGCCGGGAGATTTGTTATTTTTTAGCTGCCCAATGGCGGTTAAGATCTCTTCCGTTGTTAGTGGTTTATCTAAGTCTTCGAAGGTGTCATATTGAGGGATAAGATTTATAATATCGTGATCGGCTTGACTTTGCTGGTTAAGAATGTTAGAGTAGTGTTCTTTCCATCGGGCTCTTATTTCCTGGTCTTCTTTGAGGAGATTTCCATTTAAATCTTTAATAGGGCACATATTTTTCCGACTGGGGCCGTACACTGCTTTTACTTCTTGAAAGAAATTCCTGTAGTCGTGTGAATCGGCGTACCTTTGAATTTCTCTGGCCTTGCTTGCCCACCACTCGTTCTTTATTCTTCTGATTTCGCGTTGCGTTTCATACTTAGATTGGATAAAAGCTTCTGCTTTTGATGAGTCGTTGGGGTGGTTGATAGCGTTTTGGAAGGCAGTATGTTTGCGGTCAAGAAGTTCTTGTATAAAAGCTTCATTATCATTGAACCAGTCCTCCTGTTTCTTACTTGCTGCAGTGCCAAGAATTTCCTCACTCGCACTTTTTAAACTGTCTTTAATTTGTGTCCAGGTAGCAGCGACATCTACAGAATTGGTTTCTTCTAGTGCACTCAAATTCTCTTGAACTTTTTGCTTTAGCTGTTCGACGGTTTGTTGGTCACGCAATTTACTAATACAGAGACGGAGTCTACGTTTTACTTGAGTTCTTCGGTGTTTGGATCTCATAACAATTTTCATTTTAGAGACAACAGGACGATGATCGGTCCAACATTCGCTATCAATGCGCGCCTTTGTAATTTGGACGTCCTTGAGATGCTTCCTACGTACGATAACATAGTCCAGTAGATGCCAGTGACCTGATCTGGGGTGACGCCAGGTGCCTTTAAATTTATCCTTTTGTCGGAAAATGGTGTTTGTTATCACTAGATCATGTTCGGCGCATTTAGTTAGGAGTAGTTGACCGTTAGCGTTCATGTTGCCCAAACCGTTCTTGCCTATGATGCCTGGCCAGGTTTCTGCATCTCTCCCTACTCTAGCGTTAAAATCGCCAAGAATAACGAGTCGTTCCGTTTTAGGTATTCTACAGAGGGTTTCTTCCAGCTGTTGATAGAAGCTTTCCTTGGTTTCGTGACTTGCATCCAGAGTGGGAGCGTAGGCGCTTATTAGATTTACCGCGTTGCCATCTGATAGCTCATAGCGTAGCAGCATTAGACGCTCGGATAGGCCTTGTGGTACTTGTGTTAAGTTGGATACAAGTTGATTCCGAACGGCAAATCCTACTCCATGTTGTCTTCTTGAATTGGTGGGAAGACCTTTCCAATAGAAGGTGTAGTACTTTTCTGTGAGAGAGCCTTCCTCCAAAAATCGAGTTTCGCTGAGAGCTGCAACGTCAACATTGAGTCGGTGAAGTTCTCTATCTATTAGAGCAGTTCTTCTTTCAGGCCGATCGGTGCGAGTGCTGTCGTTCAAAGTACGAACATTCCAAGCACCGTAGATGAAAGAATTAGTTTTGTTGGATTTAACTTGTCGGTGTTTTTTCGACATTCGATGAGGTGTCCCTGTGGGCACCCTCCCCCGGAGATCCGATCGGGAGGGTATTTTACCTCCGGATGATTTTGTCCCACTTGAACGCTCCATCATTTTTTAAAGCCTTAATCGACTGAAAACGAAGCTGCATTTGAAGTTTTAGCTGGAGCAGGTATGCAACTGACCAGCTCGGTTGCGGAAGGCGAGTGGTGTGGTCCCATGGCACAGAAGGAGACTGCGACGATGGGGTAACCAAACGATTCCAAAAGCAACCTTTGTGTGCGGTGGGTTATTTTTACCGCACTCTTCGTGAGAAGGTGGATGTGCTCACGGCAAAAGGTAAGGGTTATTCCGCCCTTACTCGGTCGTTAGAGCCTCGTTAGTGAAAACAGGGTGCACCAAGTTCAAATTGAACTCATCGCGAAGGTCAGGTTAACAATTGAGTAGGAGAGGCTATAGCTTGCGCTTCACTACCCCATTACACCCCAAACAACATAATATAACAAAATGATGACTTTGATTTACTTCAAAGTTTATTTTCTACTTTTTAGAGCATTTAAATAAAAGCTCTCTTAAAAAAATATTTTGTATATAATTTTTTACCATATTTCGAAGACAGCTTTATTATAAATTCCCAATTTTACCCCTATAAAAGTTTTCCTATAGTATTACATAGTCAATATATACATTAAAAAAATTTCTTCGTGACGAACGAGGCGAACAAAGCGTCTATTACATTGAATTTCAAATTTATTTTACTGTCAAATAAATAAAGATTGTTTCCCAAATTCCCAACTGTATCCCACCAAATTTTTCCTACAGTTTCCTGGGACCCTTATATACATTTGCCACACAAAAACAATCCGTGACAGACGAGCCTTCACACGCGCGTAAATTGTTTATTACATTGAATTTCAAACTTATTTTTACTGTCATATAAATAAAGATATTTTCCCAAATACCCAGTTGTACCCCAACAAATTTTTCCCACAGTTTCTTAAGACCCTCATGTACATTTGTCATACAAAAGTAATCAGTGGCAAACGAGCCTTCATAGGTGAACATATCGTTTATTGCATTGAATTTCAAATTTATTGTTACAGTAATACAAATAAAGATTTTTTCCAAATTCGCATTTGTACCCCCACCAAATTCTTCCCACAGTTTCTTAAGGCCCTTATGTACATTTTCCATACAAAAATAATCCGTGACAAACGAGCCTTCATAAGTGAACAAATTGTTTATTACATTGAATTTCATATTTATTTCTACTCTCATAAAAATAAAGATTTCTTCCAAATTCCCATTTGTACCCCCACCAAATTTTTCCTACAGTTTCTTAAGACCCTTATGTACATTTGCCATGCAAAAATAGTGCGTGACAAATGAGCCTTCATAGGTGAACAAATTGTTTAGTACATTGAATTTCATATTTATTTCTACTGTTATAAAAATGAAAATTTTTTCCGAATTCCCATTTGTACCCCCACCAAATTTTTCCTACAGTTTCTTAAGAACCTTATGTACATTTGTTATACAAAAATAATCCGTGACAAACGAGCGTTCATAGGTGAACAAATCGTTTATTACATTGAATTTCATATTTATTTCTATTCTCATAAAAATAAAGATTTCCTCCAAATTCCCATTTGTACCCCCACCAAATTTTTTCTACAGTTTCTTAAGACCCTTATGTACATTTGCCATGCAAAAATAGTCCGTGACAAACGAGCCTTCATAGGTGAACAAATTGTTTAGTACATTGAATTTCATATTTATTTCTACTGGCAAGGGAGCTCCTTTAAGTAGGATCAGTCTTTCGGCTGGTGTTTGTTGCAATCGAAGCATTAGCGTTTTGATGGTAATATGCAATTATTACACTTAACGCGCCAGGCTTGTAACTTGTAATTCAGCGCTCGGCGGGGCACATAGCCCGGAGAGTAGCTGTTGGTTGCAGTCTGGTTAGGTTCCTTATAGTAAAATAAGGATTTATAGAGGAGTTTGCGAACAAAAATATTATGTTTATTATTTCTACTGTTATAAAAACGAAGATTTTTCCAAATTCCCATTTGTACCCCTACCAAATTTTTCCTACAGTTTCTTAAGACCCTTACGTACATTTGCCATATAAAAATAATCCGTGGCACACGAGCCTTCATAGGTGAACAAATCGTTTATTACATTGAATTTCAAATTTATTTTTACAGTAATACAAATAAAGATTTTTTCCAAATTCCCATTTGTACCCCCACCAAATTCTTCCCACAGTTCCTTAAGACCCTTATGTACATTTTCCATACAAAAATAATCCGTGACAAACGAGCCTTCATAGGGGAACAAATTGTTTATTACATTGTATTTCATATTTATTTCTACTCTCATAAAAATAAAGATTTCTTCCAGATTCGCATTTGTACCCCCACCAAATTTTTCCTACAGTTTCTTAAGATCCTTATGTACATTTGCCATGCAAAAATAATCCGTGACGAACGAGCCTTCATAGGTGAACAAATTGTTTAGTACATTGAATATCATATTTATTTCTACTGTTATAAAAACGAAGATTTTTTCCAAATTCCCATTTGTACCCCCACCAAATTTTTCCTACAGTTTCTTAAGACCCTTATGTACATTTGCCATGCAAAAATAATCCGTGACAAACGAGCCTTCATAGGTGAACTTATTACATTGAATTTCAAATTTATTTTTACAGTAATACAAATAAAGATTCTTTCCAAATTCCCATTTGTACCCCCACCAAATTCTTCCCACAGTTCCTTAAGACCCTTATGTACATTTTCCATATGAAAATAATCCGTGACAAACGAGCTTTCATAGGTGAACAAGTCATTCATTACATTGAATTTCAAATTTATTTTACTGTCACATAAATAAAGATTGTTTCCCAAATTCCCAGCTGTACCTCAATAAATTTTTCCCAGAGTTTCCTGCGCCCTTATATACATTTGCCATACAAGAATAATCCGTGGCAAACGAACCTTTAAAAATAAATTCGAAATTCAATGTAATAAACAATTTGTTCACCTATGAAGGCTCGTTTGTCACGGATTATTTTTTATTTCAAATGTATATAAGGGCCTCAGGAAACTGTAGGAAAAATTTGGTGGGGGTACAAATGGGAATTTGGAAGAAATCTGTATTTTTATGAGAGTAGAAATAAATATGAAATTCAATGTAATAAACAATTTGTTCACCTATGAAGGCTCGTTTGTCACGGTATTTTTGTATCGAAAATGTACATAAGGGCCTTAAGGAACTGTGGGATATATTTGGTGGGGGTACAAATGGGAATTTGGAAAAAATCTTTATTTGTATAACTGTAAACCTAAATTTGAAATTCAATGTAATAAACGATTTGTTCACCTATGAAGGCTCGTTTGTCACGGATTGTTTTTGTATGGCAAATATACATAAGTGTCTTAAGAAACTGTAGGAAAAATTTGGTGTGGGTACAAATGGAAATTTGGAAGAAATCTGTATTTTTATGAGAGTAGAAATAAATATGAAATTCAATGTAATAAACGATTTGTTCACCTATGAAGGCTCGTTTGTCACGGGTTATTTTTGTATGGCAAATATACATAAGGGTCTTAAGAAACTGTAGGAAAAATTCGGTGGGGGTACAAATGAGAATTTGGAAAAAATCTTCGTTTTTATAACATTAGAAATAAATATGAAATTCAACGTACTAAACAATTTGTTCACCTATGAAGGCTCGTTTATTACGGATTATTTTTGCATGGCAAATATACATAAGGGTCTTAAGGAGCTGTGGGAAGAATTTGGTGGGGGTACAAATGGGAATTTGGAAAAAATCTTCGTTTTTATAACATTAGAAATAAATATGAAATTCAACGTACTAAACAATTTGTTCACCTATGAAGGCTCGTTTGTCACGGACTATTTTTGCATGGCAAATATACATAAGGGTCTTAAGAAACAGTAGGAAAAATTTGGTGGGGGTACAAATGGGAATCTGAAAGAAATCTTTATTTTTATGAGAGTAGAAATAAATATGAAATTCAATGTACTAAACAATTTGTTCACCTATGAAGGCTCGTTTGTCACGGGTTATTTTTGTATGGAAAATGTACATAAGGGTCTTAAGGAGCTGTGGGAAGAATTTGGTGGGGGTACAAATGGGAATTTGGAAAAAATCTTCGTTTTTATAACATTAGAAATAAATATGAAATTCAACGTACTAAACAATTTGTTCACCTATGAAGGCTCGTTTGTCACGGATTATTTTTGTATGGAAAATGTACATAAGGGTCTTAAGGAGCTGTGGGAAGAATTTTGTGGGGGTACAAATGGGAATTTGGAAAAAATCTTTATTTGTATTACTGTAAAAATAAATTTGAAATTCAATGTAATAAACGATTTGTTCACCTATGAAGGCTCGTTTGTCACGGATTAATTTGTATGGCAAATGTACGTAAGGGTCTTAAGAAACTGTAGAAAAAATTTGGAGGTGGTACAAATTGGAATTTGGAAAAAATCTTTATTTGTATAACTGTAAACATAAATTTAAACGATTTGTTCACCTATGAAGGCTCGTTTGTCACGGATTATTTTTGTATAGCAAATGTACATAAGGGTCTTAAGAAACTGTAGGAAAAATTTGGTGGGGGTACAAATGGGAATTTGGAAAAATCTTCGTTTTTATAACAGTAGAAATAAATATGAAATTCAATGTACTTAACAATTTGTTCACCTATGAAGGCTCGTTTGTCACGGACTATTTTTGCATGGCAAATGTACATAAGGGTCTTAAGAAATTGTAGGAAAAATTTGGTTAGGGTACAAATGGGAATTTGGAAGAAATATTTATTTTTATGAGAGTAGAAATAAATATGAAATTCAATGTAATAAACAATTTGTTCACCTATGAAGGCTCGTTTGTCACGGATTATTTTTGTATGGAAAATGTACATAAGGGTCTTAAGAAACTGTAGGAAAAATTCGGTGGGGGTACAAATGGGAATTTGGAAAAAATCTTCGTTTTTATAACATTAGAAATAAATATGAAATTCAACGTACTAAACAATTTGTTCACCTATGAAGGCTCGTTTATTACGGATTATTTTTGCATGGCAAATGTACATAAGGGTCTCAAGAAACTGTAAGAAAAATTTGGTGGGGGTACAAATGGGAATCTGGAAGAAATCTTTATTTTTATGAGAGTAGAAATAAATATGAAATTCAATGTACTAAACAATTTGTTCACCTATGAAGGCTCGTTTGTCACGGATTATTTTTGTATGGAAAATGTACATAAGGGTCTTAAGGAGCTGTGGGAAGAATTTGGTGGGGGTACAAATGGGAATTTGGAAAAAATCTTTATTTGTATTACTGTAAAAATAAATTTGAAATTCAATGTAATAAACGATTTGTTCACCTATGAAGGCTCGTTTATTACGGATTATTTTTGCATGGCAAATGTACATAAGGGTCTCAAGAAACTGTAGGAAAAATTTGGTGGGGGTACAAATGGGAATCTGGAAGAAATCTTTATTTTTATGAGAGTAGAAATAAATATGAAATTCAATGTACTAAACAATTTGTTCACCTATGAAGGCTCGTTTGTCACGGATTATTTTTGTATGGAAAATGTACATAAGGGTCTTAAGGAGCTGTGGGAAGAATTTGGTGGGGGTACAAATGGGAATTTGGAAAAAATCTTTATTTGTATTACTGTAAAAATAAATTTGAAATTCAATGTAATAAACGATTTGTTCACCTATGAAGGCTCGTTTGTCACGGATTATTTTCGTATGGCAAATGTACGTAAGGGTCTTAAGAAACTGTAGAAAAAATTTGGAGGGGGTACAAATTGGAATTTGGAAAAAATCTTTATTTGTATAACTGTAAACATAAATTTAAACGATTTGTTCACCTATGAAGGCTCGTTTGTCACGGATTATTTTTGTATAGCAAATGTACATAAGGGTCTTAAGAAACTGTAGGAAAAATTTGGTGGGGGTACAAATGGGAATTTGGAAAAAACCTTCGTTTTTATAACAGTAGAAATAAATATGAAATTCAATGTACTTAACAATTTGTTCACCTATGAAGGCTCGTTTGTCACGGACTATTTTTGCATGGCAAATGTACATAAGGGTCTTAAGAAATTGTAGGAAAAATTTGGTTAGGGTACAAATGGGAATCTGGAAGAAATATTTATTTTTATGAGAGTAGAAATAAATATGAAATTCAATGTAATAAACAATTTGTTCACCTATGAAGGCTCGTTTGTCACGGATTATTTTTGTATGGAAAATGTACATAAGGGTCTTAAGAAACTGTAGGAAAAATTCGGTGGGGGTACAAATGGGAATTTGGAAAAAATCTTCGTTTTTATAACATTAGAAATAAATATGAAATTCAACGTACTAAACAATTTGTTCACCTATGAAGGCTCGTTTATTACGGATTATTTTTGCATGGCAAATGTACATAAGGGTCTCAAGAAACTGTAGGAAAAATTTGGTGGGGGTACAAATGGGAATCTGGAAGAAATCTTTATTTTTATGAGAGTAGAAATAAATATGAAATTCAATGTACTAAACAATTTGTTCACCCATGAAGGCTCGTTTGTCACGGATTATTTTTGTATGGAAAATGTACATAAGGGTCTTAAGGAGCTGTGGGTTGAATTTGGTGGGGGTACAAATGGGAATTTGGAAAAAATCTTCGTTTTTATAACATTAGAAATAAATATGAAATTCAACGTAATAAACAATTTGTTCACCTATGAAGGCTCGTTTGTCACGAACTATTTTTGCATGGCAAATATACATAAGGGTCTTAAGAAACTGTAGGAAAAATTTGGTGGGAGTACAAATGGAAATCTGGAAGAAATCTTTATTTTTATGAGAGTAGAAATAAATATGAAATTCAATGTGCTAAACAATTTGTTCACCTATGAAGGCTCGTTTGTCACGGATTATTTTTGTATGAAAAATGTACATAAGGGCCTTAAGAAACTGTGGGAAGAATTTGGTGGGGGTACAAATGCGAATTTGGAAAAAATCTTTATTTGTATTACTGTAACAATAAATTTGAAATTCAATGCAATAAACGATATGTTCACCTATGAAGGCTCGTTTGCCACTGATTACTTTTGTATGGCAAATGTACATGAGGGTCTTAAGAAACTGTGGGAAAAATTTGTTGGGGTACAACAAAATATCTTTATTTATATGACAGTAAAAATAAGTTTGAAGTTCAATGTAATAAACAATTTACTCGCGTATGAAAGTTCGTCTGTCACGGATTGTTTTTGTATGGCAAATGTATATAAGGGTCCCAGGAAATTGTAGGAAAAATTTGGTGGGATATAGTTGGGAATTTGGGAAACAATCTTTATTTATTTCGCCTCGTTCGTCACGAAGAAATTTTTTTAATGTATATATTGACTATGTAATACTATAGGAAAACTTTTATAGGGGTAAAATTGGGAATTTATAATAAAGCTGTCTTCGAAATATGGTAAAAAATTATATAAAAAATATTTTTTTAAGAGAGCTTTTATTTAAATGCTCTAAAAAGTAGAAAATAAACTTTGAAGTAAATCAAATTCATCATTTTGTTACATTATATAATTTTTTTTATGATATAAAAGCTTGTCGCCAGATTTTCCTGTGTAAAGGAGGTTCGCGACAAGCTTATATATCATAAACAAATTATATAATGGATCAAAATGATGGATTTGATTTGCTTCAACGTTTATTTTCTACTTCTTAGAACGTTTAAATAAAAGCTTTTTTTAAATATTTTTTACATAATTTTGTTTTTTACTGTTTAGTCTTTTCATATGCTGTAATCCTCAGATATCGATTTTGAGACGAATCGGATCATAAACGGTAAAGTCGTCCGCCATCTTGAACTAAATTTTTTGCTAGAAATTCGTAATCCGCGACCCCGAGAACCCCCAGATATCGATTTTGATCTATTTGAACGTAAGAGACGAAAGTCTTCGGCCATATTGACGCCGCCATTTTGAATTTCTTTATTTTGACCGAAAATTCATAATCCGCGACCTAGAAAACCCCCAGAGATCGATTTTGAGTCGAATCGGATCGTAAACGGTAAAGTCGTCTGCCATCTTGAAGCCGCCATCTTGTTTTTTTCTTATATGAAGATGTTAAAGTGTATTGTCACGACACTTATACACGTGTAAAATTTCAACGCCGTAACATAATGTGATAGTGCACGTATGTCGTAGCGTCTTACACGCCCTACACTGGTGGGATAGAATTTCCTCTACGTCAGCATTTGTGGATGAAATTTTGTGGATATCTTCACCTTAATATGCGAAAACCGGTCATATGTAAAGAGAGCCCGGAAACCGAAACAGGCCGTGAACACTTCAAGAAGGTAATCTTTACAAACGTCGAAAATTTACTATTGGCAAAAGAACGAACCTGAATATATTTTTAAATCCTTATTCCTTATTCTCTAACCTATAACTATAACTGTTCATTATGTTGTAAGCATCGGAAGAAATGTCATGCCATTGCTGAAGTACACAAATACTAACTGGTTAGAAAATGTCTCTAAGAGTACGAAATTAATCTTTCGCAATGATTTAAAAACTCTTGCGACCTCAATTTGTTTTTTTATTTTTTTATCGCCTTGTTTAGATTATGGTCCTGGCAGAGTTTTGCATCAGCTATTCCACCACTCAACCAGAGATAATTTCTTAAACATATGTTTCATGAATAGAGGAAGTCATTAAGAAACGAATGGCGGTATATTAATCCAGTCACATTTGGGGTTTCACTTCGGAATGAGAGACAATAAGCTGTAAACTTGTATAAATCTTTATTTTGGCATTCTAAAAGTTATCTCAAAAGTCTCATAAAATCTCGTGTCTGCGTCTTAAGATAAGGTCAAAGTCACAAAAATCGATTTATCGCAAATAGCTCGCTTCCTATGGTTTTAATGATATTTGCATTTATTATGAAAATTGTACAGCATAAAATTCTCTACACAGTTTGTTGCAAACATTTTTTTATACTCTTAACCGGTTTTGAGATAGAGCGCGGAGAGCCATATATACCATAATGTAAGGTCAACCGTGAGTCCCGGTAAATAATATGTCGTTTAAAGTTAATTAATCACTAAAAAATCTATAATTATGAATAATTTGCATTATTTATTAAATAATACATTATATTACATAATATTTTTCATTTGTCAAATATATTCGTTTAATAATAATAATAATAATATTTATTAACCATTCTAGATAGCATGGTACATATGGCAAGTCAGTTTAAGTTGCAATAATTCATATAAATATACAGTATATATAAAAATTTTAATAAAATCTATACACAAAACAAATAGAATGATATGACGTTAACATGAGTAAAGACAAACATAAGTGTATATAATAGTAAATGTATGTATAAAGAAAGTACAAATAAACAAAATAATTTTAAAATGCTTCAGATCATTTAAAAGGTCCTGGACACTATACAAACCACCTTTGAGTAACAAATTTTTAACTATAGTTTTATATTTTTTATAATTTTACAAACTTTTTATTTCTGTCGGGAGACTATTGAACAACATAATGCAATTATATTGCGGAGAATGTTTATAATTTGTTGTATGGTGTAAAGGTATACTTAGTAGTAGATCTCCATGTCTAGTTCTGTATGAGTGGCATTCGTTTCGTTGGGTGAATAATCCAATATTTTTCTTAGTGTATGTCAAACATTTTAAAATAAATGTACATGATACAGTCAAGATTTTTTTATTTTTAAACGTCTCGATGCAACTTTCGTTATATCCCATCTTAAATATAAGCCTAATAAGTCGTTTTTGACTAATAAATACTCTAGATCTATCCCTTGCAAACCCCAAGCAATAATATTAAGAGAGATATGTGAATAAGCAAGATCGTAGTGTATGTTCAATAGCTCTGTTTCGTTAAGTTTATTTTTCAATTGTAATATAGCAAAATAGCCTTATTAAGCTGTGAACACACGTGGTCGATATGTTTGCCCCATGACAATTTACTGTCTAGATATATACCAAACAATTTGACATTTTGTGATAAGGAAATATCGTTGTGCATCATACTGTGTAACAATTGTTTTTGCAAAGCAAAGTTTATAACGACTGTCTTACATTTAAAATTAGTCTGTCTCTCTGCGCCCAAATACTGACCTCTGGAAGTGCTTGATCGACTAGTGAATGTAGTTGCTCTATTGAGTCCGCTGATGACATCACGGTAACCTTACCGTGATGTCATCAGCAAACATTGTCAAATGCCCAATAGTTAGATAATCCGGGAGGTTATTTACGTATATCATAAAAAGCAGAGGTCCTAAGGCAGAGCCTCGAGGTACTCCAAACATGACGTCATAAGTGTCTGAGTATATGTCGTTAAGTTGTACTTTTAAGAGTTCTACCTTTCATGTAACTACCAATCCATGATAATAGATCGCCCCTTATTCCAATGTTGTACAGTTTTTGTTTGCAGAAATTATTTACGGTATCCAATGCTTTGGATAAATCGAACATTATTGAAACAACGTATTTGCTACCATCTAGACAGGTGTATACGTGGTCTATACTTACCTACTTCGTGTAATTAAAAAATTGTTGAGTAAAATAATACTTCAAGTGTATTTTAATTATATTCTAATATATCTAAATTAGATTTTGAGTAGAAAAGGAATAAAGTACAGTAAATACATTTTAATTATATCTTTATTTAGCAATTATGTAATATACATTTACTACAATTGACGGTCAAATGTGGGGAGGATTTACGTAAACTTTCATAATTAGAAGGACATGAGTCTCAATTTTCTTCTTCTTCATCATTGTCTTCCGGATACTCGAAAATTTCCAATTCATTATCATCTTCGTTGTCAGGGATATTTGTCTCTAAATCGTTAAGAACTTCTGGGTCAAATCGAGATCGCTTTGATACGATGAAGCATTGAGGCAAGCTTGCCTATTACACTGGCTGTAAGCTAAAAAACATTGCAACCCCGATTTGCTGCATCCGCAGCGTGAACTACCACAACCATTCTTGCAGTTGCAAAATATTGTGTTCAGTGGTTCATCTGGAATTGGTGGTAACACTGTCGTTATTGGTTTCAAGACTTCATTTTGTAGCGCCCATCCCCACTCAAGCCATTTCCGACCAAGTTTGAATTTGATAGTATACACAGTTTATATGTTGATGAGCCGCTGCACTTGTTGGTGGAAGATTGAATAGCTGCAGGTTTATTATGCTTTCTTGACTTGCGTGTAGAGAAGATGATCGATATTGTCCTCATATTTTGGAGAATTATATATTGCCAACAAGATGCGTACTCCATTTTCATACAATGTTTGTACAGGGCAGTTTTTTTGTTGAAGTACTTGAGACAGTTGATCGAAATGTTCTAATGAAAGTTATTTTCCCTTTTTTAAACAGCGCATATGTCGTGTCACATCCACTAATGCATGCAAGCATATTTTCTTTGTCTTATTAGTAATATAAGTATTTAAAAGTTTACACATTTTAAAGAAAAATTACTTAATTATTTTTCTACTTAAAATATAATTATTTTATTTTTATTTATTTATTTTATTTATTTTTATTTTATTATACACTACCCAACAGAACGTGTTCCAGTTACAGAGTAGGAGAAATACACTATATATAATAGCAAAAATACTTAATAATTACAAAATACACAATATCACAGAATTTTAAAGGAGTATAACGTACATAGGTTTTAAAATAGCTTATTAAATGCACATATAATAAATTAAAATTAATTGTTATAGTAGGCAGTTCTTACATCTGCAACACTGCAGTTAAAAAGGTTAATATTATCCTGAATATCATGCCAGTTATGACACATAACATACACCGGTGAGAATTTTAATAGATTTGTTCTTGGTGTGGGTAAATAGAAAATATTAGTTAGTCTTGTTTGCACCAATGGCATATGAACAAGCGCATTGACTGTTGCCAAGAGTTCGGGACAATTTATTTTATTATTAACAAGTTTACGTAAAAACATAGCAGAGTGAAGAGACCGCCTTCTGACTAATTCATCAGCATTGAACCTCTCTAGTAGTTTATCATGTGGAAACCCTATTGATGGATAGGTTTTTGTCCTCCTTGAACGCCATAAATTTTAAAAATCATCTATAGATTCGTTCGATAGCTTTGCTATGTACAGCGTAATTAGGATTCCACACGACAGAGCCGTACTCAACTTTAGACCGCACAAAAGACATAAATAGAATATTTCATTTGTCGATGTTGTTAAACTCACCGGAGTTTCTAATGATAAAGCCCAAGGATTTGTAAGCTGATGATACAATGATATTGATGTGCTGGTTAAAGGTCAGCTTACTGTCAAAGGTAATGCCTAGATCTTTAAATACCTCTGGTTTGTTTAAAAGTACCTGATTTATAACGTAATTATAGTGCACAGGATTCAATTTTCTAGTATAGGTGACAGCGTTACATTTAGCGGCGTTGAACGGTAGGGAGTTTGAGGTGCACCAGTCGTTTATTAGATCTAAATCAGCTTGCAGTAGCAAACAGTCAGATTCATTCTTGATAGCTAGATACAGTTTAAAGTCATCCGCAAATAGTAGACAATAGCAGTTCAGATCAAGTACGATGCCATTTATAAATAAAATAAAGAATAAGGGACCCAACACTGACCCTTGTGGTACCCCAGAAGTACAAACAATAGTTTCAGATATATGCCTACGATATTGAACATATTTATTTCACATTTTAAGTAGGAGGAGCAGAATAGAACTAGGTCTTGGTTAAAGCCGAAAGCAGGAAGCTTTCTCAGTAAGATACCGTGGTCTAGTCTGTCAAACGTCTTTGAGACGTCTGTACAAATGACATCTACCTGTCCATTACCATCCAACACCTCCGAAATAAATTGTGTAACACAGACCAGGTTGCTGATTGGCGACCGGTCTGTCACAAAGCCGTGTTGATTAGGGCAAATTTGTTGGTTGACATGCATGTGGAGCTCCTCGTATAGAGCGAATTCAAAGACTTTACTAAAATTATTAATGATAGTGATAGGACGATAATTTTTTATGTCAGTCCGATTATCTTTTTTAAACACGGGAATAATTTTGAAGTTTTTCCATAACGCTGGGAATGTGTTACTGTTAAGGGCTAACTTAAATAAAATAAGCAGATGTTTCGCTAAGACATTAGCACAGTCTCTGATAAAAAATGACGGTATACCATCAGGACCAGCGGTGAATTTGTTTTTTAACTTTTTAAATTAAGATATATTAAAATATAATTAAAATATACGTAAATTATTTCAATAACAATTTTTTAATTACACGAAGTAGGTAAGTATTAAACGAATATATTTGATAAATGAAAAATATTATTAAATATAATGTATTAATTAATAAATAATGCAAATTATTCATAGTTATTGATTTTTTGGCGATTAATTAACTTTAAACGACGTATTATTTACCGGGACTCACGGTTGACCTTGCATTATGCTATGTATGGTTATGGCTATGGCTCCGTGCTCTATCTCATAAATGGTTAAGTGTATAAAAAAATATTTGCAACAAAATTTGTGAGAATTTTATGCTCTACAATTTTCATAATAGATGCAAATATCATTAAAACCATAAGAAGCGAGATGTTTGCGAAAAACGATTTTTGTGGGATTTGATCTTGACTATCTTAAAACGCGGACACGAGATTTTATGAGACTTTTGAGACAACTTTTAGAATGCCAAAATAAAGGTTTATACAAGTTTACAGCTTATTATCTCTCATTCCGAGGTTGACCCTCTTTTTGGCTTAAGTGACTGCATTAAATAATTTCTTTTATAGATTTAAAAGAATGGCTTTTAATACTCTTTTTACTGCGTAATATATTTGTCACGTGTTTTGTAACAACCATAATAAATGCTATTATTATATTCATTGTTAAACCCGACTCATGTGTCTCGAAACTCAAAGGTGCATGTTAAAGAATTGCTTTTTTTTCACCCCTCTCTAGAACGGTTCAAACCTATTAAATACCGTTTTATTAAGTGTATAGGTACTTTTTGAATATGAAACTCGGAATGCTTTGAACGACGCGGAGGAGAAAACTTTTAGCGTTTAAATAAGAACACAACTAATTCGTTGCAAATAAGCACGTTTAAGTTGTCAGCCAAATATCTCGAAAACAGCGCATTTTACGAAAAAATATTCTAAATAAAAGTTGTTTGGTTTCGAAGGAGAAAAAAAATGCATTATTTATTTTTACTCGGTGGACGTTTCCAAGGTCGTCTAAAGCTATATTATCAGCACGGTGATGAGGACCAAAAAATCCGAAACACTTGTCAACGGTTGGACTTTTTCCTTTGCGGGCTTACTCATATGTTGCCTTCTTCCCTTTCCTTACTTTGTAATAATTCTTGAATTATGGAATTCCACGCAGATAACTTTAGTTTGCCTCCATGGCAATGTTGTGGTGTTTCTCTGGAATTCAGGGTTTTCCAGCGGCGCCACAAATGAGCAACTGGCTTCTTGCGTGTGTTCCATTTGTGTCAATTTTCCTATTTTAAGCCCATCCTTTCAACTTAGCTACACCGTGATGATGAGGACCACGGTTGCACTTTTTGCATTGCATGCTTACCCACGAATTTTCTTGTATATATTGATATGAATATGGATTAATAATTATTAGTTAACAATTAATTATTATTATTATTAATTAAATTTAAAAAAAAGCATAAAAAACAAATCAAATTCAACAATTGCACTGTGGAATAAATAAATTTAAACTTAAGTTCATTAAGATCCCATTAAAACAAAATTCAACAGTATACTAGCAATAGCTACATTGTAATACAAATAAATTTACAATCATATACACTTAAAATGTACATAAAAGAGATTTAAAAGTGGACTACGGAATCAATTCCAAGGGTCAATGAAAAATAGCAATAAGCAAATAAATTCTATATGGAAAACACAGCATAACTATTGAATAGCTCGTTACATTCCATGCCATAATTCAATTGATTGAATATAAATGGGAGCATCTACCTATAAAAGAAGGGTCCCAAAATGGACAACGTCAGTATTTTAAGAAAATAATTTTTAGTAGAAATAAAATTTTAAATAAAAGTGAAAGTGAATAAGGTTAGGATAAACATTCAAATTTAACCTGGAACTAATAAAAGACTAGAAAAGAGATCAAATTTAGTGCTACAAGTAAAGTGAGGTGCAAGTGTTGGTAAAAACAATTAATCAGAAACGTAGAGACAAATGAGGAAGAGAATCAATGAAAAGAAGTGAACAATACAAATAAAGCAAAGTTCAAGCGTCTACAAGAAATAAGCAGAAATGAAAATAAAAGGATTTTGACACAGAAAGGAAATGACAGGAAAAGCATATCTGGATCAAAAAGTGTATAAGAGAAGTCAAAATCATCACTTGAGGACAGAATATTTATTGATCGGTAACCCATAACAACAAAGTTTAGAAATTATAACCTAAAAACATTTAATTTACAAGTTTGACAAGTTGAATTACAAGTAGAAAAAGAGAAGGTTGTAAAGTAATTAACTTACCGTATTTAGTATACAAATCATTGTATAGTTTTAAAAAGGGATATATAAACAAGAACATCATCACTTTCGAGGAAAACATTTAAAACAGGTCGAGCATCGATAACGAAGTTGGAGTACATCGCGGGATAGTCACTTATACAAGGATTTAACAACAGGTTAAATTGAGACTTTTATTAAATAAATTGTGCCATTTGTTGAACTTGGAAGCTATCTTTATTTCATTTAGTAAACATTTAAGACTAACAACTTTAGGAATTTAAAAACAACTAGTAAAAGTATTGTCAACTTAAATTTTAAAATCCAGTCAAAGTGAAAAAAATGTGCATTTATAATAATTTCATCGTTTTTTGCATTGAGTAGTTGTTTTGTTTAAGAATTTTATGTGTACCTATATATTTTATGACATATTATTGTATGCACACTAGTATTGCCTGCATTTAATATTTTAAGAATTTTGCGTTATCTATGACATTATATATATTTGAGATTTTTGTAGCTATACTCTCTATCAAATTCCCACTACTCTGAAAACTACATATATTGTTGTTAAATATTCAAATCTTCCAACTTCTTCATTATCACTGCTGTATGGATAATCGCGAAATCCATATTGTTAGAAAGAAAGTAAATTCTATTTTCACACACATGGCCGGCCTTACCACTAGGGAGACTAGGTAATTGCCTAGGGTGGCAAGTTTTTGGGGGCGGAAAATTTTTAATTTATTAATTATTTGGTAATTTTTTTGGTAATTTTGTATAGTAAGTCCGTTTGTTCATTTTTGCTTACTTGTCATTTTCTTAATTCCTCCCAATTCACTTTTATTTTCTATAAAAGAATGACACCGGCATTTTAAAGTCGGCAAATAAATGAGTCCTTAGATGAGGAAAAGATCTAAGACTACACCTGTATCACACAAAAAAAATACAATGCAGCTTACTTGACAGTTGTCATACTTTTAGGCAACCTTATCTATTGGTTTTATTTATAAAATAGATCTTGAAATTAACCAGGTATTGTGAAACAGACTTTAATAATATGCCCTTACTTAACTCTTCTGATTGTTAATTAATCGGCTGTCAGTGGCACCACGTAAAAATGAAATGTGCGGTATTTAATCAAAATATTAAATAACTACTCACAGGCAGATACGCCCGGCTGTATCTCGTTTGCTTAGTTCTTGTTGTCTAGTATCGTTCAAAGATTCCCTGTAAATAAAAAATTCAGCAAAAACTTTACGACCTCATTAAAATATCGTACTCTCTATACTACTCCGCCGGCAAACTGAATCACTTACCTTTATACGTTTTAAATGTACGTCAGCTTGTTTGATGACCCCATACCGACTGGTTCGCAGGCGTTAATAATGAGCTCTTAAAATTTTGTTGCATTTTTTATTTGCAGGGAATCTTTGAACGATTCTTTAGCACAGTTTCTGTTTGTTATAAATCCAGTCTCTTTAATCTTTTTATTGACTTATATTTTGGTAATTCTTTTCCACTCAAATTTTTCTTCAATTTGAAAATTTCTGTTAGTCGCGGGGTAGGAAGTCGTAAAAATCATTGGAGCATCTAGATATTATTTAGAAACTACCTTCATGCTAAGGTTATCCATAAAAAATATTCATATATTTTCTTCTGTGGAATGCTTACTAAATCAACCTGGAACTTCCCTAATCGAAGCCAAAAAAGTCTATAATAGTTCTAATTACTAATTACTACTACTAATTAATATTTTATTTATTGAACATATTGCATATTTTAGCGCAGGATTTGATGTGCAGGGTGTATCTAAAATAGCATCATATTTATATTTTAGAGATTTATCTAGTCTAATAATGAAATCTTAGTATTTCTCCATGGGTGAGGTCACATGGCTTCGTTAGACATTTGTACACTGTTTAAAAAATATCTGTCTTATTTATATAGTATGGTCGATAGCCGAATGGGTTAAGGCGCGAGGTGGCAATCGCGATTAATCACACGGACGTCGAACCACCGGGTTCGAATCCTGGCTCCGCCACTGGCACTGGCACTGGCACTGTCGGAGCAAATGGTTGCATGTCCGCGTTTTTTCTGCACAAGACCTGGCTTCTGGAATTGGGGGTTGTCTAATTTCTGTGGTGTTTATTATTATTATTATATACGGCCATGTCCAAAGTAATATCAATAAATATCCCCAGTTATATTTTTTATTAGCGAACTTAATAGCTATTTATGTATCAAGTCCATAATACAAGGCTTTACTGAACGAGACCGGTTTATGGCCGAGCAAGCGTAGCGAGTAAGGCCATAAAGAGGGCTAGTTCAATGAAGCCTTATTATGGACGAGTTGCATACAATGCTTATAGCCGACTCCTAAATTTGGCTTATTAACGAAAAAAATTAATTTAATGACATTTTTGTGACAGTTGTACATATTAATTTGAAAACGTCTAAATCCGACTTAATAGTAAAATAAAGTAACTTTATTTTACTAGTACAATAGACAGGTAATTTATAGTCGCGAAACTATATCATAAACAGTCCTTTATAACATGGTCGGACACACATAATATTATGTATAATTTAATATTCTTTCTCTTACAGTAATTCTTAACACAAAATAAAACGCAATTTCGTCAAAATTCTAGATCAACTCAAAATGATAAAGACTAATTGTTTTGAAAATCACTTGGGATATCAAGTTTGATTTTAATTAAAATTATTTTACCTTATATCGTTTATAACATGACGTTCATTACTCGAGCCGCCACTAAATTAGCTCTTTATAAATTCAAAGCATGATTGACAAACTTTACGAAATTATTCTTTTTACCAGTTTTGTAATTATATAAGTACTATATCTGCTCGAATAATCAGGTAAATGATATAAAGCGTATCCTCCTTAATAGCGTAAACTGAAAACTAGTAAATTATTCAATGTATTTAACGGCTTTTCACTATGTATTACTTCAATAACTTATGAAAGGGCTCGGACTATTCTCACATATTTTTTTTAGTACCTACATAATCTTATGAATCGTATAATAAAGGGCATAAGCCGGATAACCATGTGAAATCTAGCCAAAGGCCGAAACCTAATTCTTACAGACTTCTCTAGTAGCCATATTGCGGTAGTATGTTTTGTGTTCATAGTTTTTTCTTTAAATTTTTTTGGAAAAAGGTTTGCCGGAAAAATCTGAAAAAATTTAGAGTCGTTATTGGCCTCAAGACACATCACCTCACTTTCTTGCAAAATTTCTCGATAGCAATTTTGCATGAAAAAATTTTTCCAGAGGTCCATAAAGTCAATTTTTTTACTGTAAATCAGAGGTAACTCATTGCTGTTCCAAAATTTCTGAGATTTTTAAACAATTTAGACTTGTACTTGTAAAGTATTGTTACATGTTTACACCCTTTAGTAAACAGCCCGAATGTAAATCCAATTATTGCCACACGAATTCCCACTAACCACCGATTTATTAGTCACTAAATTATTTACAATAATTAGTTTTTATAAGAACACACTAATTATAACTTTTACCTACTATAATTTACAACTTGCTACTGTTTTTTTCTTATCAGTTCATTTGGCTCATCTCAGAACTGTACTGATCTGATCTCAACGCGTTGGTTTTGCTACCTACATACTCCCTAATTAAGATTAGGGAGTATGTAGGTAGCAAAACCAGATTTTTCTCTTTTATTCCAGTCTGTCATTCGAGATGGTTCTATTGTTTTCTAGTTTATCCATGGTAGATTCCATGGCGCCATCTCTGGGCCGATTGGTGAACTATTATCCTATAGCTTCTTCCTATGACGAGATTAAACCTCTCTTCTTAAGAGAGGGCGTGGGTATGCACATAACAGTATTTACTTTCAAGTTGCTCAGTGTCTTCTGAGCATGTCTTCTTCCATCGCCGCAGTACCTTCGCCGTTGCTTTCGTCTTCATCAGGTACGTTTGTGACGTCTGTAATACGTTCTCACATGTTTCTCCTCTGAAATTTTTACAGATAATTAAGTATTCCATTCCAACTTTTAGATAACGACAAACTTTTCAATATTTTATTGTACATTTACAAGATATTCATTTCGGAAATTCTGATGGTACGATATCGCTTGTTACGGACCTCTAGCGTACGCGACCCACCATACGCTTTAGCGTTTTGTGGGCCGCATTATAACAACTGCTACACGTCCGAAACACATTTCGCTATTCTCCACGGAAGGGCGACACATGAACAGCAAAGAGAAACGGAAACCGGGTAGGCAACCATTTGTGCCGGCGTGTTAATTAGTTGGTAATTCTTCCAACCTCGGTTTTATCCAAGGCATCCTCGTGGATTTTAGAATAATCAACTCAAGAAAATTTCCTCAATCTGTTGTTGTTCCGTTTAGCGGAATATTTTGTGTTTGTGAGTAAATTTTATCTGCGGAAGCAGGATATTAAATTACACAAGGTAAGCTAACCTCTTCACGCCATCTTGCCCGTTCTACCACCCACCCACCCACGTGTTTCGCAAATTTGCAGGCTTTCCTTTGAAAATACCGTGTCAACCTGAAAGGCGGACTCGACCCCATTTATCCGACTGTGGCTTCCAGGAGTTTTGGTGGATTGTTCCCTCATCAGTGAGGTAAATTATGTTTCATTTGTAGGTTATGTCAGAATTGCTCACATTAAGCACGCTTCACGTGCATTTCTGACTTTGTAAATTTAAACCGTGATATCTTTAGGGTTCCACGGACGGGGCTTCTACATACGTCAGTGAAGTTCCACGGACGGGGCATCCACACACAGTGGAAGGTTCCAGGGCCGGTGAGGCTACAATCAACCCCATCCTTGGGTCCATTTCTTGTGTCCCGAAGACATCTCTGTAGGGCTACAGTTCTTCCACGTCCGGACTCGGTATCGTACCACCCTGAATAAGTGTGTTGTTTTGTGTTGTTTATTATTTTTACTTACCGGGGACCACCTTCAGTGGTTCGGCTGGATGTCAATTCATAATTTGCATTTTTAACTTGTACATATTTACAGATTTTATGCATTTACGTATCCTTAAGGAGGTTCTTTAAATCAAACCTTTGTGGCAGAATCTATGACAATTTTTGAGGACATTGTAAACCGATGTGTAGCTACACGAGGCATTTTATGAATGTTATAACTTATTAATCGTGGAATTTGCCACACCTGTGAACATCGCCAGGTTACATGCTAGAGAACCTAAATCTGTAAATTGCTTAATATAGTGCATTTCATTTTTAAAGAAAGTGTCATTATTTCGTCTGCGACCACTACATATGGAAAAACTCAGTGATTTGTTAAGTAAGTAAACTAATAATTTATCATAGTTTATGTAAGCTTGGGCTTAACGCCCTGAGATAGTCTGAGCTAGAGAAATTTTATCGTAGGCACGTACATCACTTTCCGGGTAAGTCAGTGCCTACGATATCTGCTACGCTACAGTAGCCCAAGTGATTTCGTTACGTAATATCTGATAATCATTAAGAGCCAACGTATCTATTTGTTCATGTACGTGTAACTCGTAGCACGCCCTTGTTGGTAATTGATGTCAGTCGACCCACTAGGGCTGGAGGAACACCTCAGAATCTTTGTGAACTCCAACTCGTGTCTACACTTGAAGGTTGCGATTTCTGTTGATGGCAGTGCCAAAAAATTACGTTCACTTTTTGTAATTTATTTCGTATATAATTTGCAGCAATCGAATGTATTTATCGTTGAATTCTATTGACCTTAGCCTCTATACAAAACGAAAAGTTTTACATGAAATTTGTAGAATTTTTGCCGCAAGACTTGTCAAAAAGGAGAAAAGTGTGAAGAACACCTTTCGCTATATCATTTTTACTTTTTCTATGCTGTAATTAATAATATTAATCCCTAATAATAATATAATTAACCCCTAAAAAAAAGTAAAAGAACCAAGATTTATAGAATTTAATGCTCTATAAAAATGTTAATAAACAAGTTTTAGCCAATATTCACAGGAAACGAGATATTTAAAAAAAAATACTAAACTATTTTCCACCTACGCAGGGTGGTTAAAAACTTGAATTTACACTCGTAGTAGATCCCCTACAACTATATAATTTAAAACTGCGATTTATGTACGTAGACACTAGATTAAATAAAAATTGGTAGTTATATTTAATATTTAAATTTTTTAATCACTTCAAATGAAGCATGTTTTTGCCTGTCTAATACAGTCATTTGATGCTCAAAAAAGAGATTACCTGGAAAGTTTTCCGGGAGTTTTGAAAATTGCTGATTTTATTGATTTCGATGTGCTCTTTCCGAATTTCTACTTTGTCACCTCGTATCTCTGCCGCTCGCGCCACCATATTGGAGAAATGGCGCTTAAAAACAGTTTTTTGACAATATCTCCCTTCCGACTCATTTTACGATAAGAACAGTTATATAATAAATTAAACTAGGGAAAATTTCCTATAATTTATGTAAGAACCTTTTTTTGTAAAATGAATAGTTTTAGCGTACGAGCGCCGCAAAGTCTATTCCAACATGCGTTTTGGCCAAAAAACTCATTTTCACACCACCATGGGTATTAAGTGGCGTGTTTGTTTTTTTTTTTTTTTTTTTTTTTAATGAATATTTATAGTTTCGCGAGTGCTACACACCATTATACATCTACACCAATACGCGTTCTTCGAACATTAACAAAAAATATTTGTTTTATTGGTACCCTATTTTGCTTATTTAAAGTATACCTCATAGTGTTTAAATCCAAATTTTAAAAATGCGCATCTTTTAAAGTTACCATGGCAACATCAACAACCCGCGAAACGTGGATGCAGAAAGGCTGGATTGAAGTGCTCCGTGTTACCTCCTTTCCCTTCTTATTTACTTTTGAGAAAGAATTGAGGCAACATATGCGGACGACTAGCTGGTTTAAGTCGGAGCAGAGAGCCGTGGGTCCAGAGTATTCGTAAGAGTGGAGAAACTTACCCTTTCTGATATGTACAGCATAAGCGACAGATTTCTGTTTAGTTCGAGAAAAGAAGACAAAGAAAAATTTATGTTAAATTGGGAACCATCTATAGTGAAAATAAGTAGAATTGTCTATTTTTTTCGAATAACCAGTCTACTATAGGTCAGACTGAAATTGTTGGTAAGAGAAATAAAAAGATAGTTTAAAATGAATGTTAAAATATATTACATGAATAATAGACAAATCGATTTGTAAAGACTAATTGAAATTTAAAAAAATATGTATATAACAAATTTATACCAGGATCCTAAATTGACTATTGTTGAGGTGATTGGTTCTGGGACAGCAATCCAGGCCCACAATTGTCTCTTGTTGCAAGAATGTAGTCTAAAGTTTCCTTGGCAATTTACGTTTCTTAATGAAATTGAGTGAAAGTTGTAGGAAAATTAATCAACTATGTGGTTTATTAAAAGTTAACGAAATTTTATCTATATGAAAGATAAGCTGTGCAAAAGCTATGCAGCAATGAAGAAGCTATGCAGAAACGTATACAGAAATGTATAAGTATATATGTGCATAAACATATAAGTACATAAGTACATATAAATATATATAAATATTTAAGAATTTAAATATCTAAGTATATAAGTATCTCAGAAGTTAAATATCTAAGAATTTAAGCATCTAAGTATATAAGTATATAAGCTGATTTCTTAGACTATAAATTGCCAAACAATGAAAAAGAAGAAAAAAATATTTTTAAAACCTTGTAGTACATATAGTATTTTGACTACTTATTAAATTAAAAAGAATTGACCTTGAATTCAAATTAATTTTAAAAAGAATTGAAATTATATCAAAGACAAAAATTGAAGATTAATTAAATTTTAAATGAGTAATAAATGAAATTATCTGGATGTTGTTGTTAACGCGGATTTAAAAAATGTGATATCAATTACTGGAGCCCACAGTTAAAATTTATATACGTTCGAACGAATCAGTGCAAAGGCTGCAAGCAAATGATTTCCTGGTGAGTTTTACTGATAAGGTAAACTTTTTTTTGTCCTACTTACTGGAAAATAACGCTACCAAATAAACGTGAGAAATCTAATTCCCTAATTGAACTGAAAGCTATAAAATATAAAAATAGTACAGGTATAGCCATCTGTCAATTGTTCAGTTAAGCGCAACAACTTGCAGGTCGCAATTCTACAATTTCCTTTACTCACAACTAAAATAGTGGCATATGATCGATAAAAGAAATCTATAATAAAAGTTTTTATTACTTCCATACCACAGCTGATTTGCCTTTGCCTCACAATTAGTAAATACAATACATAACCAACAATATTAACAGCTGTAAATAAATAGTAAAAACGTATTGTGATAACTCAGTAAATATATTACACCTTATAGGATATACTATATATAGTAACGAGAAAAGGTAAGGAAAATAACCATATGTACTTACATAGTAAACAAAAGTATAAAAATTGAAATATAGGTATCTGATGTAAATGAATGTTTTTGTAGACAATTGTATTGTTTCCTGGGATGCTGTATAGAACGGAAATACATAATAGTGTAGAAAAACATGACTGAGTTCCTAAGATATAAAAATATGTACATAAAACAGTGTGAAATGGTTTAGCAGTTATACAAGTAAAATTCTGTTAGTTGAAAACAGTTTCACTTACAAAAACTGAATCAAAAATGATACACAGATTGTGCCAAACATAAACAAAACACTAGTTTTTATATAAAACTGTTAAATGGACATAGGCCATGTAACATCCGTTATATGCACGAATTGTAGTGGTACCTGTGATGCAAGTTCCATCACAAGATAGCGTAATAGCGATGAAGAGAAAGAAACGGAGACTGTTCTCGAACAAACGAAATGAAACTGATAATCCCATCGCGGATGATGTGGAAGAAATTTCTATCTGTGACGTTTCGATCGGTACTGAAGACGATGAACTCGCAACACCTGTTTCATCTAGAACAGTGAAGCGAAGGAAAATTCGCTAAATTCTGGAATAGTGCATTGCATGTGGATTAGACCTACGGGGGTTACCATGATAAAAATACGCGCTACTTACTCTACCCCATGGTGGTGTGGAAATGAATTTTTTGGCCAAAACGCATGTTGGAGTAGACTTTGCGGCGCTTGTATGCTAAAACTATTCATTTTACAAAAAAAAGGTTATTACATAAATTATAGAAAATTTTCTCTAGTTTTTATTTAGTTTATTATATAACTGTTTTCATCGCAAAATGAGTCGGAAAAGAGATATTGTCAAAAAACTTTTCCAATATGGCGGCGCGAGCGGCAAAGATATTAGGTGGCAAAGTAGAAATTCGAAAATAGCACATCGAAATCTATATAATCATCAATTTTCAAAACTCCCGGAAAACTTTCCAGGTAAAAATACCAAATGACTATAAATACTAGTCTTAAAACATTTAAAAAAGAACTTATTATATTTTAAAATGTTTTAAGACTGTTTTTAATTTCACCATTTATTTTTTAGAATTCTCCACTTATTTTTCCTGTTTAGGTTGAGATTTCTGTGAAACATTTTACACACTTCTGGAGTTTTCCTCACTCTTACGTTTAAAAGTCCCTTTTAATTTTTTTGGGACCTGTACGATTTTTTTCTTTTTTAGTTTTAATTACATATTATCTATCCATCAAGTTGGTTTGCGTAAAACAACTAAACCATGTATGTAGTAAAATTCGCATCAACAATTTATTCTCTATCCATTCTGTACTAGACCTTCTGCCTAATGGAGTTACATAATTTACTACTATTCAGAGATCAAATGGAATAACGCTTTTCTGGCATGCTTTCTAGTTTTTATGCAACAAAGGGGAATGCGAACAGAGAGAAGGATAGGTGGATGGGCGTAGCCATACTTTATGACAGGGGTGAGGCAAGTCTTTAGCCTGCTATAAAGTTTATTATAGCATTTTGTATAGAAAAGAAAACAGATAAAATTACGCTAAAAATTTTACAGAAGTTTCGTAACTTTAAGCGTCCAAATAAAAATAAAACTTATAAAAATGTAAGTCCTTTGGTATAGTAAACTCTAAAACTTAATAAGATAATGTACGACGCATAACAAACTGACAAAAATTTAACCACATTGAGGAAATACCTGAAATTATTTGTTAGATATATATACAAACTTTAAAATCTAGTCTGATTTACTCTCGACAAATTAAATTAAACAATTAAGCATTAATTTATTGTTTCATAGCCTAAGGTCTCGACTACGAATCGAACTAAGTGAGGCCATTGTGATTTTGCTGGCTTAATAGTAATACACATAAAATGAAATACGTCTGTAGCCTGTATTTTGTGTTAATGAATTTGATATTATGCAAGTTCACAGTAGTGGACGTCAAGACAATTGCTCAGTTATATATTGCACAACCAGCAGATTGATTTTGTCGTTGTGTTTATGATAGTAATCATAATAGATTTATTAATTCGATATTTAAAAAAATATACATTATAATTGCACATAAACAGTACATACCTACAATTATAAAAAACCCGAGTATACACATACAATTAAATTATTACAGTAGATGTGCGGTACACAGCAATGAAATGAAAAAACAATAGTAAACATAATTGAAGGAACATGTACAAAGAGAGAAAGGAGATGCCAAGATATATTTACGAAACATTTCTTAGGGTATAAGTAAGTTGAGTAACAGAACAATTAAAAACATCAATGATGTGCTAAATGTAGTTATTAGAAGGATAAGCAGAAATAAGTTGAGAAAACAAGACGTGCTGATTAGTACTAAGCACTGTATAAGAAAACGTAAGAAAATTTCTAGAAGGAAATCTTGGCACTGAAACTTTACCTGAGAAAGGAAATGTATGCCATCTATCTGATCATATACTATTTTGTAAATATAAGTGTCTTGATAATTTCTTTATCTTATTCCCATTAGAAACATTTATTAAAAATTTCATAATATGGAATGTCTCTACTAGGGTGCTGTATGCGCTCGATGGAGTGAGACTTTGTAATGTCAAGGAATAGAAAAAATATTATATAAATGGTATACAACCATATGTTTTCAGGTTAACAAACATTTTTATTGGTTCATTTATTCTGAAAACATTTTGTATTTTTGAAACATTATATAAACGGGTATTTTTACCTTGAAATATTATATATTTACATACAAATTATCCTAATATAATTCAAATTTAGTATTAATATCTATAAAAATATTAAAATTACATAATTATTGAAATAAAACTTTAACTAATATTCTGATGATGCTAACAAAGTTAGAGAAACGCACGTCAAGTAGTGGATTCGAGTGCAATGGTCAAGTGTTTCAATGTTTGTTTAAACTATATTAGAGGTAAGGGAGATAAATGAAGTAGAAAGAAACGCCCATAGTTTGCAGGGATAGTTTGTGCCGGAAAACATTTACATCCTGGATATGGGCTATCGGAATGTCATTCGAATTGTAGAAGACTTGGGAGTAGATTGTATGATGCAGCCACTGCTTACGCCAGGACAGTTCCAACAAGATACTGAGGATGAAAATTAATCGTGGCTTACTATAGATTGCCAGTGAAAGGGAGCACCGGCCATATGAAATCAATTTTTTGTTTTTTAAAAACTATTCATGTGTTTCATGTTGTTATAGACCATGATACCGCTGCAAATATGTCACTAACTTTTTGCTTTCTATTTGCCAATGGGTGTAGGGGGGCGAAGGGAAGTAGAGGTCATAAATGGGGGCGGTTGAAGCGGTCATGTTTCTTAGCAAAATTTGACATCTGAAAGCATGTATCACATGGATAGCAAAAAGGCCCATTAAACATCCGGTGCCAAATTTCAATTAAGATTTATTAAGAAAATGTCCACTCTGATCGCCCCCAACTATCACCCCTACTCCCCCCTGCACCAATTGGCAAATAGACACCAAAAAAGCACTAGAGAGACACTTTTGCAACGGTATCCCGGTCTATAACATTGTGTGATTTTACCGAATACCTGAGGCTATCATAAATCGCTACAGGGGTTGACTGAAATGGATCGAGCCAAAATGTCGGGTTGGTACCTGAAATGAAGGAAGAGATGAATATGGTTAACATAACGCAGGCGAGAGTGGCGGTCAAGAGAGGCTCCAAAGACACGAGATTAGAATTAGACGAGCTTAATGAAGAAGCTGGACTGGTACGTTTGAGAGTTTATTCCAGACATCGTAACGCTACCAAGTGTCAAATCTGGATAGCTTATAAAGATGACAGAGCGGCGATGAGAAAAATTAGTACCTAACTACTACTATGCATGTAAGATTGGAGCTAGAACTTTGGGAATATATGCACATGCTATTAGTATTATATCCTTTGCAGGATATGCTCGACGTACCCTCAACATAACACATTCAAGTACTACACTTATGGAAAACATTCTGGATGTGGCCAATAGAACTCAACAACAACGTTTGAAGCGTGTTTAACTGCAACCAAAAAGTTTAGTTCTCTTGACACAATAAACAAACATTCGTATGCTTCTCACTATCCCATTAGGACCGATTTCGAATTCTATTTTATTGAAAATTGTCCATTTTTCAAGGTTGGGCCTAAGGAAACTTTTAATCAATTGACCGAATACTACATCATACTAAAATTTCAATAAAATTCACTGAGAGCCATTTTAATATATAATCCATGTGGGGCCCTTTTGGTATATATGTCCATTTTCATATTCATTGAATGTTGTTAATATTAAGTTATCACAGTTTCGGCGAAGCCTCTTCACAGTATTTGCAGGTGAAATGAAATGTTAGTACACTAATGTTTTCCTTCGTGGTTGATAGGCTCCTGAAAGAAAGTGGTAGTTGTCTAGATGACGTTTCAAACTAATAATATTTGTCATCTTTAAGTGTCAACAGAAACAAGATGGGCCCCAATACTGATCCCTTCGGAACTCCACTGGCAACAGGGTGACCGGAAGAGAGGTGGGCATCAATTTGTACTCTGAGTGAACGGTTGGTTAGATATTGCGAAATCCAAGACAATTATTATTATTATTATAAAGTATAAAAAAAAATTGTTACAGTCGATAGATTGTGTGTAATAAAAAACAAGTAAAAGGTGTAGTCTATTGTAATTCCCATTCATCTACGGTGCACACGACTATGGCTGTAGAGGCCAATTCGGGAGAGCACATGTCGACCGCAGTCAGGACAATTATAGACCTGGTTAGGTCTTGGATTCGGCCTTCTTGCAGCAACATTTCCTTGATAGCTGACCACAACCCCTCGCCATTCGGTTCTGTCCGCTGGAAGTTGTTCCCATTGCTCGTCTGGAATACCGCAGGATGTTAGATTTTCATGGAGAACGTCTTTGAACCTCTTTCGTTGACCGCCACGCCTTCTTCTACAGCTTAGCAATTCACCATAAAGTGTACATTTAGGAAGGCGGTTATCATGCATACGATGAACGTGACCTGCCCATCTTAGGCGTGCTCTTGAAATAAGCACCTCAATTGGAAGGCTGTTTGCTCTCCTGAGTACTTCCACGTTTGATATGTGATAGAACCAACGGATTTTCATCGTACTTCTGAGGTGTCTTTGCTGAAAACGTTCTAATTCTTTCACATGACGACTGTAAGTGACCCAGCTTTCACATCCATATAGCAGTGTTGGAATGACAACTGCTCTGTAGACAGCCATTTTCGTTGACAAAGCAAGGTCGTGGTTGTGTAACGTGCCATCTTCCGCCGGTGTCCGCAAGATCATATGTACATAAATTCATCAAAATTTCCTATAGTAGAAATTACCTTTAGCGATAAATGTCACCACGCTAAATATTGGGTGCAAATTACCACTTAAGCTTTTCTCCAACAGATGGCTCTCCGTAGAGAATATATAAATTTATTAAATAATGGTATATTATTGTGAATATTTTAGGAGAATTTACAATATAGATTATTGCAATAATTAGCGTATAAAAGTTGTTTAAAAAGTAATAGAGTAAAGATGGTTAATGATCGAAAGTCCATAAAAATCGATTCAGTATTTCCATTTCACAAGTTGGTACCCTGACTGTCGAACTGTCAGCTGTTGTCATTTCCTTTTGTTTTTGTGAGTGATCAAAGGTTATAAATCTCTGAAATTGCCTAAAACTTCCTCTTTTAAATCAAGAATTTGAACTGAAAACTTCGCTACGGATTTATTTAGTTAAAAGGCACGTGGTTGCTAATCGGTTTAATACCGGATTAATAACTAAATTTAACCTAATATTTCAATTTATATTTTGGTTTGTTAAATTGAATTTTCGAATTATTCGGATAATTAAGCAAGTTATCGTCTAGAAGTAATATTCTAGACGATTTGGGATAGGCCAGATTTTGACCGCAGAACTTGGCTACTGTTCGGTTATTTTTTTGGATTGTTGGATTTTTGGACTTTGGATCATTGCTATTCTTTGGTATACGAATTTTGGTAAACGATTTGGCCCTGCATTTTAATTCATACATTTCGATTAAGAGAAACATCTAACCATTGTGAAGAATTTTATGAACCCTATCAAATTGTGTTGTGAAGACTTCACCTCGACCAACCCCCACGTCTGGAGCGCCAGGAAACTCTCCAATTTTGTGTGTAAAAGTTAAGTAACCCTTATATCTCATACTTATTGTCAATTGTTTCAATTTATTAATCATTTTTTTTTTCATAGCGTTAACCCTAAACCCTAGACTTGTCTGTATTATTTTATCGTAATATTTTATTGTTTAATTTTTTTGTACTGTTACTAATTCTTTTTATAATAAATTGTATTTGTTTTTACTTGTTCTTTTATTTCGTTGCTCTCACTACAAGGATTAGTAAGATCTGGGACCTCGTATACGTATCCCGACTATAGGTCGTAATAGTTGTCAAATACTCTCTCTCTCTCTCTAAGTCCCCAGAGTGCTCTAGATGCAGCGTTAATTCTATTGCGAATCTCGCTGTCCATGTTTGCTTTGTCATTAACAACGTTGCCTAAGTAATTGAACTGACCCACCACTTCAAGAGAATTTCCGTTAAGTGTAATGTCTATTTGGTTCACTTGATGAGGAGTTGACATAATCTTAGTCTTTCCAATGTTAATTTTAAATCCCAAGGAATCATAGCTCTGTGCATACACATCTAAAAGTTCTTGAAGCTCTTCCGGCGTAGAGGCTAAAAGTGCAGAGTCATCCGCATACTGGAGATCACAAATGAATCGTGTGCGTGTCTTCGTGAAATCTCTAAAGCGCCCTATGTTAAAGAGACCGCCATCAGAACGGTATCTGAGACCTATTCCTCTGACTGTCAGTTTGTTGTCAACAATAATTGTTAGAGCAGTGGTAAACAAATTAAAAAGTAGGGGTGCCAGGACACATCCCTGCCTAACTCCAGTGAGGGTTTGGAAAGGTTCGGTTGCCTCATTATTATACATAACCTGGGCGTTGTTGTTTGTATGTAGACTGCGACATACTTCCACAAATTTTCTAGGGATACCTATGCGGTGCATAATTTTCCAGAGCACTTCCCTGTCCACCGAGTCAAACGCCTTGGTTAAATCAATGAAGGCCATGTGAATTTCTCCTTGATGTTCGAGTGCTTTTTCTTGAAGCTGTTTAAGTGTTAAGATTAGATCCGATGTGCCTCGGTTTAGTCTAAAGCCACTCTGTGTTTCAGGAAGTAACTTTTTCATAACAGGTGTTAGCCTATTTGCCATCGCTTTAGTGAATATCTTCCCTCCAACAGCCAGGAGAGCTATACCCCTATAATTTCCACAGTCCGCAGCGCTCCCTTTGTTTTTGAAGAGGTTGATTAAAAGTGTATCACGAAACTCCTGCGGAGCTTGACTACTTTCCCACACGACATCAAACAGTTTTTTGAGGTAGGGTATGAGCTCTGACGACACAGCTTTAAAGATCTCAGCTGGGAGTCAGTCGGCGCCGGGAGATTTGTTATTTTTTAGCTGCCCAATGGGGGTTAAGATCTCTTCCGTTGTTAGTGGTTTATCTAAATCTTCGAAGGTGTCATATTGAGGGATAAGATTTATAATATCGTGATCGGCTTGACTTTGCTGGTTAAGAATGTTAGAGTAGTGTTCTTTCCATCGGGCTCTTATTTCCTGGTCTTCTTTGAGGAGATTTCCATTTAAATCTTTAATAGGGCACATATTTTTCCGACTGGGGCCGTACACTGCTTTTACTCCTTGAAAGAAATTCCTGCAGTCATGTGAATCGGCGTACCTTTGAATTTCTCTGGCATTGCTTGCCCACCACTCGTTCTTTATTCTTCTGATTTCGCGTTGCGTTTCATACTTAGATTGGGTAAAAGCTTCTGCTTTTGATGAGTCGTTGGGGTGGTTGATAGCGTTTTGTAAGGCAATATGTTTGCGGTCAAGAAGTTCTTGTATAAAAGCTTCATTATCATTGAACCAGTCCTCCTGTTTTTTACTTGCTGCAGTGCCAGGAATTTCCTCACTCGCACTTTTTAAACTGTCTTTAATTTGTGTCCAGGTAGTAGCGACATCTACAGAATTGGTTTCTTCTAGTGCACTCAAATTCTCTTGAACTTTTTGCTTTAGCTGTACGACGGTTTGTTGGTCACGCAATTTACTAATACAGAGACGGGGTCTACGTTTTACTTGAGTTCTTCGGTGTTTGGGTCTCATAACAATTTTCATTTTAGAGACAACAAGACGATGATCGGTCCAACATTCGCTATCAATGCGCGCCTTTGTAATTTGGACGTCCTTGAGATGCTTCCTACGTACGATAACATAATCCAGTAGATGCCAGTGACCTGATCTGGGGTGACACCAGGTGCCTTTAAATTTATCCTTTTGTCGGTAAATGGTGTTTGGTATAACTAGATCATGTTCGGCGCATTTAGTTAGGAGTAGTTGACCGTTAGCGTTCATGTTGCCCAAACCGTTCTTGCCTCTGATGCCTGGCCAGGTGTCTGCATCTCCCCCTACTCTAGCGTTAAAATCGCCAAGAATAACGAGTCGTTCCGTTTTAGGTATTCTACAGAAGGTTTCTTCCAGCTGTTGATAGAAGCTTTCCTTGGTTTCGTGACTTGCATCCAGAGTGGGAGCGTAGGCGCTTATTAGATTTACCGCGTTGCCATCTGATAGCTTATAGCGTAGCAGCATTAGACGCTCGGATAGGCCTTGTGGTACTTGTGTTAAGTTGGATACAAGTTGATTCCGAACGGCAGATCCTACTCCATGTTGTCTTCTTGAATTGGTGGGAAGACCTTTCCAATAGAAGATGTAGTACTTTTCTGTGAGAGAGCCTTCCTCCAAAAATCGAGTTTCGCTGAGAGCTGCAACGTCAACATTGAGTCGGTGAAGTTCCCTATCTATTAGAGCAGTTCTTCTTTCAGGCCGATCGGTGAGAGTGCTGTCATTCAAAGTACGAACATTCCAAGCGCCGTAGATGAAAAAATTAGTTTCTTGGATTTAACTTGTCGGTGTTTTTTCGACATTCGATGAGGTGTCCCTGTGGGCACCCTCCCCCGGAGATTCGATCGGGAGGGTATTTTGCTTCCGGATGATTTTATCCCACTTGAACGCTCCATCATTTTTTTTTAAGCCTTAATCGACTGAAAACGAAGCTGCATTTGAAGTTTTAGCTGGAGCAGGTATGCAACTGACCAGCTCGGTTGCGGAAGGCGAGTGGTGTGGTCCCATGGCACAGAAGGAGACTGCGACGATGGGGTAACCAAACGATTCCAAAAGCAACCTTTGTGTGCAGTGGGTTATTTTTACCGCACTCTTCGTGAGAAGGTGGATGTGCTCAAGGCAATAAAGGCCCACGGATACCATAGAGGAAAAGCTTCAGTTCCAGTCGTTTTTTAGTTATTTTGTCGAAAGGTTTGGAGAAGTCTACGTAAATGATATCCACTGATCCTTTTTTATCAAGTGCCCGGGTCCAATCATTTAAGTGGTGTAACGAATTCGTGGTTATAGACCTCCCAGACAAAAATCCGTGTTGTTGGTTAGGAATGATATTATTCGACATAAAAAAGGGCAGCATTTGATCGACAATAATTCTTTCCATTATTGTTAGAGGGACAGATGGTAGGCTAGTTTGTGTATAGTTTTCAGCACATAATTTGTTGCCTTTATTAAAAATCGGACTAACAGTTGCTTCAAACCAGACTGGCGGTACAGCAGATGGATTCATGGAGTTTTGAAATATAATATAGAGGGGTTTACAGATCGAGCTCGCACAGGATTCTAAAAATATTGCTGTTAGTTCGTTATAGTCCACACTATATCTAAAACTTAGTTAAAATTGCTATATCTCTAACAAAACTATTTCATTAATTTTTTAGAAAAAAAAAGTTTCATACTGAATTAATTTTAGTACTCTACATAATCTGATACGCGATATTCGAAAATGATTACAATATTCCCCCTCGGTAAGCGATGGAAGTAATATCTTACCGCCGGCGACAAGTTCTATATATTTATTTTATTATCAGCATCCATTATCGAATGAATTTTTCCAATTACAAACACGCGGGTATGACAACTTTTCTTAGAACAAAAATAGTAACTTGCAAACATTCCTTAATGTATTTTAAAATAAAAAAGGTTATAGGTAGATAGGTATGAATTAATATATATCTCAGCAAACTGAAAACGTTGGTTAGTAAAGACCTTGGATTATAATATGCAAAATTTTAATGGGCTTGTCCAAGAATTATATTATTGTACAAATTAATATAATAAATTTCCATTCAAGTTAATCATAAGTAGTTAATTCTTAATTTAAGTAGATCAAGATATACAAATTTTCAATAAACGCTACTAATAAATATTCGCTGAGCAGGCAAATCAGGGCAAGTATCCAATTAAATTAATGATCGTACTCTTAAGCTGTAATTATCTTGAAAACAATAAGTTAGATCGTTTAAATTGTAAATGCCACTAAATATAATTGAGTTTGTTGCTTGTTTCAAAGCTTTAAACTTTAATTCCAAACTAAAATTGTAAGTACAACTATGAACCCAGCAAAGAATTGTATATACAGAGTGGACCATTAATAATAGACCATAGTTCAGGGGTAGATTCTTTGGTCCAAAATATGAGGATATAACCAAATAAGCTTTAGTAAAATGTTGGTGTGGAAAAAGATACAGGGTGTCAAAGTTCAAATTATTTTTTCGTTTTTTTGCAATAACTCAACAATCTCTTGACTGATCCTCGCCAAATTTGCTAGAGGAACTTTTTTATTCTAAGAAGCAATAATTTATATATTACATCACGTTAGATGGAGAAAAAGTACACTTGGTAGAACTTGATAACGCTAACCGTTTTCGAGGAAAGTGCCGTTAAACATTTCAATAATTTTTTGAAAGACACATTCAAATTTAATGAAAAAAAGTGTATTTATTGAAAAGTGTGCTTTGGTTACGTTTTAGTTCTGTCATTTACGTCATTTAATCATTTTATTTTGTTCTTATTTTCCTCGAGCTAATTTCTTTAACTTCTTTATCTGCAATGCCTAGACATAATAATTTTTCTAATACGGAAATGAGGGATATGATATGTGTTTACGTACAAAATAATTTTAGCGGACGTGCGAGTGCGAGGAGATACTCATTGCAATATCCAAATAGAATACAGCCAGACCATAAGATTTTCAAAGATCTGTTTCATCGTTTGGGAGAAGCGGGTTCATTTCGCCATAAAAACGATGTATCACGACCGAAACGAATTACTCCAGATCAAGAACTAGAAATTTTAGTTCGTGCGGATGAAGATCCCCAAGTCAGTTCAAATCGTTTAGCAGCGGCAACAGGGGTGAGTAAACAATCTGTCCTAAGAGTCATACGTAAAAAACGCTTCTACCCATATCATCTTACTCTTGTACAAAACTTACTTCGAAGGGATTCCACAAAGGCTACAATTTTGTCAATTTGTTCTAAATAGATAGACAGATAGATAGATGCTTATTTACTACATTATAAACACATCATGCATTTGTAGCAAGTCATGTTTCAGTTGTGTAAACTTAAACATATAGTTAATTAAGACAAACATTTTAACATAGGCACTTATTAATGAGATAAACAAATATATTAACAAAAATTAGCTTACTATTTATAGCAAATAATATATATCATAATAAATATAAAAAATTAACACAACAGGGATCGAAATTTTGTTAAGAACACTTTATTTACCGACAAAGCAGCTTTTACTCACCGAGGTGTTTTTAATTGGAGAAATACCCATTACTGGGAAGTAGGAAATTCTCATGCCGTTAAAGAAAGGTATTTTCGGCAAGAATGTAAGACGTTTGGTGTAGTATCATCGGCGACCAATTATTTTGATCATTTGTCCTTCCTGGAAATTTAAATGGATCTCTTTTTTCTTCAAAATACTCTTGCTAATATATTACATGCTTTCATGCTAGACATACGAAACAGAATGTGGTTCATGCAAGATGAGGCTCCCCCTCATTTCTCCATTGAAGTCAGGAATTATCTTGATGAGACTTTCCCGCGCGGATGGATCTGTCGAGGAAGTGAGTTTGCTTGGCCACCAAGGGGTCCTGATTATAATCCTTTGGATTATTATGCGTGGGGACATTTGAAGTCCTTAGTCTATGCAAATACTATCAACTCAAGAGAAGAACTGTGTTACAAAATACAAAACGCAGCGAGTTTTATTAGAGGACAGGAAATGTATTTTTCAATATAAGAAAATCTTTTGTGAATAGAATTAGAAAAAGTATAGAAGTAGGTGCAGACCATATCGAACATTTACTCTAAGTTAAATGTCATTAAGTCAACTTTTACATGATTTTTTGTGTTCTAATAAGATTAGATCGTTATTTTAGACAATCTTTTGATTTGTGTATTTATCTCTCAATACCATGAAAATAATCCATTAGTTCATAAGAAAGTGAGAAAGAGTTTACGCTGTTATTACGATTTTGTTTTCCCTTACGTTTTGTACTTTTTTCAATAAATACACTTTATTTCATTAAATTTGAATTTCTTTCAAAAAATTTTTGAAATGTTTAACGTCACTTTCCTCGAAAACGGTTGGAGTTATCAAGTACTACCAAGTGTACCTTCTATACGTGGAAATGACGCCCTCATCAGATTTTCTGGTCAGAAGTACCATAACGTTTCGTCAAAAAAATATATTAAAAAAATCATCATCAGATACAGGTCCTGCGGCGTCCTCTATGATCTGACGTGATGTACTATATAAATTATTGTTTCTTAGCATACAAAAAGTTTCTCTAGCAAATTTGGCGAAGATCAGTCAAGAGGCAAAAAACGAGAAAATAATTTGAACTTTGACACCCCGTATCTTTTCGACAGCAACATTTTACTAAAGCGTATTTGGTTATATCCTCATATTTTGACCTAAAGAATTTACCCCTGAACTATGGCCTATTATTTATGGTCCACCCTGTATAATGATTTAAGTTGTGCGGTTTTAGTTTATTATTATAATTATATAATATTATTAAAAATGTAAAATTTTATCTGACATTTTTTAATAACTTAGTGAAAACATTTTTGCATAGAAATAAGAATGGAGAAATTGACATATATTAGGACGCTATCGGGGCCATTCCGTAAAAATAACCAGCACGCTATATTTGGCATCACTCACCACGTTATTCCAGTTTGGCGGTGATGAAAAAATTGAATCGTCGCACTCGGCCCGTAAAATTTACAAATAAGCTATATTTGGTGTCGTTGTTTTTAGTAAGTTCTATATAGGGTATATTAAATTTTAAAGCCACTCTAATCTCTAACAAATTTATTTGAATTTTAACATCCTTTGGTTTAATTATCACAAGCAGTTCAAATAAATCGTTTTAATTATTAATCTATAACCAATTTTAACACAACCTGTTAATTTCGTTGCCAAATTAAAGTATTTAAAGGTTACTTTGATAGTACTATAAAAATAATAAGCTTTGCTTTTACGGGCTTCAAAATTTAACATATCCTTTATACAATAGCCATCTGTCACTTAAAAAAATTATAAAAAGTTTAAAAAAAGCTTTTATTTCAATTTTCTAAAAATTAAAAGATAAACTTTATGGTAAATCAAACCCATCATTCTGTGACATTATATAATTTTTTTTTATGATATAAAAGCTTGTCGCAAGATTTTGTAAAGGAGATTCCTCGCGACAAGCTTGTATATCATAAAAAAAATTATATAATGTAACAAAATGATGGGTTTGATTTATTTCAAAATTTATTTTCTACTTTTTAGAACATTTAAATAATAACTTTTTTTATATATTTTTTTATAATTTTATTTTCTACCTTTTAGTCTTTTGATATGCTGTAATCCCCAGATATTGATTTTGAGATGAATTGGGCCATAAATGGTAAAGTCGTCCTGCATCTTGAACTAAATTTATTACTAGAAATTCGTAATCCGCGGCCTCGAAAATCCCAGATATCAATTTGGATCTAAATGACAAAAGTCCTCAGCCATATTGGCGCTGCCATTTTGAATTTCTGAAGTTGAGTTGAATCGGATCTTAAACGGTAAAGTCGTCCGCCACCTTGAAGTCACCATTTTGAATTTCTATATTTTTGACCAAGAATTCCTAATTGGCGATCTCAAAAATCCCCAGATAACGATTTTGAATCGAATCGGATCATAAACGGTAAAGTTGTCCGCCATCTTCAAGCCGTCATCTTGTTTTTTTCTTATATGAAAATGTTAAAATGTATTTCTACCGGACTTAAACATATGTCCAAAATTTCAAAGCTCTAGCTTAATTAGAACTGATCGAAATTTTGATTGCAAGATTTGACCTAAACATTTTGGTAAAATAATAAAATATGATTTATAACAATATTACAAAGAAGCCTCGTTTTTGTAACGTACCTATCTAAAAACGTGCTTTATAAAAATGAAATCCAGACCTTAAGTTAATTCTATATGTTATCATTTACTCCACATTTGCTATTTTATTGTAAAATATTACAGTAAACCAAGAATTATTTAACTTTAAAAAATAATATTTTGAAATGTCTAACTTATGATTAGGAGGCCTGAAAAGACGAAAGTACGATTAGTAAAGCGATTTACAACTTTTGCCTCTGGTGATGATGTCCGTTCTCCGGAACAGAAGTTGCTGGACTCTGGTAGACAAGCCGGACTGGATGAATCCCTTTCGGTCGATATTATGGAAGATATCGGCGGTTTTTGCACTAGCCAAGCTTCTCTATAAGTTTACTTACTTCACTAGCTTGCGGTCGGAATCGTCTGCTATGGTCAAGGCGAGATTAATTCGATGGGGCACGTCTACTGCGGTGGAGCGGTCGAAACGGAATGTTTTTGAGCAGTGTTCAGTGTTCTTGGATCCTTCCTAAAATGCAATTTTCATTATAAGAGAGGGAGCAGACGCCAGAATGTTGCGTAGCCGGTTGATGACGTATTACGGGCTTTGCCAAAATTTTTCAGTTCGGAAATAATATATGGCAATAACAGCGCGGCAGTTCGGATCTCAGGAGTGGACACTTCTGCTGTCGATGAGTGACTGGCGAACTCAAATGTTGGACAGTTTCAACTATTTCCCTTACGATTGCAAGAGTGAGGGAACGACACTGTACATCAAAATAACTTAGAAAATATTTCGGAACATCTTTATTTTTAGACTTACAATATTTTTGCACGGAACGGAACAGATAATGGGAAGGCACGTCTAACTCTTGGAACCACAGCCAGCGAACTGTCTGTTCCTAGCTCGGTGCCCAGCGCTCTGGCTGGTAATTTGATCCCGCCCGCGTATAGATGATATCCTCCTTGCAATCAGCTCCTGTTATCTGCGTGTATATGCACTAACGCGGATTTATTTATTTAATAATTATAATTACCCAAGGATTGTTCCAAAATATTCTCGTATTCAGAAAGCCAATTTTGCTACTGCTATATTTCACATTTCCAAAGAGTAACCAGAGACAATTTATATAGGACTTAAGTCAGCGCTTCTAGACGGCCAAAGTAGAGTTTCAACAAAATTTTCGTTAAACCAGTTGTAAAGCAATTGTAACATGTGAACCAGTGGAATATCCTAAAAGTAAAAGTCTTTTGAAAATAACAAAAGTGAAAATAACATCGGTCTGTATTTCATGAAGGAATAATTATATGGAATATTAATAATAAACTTGGTCCATTTCTATATCAAGTAAAAAATTTAACTTAAGAATTTTCTAAATTACCTATTACAAACTAAATGCAAAGTAATCACTAAGTAGCTCTCGAATAGTAAGTAACTATGACATCGGTCATTATTTCAACTTCTCCTGAACTACTAATCATCCTTCAATTATGTAGTTTCTGCCAAGCTGCTGGGCAGATATTTATAGACAAATTCACAGAAATTCTTCTGCTGTTTTGGGCAGGATTTTTTTTGGCATTTTCAAAAATTCGTCTGGAAATTTGAGTCTTGCTTCTTTGTTGGCAGAAGTTAGTCGGTGTATAATTTTGACTACCATATATTCAATAAAAACCAGCCCTTGTCTTGCCATTCGAACTGATGTACAAACATTATCTCTTCTGATACAGCCATTATTGTCACAGTTTAGCGATAGCACATCTCTTTTTCCTAAACATGTAGTTAAGCATGTGTATAAACATCATTGGCTGAATATTACATATCATAACAGTAAATAGGTATATGCAGTAGCACATATACAGTAATGCAATCTATTTTCTCTTAGCTGTCCTTTATGCATTTAAGCGCTTAACATTAAAAATGGATCCTCTTTACGTCATTCAGGATGATAATAAATTAGGTGTTTTGCTATAAACGAGAGTATACTATTAAGACTGTTAATGTTTATTTAATTTATTGAATATATCGTGGAAGTATATAACAATCAGAATATGTCGTATGTATGTATGTCGTAAATAGATTTAGTATAATATATCATCCATTTTTCATTATATTGTGATAAACGAGAAAAGTAGTAATAACTAGGCTAGAGCGGATTTAATAGTCCCCAATATAAAAGCAGACAAAGTCTCTGCAGAAGAACTTCTTATTAGACCCAAATAATGGTGACAAAATGTGCGCTAACTTTTATTAAAATTCCTTTTTCAAACATTCCGTGTATATATTGACAAATTTGTTGCAGACACTTGAATGGATATGTTTTTACAATGTTCTAACTTGTAATATTGTAGATGTGATAATGTTAATAAAACGTGTAATTATTATATTTTATAAAACTATGTTGGAAATATATGTAGGGCAGAAGTATCTTCGTTTGGTGGAATGTACATGAAACTTTTGCAAACTTTTAAACGCAATAATTCCCAACATAATGAGGAATTATTTAGAAAACACGCATTAATATCAATTTTTATTGATTTAGCTGAAGGTAATGTAACAAATAAAAAAAAAATCAGCTACTAATTTCATCTGATGTCACTTTTAAGAAAATAACATTAGTACTGGAATATTTTCGGACTTAATTTCTTTAAATCTTCTTTAAATCTTTGAAAGTTTAAAGATACGTGAATTTATATATTCTGAACTGTATATGTGAACTTATTAATAAAAAGTAGTGAAGTGGTGTGAACGCCGCTACGTCGGTTTTGAAACTTTCACTTTATGATCAATGCACGTGGTTTTTGCCTCGAGCGCCAGTTTCTGATTTAAAGTGCAGAAACACCACATTCAACAGTATGATAGAGGCCCCAGGTAGGATCAGTGAAGACGGTTTATTACCAGGGGTCGAAACTTAGTGTGTCTTCCTCATGGAAAGGACAGCTGTAATAATTTTATATTTGTAACACTATTACTTTTTCAGGACAATACAACTTAGAGAAGAAAATCAAAATAAGGCACACAAAACGTTTTAATAATATATTGGCAATATTTACAGTTCAAAGAAAATCCACTTAAGACGAGTTAGGTATTTCAAGATATTTGCATATATATTTACAAGAAAACAACTAAATAATACAGGTAGTTTGATATTTCAAATATATTATAATTTTTAATTACCCAAGTTTCTGGTAGTGATCAAAGTTTTTTTTAATAAAATCTCTACTATTATTACTGACCAAGTTTTGTACAAAATAACGGCAAGCAACTAAGCGATGATAAGCAAGCGCAAAATGAAAATAAAAGCAAATGGCAAGTGTGACAAGTAAAGCAAAGCGGCAGTTTGAAACGTGCAGCAGCACGTAATTTGAACCAACTTTATGACAAGCAGACAGTTATTCAAATTTTAACATTTCTAACCAGGATAAAGTAATTTTTAGCATTACGAAAAACATAGATTTTCGAACTTGACGTTGTGACCCTGGTGATGAAATGTTTAATCTCTAAGCAAGGCGCCACGTCTCAATTGGAGTGTCCCGCTTAAAAAACAGTGTCCCCTACTGAGAATTTCACGGAAAATAACCTGTAATCTAATTTAGAAATGTGAAGCTACGATACGTCTCAATTGGAGTGTCCTACTTAAGTACAGCGTCCCCAAATGACAAATTTCGCGGAAAATTTACCCACATTCAAATTACAATACGGCACGTCTCAGTTGGAGTGCCCTACTTAAAGGCAGCGTCCCCTACTTAGAATTTCACGGAAAATAATTCGGTGTGAGTACTAGTGTACAGAAAATCGACTAAGCAAATAGGTTCAGACGTCAATTTTTACCAGCTATTAATTGGTCTTTGCTAATAACGATAGTTTATGATATTAGTTTATTACAGTTCGACTCAATTGGAGTGTCTCACTTAAAGGCAACATTCCCAAAGACGTTATATCATGTAAATAGTCGTTTGGAAAAATAGAAATAGCAATTCAAAGTATAAAACTTCGACGCGACGCCTCTGGAGTGTCGCATTTAAAGGCAGCGTCCTCAGAAGATATTACTCTACTAAATGTACACGAATTCAAGATAGCGAATTTTTACCAAATAGTCGACTGGTCAGGTCGGGCGTGGAAATCCAAAGACGTATTTTTGGTTGCGGGCCGTTTCAGGATATCCCCGTGCTGGGTTAGGATTCATCCCGTCTAGCGCACATTGCGCGATCACATGTGAATCAGGCAGTCATCAATCGACAGTGTAGCAAAATGTTTATAACCGGTAGCGTCAATTGATATAAATAACAATTTCTGAACAATATAGGTGAATTGTATAGATTGAAAATAAATTACTTATATTATTTCGGAAAAAGAATGAATTTAATATCACTCGTATTAATAATTATCATTCTAAATCAGATTGTTATTTATAAAGCCGTATGTATTATTACTAATTTCGAGCGTTAACTAATTTAAACAATCAACTCTCTCGGTTTAAACAACTTACAATCAGTTTGAAATTAAAACTTTACCTTATTGTTGAAAAGAACCGAATTTAATCGTCCTTATTTTAATATTTATTAATCTAAATAAATTAGTTATTTCTAATTTGATGAAGTAGATTCTTCCGGGTCTTGCCGTGGTCGTCGAACTTGACTTGACGTTTCGCTGATCATCCTGTCAGCTTCTTCAGAAGGATTCTAAAGTCTTTAGAATCCTTTAGAAGGATCCTTCTGAAGAAGCTGACAGGATGATCAGCGAAACGTCAAGTCAAGTTCGACGACCACGGCAAGACCCGGAAGAATCTACTTCATTAGACAACGGCCGTGAAAACCTGCATTCTACTATTTCTAATTTGTTCCCAAATAACTCTTAAAAGTTACTTTTCCTTGAAATTATCTTACTTAGAATGTGATTCTTTCCAATTTTATTTTACGTTATGTGAATATAACAGGTGGACAAAAAAATTCTTACTTTCAATCAAAAATTAAAACAAACTGAAAAATGACTTCATTACAGTGTGCATCTGCGTTTATACTATTTCAAAGCCAATGGTTCCTATATACAGCTAGACGATAGTTTGATACGCGTTACAATATTCGTCATGCAACTGATACAGTGTTTATTTAGTAAAATTGTAGGCGACCAAATGCGGACAGGTGAGGCTGATAATATTAAATTTGGAGAAAAAAACTGTCCGTAATAATGTTAAAGAACACGATAAAACCCTCGATAAACTTTTCGAAACTGTAACAAAATCCGACATTTCGCATGAAAAGCGTGCTTCACGTAAAAATATCGTTGGAAGAGGTTTTTATATTTTTAATCATCATTTTTTTTATGCGAAAATTTTAATAACTCATCAAGGAGCAGAATTTTAGAAAGTGTAGTAAATGTCGCTGCACAGGGACGTAATGTCGCCCCGACCACCAAAATTTAGGAACAGTAACAAAATTTATTTTAATTTCGGAAATTTCAAAATTAAAAACCCTTTCACGAGTCCAGTTGTTAAGCACTGCAACTCATGCGTTCTGTTAAATATGAGGACAAGTTAATCCAGTCTCTATTGAAAGTATATCAAGAGTTTTAGCGAAAATGGCCTTTAGCGACAAGGGACCCCCATCATTTCCTAGCAGTCGATTTTGATGGGAAAATGATAAGTTTTAACGGGATTTGCCCTAAACCGGTTCCTCAGTGATTCGGTGTCAGAAAAGTATAGTTACCATATAATCATATGTGCATGGGACCGCCTCTCCTGAACGTATGAAATTGTAATTGCAAAATATAATTCAAAGTCGTTGTGATTCAAGCATTTTTAAGCTCCGAGGAGCGATCAAAATTGATATTGAACTGTAAATACGTAAATAGACAGGCAAGCAAAAGCCCACCAAAAATTTATGAACATTGAAATTTCTTGAATCCTTTTGTGTAATCGTTAGCTCAAAAACCGCATATTGGATGGTAGTTGGTAAATTATAAGTCGTCCGTTCCTCACCATGTGTTGTACACGAGCCAGACTATAGTTTGTATAAAACATTTTTCTTGAAGTTGTTGTAAAACATGAATTTTTAAAGAGATTTAATATATATTTTTTAACTTTATATTGTCTTTTTCTTGTGTTTTCAAAATTCCCTTTCAGGTTTAATTTTAAGAAGGTGTTAGTACTTACTGTGTTAGATTTATAGTGTTACGACGTCCAATTGATACCATCAGAGAAGCAGTTGAGCATAAACGAGCAGTAAGTATAAATTTTGTATTATTCTCCGTCTGAAACAGTCGTTTTGAACCCTTATGTGTGAACGTTAATATTCATTTTTTGAAAAATATAGTAAAAGTCCATACTCCAAAAGATGGATCGTTCACAATAACATATGAAAATATGTACAGAGCATTAACGACCATTCGCGATGAACGGTCGCTAATACTCCAATCCAATCTCCTGAACCGTCATCCCTCAGTGTTCACGTATTTTGAAAAGTGATTCAGGATTCCATTCATACAAAATTCAACTTGCTGAAGCAGCTCTTAAAACAGTCTACGAAAAGGGAGATAAGTATTGTGAGGCAATGATTGCGCAATTCATTATTATTTAAACATTATATTTAGGGTCCTATTTATATTTGAACGAATTCGAAAGGAACTAGATTGATTTTCACCGTCCGTTGGGCCGTCTATAACGGAATTCTAGCTTTCGAACCGTCATAGGTGTAATTACCAAATTTTCACAGATCATTCATTTTTTAATCGTGCACTATTCAGAGTCTTTTGATTTTCCTCTTTATTTTTATACTTCCGATAACTTGTGTTTCAATTTTAAAATACCTAAAACAAGGGCGACCGAAATTAAATAGTTTTGTGATTTATGTACATAATTTTCATTTATTCCTTGATCACGGTCTGTACAGTCTTTTGATTATATTCTCTATTTATATGCGTTTACCTCGGCCAGCTCAAAAAAGTATACGTATAAATTGGGGAGTAAGTTTATGTATTTGTTTTTTCTTATGTTCTTTCTTTGTAACGTATGAATCGATGTAGATGCGATTTTCATCATACGATTTGATATTTCTACAGTCTAAGGCTTATAGTGAAGGCAAAGTAGATTGGAAAAAAAGAAACTATTTTAGGCGACAATTAAACATTTTGACATAAACTTTATTTTTGCTTATTGCTAAGTGTCCTAAGTTTACTTCTATAACAATTGTTATTTTCTAAGAGAAATTTAAAGTATAGTTATTAAAGGTTAATCTACTTGGAAAGCATGCTACTGAAGATTCACTTCTCCCACTCTCAGTGCTGAGTTGGCTTATATATATTTTTTATGCCCACAATGCTACGGTTTTTCTACCCCCTGAGAGAGATTACTGATAGGGTGACCAAAACTATATTTTCCTAGGGCACAGTGTGTAGCATGAAGGGCACTGCAAGACCGGAATTATGATGTAAGTACTCACGATTAAAAAGTTATATCCTAGCTCAGTATCCCATAGCGTTTCTGTACCTAATACTTATAATAATTCAAATGAGACTGGTACTTCTTTTCCTGATGTGGCAAGGAAATAAAAAACCTGATCTTCAAAAGACAACACATTTTATATACTTAAGATTAAATATATTTAAAGGTGCCTGTACTGCCCCCTGGGTAGCTATTTTCGAGTTGCGCGATCAACGTTCTCATGAGAAAGTGGGCGGAGTTCAAGGTTTGTAAAGTAAGATAGGTAGCATGGTAACTTTCAACCAATCAGAGATCACTATTTAAAATGCGGGAACGCGTCACTCTGCCTACGCATTCGAATTTCTGGCATTCAAACCATTAGTATAGAAGTATAATTAGTTATGAATTTGAATTCCGTATTTTGTATTTTTTAATGTACAAGCACAAATTAATAAATTGACTTTTTTGATTAACGACTATTAACATCGACAACGTTTTCCTTGAAATTTAAAATTGACATTACTATATATATCAAATTTATAAGTAATTAATGTATGCAGTTAAAGAAGTTCATTTTATATCAAGGGACTGAAGTAAGTTCTTTTAATCTTTGTGCAATTTCTTGCCGAGACTTCAGTCTTGATTGCATTGCTTTATATAATTCTTAGCGAATTTAATAAGTTATAAGATAGATGAAGAAACATACATGATACTAATTTTCGCCCTAACGAAAAGAGTTACTTAGAAAAGTTTCTTATTTTATGACGTACCTACTGAGTAGAAATTTTTCCCCAGGCCAACCTTTACAATTATGTAGTATTAAAAAAATTTTATGCAAATTTTTTATTAGAATTAGATGTGCATACAATAATTTATTAAAAAAATTTAACAAGAGAGCCATTAAATTTAGTCGTCATATTAAACACAGCAATTAATAAGAAAAAATCACTCATTGGTTTTTCTAATATTTCTTTGTATCATATGAAAATAAATTTTATTTCCTGTATTATTTTTTTACGGAAGGAAAAAAACATCAACATCTCACCACTCTCTTTTGCCTTTTTTGAGTTGTTTTTGCAAACAGCTACACTACAAATTTCCTCCAGCCATCTAATAATTGTATGTAACATTTTATTTGTTATTATTATGAACGGAAAATAATAAAAACTGTTTACCTTAAAATTATTTCTGTAAATACACAGGTTACAAAATTCTATATACTATGAGTCTTTTCTCTTTAACAGTAATTGTCAATTAGATTATACACTAAATAACTATAACTGCACGATTATAAACACAAAAACAACAAATATTCCGAAATAACTCAACAAATAAGCGCAACGTCTCAACAAATGCATACGTACAATTAAGTTTTAGTAGGCACGATGACGCGCAAGATGGCCGCCTTCATCGTAACCCCTCCATTCCGCTCAAGTTACCATGCTACCTATCTACTTTACAAACCTTGGGCGGAGTTCACATGAAAATTTGACGCAGAGCGAATTTGCTATTCTTGAATCAGGGAAGCGCTTGCATCATCAGTTTTGCATGGGAGCACTGCTTCCCATGCTATTTTCCTGTGGTGCGGATGATCGTATGGACATAATTTTTTTAACATTTGTTAATGTCACAGTTATAATTTAATTTCGGTGTCAGTTATAATTATTAGTATCTAATTTATGCTACTTGGTCCATATCTCGGTTAAGTTCAAAGATGGGCCAAATCCCTTTCTTCGTTCCAAAAGACGGCGGTTCCAAATTTTAAAAAAATTCTCAAAATTTTATTTCGACTCAAATATGTACATGTGATACATCGTTGGATAGTGCTTATCTAGCCCTATAACTTTTGTCTAAAATATATTTTGCTAAAACGCATAGGAAAAAGTTAAAGAATGGCAGCGGTTCAAAGTTTTCAAAAAATCCTCAAAATTTTATTTCGGATCAAATATGTACATGTGATACATCGCTGGATAATGCTCATCCAGTTCTACAACTTTTGTTTAAAACATTTTTTGCTAAAACGCATAGGAAAAATTTAAAAAAATCGCGGCGGTTCAAAATCTTTAAAAATTCTCAAATTTTTTTCCAATCAAATATGTACATGCGATACATCGTTGGCTGGTACACATCTAAACCTACAACTTTTGTGTTTTGTTTTTGCTAAAACGGATTGGAAAATTTTTAAAAATGGCGGCGGTTCAGTCTTAAAAAAAATTTGAAAATTTTATTTCTAAACAAATATGTACATGCGATACATCGTTGAATAGTACTCATCTAGACCTACAATTTTTGTCTAAAACATTTTTTGCTAAAACACAGAATTTTTTTTTTAAAAGCTGGATTTATTTATATTTCGAAGACTACCTACGTGCTAATAGTTTATAAATCGATGACAATTAATTGAAGTTTGGCACTTCTAATAAAGATATACTTACTTATTTACTAAAATAATAGAGACCTGAAGCAGTGCAAAACAATATAGGACGAAATCTATCTTTCAGACTGGCCCCTGCCATCGGGATTTTTTTAAATTAAGAATCTGACTAGCTTTACAACAGATTGATTTATATTCTGGTTTGTAATAAGTAGTGATGAACACCAATTTTAATTTCCGTTGGCATAAACTCCCATAAATGAGATCTTTAAAAACTTAAATAATGTAATAGAATAATCATCAAATGATCAAGTAATGTCTCGATATAATTTTTTATTAATTTTAATTACAAATTAATTAGAAATTTGTAATATGGAAAACTATGTAAGAATTAGGTTATTTTTTTCTTTCAGATTTTGAGAATGGAAATTATTGATCAGTTCTTGTTTGATCAACTGTCTTTGTAGATCTAGAAGGGCTTCTTGACAATCCATAATTGAGTAACACTCAACAAACGAAATAATACCAGTAGCAGTGAGTTTTTTGTTTTATAATGGAATAAATTGATTCCCTTTAAAACTCATGACAAATTAACTGTAGCAATATATTTGCAAACAAAAACGTGCCGCATTTAAATCTGATTCTAATTGATCCTAATACCAAAGTACAAGTGGCAACCATGCACATTTCGTTTCCACATAAACAGGGAAACGATCTCATCACACCAAAGTGACATTTGTTCAAGAATCCGCATTTTATCTGTGAAGGGAACGTCGTGTGATGCGATCGCATCGCGTCAATTGCAAATTCATCGCATCACATGAACTCAAGATAGCTACTTTGGTCTTCGGCGTTTCTCATGTATTTACAGGGTATCCCAGATTTAAACGGACATACTCTAGTGGAAGGTAGAGCACACTCAGCTGAGTTCAAAACACCCCTATACTTACCGTTGAATATGAACCGTTTTTGAGATACGAGGTGGGGTGTTTTATGGTTTTTCACCAGAACTTTAGTCCGCCATATTTTTGAAATGACTCCACCTATTTAGATAATATTTGGTATACATATTATAGTCTTTTAGGTTAATAAATAGCTTAAGTGATTTTGGAAAAATTCAAGGACCGACCTCCATTTTTGTAATATGGCCCTTTGGGTCGTTAACATCATACTGTATATTATTTTTTGGTAAATGTATTGAAAGACCAGTTGCGAACATCATTATTTTATTAATTTTAGCTAAATACCTCGCAGAAGAGGTTGCTATTTGTTTTTGTTTTAACATTCAGTGTTTTTTCCGTCCAAAACAAAGCACATTCCATTTCTTTCACGAATAAAAAATAAGAAATAAAATGATACGATTAACACATGAATTGTTGCATTAAAAATCCCAAGTAGGCACATGTCAAATGTGTAATTTTACAAATAAGAGCTGCTGTTCGCCCTTAGTAATTATTAGAATAAGTGATAAAAAACCAGTTATAAAACTAAAAATTTTAAGATGCCATGCCGTTTCAATTTAGTAGTGAAGAATATGCGGATATTATTTTTGTGTATGGCTTTTGCGACGGAAATGGGAGAGCTGCAAAAAGAGAGTATCAAAGGCGCTTTCCAAATCGCCGTGTACCAGATCATAAAACGTTTTCAGGGGTATACCAATTTAGTAGGGAACATGGACAATTTCCGTCAATGACAAAGCATGAACATGTTCCCAGAGCTTTTCCACAAGAAGAGCAAATATTACAGGTTGTGGAAAATAATCCATCCATAAGTGTTACAAAAATAAGTAATGAATTAGCAGCATCTAAGACAAGAGTATGGTGAACATTAAAGAAGGAAAATTTGTATCTATTTCGTGTTGAAACAGTTCAACGTCTAGAAGACGGCGACGACGTTCCCCGCTTAACATTTTGTAGGTGCATTTTGCTTCGCAGAAGAACAATATCGAGAGTTCTATTCACGGATGAAGCCCAATTCACACGTGACGGAATTAACAACTGTAGAAATCAGCATGTTTTGACAACCGACAATCCACATGCAGTGATTCAAAAACATTTCCAATACAGATTTAACATTAATGTGTGGTGTGGTATTTACAATAATCATCTAATAGGGCCCCACATGTTTGAAGGAAGGCTAAGTGGTGAGGTTTATTTAAACTTTCTTAGAGATATCTTGCCAGATTTATTAGAAGGCATCAATACTAGGGGTTTGTGGTTTCAGCAATATGGTGCTGGACCCCATTTTTCTGTACCGGTCCGGGATCATCTGAATCGGCATTACACCAACAGATGGATTGGTCGCGGAAATCTGGTAAACTGGCCACTTAGGTCTATTGATCTTACACCTCTAGATTATTTTTTATGGGGTCATTTTAAATCAGAGGTGTACAATAAAGAGTTCAATACACGAGAGCAGCTTCTAGAAAAAATTATTACTGTATGTGACAACATTAGAAATAACCCGGAAGTGATTGATAGGTCAGTGAAAAACATATTAAAATGTTCTCGAAAATGTATTGACGCTGGGGGCTTTCATTTTGAAAACCGGTTATAGTTTCAATTATTTGCACCGTTTTTAATTTTTTTTTTTAATTATTTAAAATTCTAAATAAATTTATGAAAGAAATGGAATGTGTATTATTTTGGATGAAATTAAACTAAAAGAAGATTAGAAACACTGAATGTCAAAACAAAAACAAATAACAACCTCTTCTGCGGAGTATTTAGCTAAAATTAATAAAATAATGATGTTAGCAACTGGATTGTGTTTGAAGAATAACAATAAACGTGCCATCAAATATTAAGACATTATTTCATAAACTGGTCCATGGGTTTTTAAAAATTTACTAACATTTACCAAAAAACAATATACATCCATGTTAACGATCCAAAGAGCGATATTAAAAAAATTGAGGTTGGTCCTTGAATTTTTCCAAAACCACTTAAGCTATTTATTAACCTAAAAGAGTATAATATGTATACCAAATTTTATGTAAATATGTGCAGTCATTTAAAAAATATGGCGGTGAAAAACCATAAAACGGGGTGTTTTATGGTTTTTCACCGCCATATTTTTGAAATGACTGAAAAACCATAAAACACACCCCGTATCTCAAAAACGGTTCACATTCAATGGCAAGTATAGGGGTGTTCTGAACTCAGCTGAGTGTACTCTACCTTCCACTAGAGTATGTCCGTTTAAATCTGGGACACCGTGTATATTGTATTATTTATCTTTATTTTTGTTTCTTTCTAGGAAAATCAAAACCTACTGCTATTTATGTTGTTATCATATTATTAAAAATATTAAGCCTACAAAAAAGATAAAACGAAACTGGGCTATTATTATAACACTGTATATATTAAATATACATGTGCGAAGATAATGTAAAGCACATTTTTAATTAGTTTTACTGTACATGAAAACATTGATCGCGAACATTAATCACATAGGACACATTTTTGTTCGTATTGTTATGTGCTGCCCTCTAACGGGAAACGATGTGATTAAGTCCCTGTTCAAAGTGAAGGGAAACCTGTATTGTGTTCATGGCCAGTAGGTGGGGTGGCGCCATCTATGAGCCAATTGACGAACAGTCATCTATCACATAGTAGAAAATTCTGTAGGGTTCCAGAAAATTATGGAATACTGTTCTGGTACATTTCTATGGGTGTATATAAAGAGGTGAATCCAGCAGATGGGGAACACAGTACAGTTTAGTGAAGTATAAAGAAGAATTCAGTTCAGTGAAGTAAACAGACAGAGTTTTTAGGTTAGACAAGAGTTGACAAGTTTAAGAAGAAAAGTAAAGTACATAGTGTTTTAAAAGTAGTGAATTTATATTAGATTAAGTTATTATTAGTTGTGTGATTGTTAAGTATTTACTAGTGTAATTTTAGTGATAAATAAAATAGTGGTTAGTGAAAATTCTTGTTGCAAGTTATTTAAACCTACAGAGTGTTTACTGAAGACTGTAAACACGTAACAATTGGTGTCGGAAGCGGAATTGCAACAGAATTTCTGAAGAATTCGACAAAGTTCCATAGTATTCTATTTGGAAACCACTGGAGATAGTGCAGTGAGTCGAACTGGAAAGTAATATAGACATTAGACAAGACTAATTTGTGCCATATAGTGTGAGAAAATTTATAGAACATTCTATTCTGAATATTGTGAAAATATTTTACTTGTACCTAGCATAGATTTTAAATAAGACTTGTTAGTGTTGTTTGTTAGTTTTTGAATGGAAACAAGAAGCATGGCTGCTGAAAAACAAATGCAAGACATGTTCGAGCAATTTAGAAAAATAATGCTAGACCAAAAAGAAGAACAAGAGAGACGCGAAGAAGAAAAAGAAAGGAAACGTCAGGCAGAAAAAGAAGAACAAGAGAAACGACGCCAAGAAGAAAAAGAAAGACGACGTCAGAAAGAAAAAGAAGAACAAGAAAAACAACGTCTAGAAGAGAAAGAAGAACAGGAGAGACGTGAAGAAGAAAAAGAAAGAAGGCGTCAAGAAGAAAAGGAAGAATTGAGAAAAATTATACAGGTGCAACAAGATGCTATCCTGTCAGCCACTAATGAAGTCAAGGAAAAAGTAGATAAAGTTGAACAAAAAGTTGGTAACGTCGAAGGAGAAATTAGTGACATTAAGGGAAAAGTTACCGACGTTGAAGAAAAAGTTACTGGCGTTGAAGTAAAAGTTACTGGCGTTGAAGGGAAAGTTACCGATATAGAAGGAAAATTTCGTGCAGTTGAAGGAGAGGTAGAGCGACTTAAGCGACTGTTAAGAGAACAAGGAGGCCAGCTGGTATTATCATCGTCAGGTCCTCGATTACAACCGCCTTCCTTTGATGGTCAAACTTCTTGGTCAACCTACAAAAGACAATTGAGGCAGCGGCATACGCAAACAATTGGAGCAATGAAGACAAGGCTATGGCATTGGTGCTAGCATTAAGAGGTCAAGCATCAGAGTTGCTTCAGACTATCCCAGTGACGCAGAAACGGGATTTTAAAGTTTTGGAGGCTGCACTAGATCTAAGATATGGCGACCAACACCGTATACCGGACTCAGCTCAAATCACGCACACAAAAGGCTGGGGAAAGTTTACAAGATTTTGAAGCAGCTGTTGAGCGACTCACATACCTGGCTTACCCAGATGCACCCAAAGAATTCCAGGAACAATTAACAGTTGGTACTTTCATTGATGGCATAAGAGACGAGGAGATCAGGCGAGTCCTTAGATTATCTCGAGATAAGACTGGTAGTGAAGCGTTGATTCGTGCCCTCGAGGTTGAAGCCGCTTACAAAGAGACTGCACGTCCGAGAGTACGAGCCATGAAGGTAGAAGAAGAGGGCCATTTTGAAAAATCAAATATGGAATCTTTGATGGCCGACATACACAAAATGATAAGCCAGTTGATGACCAAACCAGATGCTCCAAGGAAGCAGGAAAGAGAGCAGAACGATGAACAGCCAAGGAAGGTGATTCGTTGTTATGCCGCAATGACTGAAGAGCCGCAGGAAAACTGAAGATAGCCAGCACCTTGGGGGCTGTGCTGGCTGGTGAACACGGTGCCCCCAGAGAGATACGGGTTTCCCAGATTAGAAAAGTCCCGAGTAGTCCGCTGTTGGATGGGTATGTAAACAAAAGGAGATCTATCTTCACTATCGACACAGGTGCCACGTCATCAATAGTGCGACCTGGATTTTTATCAGAAATAAAAGTTGATAAAAGCCAAAATGGATTGGTCGTTTGAACAGCCACAGGAGACAGGGTAAGGGTTCATGGAGAAGTTGACCTAGATCTGCAGTTTGGACGCCTGTGCTTTAGTCATAGAGTTATCGTGGCTGACATCACTGATGATTTCATTTTGGGGCTGGATGTTATGGGAGTACAAGATCAATTTATACTTAATGTGGTAGAACGAGTTCTAAAGATTGGAAATGAAGAATTTATTTTGTCAACAGCAAATGACCGATTTCAAAAAGTGAGGCTACTGACGGCTCAGACAATCAAGATTCCTGCCCGTTCAGAACAAATAATCGAGGCCATTCTGGAAGGAAAGTCTGATGGATACCGTGTTGGCCTTATTGAAACAGATAATTCAATTAAGACAGAAAACGTAGTCTTAGCAAGAACTCTAACCCAGGCAAAAGACAAAATTCCAATTAGAGTGGCTAATTTAAATTCCCACTCGGTGACTTTCAAGGAAGGCGAGACAATAGGATCCTACGAACCAGTCCAGTGGATAGCAAGGTGCGAGGAACAAGGGGAGAAATGTTCGCCAACCAGCGTAGACAGGGAAGTTGTGACTTTGTTGAGTTCCCAGTTTGAACACCTATCTGAGGATGAACGTAGAGAGGCAATCAAGTTTCTGGAGAAAGAAAGTACGGTATTTGCCAAAAACACAGACATCCTCACGAAAACTGATATAGTACAGCATCGGATAGACACTGGTGATTCAGCCGCAATCCGTCAACAACCTAGGAGGTTGCCACTAGCTAAACGGGAAGAAGCTGCTGCGATAGTTCAAAAGATGCTACAAGATGGAGTAATTGAGGAATCAACCAGTCCCTGGTCATCACCGGTAGTTTTAGTTGCCAAGAAGGACGGAACTTTGAGATTTTGTGTCGACTACCGGAAGCTGAATGATGTTACGAAGAAAGACAGCTATCCACTACCACGAATTAACGATACATTAAGTACGCTGGCAGGATCACAATGGTTTTCAACTTTAGACCTTCGAAGTGGGTATTGGCAGGTGGGATTTCACCCTGACGACAAGGAAAAGACTGCCTTCTCAACAGGTAGTGGTTTATATCAATTCACCGTGATGCCTTTTGGACTTTGCAATGCGCCAGCTACTTTTGAAAGATTAATGGAATTTGTACTCCGAGGACTAACTTGGAAGACGTGCTTAGTTTATCTTGATGACGTAATGGTTATGGGACGAAACTTCAGGGAACATTTGGAAAATCTTCAAGAAGTATTTGGGAGAATCAGTAATGCGCACCTAAAGTTGAATCCAAAGAAGTGTCTACTATTCCAAAAAGAAGTGAAATTTCTTGGACATGTGGTATCTTCGGAGGGAATACAGACAGACCCCGACAAGATCTCTGCCGTACGTGATTGGCCAAGACCTTCAAATTTACACGAATTACGAAGCTTTCTTGGCATCTGCACTTACTATAGACGTTTTGTGGAAGGATTTGCGGATATAGCAAAGCCACTACACCAGCTAACGGAGGAAACGGTTAAATATCAGTGGACACCGAAGTGTGAAATATCATGGAAGAAGCTGAAAGCAGCATTATGCAGTAGTCCTGTGCTAGCATATCCCCAACAAAAGGGCCTCTATATTCTTGACACGGATGCTAGCAACTCTACAATTGGATGTGTACTATCTCAAGTCCAAAATGGAGAGGAAAAAGTAATCGAGTATTTCAGTAAGGTACTGTCCAAACCGGAGAGGAATTATTGTGTAACAAGGAAGGAACTATTGGCCATTGTTAAGTCCGTGGACCATTTTCACAAGTACCTCTATGGCCAACATTTCAAAATCAGGACCGACCATGCTGCATTAAAATGGCTATTGCAGCTGAAACCCCAGAAGGTCAACTGGCTCGCTGGATAGAAAGACTGCAGCAATATGACCTCAGAATCGAACACCGACCTGGAAAATCCCATAAAAATGCAGATGCTATGTCAAGAAGGCCATGCAAAGATGACTGCAAGCACTGCTATCGTGTTGAAAAAGCACAGGGCACGGTAATAGTAAACACAGTTCAGGTAGATGTTCCAGACGATTGGACAAAGGAAGTTCTAAGACGAGAACAAATGGATGACAGCGTAATTGGTACTATATTAAGGGCAAAAGAAAAGGGAACGCGACCGGAATGGAAGGATGTTTCGGACAAAAGTGTGGAGCTGAAGGCATTGTGGGCACAATGGGACTCCCTTAAGGTTGTAGATGGGCTATTAAAGAGAGCATGGGAAAGTCCAGATGGGAAGGAAGTTACCATGCGTCTGGTGATACCCAGCTGTCGGATTCCAAAAGTACTTCAGGAAATACATGATGGAGTGTCCGGGGGACATTTTGGTATGAATAAGATGTTGGCTAAAGTACTGGAACGATTTTATTGGATAAATAGCCGTCAAGATGTGGAGGCTTGGTGCCGCAAATGCAAGGCTTGTGCAGCTACCAAAGGGCCACAGACAAAGAGCAGGGGCCAAATGAAGCAATATAACATCGGAGCTCCTTTTGAGAGGATTGCTATAGATATAGCGGGCCCATTCCCAGTGACAGATGATGGGAATAAATACATCCTGGTCGCTATGGACTATTTTAGTAAATGGCCGGAAGCCTATGCCATTCCGAATCAGGAAGCAGTTACTGTTGCTCGAGTTCTGGTGGATAACCTTGTATGCCGATTTGGTGTACCCCTGGAGCTACATTCCGATCAAGAGAGCAACTTTGAGTCGGGGGTATTTCAGAAAATTTGTGAGTTGCTGGGCATTCACAAGACTCGGACAACCCCTCTTCATCCCCAGTCAGATGGAATGGTGGAACGACATAATAAAACCATGAAGGAACATCTTTCTAAGGTGGTTCACAAGATTCAGCGAGATTGGGATCGACATATACCATTTTTCTTAATGGCATACAGGGCTGCCATTCATGAGACTACTAAACAGACACCGGCTCGTGTAATATTTGGGCACGAGATCAAACTGCCATGTGATTTGATGTTTGGTACACCAGATAAGAAGCCACTGTCCGTGGATGACTATGCAGACGAAGTTAGTCAACAGCTGAGGAATGTCCACGAGTTGGTTCGAAACCAAGTTAGCATAGCTAGTGACAGAATGAAGGCTCGCTATGACCGGAAGGGGACGTCAGCAGGATTCAAGGAGGGAGATCTGGTTTGGCTATATAACCCACAGCAAAAGAAGGGAAGATCTCCGAAGCTTCACCCACCCTGGGAAGGACCGTATTCAGTCATCACTCGGATCAATGACGTTGTTTACCGAATTCAATGTAGTAAGAAGTCCAAGATGAAGATCGTGCACTTGGATAGGTTGGCGAAGTATGAAGTATGTTGGGGAATCTGAATTGCCTGACCGGGACGTTCAGGCTTAAGGAGGGGGCAGTGTTATGTGCTGCCCTCTAACGGGGAAAGATGTGATTAAGTCCCTGTTCAAAGTAAAGGGAAACCTGTATTGTGTTCATGGCCAGTAGGTGGAGTGGCGCCATCTATGAGCCAATTGACAAACAGTCATCTATCACATAGTAGAAAACTCTGTAGGGTTCCAGAAAATTATGGAATACTGTTCTGGTACATTTCTATGGGTGTATATAAAGAGGTGAATCCAGCAGATGGGGGACACAGTACAGTTTAGTGAAGTATAAAGAAGAATTCAGTTCAGTGAAGTAAACAGACAGAGAGTTTTTAGGTTAGACAAGAGTTGACAAGTTTAAGAAGAAAAGTAAAGTACATAGTGTTTTAAAAGTAGTGAATTTATATTAGATTAAGTTATTATTAGTTGTGTGATTGTTAAGTATTTACTAGTGTAATTTTAGTGATAAATAAAATAGTGGTTAGTGAAAATTCTTGTTGCAAGTTATTTAAACCCACAGAGTGTTTACTGAAGACTGTAAACACGTAACAGTATTCTTGAATTAATAAATCCGCTGGAAGATAATGTGGCAGTGCAATTTTGCACTGTAGAAATTGATTTTAGCGTGATTCTAAACAAATCCTTTCAACGGTCATTTCACTGTAACAATAGAAATACTTGCATATGTTTAAAACACTTTAAAATACAATTAAATATCAACTAACAATGCATACAAAACAATCGAGATTACTAATTTAAAAGGAAGTAAAATATACAGATTTTATTGTCTAGTATAGCGATTATTTTAATTTAATTTGTATTATTGGTAATTTACATATGGAAATTTGTGCATTTCTTTCAAGTGAAACATAGAGCTGAAAACTAACAGATTCATAGTTTTTTCAAATCATTGTCCCTAATTTTGTTTAAGTTGTATTTACCTAATTAAATTATATTTAGCAATTAGAGAAGTAAATTTTTATCAGCGACTAAATACTTCCTGTCCATAATTTTATTGTTTTGGACCAAACAACGTTCTCCATACGTAAAATAAACGATCTTTTATTGTACCATTTATATTGGATATTAATAAATTAAAATATGACTCGAAATATGTTATGGCATCAGCAGTTTGCAAATACAAGCAAATCCATTGTTTATAGAAGCTGACATGTTTATGTTTATTAAGGTTTGTAATTATAAATGTATCTGAATACTATTGAAGAATAACAATTTATGAAAGCACTAAAATATTAATGTGAAATTTAATCATAATTTGCTTCCAATTTTATACTAATATATTAAATATATTTTAGATGCTTTCGGTAACATAATTCATGTGCCAGCTATTCAAATATGCAATATTAACAACATTATGGAGCATTATCTAACTTTTGTACCATTTACAAAACAAAACGATGTTAATGCAGAAACTAGAAGATACCAAAATTTATACTTGTGCGTAGTATTCAGATATATTTATATTTACAAACACGTAATATAACACTATAAACATGTCAGTTTCAGTACACGTTAAATTTGTTTGCATTTACAATCTACCGATTCTCTCGCGTATCCTAAGTATTTAAATAATGAGGTGAGTGAGTATGGTAAGTTTCTATTAACTTCGTCTTGTAACACCCGCTTCATTCCAGGCTGGAAAGAGTCTTTGTTTCTAGTTGTGGTATTTCATTTGTATATCTCTTTTAGCTTGAAAATATTTAAGAAGCATACTTTTGAAATTAAAGTTCCGTATGATAGACTAACTGTAAAATTCTATAAGCTTGAGAAAGTGGACGTATAGACGATATTACTTAAGTAAAGCCAATATTATTATACAGCCTCTAAACAGTGCCTTTTTACACCGTAGCAAACTGGGTAACTGCCCAGGGCCCGAGAATTGAGGGAGCTCGCCGAGAACCCCCAACATTTGTTTTGTATTATTGTATTGAATCTATGTTGCTATCTTACAGTAGCCTAACTCTTTTTGCCGCAGCAGAAAGCTGCGGAACGCTGAGAAGGCTTTTATTTTTGTTTGTTATCTAATTACTACAATTTCATATGTTTTTTGTATGATTATATTTGAATACATTTATATTATAAAGCTTTAGATAACCTTAAGTTTATGAATATAAAGACCCTTGCCCTTGCATTTCTATTTATTTATCATTTCCATATTCCTTCCTCAAATTTACAGGGGCCTCAAAATACTACCATTGCTCCGGGCAGGGTTTTGTCTAAAAAAGGCACTGTTTCTAAATCTTTATTAAAATATGCAACGTTCGTTGATGCCGTTACACATGCGACTGATTAGCTACTGATGGTCGGTCCTGATGGTCAGTCCTGATGGTCAGTCCTGATGAGATAGGTTTTATGAACCACTACACATGTGATGCGTACGGTTGATCGGCCAATTTATTAGGTCGGGCGTCGATTGAGCCGGGCGTACGGCGTACCATCAGCACTATTGAGAGCAGCGAACTCTATACTATAGAGTTCACTGATTGAGAGCTACTAATCGTATGGTGCAGTTCACATGTGACCGATTGTCCGCTCTGATATTTGTTGCGTTGTTGCCTTATCCCAGCCATCATGAATAAAAACACTTGTCGTGTCGATACTGAACTTCTTATAAGTGTCATCCTGGAAAAAAAATTTATTTGGGACTGGGATACCAGTCAGGCCAGAACTATAAAAATAGGGATACAGGAATTAAAGCATTTGAAGAGGTGTCTGACTAATTATTCTCTTAACCCTGAATATAATGTCACAAATGTGCCTTGTATATCTCTCAACATAAGAGGATGTACCCACATTGATTTGGGTTTCCTGTTTCTTTCATCCTACATTGTACAATTCTTCGGATACACAAAGTAACAACAACGCGTTGCGGGTCATCATGAATTCTCTCTACCAAACTCATTTTGCCGACTGACGTTACAAGTGTGAAAACACATGTCTGATGATCAGCACAGATGGTCAGAACTGACTATCAGTAGCTAATCAGTCGCATGTGAAACAGTACTTAGTATTTTTTGAAAAGTACAAATTTTGCTTAAATTATGGATAAAATTCATCAATAAAAAATAAAACACTGATTTTAAACGTTCAAATGTGATCTTGTCAAAAGCTAGTGGAGGGAACAGAAAATGTATAATTGCAAAAATATTTATCATTAAATTTACAACACTTCAGATAAAATTACGTTTGTAGCATAAACGGGTGAGGAGTTAGGCATATTAAACTTGGCGCTACATAATAGAGTGGAAGTCATAGTGATGGACCGGGGGCGTGCGTATGTGCGAGTTTGTTATGTACATATTTCGATATGAGATGCAAAGCAATGTCAGGCGCGGTTAGTACTTGGATGGATGTGTTATACTACATTTCAGGCGTCAGTGAAAAAATAAATTTCAAAACTCCATAATTTTCAAAATTTTCATTTCCATTAGTATAGTGAAAACATAATAAAAAAGGCATTCAGTATCTTAAATTTATTAAAAACTACATTTTTACCAGTCAAATTCTAGAAAAATTCACAAATGCCCTATAATTCACAAATAAATCGAAATTACCGATAATAATTTTTAAACTTTTCAATTAACCATTTTACAACCGAAACATTACAAATTACAGCTCTAAAAAATAAAGTCCCCAGAGTAACTTCAATCTCGTCTAAATTTCCACATGAATCCCCATTCATATCACTTAATTTTTAGTTTTATTAATTTCGATTCATAATATTTAATGTCTTATTCAGTTTCCCAATCTTTCAAATTATTTAATTTCAATAGTAAATTCATAAGCTCTCCGTCCCTGAAGTGTAAATTTTTCCATCAAAACTTACTTCCCTTCAACAAAATGCAGACCAGATGCCTATACGTTAAAGCTCTCGCGTAATCTCCGAAATCTCGCGCGTTAACCCCGAAAGCACCGATACACACATTCGTCGTTCATATCGAAGTGGAGGCCTTTGTAAAACATTACTGAACACAGCAAACGTCAGTCCGACCTATCTCACAGTTAATCTCATATAACTCAATAGCCAATTCACGTAGAATCACGAAATTTAAAGCTTCAAAAGATTATTAATGCCCAACTTTCAGTATAATTTTTATTTCCACAAAATTCTGCTTTCAATGCAAAAAACTCTCCCTCGCCGAAAGGAATGGACGGTGTACGGCAAACGCTAAAAAACGCTGGGATCAACGATCGAGCGAGCCCCCGGCGAAACGAAACTCTTCTGGCATATAAGGGCGAGATTTTTACATCTACATGTCAGTTATCCAGTGATTAATCATCCAGTGTTAGTTTAAGCAATCAACCTTAATAAGTGAAATTACTAGTTGTATTTGTGGGTGGTTGTTTAACTAATATTGTTTTAGTGCCTTCTACCTACTACCTAGTGCACTTTACTGCTTTAGGCGCCACCTTTTCTTCGCTAGTAAAATTTCGTGTGCAGTTTGGCGGTATGGAATATAAGTGTTCCGCCACTCCAAGCAGCCAGCAAGTGGTTTTAACTATGCTCCCAAATTTTACCAAATTGTTATTATGAAACCTTTTGTTAATCATCATAAAGATAAGAATAAAGTTATCTATGCAAAGAAACCATGGTTTTAGTTAAGTAATAAATTTTCTGATGAAGGCCAAGGGTCCTAGCAGAAACGTTAATTGTTTCTTTTATTTCGGTACAAGAACCTTACTCCCAAGAAAATTTTATGATTGTAATATAATCTGGAGCTTCAAGAAAACATTTGGGTTCCGAGAACTTTCCGCGGTCGTTGTTATAAAAAATACTAGGTTCTCGGGTTGGACCGCGTCTGAGATTATTTTCAAGAGAGAAAAAACCGATGGCAGGGGCCAGTCGGAAAGGTAGATTTCGACCTATATCGCATGTACATATTTGATTCGAAATAAAATTTTAAGGATTTTTTTAAGACTTTGAACCGCGGCCATTTTCTATTTTTTCCTATGCATTTTAGCAAAAAATGTTTTAGACAACAGTTGTAGGTCTAGATGAGTACTATCCAACGATGTATCGCATGCACATATTTGATTCGAAAAAAAAATTTGAGAATTTTTTAAAGATTTTGAACTGTTGCGACTTTTTTTAATTTTTCCTATGCGTTTTATCAAAAGATGTTTTAGACAAAAGTTATAGGACTAGATGAGCACTATCTAACGATGTATCGCATGTACATCTTTGATTCGAAATACAATTTTGAGATTTTTTTAAAAACTTTGAACCGTTGCCATTTTGAAACGAAGAAAGCGATTTGGTCCATCTTCGAACTTAACCGAGATATGGACCCAAAGTATATGCCTGCCATATTTCGTTTTGATCCGTTGAGAAATGCGCCCTCTAGAGTGTTCACAAATTTCATTATATAGCAATATAGCATATATATATATGTATATATATAAACATTTGAACGGGGGAATTTTTTGGGGTCTGGAGAGCATAACTGAAGAAACTATAGTGAAATTTTTCCGAAGTCGTGACATGCTGCACTCTACGAAGGCGTAGAACGGACACAGTAAAAATATTTATATAATTGCAAGTTTAAACTGGCAATTATACTTAATTGCAACTTTAAACTTACAATTATGCATAATTGCAAGTTTAAACTTGCAATTAAGCATAATTGCAGGTTTAAAGTGACAATTAAGGACAATTGCAAGTTGCATAATTGCAAGTTTAAACTTGCAATTAAGCATAATTGCAAATTTAAAGTGGCAGTTAAGGACAATTGCAACTTTAAACTTGCAATTAAACATAATTGCAAGTTTAAAGTTGCAATTATACTTAATTGCCACTTTAAACTTGCAATTATACTTAATTGCAACTTTAAACTTGCAACTATGCATAATTGCAAGTTTAAACTTACAATTAAGCATAATTGCAAGTTTAAAGTGACAATTAGGGACAATTGCAAGTTGCATAATTGCAAGTTTAAAGTTGCAATTAAGTATAATTGCAAGTTTAAAGTGGCAATTAAGTATAATTGCAAGTTTAACGTTGCAATTATCCATAATTGGTAGTTTAAACTTGCAATTATAAAAATATTTTTACTGTCTGTTCTACGCCTTCGTAGCACTGCAATAGGTAGATGAGAAATTTACCTAAAAGGGGGTCAAGAAAAATAATTAAAGGAAGTAATGCTAGGATAGGTTTGGGTTCGTAGGACGGGTTCCGTGGCTCAATCTGCCTACCCCCCTGACTTTACCACAGTCCGTCACTAAGGCCCCAATCTGCCTACTCCTTAGAGAGAACTCGCTAGTAGTATCTGACGAAGTGTTATTTATACGAAAGGTGTCTGTGGGTGTCACACCAGTTTCTACTTCTTCCAAGGTTCCAGGACAAGCACACGTACATTTCTTTCCAGAAATACTTTATTTTGCTTTAATTCACTTAATGCTTATAGAAATAATCAACCGACTTAATAAATAAACCCACGTCAGAATTATGAAATATTAGACATATATCTTTTTATTAATTCAATAACAAAACTTTAAAGAATCCTAAGCCTGGTATCAGTCTATACAGTATCACTGACTTTGTGCTCCAGAGCTAAGGTCAAGATTTAAAAGTTCAGTAAGCACATAAATCACATGTTTTAGACAAATCCATGAAGTGTGATAATTATTAAAAAAGTTTTTATGGTTTATTCAAAATTGAAAAATATTTTATAGTTTTTGCAAAAATCGAGTTTTTCGGAAAAAAGTTTTTGGTATGTGTAGAGGATAGTTGCGATTGCGGTGGCGCAATTTTATCAAACTGTCACCGTTTATTCAGTAGCATTCATTATCAGATTTCGCTCTCTATCGTCACTTTATATCTAGGAAATAACTTTAAATTAAATTTGAAACATTCCTTTAATGCAAGAGGAGAGTAACGCATCGTATTGTTCTTAGTTATCCAAGCTTGAACATTGTGTCTTAGCACATGGAAAAAACCTGATTATCTGTTAAAAGCATATAATAGGAAAATTTTATTACAACTCTAGAATAAAAGATTTATATAATTACGATGGATATAAAGACATTTTTAAGGGGCAAATTTTTTTAGGAACCTCATAATGCTAGAAAGGATTCTAAATTTGGAAGAGTTAGTATTAGAAGGTTACGGTAGAGAAAGTAATGTTACCTCCTCTCCGTTATTATTTATTTTTGGGAAAGAATTGAGGCAACATATGCGGACGACTAGCTGGTTTAAGTCGGAGCAAAGAGCCGTGAATCTAGAGTATTCGTAAGAGTGGAGAAGCTTACCCTTTTTGAAATGTACGGCATAAATGACAGATTTCTGTTTATTTCGATAAAAGGAGACAAAGAAAAATTGATGTTAAATTGGGCACCATCTATAGTGAAAATAAGTAAAATTGTCTCTTTTTCTCGAATAACCAGTCTACTATAGATCAGACTGAAATTGTTGGTTAGAGAAATAAAAAGATAGTTTAAAATGAATGTTAAAATACATTACACGAATAGATGAATCGGTTAACAAAGACTAATTGCAATTTAAAAAAATACATATATTTATAACAAATTTACACCAGGATCCTAGATTCCGGGATTGAGTATTGTTCAGGTGGAGGTTCTGGAACAACAATCCAGGCCCACAATTGTCTCTTGTTGCTAGAATGGAGTCTAAAGGTTTCCTTGGCAATTTACGTCTTTTAATAAAATGGATAAAACTATAAATTGCCAAAAGATGAAAGAGAAAAAAAAATGTTAAAACCATGTGGTACATATAGTATTTTAACTACTTATTATATTAAAAAGAATTGACCTTGAATTTAAATTTATTTTAAAAATCATTGAAATTACATCAAAGACAAAAATTGAAGATTAATCAAATTTTAAATTACTAATAAATGAAATGTACCTGAATGTTAAACACTTGTTAACGCGGATATAAAATTGTAATATTAATTATTGAAGTCCACAGTTGTTTATATACGTTCGAATCAGTACAAAAGCTGCAAGCAAATGATTTCTTGGTGAGTTTTACTAATAAGGTAAACTTTATTTATCCCACTTACTGCAAAATAATAACACTACACAAAATTGAAAAAGATAGTTTTAATAATTAAATAGAAAACTGTAAAATATAGGAATGGTACATGTCTCGCCATCTGTCAATTGTTGAGTTAAGCGCAACAACTTGCAGGTCGCATAATCTACAATTTCCTTTACTCGCAACTAAAATAGTGGCATATAATCGATAAAAAGAATTTAAAATAATAGTGTTTATTAGTTCCATACCACAGCTGATTTACTTTACAATTTGCCAATACATAACCAAAAATATGAACAGCCGTAATAAACAGTAAAACGAATTGTGAGAACTCAGTAAAAATATTACATCTTATAGGATATACTATATACATATAGTAATGAGAAAGATAAGGAAAATAACCATGTGTACTTACATAGTAAACGAAAATATAAAAATTGAAATATAGGTATCTGATGTAAATAACAATCGACAATCGTTTCCTTAGATGCTGTAATAGAACGGAACAGCGATACATAAAAGTGTAAAAAAAATATGACTGCGTTCCTAAGATATAAAAATATGTACATAAAACAGTGTGAAATGATTTAGCAGTTATACAATTAAAATTCTGCTGTATAGCCGCTGGAAGATGTGAGGCTAGGCCTGAACACCTACAAGCCTCTCTCGTTGTGGAAAATAATATATTTCTGTTTGGAAGATGAAGCTAGAGACTCCTGAGGTCGTAGATGCACTAAATTTGTAGATTTGAAAAGGTGGGGGGTTGCACTTGAAGATGTTTGACAGGGGCAAAAGCTACCCTGTATCGTGTCTGGTCGTCTGAACTCTAATTTGAAAGTTATGATCTAGTTATGCTCATTGTATTTTTTAAAAGTTTCCGGGTGGAAACCAACACTCTCCCTGTATAAAGGTTTTGGATTTTTGTAAGGTGAAATTGCAACACCCTGTATATAAATTTATGACGTAGCACTGTTTCTGAATATCTAGATTGGTTTCTGAATCACTTTATTTCAAATATTTGAAAATTTGTATTTTACTTCCACGTCCAGTGGAAATATAGTAACGCAAAAAAAATATATATTTCTTTTGTTGAAATAGGCTTAAAATGTCATGAAACGTCGAGATTTTAAATTTGAGCGAAAAAAAAAATTCTGTCTGTCGGTCTATCTGTCTGTCTGTAATTTTTTTGTGTGCACGTTTACTCTGGAACCGTTTATGACATTCACTTGAAATTTGGTACACTTATGTATTGTAACGAGATCTGGAACTAGATTGTCTAATTACGTTGAAGGGTTCGGGGGTAAATGGGATAAATAAGGGTAAATAGTCAAAACAAGCAAGTAAGAGTCCATAAAATTGCAATTTAAGGTATGTACAGAAAGTTAAGGTCACAAATTATTTTTGGCATCAGCCGCCCCCACCCCCCACTATTATGAAAGGGAGAAAAAACTGAAATGTGGTTTAGTGTATATACAAAAACAAAATCATTTTTTAGCGTTAATTACCCCCTCTACCACCCCCATTGCCACCCCCCACCCTATTATTAAAGGGGGTGAAAAAATTAAAATGTGATTTAGTATGTAAACAAGAACTAAACGTCTAAAAAGATTTTTTGGTGTTGGCTACCCCCTCTACCACCCTCTTTGCCACCCTCACCCTATTATTAAAGGGGGTAAAAAAAAATTAAAATGTGATATAGTGTGTATACAAGAACGAGACGTCTAAAAAAATTCTTTGGCGTTAGCTACCCCCTCTACTACCCCCATTGCCACTTCCACCCTATTATTAAAGGGAAAAAAAATGGGATTTGAACCAAGGGCTTCTAAAATTTATTTTGACATTAGTTACCCCCTCTACCACCCCCATTTCCAGCCCCTTCCTATTGTTTAAGGGAATAAAAAATTAAATTGGGGTTTCGTGTGTATAAGTGAACCAAGGACTTCTAATTTTTTTTTTACATTAGCAGCCCCCTCTACCACCCTCACTCTATTATTAAAGGGAACAAAATATTACATTGGGATTTATTGTGCATAAACTTGGATACAAAATCTGGATGTGGAAGTAGTGATTCTTTGGGCAGCGGTTTTTTAAGATACCTCTGCGTCACCCTGTATTTGGCAACGGGATGAATAGCACTTGGTTTTAATTACTATTTTGATTTATAGAAATGAAAAAATGTCGACGCATAAAGTTTAACAAATTTATTATGATTTTCGATACAGTTTCTAAAATGGGTAACTCTTCGACAATAATAATACTGGCTTTGAAAAATGGTTTGGTATTCGTATTTTTTGTTTAAAAATCACAGTTTGTTAATGCGCGGAGGCAGGGTAGATTACTTGTAGAATTTTCTTAAAACTAGGACACTAAGTGCGAATTGATTTGATGCGCGAGGGCAGAATAAATTTGAAAAAATACTTAAGATTAGGGGCATTAGGTGCGATTTGATTTGATAAGCAAGGGCAGAATAGATTTATTAAAATTTGGGCACTAGGTGCGGAAAACACTTTTTAACTTGGGGTCACCAAGGAAGTCGTCGCGGAGAGTTTTGGAATTAAAATAAAACTCGAGAAATAGGAAGCTCTCTCCGTTGAAAACCGAAAAAACTATGGAGGCCACTAATTACAATTTTTAAACACTATATTGTTCAAAAAGAAACTATTTCACTCGCGATACTTTTAAGACACTTTCGGAACAGAACTGGCATTCGCTTGTTATATGTTTCAGAATGGTTGCGTTTTTTGCGCCCCGCGAGTTTCGCATCTCGTTTTAAAGGTCTGGAAAAGGCTGGAAATCGCTCCGTGCGGGCGAGGATGACTCTTCATTGCGTAATATTGCCCAACATTATGCAATATTGTGAAATAATTGAAATTTCGAAATGAAACCTATATGACTGTGTTGGGCATAAAAAGACGATTTTTTTGGTATAAAGTTTATGCCTGAATCGATTCGGATTTATAAGTTATTGAAGGTTTTTATGCAGATAAATTGGAGAACATATCGTATTGCCCCGTAATGCAGCCTTAAAGCCACGCACGTAGTATTAAGTGGATACGATTCGCGTACCCGCGTAAGTAGGCGGGACGAAGCTAACGGAAGCAATGTATTAAGAAAGGTTACAGAGGTTGTGTACGTACGTACGATGAGAAAGTAAGGGGAATCCAAATCTGTTGAGATGTTTGAAAGGTCGCGGGTACTGTATAGGGGGGGCGAAGAGAAAGTAAGAATAACAAGAATTGACTATGACTGCCGAATACAGGGGCGATGAGAAAGTGAAGTATAATAAAAATTAATAAATAAAAAGATATCGTATACAGGGGGCTTTGAGAAGTTAACTAAGAATTGAAAAGGTTGTGAGAGTATACGGGGGGCGACGAGAAAGTATGACTTTCGAAAATGAAGTGGCGAATGTTATGTACGAGGGGCGATGAGAAAATAAAATATTTTGAAAGGAATTAAAAAACATTGTGATCGGCGGTTTGGAGAGTATATTGAAGGTGATCTTAGAATAAACGGGGGCTATATTTTTAAGGTGATGTCGAGTCGGTAAAATTAATATTCGGAACTTTTTGGTGACTTTGCTGATGGAATATGATTATTTGGGAATTATCGAGTATCTATGAATTTTTTCAGAATTTATTTTTGAGAAATGAGGACTTTTGACAAAACAAAAATGATCATTACTTTTTTTCATAGTTTGACGTTGCGATGTGACAGATTAAATCGGAAAGTGATTTTTAGGATTTTCTGATTCGTTTTCTTGTACTACAAGGAATGTACTATAACAGGCCACGGCCTCCCTTAAAACGGTGACCCATCCAAGTACTAACCGCGTCTGACATTGCTTTACATCGCATATCGAAATATGTACATAGTAAAGACGCACCTACGCTCGCCCCAGTAAGTTATAACAGTTATTAAAAAAGTTGTAATTAGTGTTGTAATAATAATAATAATAATAATAATAATAATAATAATAATAATAAGCATAACAGGATACGGATGCTAGTGACTTGTAAAAAATCACTAGTGAGGCGGGCGAGAGGGCTTGCGGAAAATAAACTGTTCCGCGAGAAGCCCTCGCGCCTTTTCCAACCGCCTCCGCGTGTTGTAGACAATCCGCCGACTGCAGATCAGGTGGAGAACTTCTGGAAAACGCTATACGAGGAGAGGCTTCCACTCAACCGAGATTCTCCTGCCCTTGCACACTTTGAAGCCTTTTGTCAAAGGCTTCAGCAACCACAGGAAGTGTGCGAACCAATAACCCCAGAAGAGGTTCGTAGGGCTCTTGAGGGCTCTAAGAACTTTGCTGCTCCAGGTCCCGATGGGATAAATAACTTTTGGTGGAAAAAGTTATCGAGCACCCACCACCATTTGGCCAGAATTTTTAATTCCTGGTTAAATGGGGAGCAGCAAATCCCTTCTTGGGTTGTTGAGGGGCGGACAGTGCTGATCCCCAAGAACGGAGATTTGTTCAACCCAAAGAACTACAGACCGATAACCTGTCTAAACGCATGTTACAAGGTGTTTACACGCATTTTGTACATGCGGGTGCTCCGCGCAGTCGAACCGGTTTACGAACGGATATATGAGCAACGAGGGTCGAAGAGAGGTGTCGCTGGCTGCAAGGAGAACCTGCTGATCGATAGATGTATCACGCAGGACTCCATGCAGTATAAGCGGAACCTCTCTATGGCCTGGATCGACTACCGCAAGGCATTTGACATGACATCACATGAGCTCATTGTTCACTTGCTCCGATGTCTTGTGGTACCCGGTCCCGTAGTGAGATGTATTGAAGAACTGATGCCGCTCTGGAGGACTCGCTTTACCATAACATCGGGTAACGATAGAGTCCAAACAGAGTCGGTGACATTCAGAAGAGGAGTATTTCAGGGAGATTCCCTCAGCCCCCTTCTGTTTTGCATCTCACTACTGCCATTATCCGTCTCGCTCCGGAAAACCCGTGGCTACAACTGCGGTACCCCCGGCGACAGGAGGCATAAGGTCACCCATCTATTTTATATGGATGACCTTAAACTTTATGCCTCTGGAGAGAGGGATCTCCAACAGTCCCTTAGGGTGGTACAGGAGTACACGCAGGCTGTCGGTATGCAGTTCGGGTTGGACAAATGCGCACTGATCCATCTCAAGAGAGGACGATGCGGTGACTATGGAGAGGACGCGCAGCTCGTGGACGGAAGCATCTTACACCATCTAGATGCCGGAGAGTCGTACACTTACTTGGGTGTCGAGCAACGCTCCACCCAAGAAGTGAGTGTAGTGAAAAACGCTCTCCGCGGCAAGTATCAGCACCTACTCCGACAGATCTGGTCTTCAGAACTGTCGGGGAAGAACAAGGTGTCTGCTACAAATATGCTTGCCGTTCCGGTCCTTCTCTACTCTTTCGGAGTAGTGAAGTGGACTAGAGAAGAGCTGCGTCAACTCGATGTAGTAACTCGCAAGAAGATGCATCTCAATAGGAGCTTGCATCCTAAATCGTCCGTTCCACGGTTATATCTCCCACGACATCGGGGAGGCCGTGGACTCTTGAGCTTGGAGAGTCTCCATAGCAGGATGGTTCTGGATGGAGCATGTAAGGTCATCAGGAGTTCGGATCCCCTCCTCTGCATGGTCCGAGACCATGAAAATGCAGAGGTAGGAGCTTTTCTCTTTAAGGCAGCACGGAGAGCAGCCGATGAACTTGGTCTCATCTTCGACGTCGAGCGGGTAAACCCCGACTCTGTCACCGAGTTAGAACCCGTTCGACTAAAAGCCCACATTAGAGCTGCAGAACACAACATCCTTCTGCAGCTCCATAAGGATAAGCCATTGCACGGGATCTTCTATAAAAATATAGAAGACCTCGGCTTATCCGAAAGGCTGACCTTCGCCTTCTTAAGGTCAGCTGGGCTGAAGTCTGAGACCGAGGGATTCATAATGGCTTGCCAGGATGGTGTATTTAACACTCTCGTCTATCGACGTCGTGTCATGGGTATGGAGGTCCCTGATATCAGCTGCAGGGCCTGCCGCAGGGCGCCGGAGACTGTAATGCACTTACTGTCGGCTTGCCCGACATACGCAGTCTCGGCCTATATTCATAGACACAACGCAGCATTACGAGTGCTTTACTATCATCTAAGGCACTCGTATGGGATAGACGAAACACCAGTGCTGCCTTACGTTCCGGGGGATATTGAGTCCGTTGTGGGGAATGAGAAGTGCCTAATTTATTGGAACTACTCGTTTCCCACCGTCAGGCAAATACAAGCCAACAAGCCTGACATAGTACTCCTCGACCACCAACTCAAGACAATGTATGTCGTGGAATTCTCGGCTCCCGCTGAGAGCAACATTGTCTTGAAAGAGGAGGAAAAACGGACAAAATATCGAGATTTGCTCTTCGAACTCCGCAGGCTTTATCCAGGCCATTCTGTTAAAATAGTGGTACTGATTATAGGAGCCCTCGGTGGAATGAGACAGACGCTGCTTTCAGAATTAAAGATCATACCGGCATGCCGAGATTCGGCAGAGATCTTAGCCGGCAGAATGCAGAAGGCTGTCATCCTCGGTTCATTACGTCTACTCAGGGCACACGATTCACGGACCCGGTAGTCACTCACCCCACGGGCGTGGGGAGTGGCTACTGGTATTACCAGCTCCCCTCTGTGAGGGTCGGAGCCACAGAGTAAGGTGACTGGTTTTTTGTAAAAAAAAAAAAAAAAAAAAAAAAAGCATAATAATAATAAGCAGCAGGAGGGGCTAACTTTCATCTATTAAGCCTTTGGTGAGTAGCGCCACCACTTACTCCAGCTAGGGGTGCAAAACCGAACCGGCAGCCCTAGTGCACCCGGGAGGGGAAAGCATTTTCCCCTCTGGTGTCGGTCGTGGGCCTGCTGGGCTAACCACCCACAGGCTCTAACCTTTGGTTCTGGCAGGCCGAAGAGAGGGCCCCCACGATCGACCCCGTTCGGATAGGGGTCAAGGGCAAGGTGGTGGGGCCCAACCGGATAGACCGCCCGTTGACGACTTACGCAATGTTCATGGACGCTTTGAGTGGACGGATGAACTGAGGGATCAGCTTCTGCAGTGTTATGAAAGCAGTGAGCCCGCGCGAAGGGGGTACATGGCGCGGATGCATGCTCTGTGGTGTGAGAGGCTTCCAGAGCATAGCGCCTTCACGCCACAAAATCTGCGTGACTATGTATCCCACCTTCGTAGTAGGGGCTACGTGAGGGCTGCTCCTGGACCGGTGAATGAGGTGGCGGAAGAGCCGCCACATTCACCGGTTGAGGACGTAGCTCTCCTCGTTCCGCCAATACCAGAGGGCCTCAGTACCAGAAGGGGGTTACACCATCTGAAAACCCCCGGGCCACAAGACCTGGCCAGAGTGGACGCTGAACTTCGTACAGCGCTACCGGAAGAGGCTGACATCTGGCACATAAATTGTGCCGTGTATGCCGCTGCTCAACGCTCGTCTCAGGTGGAGAGGCGAAATACCTCTTCCCCACAGGAGAGAGCGCAGCGGCGCATACAAAAGATGGAGGCCAAAATCCGGTCGGCGAGACAACACGCATCCCGTGTCCAATGTGTGATGGACTACATGGCGGCCAATAGGCCTTTCACGCCTAAAGTTCGACGTATAGCCGCCAATTTAAGACGCGCCCATCACACACTCAACGGGGCAGTGCTACAAACCACCAAACAGCACTGCCTCGATACGGATGCTAGTGGCTTGCAAAAAGTCACTAGTGAGGCGGGCGAGGGGGCTGGCGGAAAATAACCTTTTTCGCCAAAAGCCTTCGCGCCTATTCGAACCGCCTCAGCGTGTTGCCGACAATCCACCGACCGTCGATCAGGTGGAAACTTTCTGGAAAACGTTGTACGAACAGAGGCTTCCGCTCAACAGAGACTCTCCGGCCCTGGCACACTTTGAAGCCTTTTGCCAAAGGCTTCATCTAGAACAGGAGGTGGGCCAACCAATAACCCCAGAAGAGGTTCGAAGAGCTCTTGAAGGCTCTAAGAATTTTGCTGCTCCAGGTCCAGATGGGATTAATAACTTTTGGTGGAAAAAGTTAACCAGTACCCACCACCATTTGGCCAGAATTTTTAATTCTTGGCTAAATGGGGAGCAGCAAATTCCTTCTTGGGTTGTTGAGGGGCGGACAGTGCTGATCCCCAAGAACGGAGATTTGTCCAACCCAAAGAACTATAGGCCGATAACCTGTTTAAACGCATGTTACAAGGTGTTCACACGCATCTTGTACATGCGGGTACTCCAAGCAGTTAACCCAGTTTACGAACGGATATATGAGCAACGAGGGTCGAAGAGAGATGTCGCTGGCTGCAAGGAGAACCTGTTGATTGACAGATATGTCACGCAGGACTCCGTGCAGTATAAGCGGAATCTCTCCATGGCCTGGATCGATTACCGCAAGGCATTTGACATGACATCTCATGAGCTTATTGTACACTTGCTCCGATGTCTTGCGGTCGCCGGTCCCGTAGTGAGATGCATTGAAGATCTGATGCCGCTCTGGAGGACTCGCTTTACCATAACATCTGGTAATGATAGAGTCCAAACAGAGCCGGTAACGTTCAAAAGGGGAGTATTTCAGGGAGATTCCCTCAGCCCCCTTTTGTTTTGCATCTCGCTACTGCCATTATCCGTCTCTCTCCGGAAAACCCGCGGTTACAACTGTGGTACCCCCGGCGACAGGAGGCATAAGGTCACCCATTTGTTTTATATGGATGACCTTAAACTTTATGCCTCCGGAGAAAGGGATCTCCAACAATCCCTTAGGGTGGTACAGGAGTACACGCAGGCTGTCGGTATGCAGTTCGGATTGGACAAATGTGCACTGGTCCATCTCAAGAGAGGACGATGTGGGGACTACGGCGAGGACGCGCAGCTCGTAGACGGAAGCATCCTACACCACCTAGATGCCGGAGAGTCGTACACTTACTTGGGTGTCGAGCAACGCTCCACCCAAGAAGTGGGTGTAGTGAAAAACGCTCTCCGCGGCAAGTATCAGCACCGACTCCGACAGATCTGGTCTTCAGAACTGTCGGGGAAAAACAAGGTGTCTGCTACTAATATGCTTGCCGTTCCGATCCTTCTCTACTCCTTTGGAGTAGTGAAGTGGACTCGAGAGGAGCTGCGTCAACTCGATGTAGGAACCCGGAGAAAGATGCACCTCAATAGGAGCCTGCATCCTAAATCGTCCGTTCCACGGTTATATCTCCCACGCCATCGGGGAGGCCGTGGACTCTTGAGCTTGGAGAGTCTACACAGCAGGATGGTGCTGGATGGAGCCTGTAAGGTCGTCAGGAGTTCGGATCCCCTCCTCTGCATGGTCCGAGACCATGAAAATGCAGGGGTAGGAGCTTTTCTGTTTAAGGCAGCACGCAGAGCAGCCGATGAACTCGGTCTCATCTTCGACGTTGAGCGGGATAATCCCGACTCTGTCACCGAGTTGGAACCCGCTCGGCGGAAAGCCCAAATAAAAGCTGCAGAACAAACCATCTTTCTGCAGCTCCATTCGGATAAGCCACTGCATGGTGTCTTCTATAGAAATATAGAAGAACTTGGCTTATCCGAAAGGCTGACCTTCGCCTTCTTAAGGTCAGCCGGGCTGAAGTCTGAGACCGAGGGATTTATATTGGCTTGCCAGGACGGTGTATTCAACACCCTCGTCTATCGAAGTCGTGTCATGGGTGTGGAGGTCGCTGACGTCAGCTGCAGGGCCTGCCGCAGAGCGCCGGAGACGCTTATGCACTTGTTGTCGGCCTGCCCGACATATGCAGTCTCCGCCTATATCCAAAGGCACGACGGAGCACTACGAGTGCTTTACTACCATCTGAGGCACTCGTATGAGATAGACGAGACACCAGTGCTGCCTTATGCTCCGGGGGACATTGAGTCCGTTGTGGGGAATGAGAGGTGTCTAATTTATTGGAACTACTCGTTTCCCACGGTCAGGCAAATACAGGCAAACAAGCCTGACATAGTCCTCATAGACCACCAACTCAAGACAATGTTCGTCATAGAGTTCTCGGCTCCCGCGGAGAACAACATTGTCTTGAAGGAGGAAGAAAAGCGGACAAAATATCGAGACCTACTCTTCGAACTCCGCAGACTGTATCCAGACCATACTGTCAAGCTGGTGGTACTGATTATAGGAGCTCTCGGTGGAACGAGACACACGCTGCTTTCAGAATTGAACATTATACCGGCATGCCGACAATCGGCAGAAGTCCTAGCCGGGAGAATGCAGAAGGCTGTCATTCTTGGTTCATTGCGTCTGCTCAGGGCACACGAGTCACGGAACCAGTGATCACTGACTCTACGGTGTAGAGAGTGGTTACTGGCGCTCCCAGCGTACCCTCTCTGGTATCGGAGGCAGGGAGAAGGACGACTGGTTTTACTTAAAAAAAAAAAAAATAATAATAATAAGCAGGAGGGGCTAACTTCCATCTATTAAGCCTTTGGTGAGTAGCGCCACCACTTACTCCAGCTAGGGGTGCAAAACCGAACCGGCAGCCCTAGTGCACCCGGGAGGGGAAAGCATCTTCCCCTCTGGTGTCGGTCGTGGGCCTGCTGGGCTAACCACCCACAGGCTCTAACCTTTGGTTCCAGCAGGCCGAAGACTGGGCCCCCACGATCGACCCCGTTCGGATAGGGGTCAAGGGCAAGGTGGTGGGACCCAACCGGATAGACCGCCCGTTGACGACGTACGCAACGAACAAGGACGCTTTGAGTGGACAGATGAACTGAGGGATGAGCTTCTGCATTGTTATGAAAGCAGTGAGCCCGTGCGGAGGGGGTACATGGCGCGGATGCATGCTCTGTGGTGTGAGAGGCTACCAGAGCATAGCGCCTTCACGCCACAAAATCTGCGTGACTATGTATCCCACCTTCGAAGTAGGGGCTACGTGAGGGCTGCTCCTGGGCCGGTGAATGAGGTGGCCGAAGAGCCGCCACATTCACCGGTTGAGGACGTGGCTCTCCTCGTTCCGCCAATACCAGAGGGCCTCAGTACCAGAAGAGGGTTACACCGTCTGAAAACCCCCGGGCCACAAGACCTGGCCAGAGTGGACGCTGAACTTCGTACAGCGCTACCAGAAGAGGCTGACATCTGGCACATAAATTGTGCCGTGTATGCCGCTGCTCAACGCTCGTCTCAGGTGGAGAGGCGAAATACCTCTTCCCCACAGGAGAGAGCGCAGCGGCGCATACAAAAGATGGAAGCCAAGATCCAGTCGGCGAGGCAACACGCATCCCGTATCCAATGTGTGATGGACTATATGGCGGCCAACAGGCCGTTCACGCCTAAAGTGCGTCGATTAGCCGCCAACTTAAGACGCGTCCATCACACACTCAATGAGGCAGTGCTGCGAACCACCAAACAGCACTGTCTCGACAGGATACGGATGCTAGTGACTTGCAAAAAGTCATTAGTGAGGCGGGCGAGGGGGCTTGCGGAAAATAAACTGTTCCGCGAGAAGCCCTCGCGCCTTTTCCAACCGCCTCCGCGTGTTGTAGACAATCCGCCGACTGCAGATCAGGTGGAGAACTTCTGGAAAACGCTGTACGAGGAGAGGCTTCCACTCAACCGAGATTCTCCTGCCCTTGCACACTTTGAAGCCTTTTGTCAAAGGCTTCAGCAACCACAGGAAGTGTGCGAACCAATTACCCCAGAAGAGGTTCGTAGGGCTCTTGATGGCTCTAAGAACTTTGCTGCTCCAGGTCCCGATGGGATAAATAACTTTTGGTGGAAAAAGTTATCGAGCACCCACCACCATTTGGCCAGAATATTTAATTCCTGGTTAAATGGGGAGCAGCAAATCCCTTCTTGGGTTGTTGAGGGGCGGACAGTGCTGATCCCCAAGAACGGAGATTTGTCCAACCCAAAGAATTACAGACCGATAACCTGTCTAAATGCATGTTACAAAGTGTTTACACGCATTTTGTACATGAGGGTGCTCCACGCAGTTGAACCGGTTTACGAACGGATATATGAGCAACGAGGGTCGAAGAGAGGTGTCGCTGGCTGCAAGGAGAACCTGTTGATTGACAGATGTGTCACGCAGGACTCCATGCAGTATAAGCGGAACCTCTTTATGGCCTGGATCGACTACCGCAAGGCATTCGACATGACATCGCATGAGCTCATTGTCCACTTGCTCCGATGTCTTGTGGTACCCGGTCCCGTAGTGAGATGTATTGAAGAACTGATGCCGCTCTGGAGGACTCGCTTTACCATAACATCGGGTAGCGATAGAGTCCAAACAGAGTCGGTAACATTCAGAAGAGGAGTATTTCAGGGAGATTCCCTCAGCCCCCTTCTGTTTTGCATCTCACTACTGCCATTATCCGTCTCGCTCCGGAAAACCCGTGGCTACAACTGCGGTACCCCCGGCGACAGGAGGCATAAGGTCACCCATCTATTTTATATGGATGACCTTAAACTTTATGCCTCTGGAGAGAGGGATCTCCAACAGTCCCTTAGGGTGGTACAGGAGTATACGCAGGCTGTCGGTATGCAGTTCGGGTTGGACAAATGCGCACTGATCCATCTCAAGAGAGGACGATGCGGTGACTATGGAGAGGACGCGCAGCTCGTGGACGGAAGCATCTTACACCATCTAGATGCCGGAGAGTCGTACACTTACTTGGGTGTCGAGCAACGCTCCACCCAAGAAGTGAGTGTAGTGAAAAACGCTCTCCGCGGCAAGTATCAGCACCTACTCCGACAGATCTGGTCTTCAGAACTGTCGGGGAAGAACAAGGTGTCTGCTACAAATATGCTTGCCGTTCCGATCCTTCTCTACTCTTTCGGAGTAGTGAAATGGACTAGAGAAGAGCTGCGTCAACTCGATGTAGTAACCCGCAAGAAGATGCATCTCAATAGGAGCTTGCATCCTAAATCGTCCGTTCCACGGTTATATCTCCCACGACATCGGGGAGGCCGTGGACTCTTGAGTTTGGAGAGTCTCCATAGCAGGATGGTTCTGGAGGGAGCATGTAAGGTCATCAGGAGTTCGGATCCCCTCCTCTGCATGGTCCGAGACCATGAAAATGCAGAGGTAGGAGCTTTTCTCTTTAAGGCAGCACGGAGAGCAGCCGATGAACTTGGTCTCATCTTCGACGTCGAGCGGGTAAACCCCGACTCTGTCACCGAGTTGGAACCCGTTCGACTAAAAGCCCACATTAGAGCTGCAGAACACAACATCCTTCTGCAGCTCCATAAGGATAAGCCATTGCACGGGATCTTCTATAAAAATATAGAAGACCTCGGCTTATCCGAAAGGCTGACCTTCGCCTTCTTAAGGTCAGCTGGGCTGAAGTCTGAGACCGAGGGATTCATAATGGCTTGCCAGGATGGTGTATTTAACACTCTCGTCTATCGACGTTGTGTCATGGGTATGGAGGTCCCTGATGTCAGCTGCAGGGCCTGCCGCAGGGCGCCGGAGACTGTAATGCACTTACTGTCGGCTTGCCCGACGTACGCAGTCTCGGCCTATATTCATAGACACAACGCAGCATTATGAGTGCTTTACTATCATCTAAGGCACTCGTATGGGATAGACGAAATACCAGTGCTGCCTTACGTTCCGGGGGATATTGAGTCCGTTGTGGGGAATGAGAAGTGCCTAATTTATTGGAACTACTCGTTTCCCACCGTCAGGCAAATACAAGCCAACAAGCCTGACATAGTACTCCTCGACCACCAACTCAAGACAATGTAAGTCGTGGAATTCTCAGCTCCAGCTGAGAGCAACATTGTCTTGAAAGAGGAGGAAAAACGGACAAAATATCGAGATTTGCTCTTCGAACTCCGCAGGCTTTATCCAGGCCATTCTGTTAAAATAGTGGTACTGATTATAGGAGCCCTCGGTGGAATGAGACAGACGCTGCTTTCAGAACTAAAGATCATACCGGCATGCCGAGATTCGGCAGAGATCTTAGCCGGCAGAATGCAGAAGGCTGTCATCCTCGGTTCATTACGTCTACTCAGGGCACACGATTCGCGGACCCGGTAGTCACTCACCCCACGGGCGTGGGGAGTGGCTATTGGTATTACCAGCTCCCCTCTGTGAGGGTCGGAGCCACAGAGTAGGGTGACTGGTTTTTTGTAAAAAAAAAAAAAATAATAATAATAATAATAATAATAATAATTGAGTCCGTTGTGGGGAATGAGAAGTGCCTAATCTATTGGAACTACTCGTTTCCCACCGTCAGGCAAATACAAGCCAACAAGCCTGACATAGTACTCCTCGACCACCAACTCAAGACAATGTATGTCGTGGAATTCTCGGCTCCCGCTGAGAGCAACATTGTCTTGAAAGAGGAGGAAAAACGGACAAAATATCGAGATTTGCTCTTCGAACTCCGCAGGCTTTATCCAGGCCATTCTGTTAAAATAGTGGTACTGATTATAGGAGCCCTCGGTGGAATGAGACAGACGCTGCTTTCAGAACTAAAGATCATACCGGCATGCCGAGATTCGGCAGAGATCTTAGCCGGCAGAATGCAGAAGGCTGTCATCCTCGGATCATTGCGTCTACTTAGGGCACACGATTCTCGGACCCGGTAGTCACTCACCCCACGGGCGTGGGGAGTGGCTATTGGTATTACCAGCTCCCCTCTGTGAGGGTCGGAGCCACAGAGTAGGGTGACTGGTTTTTTGTAAAAAAAAAAAAAAAAAAAAAAAAATAATAATAATAATAATAATAACAAGCAGGATGGTTCTGGAGGGAGCATGTAAGGTCATCAGGAGTTCGGATCCCCTCCTCTGCATGGTCCGAGACCATGAAAATGCAGAGGTAGGAGCTATTCTCTTTAAGGCAGCACGCAGAGCAGCCGATGAACTCGTTCTCATCTTCGACGTTGAGCGGGATAATCCCGACTCTGTCACCGAGTTGGAACCCGCTCGGCGGAAAGCCCAAATAAAAGCTGCGGAACAAACCATCTTTCTGCAGCTCCATTCAGATAAGCCACTGCATGGTGTCTTCTATAGAAATATAGAAGAACTTGGCTTATCCGAAAGGCTGACCTTCGCCTTCTTAAGGTCAGCCGGGCTGAAGTCTGAGACCGAGGGATTTATATTGGCTTGCCAGGACGGTGTATTCAACACCCTCGTCTATCGAAGTCGTGTCATGGGTGTGGAGGTCGCTGACGTCAGCTGCAGGGCCTGCCGCAGAGCGCCGGAGACGCTTATGCACTTGTTGTCGGCCTGCCCGACATATGCAGTCTCCGCCTATATCCAAAGGCACGACGGAGCACTACGAATGCTTTACTACCATCTGAGGCACTCGTATGAGATAGACGAGACACCAGTGCTGCCTTATGCTCCGGGGGATATTGAGTCCGTTGTGGGGAATGAGAGGTGTCTAATTTATTGGAACTACTCGTTTGCCACGGTCAGGCAAATACAGGCAAACAAGCCTGACATAGTCCTCATAGACCACCAACTCAAGACAATGTTCGTCATAGAGTTCTCGGCTCCCGCGGAGAACAACATTGTCTTGAAGGAGGAAGAAAAGCGGACAAAATATCGAGACCTACTCTTCGAACTCCGCAGACTGTATCCAGACCATACTGTCAAGCTGGTGGTACTGATTATAGGAGCTCTCGGTGGAACGAGACACACGCTGCTTTCAGAATTGAACATCATACCGGCATGCCGACAATCGGCAGAAGTCCTAGCCGGGAGAATGCAGAAGGCTGTCATTCTTGGTTCATTGCGTCTGCTCAGGGCACACGAGTCACGGAACCAGTGATCACTGACTCTACGGTGTAGAGAGTGGTTACTGGCGCTCCCAGCGTACCCTCTCTGGTATCGGAGGCAGGGAGAAGGACGACTGGTTTTACTTAAAAAAAAAAAAAATAATAATAATAATAATAACAAGTGTGCAGTCGTCCATATCAAGAGAGGACGATGCGGGGAATTCTTTGAAGATGCGCAGCTAGCAGACGGAAGCATCCTACGACATCTGGGTGCCGGAGAGACCTACACGTACCTGGGGGTGCAACAGCACCATATCCAGGACGTGCAACAAGTTAAGGATACTCTCCGCGGCAAGTACAGACGCCGCCTCCGAAAGATTTGGTCTTCTGAGCTTTCAGGGAAAAACAAGGTGTCTGCTACTAATATGCTTGCCGTTCCGATTCTGCTCTACTCCTTCGGGGTAGTCAAATGGACACTAGACGAGCTGCGCCAATTGGACAGGGATGCCCGTAAGATGATGCGTATCAATAGGAGCATTCATCCTAGATCGTCCGTTCCTCGAATATACCTCCCACGTCAACGGGGGGGTCGAGGACTCTTGAGCCTGGAGTGTATGCATAGCAGAGTAGCGCTGAGTATGGCGTGTAACATACTAAGGAGCTCGGACCCACTCCTACGGTTTGTGAGAGATCATGAAACCGTGGGAGTTGGCGCATTCTTATTTAAGGCAGCACGAAGGGCCGCAGATGATCTCGGTCTCGGTTTCGACTTCAGGCGAGGAGGCCGGCGAGGTACTGACGTACAGTCAGTAACTGAGCTTCCGCCAAAATGTCTGACAGCCCAAATTAATGCTGCTGAGCAGAGAAATCTGCTCAGACAGCATGTCGATAAATCTATGCATGGTGTGTTCTATAACAACATAGAGACACTAGGTTTATCGACAAAGCTGACCTTCGCTTTTCTACGGTCAGCAGGGCTAAAGTCGGAGACTGAAGGATTCATTGTGGCCTGCCAAGATGGTGTTATTAACACTTTGATCTACCGTAGTCGCGTTATGAAAGTGGAAGTTCCTGACACTAACTGCAGGACTTGTCGTCAGGCGCCGGAGTCGCTCATGCACTTACTATCTGCATGTCCCATTTATGCGACTTCGGCCTACATCCATAGGCATAACGCGGCTTTACGAGTGCTATACTACCATCTACGGCACTCGTATGAAGTAGACCAAACACCAGTGCTGCCTTATGTCCCCGGAGAGATCGAGTCCGTTGTCGAGAACGAGAAATGCCGAATTTATTGGAACTTCTCGTTTCCGACCGTCAGGCTAATTCAAGCCAACAAGCCTGACATAGTACTCCTCGACCACCAAACCAAGATGATGTATGTCATCGAGTTCTCGGCGCCTGCTGAGAAAAACATCGCCTTGAAGGAGGAGGAAAAACGGACTAAATACCGAGATCTCCGGTATGAGCTCCATGCGCTGTACCCTGACGACTCTGTTAAGATGGTCGTCCTGATAATCGGTGTACTCGGAGGGATGAGGCCTACACTACTCTCAGAATTGAAGACCATACCGGCCTGCCAAAAGTCAGCCGAATGGTTGGCAGGTCAAATGCAGAAAGCAGTCATTCTGGGGTCCCTTAGGCTGCTTAGGGCACATGATTTGGGAATCTACGGTCACTAACCCTGCGGGTTGTGGAGAGCGGCTGTAGATAATTCGTTGGCGCTTCTGTCGTGAGAATGTCGGAGACACGGCAGAACTGTCCAGCATCGCTCAACGAAAAAAAAAAATAATAATAATAATAATACCCGCAGGGGGGTATGCATGTGGAAAACCTTCCACGATGTATACCTTGGTGTGTGGCGTCACCACGGCCCCGAGCTGTTCACAGTGGGCTAGGGGACCACTGGAAGTATAAATCCCCCTACTTCAGTACAATCATAGAAACCTTCTATGATTCGGCGGGGCTCTACTGAAGCGGACTGACGACTCCCCGTAAGCTGGCAGTAGCTTAAAAATGCACTACCCATATGTATGGAGAACAATAGGAATAATACCTCGGATGCGTCAGGAAGTAGGGCTGTACCTGACGCGGGACGCCAGCCCCAAGATGACGACTTACGCAACGACGACGGTAAGGATGACACCTTGACTCAGACTGGACCGCCAACTCACCCTAGGGTAAACAAGAAGGCTTCCCGTCGAGCAGAAACAACAAAAAGAATAAAATGGAGTAGAGAAATGAATACAAATGTAATCAGAATATACCTACTCGTAAACGAATGTAGAGATGACCCCTTACCAGGTTGGAGGCAAAAGCTACTCTCTGAATTTTCAAAAATCTATCCCGACATCGTAATAACAGAACAAAATTTAGTAAATCGAAAAAACGTCATTATCAGGAAACAATATCTGACCCAACTTGAGGTTGACCAGATCCGCAGAGAAGTGGGCAACGAACTCTACAATGCAGAACAAGCACATGAACTTCAAGAAAATGAACCTCAAGAGCCGGAACAGCAAAATACTGCTGTCGATGTGAATCTAAACGAATTGGAAAGCTGTACAAACAAAATACTAAGCTGCTTTGGCTTCTTTCGTGAATCCGACCCTTTCGATAGACCTGCAATCCCTAAGCTGCAGTTTAATAAATCCACCAACAATCATATAAGAAGAGTAGACAATGCCTTATCACAGATACTAGACCAGCTGCAAAATCTCTCTGATGTTCATACAGCGATATATGCAGCCGCAACTGTAGTCATTGAGCTTAATGGCCAGAAAGTCTATAAAAGAAAGACGATACCTACCAAACAAAAGGAGAACAAACCAGCCTGGCGAATTCGCCTTGAGAAGAAAATCGACCGCCTTAGAACGGAGGTTAATATAATCCACGAATATCTTAATAATAACATTAGTAGAAAAGTTCAGAAGAAATTCGATCATATCCTTTACAAAATCAGGCTGAATCTACATGATCCAGAACTCAGACAAAAGCTCATTATACATCAAGACGATCTGAGGCAAGAGCTCAAAGCTAAAGGAGCAAGATTACGCCGATATAATGAAACCTCTAAGCGTAAGCAACAAAATCATCTGTTTCAGTACAACCAAAAAACTTTCTATCGCAATCTCGAGAATGTCGCTAATTCTGAACCAAAAGAAGTCGATGAAGAACGGTTTAACACGTACTGGAAGGACATCTGGTCCAATACAGCTAATTACAATCAACAAGCAGTATGGCTCCCCCGTATAGAACATAGCGCTAATGTGATTCCCCAGATGCCGGACGTGCACATTACGAGCCATGACATCAAGACATGCACGAGTAAAGCATCAAATTGGAAAGCAACAGGGCTAGATAACATACATAATTTCTGGCTAAAACAATTTGTATCCCTACACCCACTGCTGTCTAAATACTTTAATGAAATACTACAAAATCCTGAAGAATTTCCAGAATTTTTAGCACATGGCGTTACCTACCTCCTATTCAAAAAGGGCGACGAAAAGGACCCAAAGAACTATCGGCCTATCACTTGCCTATCTGCACTGTACAAATTGCTAACCTCCGTACTCCATCAGAAAATATACGACCACTGCCACCTTCATAATATAATAAATATGGAACAAAAAGGATGTATTAAAAATACATTAGGGTGTAAGGAGCAACTGACTATTGACGCCATCATTATAAAACAAGCCGAATCTAAACATCGAAATATAAGTATGAGTTATATCGATTACAGAAAAGCCTTTGACTCAGTTCCTCACGATTGGCTGCTGAAAGTCCTAGAAATATACAAAGTGAATCCACATATTATCAGATTACTTACCTGCATCATGAGAAACTGGCAAACAGAACTAAAAATAAATAATAGCCCCTTGTCGATGATAAAAATCCGAAAAGGAATCTACCAAGGAGATACACTAAGCCCACTGTGGTTTTGCTTAGCGTTAAACCCCCTCTCTCAACTACTAAACCTAACTAATAAAGGCTACAGTCTTGACCTGAAAGATAACAACACTCGAATCAGCCACCTATTATTCATGGACGATATAAAACTTTATTCAGAAAATCATACGCATCTGAATGCACTAACCAGAGCGGTTAATAACTTTAGCGAAGATATCCATATGACTTTCGGATTAGATAAGTGCGCAGAGATCCACCTTAAGAACGGAAAACTCACACTACTACCGGATGAGAATTGTAGCTTCCACCAAATGATGCCTCAGGACAGTTACAAGTATTTAGGAATACAGCAAAATAGACGTATAAACCACACTGTGCTAAAAGCGGAATTTAAACTCAAATACAAGAGCAGACTTAATAAACTACTTAATACCAAACTGAACTCAAAAAATCTAATGAATGCAATAAACACCTATGCTATACCTGTCCTCACGTATTCTTTTGGAATTCTGAAATACACCGATACTGACCTTAATGAGCTAGACAGATTAACTAGAACCACTCTCACCAAATTCAGAATCCATCATCCAAAAAGTGCCATCCAAAGACTATACCTACCTAGAAACGAGGGTGGCAGGGGACTAATTAATATATTCCACTTATGCAGATCCCAAGAAACTAATATGCGTCGGTATTTCCTTAACTCTGAAAACCCACGTATACAAAAATTAACAGAAATAGATATGAATTATACCCCCCTAAATCTCCGAGACCGGCAGGCAGCAATTCAGGTTGACAGAACTCATGAGGAGGATCACCTTTTATGGCAAAACAAGGTCTTGCATGGAAAATACCCAACTTCACTTAACAACCCCATGATAGACAAAACCTCTGCAGTGCTCTGGTTAAAAGAAGGATATCTCCACCCTGAAACAGAGGGATTCATTGTGGCTATTCAGGACTGCACAATCCGTACAAGAAACTATGAAAAGTACATTTTAAAAACTCCGGGAACTATAGATATATGTAGAAAATGTAACTTACCTGGGGAGACTATAGAGCACATAACAGCGGGATGCCCATCACTATCCAACACCGCATATTTGGGAAGGCATAATCAGATTGCCAAGGTTATCCACCGACAGCTGGCCATGAAATACGGACTGGTAGAAAATCCACCACCTTTTTATAAATACTTACCCTCTGCTATTCTGGAATCAGAAGACATCGTGTTATACTGGGATAGACCAATAATTACTGACCGCACAGTCGACTACAATCGCCCCGATATAGTGATCATTGACAAAACAAACAAAAAAGCCACCCTTGTTGACATCGGCTGCCCATTGACGAACAACCTTCAAAAAACAGAAAGGGAAAAGATTGAAAAATATCAAAATTTGGCAATAGAGATCCAACATATCTGGGAATTGAACCATGTTCGTATAGTACCCATCATAATTTCAGTGACAGGGGTAGTAACAAAGCAATTTATTAAACATCTGGACCAATTAGATGTTCCGAAAGGCCTAATCAAAACAATTCAGAAAGCGGCTATTCTCCAAACCTGCCATATTGTACGCAAGTTTTTAAATGCATGACGGAAAAGGATGAACTTCTTCTCCGCCTTGCATAAAACAACTGTCATATTATAAACCGGTGAATACCGAGAAAATAAAATAAAAATAATAATAATAATAATATTACAAAAGATGGAAGCCAAGATCCAGTCGGCGAGGCAACACGCATCCCGTATCCAATGTGTGATGGACTATATGGCGACCAACAGGCCGTTCACGCCTAAAGTGCGTCGATTAGCCGCCAACTTAAGACGCGTTCATCACACACTCAATGAGGCAGTGCTGCGAACCACCAAACAGCACTGTCTCGACAGGATACGGATGCTAGTGACTTGCAAAAAGTCATTAGTGAGGCGGGCGAGGGGGCTTGCGGAAAATAAACTGTTCCGCGAGAAGCCCTCGCGCCTTTTCCAACCGTCTCCGCGTGTTGTAGACAATCCGCCGACTGCAGATCAGGTGGAGAACTTCTGGAAAACGCTGTACGAGGAGAGGCTTCCACTCAACCGAGATTCTCCGGCCCTTGCACACTTTGAAGCCTTTTGTCAAAGGCTTCAGCAACCACAGGAAGTGTGCGAACCAATAACCCCAGAAGAGGTTCGTAGGGCTCTTGATGGCTCTAAGAACTTTGCTGCTCCAGGTCCCGATGGGATAAATAACTTTTGGTGGAAAAAGTTATCGAGCACCCACCACCATTTGGCCAGAATTTTTAATTCCTGGTTAAATGGGGAGCAGCAAATCCCTTCTTGGGTTGTTGAGGGGCGGACAGTGCTGATCCCCAAGAACGGAGATTTGTCCAACCCAAAGAATTACAGACCGATAACCTGTCTAAACGCATGTTACAAGGTGTTTACACGCATTTTGTACATGCGGGTACTCCACGCAGTTGAACCGGTTTACGAACGGATATATGAGCAACGAGGGTCGAAGAGAGGTGTCGCTGGCTGCAAGGAGAACCTGTTGATTGACAGATGTGTCACGCAGGACTCCATGCAGTATAAGCGGAACCTCTCTATGGCCTGGATCGACTACCGCAAGGCATTCGACATGACATCGCATGAGCTCATTGTTCACTTGCTCCGATGTCTTGTGGTACCCGGTCCCGTAGTGAGATGTATTGAAGAACTGATGCCGCTCTGGAGGACTCGCTTTACCATAACATCGGGTAACGATAGAGTCCAAACAGAGTCGGTAACATTCAGAAGAGGAGTATTTCAGGGAGATTCCCTCAGCCCCCTTCTGTTTTGCATCTCACTACTGCCATTATCCGTCTCGCTCCGGAAAACCCGTGGCTACAACTGCGGTACCCCCGGCGACAGGAGGCATAAGGTCACCCATCTATTTTATATGGATGACCTTAAACTTTATGCCTCTGGAGAGAGGGATCTCCAACAGTCCCTTAGGGTGGTACAGGAGTATACGCAGGCTGTCGGTATGCAGTTCGGGTTGGACAAATGCGCACTGATCCATCTCAAGAGAGGACGATGCGGTGACTATGGAGAGGACGCGCAGCTCGTGGACGGAAGCATCTTACACCATCTAGATGCCGGAGAGTCGTACACTTACTTGGGTGTCGAGCAGCGCTCCACCCAAGAAGTGAGTGTAGTGAAAAACGCTCTCCGCGGCAAGTATCAGCACCTACTCCGACAGATCTGGTCTTCAGAACTGTCGGGGAAGAACAAGGTGTCTGCTACAAATATGCTTGCCGTTCCGATCCTTCTCTACTCTTTCGGAGTAGTGAAGTGGACTAGAGAAGAGCTGCGTCAACTCGATGTAGTAACCCGCAAGAAGATGCATCTCAATAGGAGCTTGCATCCTAAATCGTCCGTTCCACGGTTATATCTCCCACGACATCGGGGAGGCCGTGGACTCTTGAGCTTGGAGAGTCTCCATAGCAGGATGGTTCTGGAGGGAGCATGTAAGGTCATCAGGAGTTCGGATCCCCTCCTCTGCATGGTCCGAGACCATGAAAATGCAGAGGTAGGAGCTTTTCTCTTTAAAGCAGCACGGAGAGCAGCCGATGAACTTGGTCTCATCTTCGACGTCGAGCGGGTAAACCCCGACTCTGTCACCGAGTTGGAACCCGTTCGACTAAAAGCCCACATTAGAGCTGCAGAACACAACATACTTCTGCAGCTCCATAAGGATAAGCCATTGCACGGGATCTTCTATAAAAATATAGAAGACCTCGGCTTATCCGAAAGGCTGATCTTCGCCTTCTTAAGGTCAGCTGGGCTGAAGTCTGAGACCGAGGGATTCATAATGGCTTGCCAGGATGGTGTATTTAACATTCTCCTCTATCGACGTCGTGTCATGGGTATGGAGGTCCCTGATGTCAGCTGCAGGGCCTGCCGCAGGGCGCCGGAAACTGTAATGCACTTACTGTCGGCTTGCCCGGCATACGCAGTCTCGGCCTATATTCATAGACACAACGCAGCATTACGAGTGCTTTACTATCATCTAAGGCACTCGTATGGGATAGACGAAACACCAGTGCTGCCTTACGTTCCGGGGGATATTGAGTCCGTTGTGGGGAATGAGAAGTGCCTAATTTATTGGAACTACTCGTTTCCCACCGTCAGGCAAATACAAGCCAACAAGCCTGACATAGTACTCCTCGACCACCAACTCAAGACAATGTATGTCGTGGAATTCTCGGCTCCCGCTGAGAGCAACATTGTCTTGAAAGAGGAGGAAAAACGGACAAAATATCGAGATTTGCTCTTCGAACTCCGCAGGCTTTATCCAGGCCATTCTGTTAAAATAGTGGTACTGATTATAGGAGCCCTCGGTGGAATGAGACAGACGCTGCTTTCAGAACTAAAGATCATACCGGCATGCCGAGATTCGGCAGAGATCTTAGCCGGCAGAATGCAGAAGGCTGTCATCCTCGGTTCATTACGTCTACTCAGGGCACACGATTCGCGGACCCGGTAGTCACTCACCCCACGGGCGTGTGGAGTGGCTATTGGTATTACCAGCTCCCCTCTGTGAGGGTCGGAGCCACAGAGTAGGGTGACTGGTTTTTTGTAAAAAAAAAAAAATAAAAAATAACCCGTGTGGGGTTGGTCTGTCCCCCATCGGGCGCGTCCCCGGGTGGTGGATAGGGGAACGCTCTTTAGCAACGCTAAGGGGTTGGAGGGAAATAAAATACCTCCCGCGAACCAAAACAGACAAACCGTTGAGGGGGTTAGCAGCCCGATCAATGTGAATTATGCCGCTCCTGAAAGAAGGCGAGCATACCCGGGTGGAACAGGATTGCGAACTGGTCCTGGTCGGAACCATCCTGATGATCAGTTCGACGTAGAAGGTGGTGAAGCGAGTGGCGCCCCAATACGTAATGGAACCACAAGGCCGCAGGAACTGGATAACGATCCAACCGCTGAAGACTTGGATGTTGAACCACAACATCCCGTCCAAGTGGCAAGACCAGCAAGGCGTATGCGCTGGAATAGAGCTATGAATATGGCAGTAATGCGCGCATACTATATCGCTAGTAGGTGTGAAGAAGATCTCACAGGCTATAGGGACCGTATCTGTGACCTATGGCTGCAGGAGTTTCCTGAATTAAACTTTGAGAGTCAAAGACTGTCTGACCAAGTCAGATCTATTATAAGAAGAAAGGCCTTAACGGAAGCAGAGCTGCAAACTATAAAACAACAAGTCAGGGAAATGTTAAACGTAAATGACAATGAAGTCCAGGATGCCCAAATAAATCGAACACAAGAAATTAATTTAACAATCAATGATGAAGACGGTGTTGCCGAAGATATAGTGGAAGAGGAATACCCACTAGATGACACATAAGGAAGAAATTGAGATTGGAGTTGGGTGAAACGCTACTAGAATTTATAGGAATGCCACCTACCTTAAGACCAACAATTCCTAAAATTAATTATAACCAGAGATCATATCAGATTGTAAAATGCATGAATAAAATCTTGGAGGGGAAAATACTCGAATGTAAAACGCTACAAGATACTCATCATCTTGTGTATTGTGCTGCCTATGCTGTAACCAAGTTTTTAGGATTATCTAGAAAACCAAACGATACTAGAAGACATGTGAACCATATACCACCATGGAAGAGAAGATTGGAGAATAAAATAAACAACTATAGAAAACTAATTGGCCCAATTGAAGCTTATCTCAAAGCTGGATCTAGTACAAGTAGGAAATTGAAAAATACTGTAAAAGGTATCGCAAAATGTGCATCCATTAAATCGACGGATCCAGCTTATCGCCAAAAACTGACCGTGTATTTGGATACCCTAAAGCAAAAGGTAACTGCATTAGGAACTCGATTACGGCGATATAATAAAAGAACAAAAAAGTATTCGCAGAATAAAATATTCAATGAAAATCAAGGAATCTTTTACAAAACACTTTCTGAGAAGGATACAGATGAAACGGTAAGTAAAAGACCTCCACAAAAAGAGAACATGCTTAGTTACTGGAAAGACATATCGTCAAAACCTGTAAATCATAAAGATAGCGAATACTGGATATCAGATGAGGAAGAACGATGTAGAAATATACCGGAAATGGAAATGACAGAGGTAACGAAAGAGAACATTGAAGAGGCATTAAAAAGGCTAGGTAATTGGAAGTGTTCCGGGCCAGATAAAATACAGAATTACTGGTGGAAAAATTTCAGTAGTGTTCACGGAAAACTTGCTGAGCACTTCCAAGCGATACTTTATGACCCTTCAATAGTACCTGAATTTCTTACGGAAGGGTACTCCATAATGTTGCCAAAAGCTGGGGATCTAGGTTTGCCAAAAAATTAGAGGCCTATCACCTGCCTGCCTTCCCTCTATAAGATCTTAACATCGGTAATTAAGAAGAAGATAGAAGCACACTTAAACGTAAACAACATATTGGCCCATGAACAGAATGGATGTAAAAAAGGATCACAAGGCTGTAAAGAACTTTTGGTCATTGACACAGTCGTCACACGATATGCAAAAAGTAAGAACAGAAACCTTTCTGTTGCATGGATTGACTACAGAAAAGCCTTTGATTCTGTTCCACATACTTGGCTGATCAGGATACTTCGGCTGTACAAAATACATGAAAGTATTACAATGCTGCTACAACATCTCATGCAGTCATGGAGAACAAGCTTACTGATCAGAACAAAGGAAACATCGTATCAAACAAGCACTGTGGATATAAAAAGAGGGATCTTCCAAGGAGATAGTTTGAGCCCATTATGGTTTTGTCTCGCATTAAATCCATTGAGTGAAATGCTTAGGCAAAGCTCGTATGGATTCAGCGTTGATAGAGGACATAAGATGTCACATGCATTCTACATGGATGACCTTAAGATATATGCCAGTAATTCAGAACAACTACAGGGACTACTAGAACTGGTAAATAGATTCAGCCGAGCCATTAAGATGGAATTCGGAGTTGAAAAATGTGCAACTCTACATATGAAACGAGGGAAGGTAACGAATGAAGCAAGCATGCAACTTATGGATAATACGGAAATAAGCACATTGGAACCAGGAGCAACTTATAAGTATCTAGGATTTCAACAAGGCCTGACGATAGACAATACACAAATGAAGAAGAAAGTTGAGGAGGAACTAAGACACAGAATTAAAAAAGTCCTAAAGTCAGAACTAAATGCAATCAATAAGACCACAGCAATTAATTCATGGGCTATGCCTGTGGTAACCTTCACATTTGGAGTTTTGAGATGGACCCAAATAGACTTGGAAAGATTAGATAGGATGGTGAGAACAGTACTTACCTCTTATCGAAGTCATCACCCGCAATCCTCCTGTTGTCGGCTTTATCTTCCTAGACGTTTAGGGGGCAGAGGCATATGTAACCTGGAACAATCATATAAAAAGCATTCAGTTAAGCTGTACGTGTATTTTAAAAATAAAAACTTACCTCTGCATCAGACAATATCTAGAATAGATAAAAACTATTCGGCATTAAACTTATCTGGAACACCACCTGAAAGGAGAAATGACTATCTAGAACGGCTTAAAATAGAGTGGGAGGGAAAAGTATTACATGGACGATTCGCATCAGCATTGCAAAGTGAACATGTTGATAGCAAGGCGTCCATTACTTACCTTGTCAAAGGAAAACTGGATCTGGAAACGGAGGGCGCAATATCTGCCATACAAGACCAAGTCGCACCTACACGAAACCGTATAAAGTATATACTAAAGCAGGATATACCATCTGATAAATGTAGGGTGTGCGACGAAAGAATTGAGACCATACAACATGTTGTAGCAGGATGTAGTTTCATAGCGCCACGAGAATATCTGAACAGGCATAATGATGTGGCTAAAATCATCCACCAGGCACTGGGCAGCCAGGCAAATCTAATTAAGGAAACTACTCCTTATTACAAATACCGACCATCCGCCATACTCGAAAGTGAAAATGTAAAGATATACTGGGACACGATGATTATAACTGATCGTGAAGTAAATCATAATAAGCCGGATATAATAGTACTACAAAAAAAGAAGAAAACAGCATGGATAATAGATGTAGCGATTCCTATAGACGACAACATCAGAAAATCAGTCACTGAAAAGATTGCTAAATACCAGGACCTGAGGCATGAAATTCAAGCAATGTGGCAACTAAAAGGAGCTCAGGTGATACCATTCATAATATCAGCAAATGGCCTAGTTGAAAGAAACTTCTGCAAAAATTTGGAAAAAGTTGGGTTGAATACTCAACTGGTAGAGGTAGCCCAAAAAGCAGCTATATTGGGTACTTGCCATATTGTCCGAAAATACCTACAGTGAACAATGTAACCTTGGTCTAATGGACCTGGTGACATTCGGAAATTACCGGAATACATCCGTGGAGAAAAAAAAAATAATAATAATAATAACCTTTATGTGCGTCGATTAGCCGCCAACTTAAGACGCGTCCATCACACACTCAATGAGGCAGTGCTGCGAATCACCAAACAGCACTGTCTCGACAGGATACGGATGCTAGTGATTTGCAAAAAGTCATTAGTGAGGCGGGCGAGGGGGCTTGCGGAAAATAAACTGTTCCGCGAGAAGCCCTCGCGCCTTTTCCAACCGCCTCCGCGTGTTGTAGACAATCCGCCGACTGCAGATCAGGTGGAGAACTTCTGGAAAACGCTGTACGAGGAGAGGCTTCCACTCAACCGAGATTCTCCTGCCCTTGCACACTTTGAAGCCTTTTATCAAAGGCTTCAGCAACCACAGGAAGTGTGCGAACCAATAACCCCAGAAGAGGTTCGTAGGGCTCTTGATGGCTCTAAGAACTTTGCTGCTCCAGGTCCCGATGGGATAAATAACTTTTGGTGGAAAAAGTTATCGAGCACCCACCACCATTTGGCCAGAATATTTAATTCCTGGTTAAATGGGGAGCAGCAAATCCCTTCTTGGGTTGTTGAGGGGCGGACAGTGCTGATCCCCAAGAACGGAGATTTGTCCAACCCAAAGAATTACAGACCGATAACCCGTCTAAACGCATGTTACAAGGTGTTTACACGCATTTTGTACATGCGGGTGCTCCACGCAGTTGAACCGGTTTACGAACGGATATATGAGCAACGAGGGTCGAAGAGAGGTGTCGCTGGCTGCAAGGAGAACCTGTTGATTGACAGATGTGTCACGCAGGACTCCATGCAGTATAAGCGGAACCTCTTTATGGCCTGGATCGACTACCGCAAGGCATTCGACATGACATCGCATGAGCTCATTGTCCACTTGCTCCGATGTCTTGTGGTACCCGGTCCCGTAGTGAGATGTATTGAAGAACTGATGCCGCTCTGGAGGACTCGCTTTACCATAACATCGGGTAGCGATAGAGTCCAAACAGAGTCGGTAACATTCAGAAGAGGAGTATTTCAGGGAGATTCCCTCAGCCCCCTTCTGTTTTGCATCTCACTACTGCCATTATCCGTCTCGCTCCGGAAAACCCGTGGCTACAACTGCGGTACCCCCGGCGACAGGAGGCATAAGGTCACCCATCTATTTTATATGGATGACCTTAAACTTTATGCCTCTGGAGAGAGGGATCTCCAACAGTCCCTTAGGGTGGTACAGGAGTATACGCAGGCTGTCGGTATGCAGTTCGGGTTGGACAAATGCGCACTGATCCATCTCAAGAGAGGACGATGCGGTGACTATGGAGAGGACGCGCAGCTCGTGGACGGAAGCATCTTACACCATCTAGATGCCGGAGAGTCGTACACTTACTTGGGTGTCGAGCAACGCTCCACCCAAGAAGTGAGTGTAGTGAAAAACGCTCTCCGCGGCAAGTATCAGCACCTACTCCGACAGATCTGGTCTTCAGAACTGTCGGGGAAGAATAAGGTGTCTGCTACAAATATGCTTGCCGTTCCGATCCTTCTCTACTCTTTCGGAGTAGTGAAGTGGACTAGAGAAGAGCTGCGTCAACTCAATGTAGTAACCCGCAAGAAGATGCATCTCAATAGGAGCTTGCATCCTAAATCGTCCGTTCCACGGTTATATCTCCCACGACATCGGGGAGGCCGTGGACTCTTGAGCTTGGAGAGTCTCCATAGCAGGATGGTTCTGGAGGGAGCATGTAAGGTCATCAGGAGTTCGGATCCTCTCCTCTGCATGGTCCGAGACCATGAAAATGCAGAGGTAGGAGCTTTTCTAAGGCAGCACGGAGAGCAGCCGATGAACTTGGTCTCATCTTCGACGTCGAGCGGGTAAACCCCGACTCTGTCACCGAGTTGGAACCCGTTCGACTAAAAGCCCACATTAGAGCTGCAGAACACAACATCCTTCTGCAGCTCCATAAGGATAAGCCATTGCACGGGATCTTCTATAAAAATATAGAAGACCTCGGCTTATCCGAAAGGCCGACCTTCGCCTTCTTAAGGTCAGCTGGGCTGAAGTCTGAGACCGAGGGATTCATAATGGCTTGCCAGGATGGTGTATTTAACACTCGTCTATCGACGTCGTGTCATGGGTATGGAGGTCCCTGATGTCAGCTGCAGGGCCTGCCGCAGGGCGCCGGAGACTGTAATGCACTTACTGTCGGCTTGCCCGACATACGCAGTCTCGGCCTATATTCATAGACACAACGCAGCATTACGAGTGCTTTACTATCATCTAAGGCACTCGTATGGGATAGGCGAAACACCAGTGCTGCCTTACGTTCCGGGGGATATTGAGTCCGTTGTGGGGAATGAGAAGTGCCTAATTTATTGGAACTACTCGTTTCCCACCGTCAGGCAAATACAAGCCAACAAGCCTGACATAGTACTCCTCGACCACCAACTCAAGACAATGTATGTCGTGGAATTCTCAGCTCCCGCTGAGAGCAACATTGTCTTGAAAGAGGAGGAAAAACGGACAAAATATCGAGATTTGCTCTTCGAACTCCGCAGGCTTTATCCAGGCCATTCTGTTAAAATAGTGGTACTGATTATAGGAGGCCTCGGTGGAATGAGACAGACGCTGCTTTCAGAACTAAAGATCATACCGGCATGCCGAGATTCGGCAGAGATCTTAGCCGGCAGAATGCAGAAGGCTGTCATCCTCGGTTCATTACGTCTACTCAGGGCACACGATTCGCGGACCCGGTAGTCACTCACCCCACGGGCGTGGGGAGTGGCTATTGGTATTACCAGCTTCCCTCTGTGAGGGTCGGAGCCACAGAGTAGGGTGACTGGTTTTTTGTATAAAAAAAAATAACCTTTATTTTCTTATTTTTAAAATATACAATTTATTACAAATATAGCAATTTATGTACTTAAGCTCTTTACGAGCTTGATTTGTGCAATATAAATATATTGTTATGTGCATGACTGCGCCATTGGAATCATGAAAAATTCGAGAACGGCACAGGAAAAGTCGCGAATGTTAGGCCGGAAAATTCTGGAATGTTCTACTACATTCGACGCGAGTATATATAGGGACTGAATCGTCGCACTGGAACAGTTTTTAGTTAAACAAGCAAGTGATAAGATGAAATAAGAAACAGTAGTAAGTTGTAAATTAACGTAGTGAATTTATAGTAGATTAAAAGTAGAATTAGTGTGTTTTAGTATAAAGAATAATTATTGTAATTAAGTGATTAAGAAATCAGGTAAATCAGTGGTTTGTGAAGATTCTTGTTGCGATTTATTAAACCTACATACAGGGTGTTTACTGGAGATGGTAAATACATAACAATTGGTGTCAGAAGCGGAACTGCAACAGAAGTTCTGAAGAATTCTAGAAGGTTTCATAATGTTCTATTTGGAAACCACTGGAAATATCGAAATGCTTTAAACTGGAAAGTAATTTAGACATTATACAAGACATATTTGTGACATTTTGAGAAAAGTTGCAGAATATTCTATTTGGAAACTAATGCAGTTGTTAAATCCTGTCCCATATAGACATCAAATAAGACCTATTGTGACATTTTGAGAAAAGTTCCAGAATATTCTATTTGGAAACTAGTGCAGTTAGCCAAGTTTTGCCAAGTGGAAAGTAGTATAAACATTAAACCTATTGTGGCCTTTGAGAAAATTTTCAGAAGATTTCATTAGAGATTAGTGCAGTTAGCTGAGTTCTAGCGGCTGGAAAGCAGTATAAACATTAAATAGGACCTATTTGTGATATTTCGAGAAAATTTCCAGAATATTCTATTCCGAATTGTGTGGAAATATTTAAATAATACCTAATACAGACTTTAAATAGAATTTGTTAGTTTTCAAGAACTTCTTGGATGGAAACAAGAAGCATGGCTTCCGAAAAACAAACACAGGACTTACTTGCAGAACCAAGACAAATTATGTTAGACCAGGAAAAGAAACACCAAGATGGACCCTAGAAATTTATTCGTTATTTACATTTTTTCGTGGCTTTTCAACAACGGAATCATAATAATATGTAAATAGTAGGTAGAGTGTCCCTATAAAGTGGAGTCTGGCCACTCGGCCACCACTCCACCCAAGTGGATGGATAATGGCAGCGATGGTTTCAATGTGCGCATGTGTATCATTATGTTTACATCGTATCGGAAGTGTCAAAAGCAGGTTACAGTATTTGTTTTGACAAAGTGGAAAAATATATATAAGTAATAAGTAGAGGGAGTTAGCCGAAGCTGGGTCTCCCCCCACCACTGACCTTGACCTTGAACGTACAACTGCTTTCAAGGTCACGGTGTGTGCATATGTCCCCAGACTAGATACATTGACCTTGGACGGGCACAGTGCATTTGACCTTGGCCTTGCACGTGCACCTGCTTGCTTGGCATTCAAGGTCGCGGTGTATGCCTAGGTCCCCAGACTAGATACCGTGACCTTGACCTTGGACGGTCGCAGTGCGTTTCGACTTGAAGGGTGCAGTGTTGCTCTTACCCAGAACGATCATTTGCTGCGACCTTGGCCTTGGCTAATACTATTAGAGCGTGCAAGGATGGCGCTTCCTTCTTGCCACGCAACTGGACCTCTAAAATTACATTTGTTCAATACGTACACAGTAAAATGTAGTGGGGTTTGATATTTTGTGACGTAGTATACCTTTTCTATAAAAGAGTAAGGGCTACCAGAACAAAATCATATTTAGTCTGATTCGCCTACAGTTAATAAGTGAGCATAGTGTTGTGATCTGAAGAATTGTAAGTAAGCAAAGTTCTGTAACATTTCTTGGTTAGTAATTCTTTCACTGTACTCAATTACTTAAATATGGCTACCAATATCGATTTATTAGCCCTTAATGAACTCATTGTGAAAGATACTGAGGTTTTAGACCAGAAACCTATTTCATCGTTAATTTTAAATAAGGTTTACGCCATTAAAAAAATGTTAATGCTTAATACACGTTTTGGAAAATCGATATTAGTACATTTATTCGATGAAAGTACAAATACTACCTTTAAATCATTTTTGCCTAAACGTATTGTTGAACTTTTAAATATATCTTATATAGAAGAAATAAATTCGTCTGGTGGTAAATATGCATTGATTTATTTAGGAGAAAATTCCCCTATTTATGCCGGTGCCAAATCGAGGTCACTAATAAAATTCGAACTTATTGCGTGATTTGAACTATTTAAAATGTTTGTATGCTTTAAATTATCTAGCCAATAAATATAGTATAGTGAAAGTATAACTTAGGTAGAAATATTACAAATTATAATAATTTTTAGATCACTCATTATCTCACATTGAGTCAGTATTCCGATACGAATTGCTTGCTCCTACAATAGTAGCAGAGATGTAAGTAGTTTTATCATTTATTTTTTCAACTTATTCTAATTTTATTTATGTAATTTCTAGCTTCACTATAATCGACAAGAATGTGGATGCAATATTCAGCGGAACGTTGGGTAAGGGCAGAAGACATTAATTCGGCAATTGAAAGACTATCTTCTGTACTAGGCGACTTAAATATGGATAGACTCCATGCAATAAATTATGATCTGAATTACTGCTTCGATGCTGAAAAAGTTAAACAGCTTAATGAGGATTCTGAGAGGTATTACAGAGGTGCACAACTATGTGGTAAATTCTCTCGTGGTATTGTGAATTTAGAGGAATTCTGTGAGCAACTAGTAGAAATAAATTTAAAACATTTCCTATGTGACATAGAAAAATACTTACCTAAGAAAATTATTGAAAAGTATCAACTCGACCAATCTGATGAAGAACAGGATGAAGACAATTCAGTTAGTAGTTAATCACTTATTGTAATTCTTCTGTTAATAATATTAATATGTAAATGGTGTAATAAAATTATTATTATTGAAATATAGTTGTTTTATTTTTAAAATTAAAATTGAAATAAATGAAACACATAATAATGTGTCAATCTAATAGATTATAGATTAATTTATTTATAATTATTTTTGGTGACATAAATTAAAAAATATTAATTATTAATCCTAAACATAAACATATTTAAAGATATTTATTTTAACTCTATATTTAAATCTATAATACATTTGTTAAGAAAGTGAACGTTTGCAAGAGAGCAGTGACTATATTTTGGTTGGATGTGTTCCATACATCTTGGTACCTTTAACGATTTTAGATTGGGTATGCAGGGTGAGAAGTCATCTAGATCTATAACTCTATTCCATTTTAGATGATGCTGTAGAACATTTTTCTTTAATTTGCCTTTGCATACAATTATAACATCCTCTGACAATACATTGCGTTGAAAATTATTAACTGCGTTTTGACAAAGTCGATGAAGTATTAGTGGGAATTCCGACAGTTGAATATATCCATCACTCCATTTTATGCCCCCATGGTAGTTGTTTTCTAACCATCGGTAGTGAGTCTGTTCACCTTGGGTTAGTGATGAGAAAGGATTTGGTGGTTTGAAGAAATAGTGTGCTTGCTGATTAGTGTTACAGCATAGAACAGCTAATTCTTTAACGGTAAAATCATTTGTTTTATATTGAAACCCCTGCAAGTCAACTATCAAAGTAGGAAATTGGCTACCTAATGACGTCATGGTAATAGGTATTCGTTACTTAGCACCAGCAATGCCACACTGAACTGAACCATCTAATGCACTATAACTTAAATACGCATCATGAAATATAAGTGCATATACTCGAGTTTGTTCGGGAAACTTCGTCTTCCGTGTCTCAAATTCAATTTTTATATCGACGGTGGATGATTTCATTGCATCTGGTTGGTGTGAGCAATCAATAACAAACAATGGATTTTTTCTGAATTCGCCAAGGTCCATCATAGGTTCACTCATATCTTTATCGTAATAACTACGTTGGAAATTTTCATAAGCGTAGTAGGCTGCAGAGTCGAGTTTCTTATCGAAATTTAAATTCCAACGTTCATATGGAAATACTTCGGCATTTAAATACAGCCGAATATTATTTATATCTGCATGTATAAAACTTGCGGCGTCCTTGGTTCTGTCACTAGAGTTGCCATTGTTTTGAAATCCGATAATGATGTATCGAGGTCTCTCAAGACTGTTAGTGGTTTTAACAGCCCATATATCAGAAGCAGTATCACGTAGAGTGGGTAGCTCATAGAGATCCCACATACGGTAAGCCATTTTAACTTTAGCATTATTACTGCTCGTATCAATTTTCTTTAATAGTTTAACCCTTTGTCTAACTTCAGGCACAATATGTCTTATCTTCCATTCGATTTTGTTAATTTCTAACTGTGCATCAACTTCTCCAATGTAAGAGTCTTTAAAGGAACGTGCTATAACTAAAATTAATTCCTGTTTTGTATTTAAAATACCTTTGGTATAATCTTCTGCAAAACCCATGAGGTACTTAAGAGGGAGTTTACCGCTGAAAACGTGGCTGGTAGTATCTAAAATATCCTGTTTTTTCTCGGTGAGACCCCAACCTATAGTTAGTAGCGATGGGAGGGATGTTTGTCCATATGACACCCTAGTTTTCATTGTAGTAGTGATGCCAGGCTTCCTAACGACAGAGACCTGTTCACCACCCATTTCATATCTTATTTCTTCGAAGAGAAAAGCTAGCGCATTGTTAGATAGATAACACTTCTTGGTAACATCACTAGGGGTAAATTTTCCTTCTATATAAATGTAACTCTCTGTAATGTCAAGTATTAAGTCCTGAAAATTGACAGGAATGCGTACTTCATCAGAGTTTCTATAATATGGTGAACCGTGTGGTTTATATGTATGCTCATGTAAGCTAACGAGTGACTGATCGAATACAGGTTCCTCGAACACCTCAAGTTTTTCACTAGATGTAAAAGTCACCATTATTAACTATTTTTCTCTCAGTTTCAATCCGATGGATCGAAGAAATGCACGGTCTTTAGCTGGCAGGTTATGTCTTAACCGTTTAAGCTCTACACGTTGAATGAGTCGATTTCCGCAGTCATTAGTCTTTTTATCGTCAATCATATTGAAACGATTGTGTGCTAATCGTTGTTGATTATATCGGAAACCCATTGTGTTTGCGATTTTAAAACTGTTTCAATTCTAGCTTTACGATAATCTTTTCACCACGAAAATTGATTAAATCTCCATTATCATCCAATATGCGTAGTGTAATGTTGTCGATAAACTGACGTCCTTCAGGTCTAACAGTCAAATATATGATGTTCGCTGGCTCTCTGGTAAGTTTGTAACCTGGTTCAACATCTATGTCGAACTCGAAAAGGGTATGGGATTTAAGAGTATTCAGATATGCTCCAGAGATAATGTTGCAATCTACACGTATCATCCTTACTTTCATAATATCAACAGGTAATGTTGATTCATGATTAGTGTTTGGATGCAAATAAGTCGATTCAAATCCCAATAAATTACCAATAGTTTGCTTGTGTAAAGTCAATTCCATATTTTGACCAAATCTCACACTTCAGCGTATTGTTGTTCGCTCGCAATCGAAATAGTTTTTCTTTCTCCTCTTTCTTATCACCAGGCATAGCTTTTAGTATTGCATGATATATTTCTTCAATTTCATAGGTTCCGGAAGGTATGCTAATAAATGTGGGGGCTACTTTTGGTCCAGTTCGATAACAAAAACGATTGTTGTTTTCGTCTACGTTGAATATAGAATTGTAAGAATAGAATCCGGTTAATCCCAACCCATATCGTCTATTGGTATCTAAATCAATGGGTGGATAAAATTCGGCACTGAGCACACTAGAGCGGTTTGATAGAGTGAACGTGTACGACATGACTGATGATCTTTAGTGTTCTCTCATGAATTTATTGTGAGCTACAGCAATAACCGTGGTGTAATCTTCGTTTCTTGTTGGATGATGGAGATGCCTGTATGTCATTATTTGATGCTACATTAATATCACGCACTTTACAGTAGCAGCAAAATATTCTTCGAGGTGTCGGTCCATCATTAACATCAACGCTGCTACCACCATCATCATCATCATCATTGTAATGTTCTTGACAGTATTGATATTTTAAAATATCAATATCATTCTGGAGATGTTGGGGTAGTTTGTCCCATACTAATGCAATTTCATGTGCAGCACATCCAATCATTACTTCTTTAGGCATATTTGCCAATTGTTGTTTACTCATCTTCAATAGACTGCGTAAACGGGAGAACGCGATTAGTGATTGACCCATTTGCTTAATGCTTTCCCTATCCGTTTCAAGGTCTGTAGATGTTATCTCTTAAGCGTCTGTATTTATTTTGTAGTGAGAAACTTCAAACACAAATGGCCACACCACACTGTGTTGAAATTTTGTTGGCGATCATAGTTATAGTAAATTTTGTCGGTCGACTTTGAACCTCTGCGCAAGTATAAAACTAATTCTCTCGGTGGGGGTAAATCACCGAAACTATCGAAATATGTTACTAAATTTTCACGTTTCTTAAATGCCACCCAGTGTGTTCCAGGACCATTTATACTGTCCAGGTTTATGATGACTGATTCATTATGACGTGGTCCAGAATTTGGTAGATTGTCGCGCATAAATATTCCCCGAAAATAAGGTACTTTCATCTTCTCTGCATAATATTTAAGATCGATATTAGTGAGAGGTTTTCGGGGAAGAGCATCTAGAAGTTTTTTGAACTTTGTGGTTTTAGATAAAGTCCTAGCCCTTTGCGATATGGTTTTAAATATAGCCCCTTGCCACTTTTGCCTATGGCAATCGCCTCCATCTGCCTATTATGGCTATTTTTTTCAGCTAATTCATCTCTACCCGTTTTAACATCATTTACTGCTTTAGCTATACCAGCAGCAGTGCCAGCTAAACTACCCAATGCTGATAATCCAGCAAAAATGGTATTAAAGGTAGAACACCGCCAACTTTCGGTACTGGTATTATCCTAGGCGTACGAATATTACGTTTTCCACCAGCTGCTTTCATGTATCGTCGTGCTGCTTGAAGCGCTATTTGTGTCATTTTTTTTGTGTCCTTAGCAATTGATCGTTTACCACCGGCTTTACGTATGTCTTCACGTACTTTGCGTACTATTCCAGCACCAAAAGCTATCTTCCTCGAGTTTTTCTTGTTTTTCTTTTTAATTATACGTTTCTTTGTAGTACGGGGTATTTTTGACATACAGCCCATACCAAGGCGTTGTTTTCCCTTCATTATAGTTGTAACTAACCACGCGGCGGCCTTTTCTTTGAAACTTGCGTCTTTTGATTTAACTCGTTTCCAGGCAGCTTGTTCAAGTTGATAGTCTGCTTTGTGTCGGGCTGCTAAATTACTAGTGTTTTGATCGTATGCAATATCGTGCTGCTTACATGCAGCATCGAGCTTGTTTATACCAGGATCACCTCGTGCCATTCTTTTGTGTAATCTTGTACCTGGACCACAATACTGGTAACCTCTCGGTAAGTGTAGTTCAAATGGGAGCTTATTTATTAGAGAATTGACTACCCCCTTACCAATCTTTAAACCATGACGATTTTCACGTGTGTGCTTCTCAGTTGACACCATTTAAATAACAATCACAATACGTACATCTATTTATATAGTATCCATCCGTGCTACGATGCGCATTGTGAAGCAGAAACAGAAACTTGCTGTAGATAATTTAGATGAAAAAGTAGGATATGGGCTACAAGTCGAATCACGCCATGGCCCGCTACTTCCCTCAACTATTCGCGGACTCTTAATAGGTCCAAATGCTTGTGGCAAAACAAATTTACTAATAACTTTGCTTACTCATCCACTTGGGCTACGTTTTTCAAACATATACTTATATTCAAAGTCCTTACATCAACCCAAGTATGAATATTTACCCGATATATTAGCACCGATTAAGGGGATAGGATATTACACCTTCAGTAACAACGCGGAAATAGTGCAACCATCCGACGCTGAGCCTGAGTCTATATTTATATTTGATGATGTTATATGTGAAAAGCAAGATGTTATTCGAGCATTCTTCTCAATGGGGCGTCATAAACATGTAGATTGTTTCTATTTGGCACAAACGTATTCCCGCGTCCCTAAACAGTTGGTAAGGGATAATAGTAATTTCATAGTAATTTTTAAGCAGGATGATATGAATCTACACCACATTTTCTCCGACCATGTCTCACCGGATGTGTCTTTTAAGCAATTTCAAGAAATGTGTGCAGAGTGTTGGAAAGACAAATATGGGTTTCTTGTAATTGACAAGGATAGAAAAGTAAATGAAGGGAGATATCGCAAAGGACTTGATAGTTTCATATATCCATGAAGTATTGTCATTAAAATTTTAATTGGTCTACAGATAGCATCGGGATAACTTCAGCAGTGAGGCTGTATTTATTAGACATGAATGACAATGGTGAGAATAAACACAGTAGTGCTATAGGTAGAAACATGAGAGAAGAAATAAGACTGAAACGCGAACTGATTGAGGCCACCGATTCAGTGCGCAAAAAATTCAACTCTGTGAAGAGAAGAAATGTTGAGAATCAGTTAACACTCGAAAAAATTTATGAACCCATAACAAAACCATTAAAGGCTATATCATCTGCTTCACATAACCAATCGCCAACACAAACTCAGAAACCAACACAATCCATAGAAAGTGCAAGAGCTAGTACTAGTACATTGAAAGCAACACCTGAAAGTAGTGATGAAGATGGTGACAAAAATGTAAGTCAACAATATTTTTTGGAAACACCACCGGGATCGTCGTTAATGAGCACTCCATGTTCAGAAAGTTCTATTAGTGGCGCAGAAGGAAAATGTGATATAGTGAAAACACATTTAGAAAATCTGAAATTCGACAATGCTAAGTATGACACTATATACGGTGTACGCTTAGACCCCCATACAGAAAAACTACAAATGGGTAATGCTGAAATACGTTTTTCTAATGGAAATATCACATTGTGGCGTGGAACTAAGAAGGTGGGGACGTATTCTGGCAGTCCTGAGTTATATGATATGATATTTATGAAACAACCACAAATTTCTCGTAGTAACGAGGTTATTATTGGTGACAAAGAGTGTCAATTATATGCAGAAATATTAAAACAGACAAAGGCACCATACAAAAATTATGATATAAAACAGGGTTTGAATAAATGTAAATGGAAGAAATTCATTAATGTTATAAAACCATTGGTATCTTCTACAGTTGTGACGAGATCCAAATCTGGCTCAGGTTTCCCTATTAACAAATTATACAATAATAGAGTTGTGGATTATGTATATTGGAATAAACCGAAAGAACTGGTGGACCGCCTTTGTCTGCTCTATAGCTCAAAAATGGTGGGTAACAACGGTGTTAATAACGAAATAGTTAGTTTATTGGAAGAAATGAGGGAAGAAGGGATAATCTATTAGTGAAGTTAAAATTCATTTCACGTTTATTTGACTAGTATAAAATATTGTGAAATGCTTAAACGGGGTCAGACGTAAACAGAAATGGTTGTTGTAAACAACACAATTGACAAGTTCGGTAGACGAAGAAGTAATAATAAATCGTTTATCATACGTGGACCCCCAGGTATTGGTTTTAACCTCACGGCAGATAATCAATTTGATATGCAAAATAAGCGTTTACTGAACATTGGTGAACCAATAAATCAGAAAGATGGTGTAACCCGTAACTATGTAGATGAAAATATCGATAAATGTATGAAAGATATTAAAAAGTCATACATTGCATTTATGGAGAATCAGTGGACTGAATATAGTGAAATTGTACACAGCAAAATTACCGAGATGATTAATGACGCGCTGCAACGCATTAATTTCTGGAGTTAAGAAATTAACCGAGGACAATTATACTATTTTATATGATGCAATAAGCAAAGTGCACCACATTCTCGATGAATCCCGTCTGAAAGGTACGACAGTGCGACAGAAATCACTTGGAAATATTGTCGCACAAGCTGGGAGGAACGATCGTAATCAACAAGTGATAGATGAAATAGTGACTGAAGTCACGGACAACGCTGCTACATTAGGAAAAAAGTGAAAAACAGACCTAAATTATCTATAAACGCCTGACTTAAACTTCAATTATGGTGATTAGTAATGAGAAATTACAAGTTGTTAATGAATTGCATAAAGCTTGTAGGAAAAATTTCCGTAGAAGAAAAACAATAATCAAAGGTTATGGTGATTTATGGCAAATGGATTTAGCTGAAATGCAGCCATATGCTGACGAAAACAATGATTATCGATACATTCTCATAGTGATCGATTGCTACTCAAAATATTTGTGGACTAGACCTCTAAAAAATAAAACTGGTGTTGAAATTACAAAGGCTATGAGAAGCATTTTACAAGAATCGAAGTATTCTCCTAAAAATCTGCAAAGCGATCAGGGTACGGAATTTTACAACAGAAATTTTTCTGCTTTAATGAAGCAATACATCATTAATCATTACTCCACATATAGTACGAAAAAAGCAGCAATTGCAGAAAGAGTAATACGAACATTGAAAACCTGGTTATATAAAGAATTCTCAGCTAGAGGTAAATACAAATGGGTTGACATTCTATCCGATATTACAAAATTGTACAATAGTAAAATACATCGTACGACTGGTATGAAACCTGCTGATGTTAAACCAACTACACGTTTAAATGCTTATAATCACATTAAAATTGCTTTGAAACCTAAATTTCGTGTTGGCGATATAGTTCGAATCAGTAAATATAAAGGTGTATTTGAGAAGGGGTTCACACCAAATTTTTCAACTGAACTTTTCAAGATCGTTAAAATAAATGTAACAAATCCCACAACATATACACTCCAGGACATTCTTGGCCAACCAATAAAGAGGTGCTTTTATGAAATGGAGCTACAAAAAGCTAAATACCCTGATGTCTACCTGGTGGAAAAGGTTTTAAGAAAGAGAGGGAATAAGGTTTTTGTGAAGTGGCTCGGATTCTCTAATGACCACAACTCTTGGATTAACGAAGCATCTCTTATTTAATATTGTCACATTCTTTATATAAAATATGTATATTTATAACAACTGATATTTTACTTATGTTTACAAATTTCATAATAAAATGCGTGTATTCCATTAATATTTGTTTTATTTATTTTCCCGATATAGCAATTATGTACATATTAAAGAAAAATATGTGCAAATAAAGTTTGTTAACATTTTGAGTGAATTTTTACAACTAAAAATTATTAGATGAAATCAAGAAAAATAATTTAAATAAATTTTATTGACAAGAAAATATTTACAACGAATTATAATATATGTACTTAAAGTGTGTATAATACAGAAAAAAGACAAATACATATTTATGGAATTAATCAGGCTATGAAATGCCTCGTCTCGGCAGCAGCGCTTCCTAACAGAAACATTCTGTGTCATGTTTGATCTGACCTCCATAAATATGACCAACATTTTCACAAAGTAACACACAGTATACCGCCTCGTCTCTGCATTTTCTGCAAATATTGTTCCAGCAATCATCAGTGTACTTGTTGCAAACCAGACACCGCTGCCTCAATGGGTGCTCCACCTTGCATGACTCACAAACATCTCTGTTGATTCCAAAATTTGTACGAACCAAGGATTGCAAACACTTGTAGCACTCATTTTCCTGACGCTCACGTGACGTTGCTTTTCGAGCGGTATTCATTGGCACTGGATTCTCTTCTATACAAGTTGGACATAGTCCAGTACATGAATTAATATTCTGCTTTGCCCAGAATTGGTAACAATTATAGCACACAATTGTACCATGCATACTATATGGATATACGGCGATTTTTGGTTTCGACTGCCACTCTCTTGGACAAGACATTGCTGTTTTAAAAACAAGTGTACGGTATGACAGCTGAATAATAACTGGGTTCCTCCTCATGCGCCTGTTCGTTTAAGTAGTTGCTAGAATTGTCGATATCAAGGTCATGGTATATCGTTAGAAATGATGTGACGTCACCAGCTACATGTTTAAAAGAGGAGGCGCAACTCAATGTTAGATCAGTTGCTTTGTAAACTTCAACGTTTATTATTCGGTCAACTGTCTTACATATTCTTCTTCCATCTACTAAAATGGCTGCTGTACCTGCTGGTTGGGCTAACCTCAGATTCCTGGACTGGTTAGCATCCCTAGATGTCCTCAACAATCTGTGGTACCTTGAAGAGGTAGAGGACGACTTGGCTGCTCCCGAGAACCACGAGGTAGAAGTTGAAGACGATGAGGAAGGCGATGAGGAAAGCGACGAGGAAGATGATGAGGTCTTCTTTGACGCCGAAGAGGGTGCCGCTGCTGCAGACGATTCCAGCGATGATGAGGGTATCGTCGCGGATGTTCCCGATCCAAGAGGACAAAGGCAGATAAATTATAAATATCTGCCAAGGGTGCATCCAATGGAGGGTATATTCTGTACCACAATGACCTATGTGGCGGTCATGGTGATAGGTGGTATGGAGTATCAACTTTGCCACGGATGTTTCCTAGGCTACCAGTCCAGAGTGGATCCGGGGACACATCGGCATGTGGACTACCATGCCACTACAAGGATAACAGGGGGCAGGCGGGGATATTGCAAATCTTGCAGAGATCCACTCTATCAAATTAGGCGAGTGGAGATCTGCAATATTTGCAATGTGAATAGATAATTTGTGTTTGTAAATATGTATATAGTTTTAGTTCTTAGTCTATTGTAAATACTTATATAATTAGTTTAAGTGATGTATATGTTTAATTCTTAGTTTATTGTAAATATTTATATAATTAGTTTAAGAGATAAATAAACTTGAAATTGAATTTTATTTTGTTTTATTTACTGAATATTTAAATGTAAGTTACACAATGTTACTATAAGTAACACTTACAAAAAAAGTGATGTCAATACTGTTGTGAGAGAAATCTGTGTTTAAAATAAACCTCACTTCAATTATTGTTTATGTTGCCAGTGCTATTGATCTATTGATGGTGTTACACACTTTCTACTCTTATTTATGTGAGTAGTGGGGTGGGGTGGGGTGAGGTGGTGGTGGGATTATATATAAGAAAGTCCTCCTCATTTGTAGCTCAGTTCCAAAATGAATCCCATTCAAGAGAGTACCATTACCTCAACGAGCGACTGCCCCAGAGAATACATGGGAACATGGGACGAATATAACGTCCAGATGGAGTATGATGGAGATGGTCCAGACTCCAGTGCATGGGTGCAACCAAGGCTGGACTTGGACTATTGGTTGGACGAATCTTAAGATGATGGAGATGGTCCAGATTCCAGTGCGTGGGTGCAACCAAGGCTGGGCTTGGGCTATTGGTTGGCTGATCAGCGTGAGGTGCCAAGCAGACCATCTTCGCCATCAGCATGGTCAACGGCAACGGTGCCCCATGACATCTCAAATGAGGAGGATGACGGTCCGGACAGCAGTGAATGGTGGAGGCCACCTGTGTATGGAGAGCCAAGCAGACCATCTTCACCATCGGCATGGTCAATGGAAACGGTGCCCCATGACCATAACATCTCAGATGAGGAGGATTTTGAAGACGAAGAAGGAGGGGATACAGATAATTAATATATGTAACTTTATGTACTAGTATTAATAAATACAATATTGTCAATTTTTGTTTATCTTTTCACATGTTTAAACCATTTATCAAATAAATATATTCATATCCTTTAAATCATTTATTAAACAAAATAGCATTGGAAATTTTTGTTTTTATAACACAAAAAAACAGAAGTGTTTTACTCATGAAAGTGCGAAATAAATAAAAGCTCCATTTTGAACATTGAAAAATAAACTACGCATGCGCAATTTTTTTGCATGACAGTGCTACTTTGAGCACAAAAATGAAATATTCTGCTCACAAAAGCTCAATTTTAAGCACTAAAAATAAACTGCGCATGCGCAATTTTCGTCGCAGGAGACTGCCGGAAACGCGTGAAGCGTGCGTCTTGGGCCGGGTGCAAACGCGCTGAGCGTGCCCTCAAGGATTCACGCGCCCTCAAGGATCCACGCGCCCGGGCTGTTTGCGGGGCTGCCCATATATATATATTTAATGTATATGTACTTCTTTTATATGCATTATATTTCACATTTTACACCAATTGTTAAATAAAAAAAAATCGATTTCTGTAAAATCATTTATTATATAAAATTATTTGTTCATACATATAAAATAATAATTTTTTATTTTCTTTTATTTGTCATGCAATTTAAATCACAATTGCTTACATTGCAATACTTTTATTTCAACTCATTACAATATTGCATTAATATTTTTTTCAAGACAATAAGAAAAGTTTTATACATTTTACATTATTTTATTTTTTTTACATTTTAATTTTACATTTTTTAATTTTGTTTACATTTTAATTTTTACATTTTTCCTTAATTCTAACTTAATACTACTTAATTTATATACAATTTTTTTTTTATACTGACAATACAATTTCGCCTTTCCGCCGTAGTGTGTTAATACACTTTACCTTATTCCCAGTTTCTTTTTATCTCGTGTAGCTTTCGGGATCTTTTTTCAGAGGCTTTGCGACGCGTCGCAATTCGCAATTTGTCGCGTCTTTCAAGCTGTCGTCGTTCTCGGTATTCGCCCTACAATCCATATCCTCCCGCTCAAGGTCTTTGTAATATTGGTAAAACTCGTCGAAGAGGGACCTACCTCTTTAAGAGAATACCTCCGATTCTGAATCAGAATCATTCTGATTCACAATCGGAGCACGATTTCGGGGTTCTACCGGCAACACCACATTTGAACAACCGGCTTGTTCCAATGCAGCATTGCCAAACTTCGCAACAGGTCGAGTCGGCTCTGGTAACGACGCGCTCGAATAAGCCGGTTGCATGAGCACGTCACCCCCAGACGATTTATTTTTCCCTTCCGTCAGTTTCATAGAAGGCTTTTTAGCTACCGACTTTTTTATAGCAGCTTTTTTAGCAGTCGGCTTCTTTACGCCTAATGATTTTTTTTCTGCTGCTTTCGTAGGCTTCTTTACGTCTAGTGATTTTTTCGCTGCTGCTTTCGTCGGCTTTTCAGGCATCTCTACTTGTCCCTTGTCTGAGACAGTATTGGGGATAGGGCTCAGGGGGGCAGGAACAGATGCTTTCGCTTCCAAAATCCTTCTAAGAATCGACACACCATCTTGACTGTGACCTTTTCCGGTATTTTCTCTCTGCGCCTGAATTTCGTGGGTTTGTTTCGATGTTGAAGGTTTAGCCTCAACACTAAAACGACCCTTTACAGGTGCAGGTACAGAATTCTGAGAAGGAAACGGCGTCGTCTTATTTTGACCTCGCTGCGATTCTTTTCTTTTAAAATAACGAGTTCGAGATTTGGGAAGTGATTCCAACTTTGATTTTTTAGATGGTATTTCGAAATCAGAACCACTACCTAAATCCCAACTCGTTTCCTTATCCGCAGACAAATTAGACCACGCGGAGTTCGGGTAGGCCTCACTCTGACATCCTACATTAGATGTGCCGGCTTCAGTCTCAGTGGGATTATTTATTTTAATTCCATCCGAGGCCAAAACCGGCGCGTCTAAGTTAGAGATACCAAGATCACTCAACAGTTCATCAAAACCAGGGTTGCACTGGTTTAGTTGTTCTGCCGTGATCTCGATATCAGGCAGTAGTCCTACGTCAGGGTCAATCGGTGTATTCTGGTAGTTCACCGTACCATCACCCGGAGAAGCGTTACTGTTGCTGTCTTGCCCTGGCATATAATTAGTTAAATATGCAGCCACAGGACTCAACAAAGCGCTTCCCTTACCGCTACCACCAGAAACACCAATCATTTTTTGGCCTACCATGGCTACTTCCACACACGAACACAAAACGGACACGACAAGCGAGCACAAAACACAGAACACGAAACGAAGCACAGAGCACAAAGGAAGCTGAGAATAAAGCACAGAGCACTATTTTTTCACACTTCTACACTACTCGAGAGCTGGAGACGAAAAGAATCTTTGTAGCATTTCTGAAGTCCACGAAGCTAAACTATCCCCTCCACTCCCTACCACTCTTATTCCTATTGGTTGAAATTATTTCACCCTACTTCTCGCCCCACTCTTCTCGTCTCTCTCTCTCACTCTTACTGTCTACGGTACTCTACACATCCATACTCGTACAATAAAAAAAATATCACTTAGTAATTTAATTCTTTATTACATTAGCAACATATAAATTAACATTTTATTTAATACAAATATCTCTTATTTCCACTTATACATAATATGAAATATCGGTATGAATTTTCCAATTGAATATTACCATTACCGACCTTTGCGTTAACTAGTCAAATACATTATTAATAATTAAATATTAATTAGCTCAACTCGTTCATTGCTGTGAGTAATACGTCTAGTTTATCGCCATCTTTCACGACATTTCGTTCGGCGACACTATTTAAGGCTGATATTAACTACTGTAAATTCTGTTCAGGTTCACTTTGAAAAAATGTTATGTCTGAGTGACCCCAGGGTAAAATTTTAGTGGTATTGGGAATCACGAAATGCTTATCGTCATAATAAGAAAGGGCGACTTTATTCCGCATCTCTGTATAAATATCGTGCAAGTGACTTCTGAAGGTATTCATTTTACGAAATATTAACCCACCCCGCTCAACAATTTTCCTGTAGTCATCTATTGTAAGTTGTTCTTGAATTACAGACTTCTTTACGCCTTTGGCTTTCTTCAACTCATTGCCAACCGATTGCACGTAATACGCTTTCGCTCCGGTACCATAAAAGCTGATAATAGGATCTTCAGGGAATTCGTCTTTCATATTCCCAAGCACTGGCGGGCTCTTTGTAATATTAAATTTATTCCCTTGCCTATAATTAGACGTAACGAATTTTTCCGGGTTTTGTACGATAAAGTCGTAGAAGTTATCTGTATAAACTTTAATAATTAATGAGTCCGTATCGGTGTACAACAAGGAAGCGTTAGCACCGAATTGACGTTTAATAACTTCATAAAAAAAGTTATAAAGTACCGTCTTCGATAATTCAAGAATACAAAATCCTACGTAAATTGGTTTGTTATAGACTACATTCAGTTTGCTCATTTCGATCGCTACAAAATCCTCAGAAAAAATTGTGCAAGATTTGAAATTTGGACGAGCGATTAGTGCGTTTGCACCTATAGTTCTTCTAACATTTTCCCAATGAGTTATCAACTTTATATCTCTTCTATTATCGACGTTTTCCATGGTTTTGCCAAATACCGCATTATTCGTTAATTTGTATTGATCCTTTTCAAATTTATTGGTCGCTGAATTTCTCATTTGCGTATTTAGATCGATATATTTTTTTAACCAGGGCGACTGCTTGAACGTAAGTACTCTATGTGTTTTTAACACTATTAAACCATTTCCGATGGCTTGTTTCAAGTTTCTATAATGCACAACATATCGCCTCTTATCGTTCAAATTTGGAATTAGTTTTGGTGATTTTGATTTTGATTTGGGTGGTATGATATTTTCTACTAAGAAAGGGAGATCTGAATGTAAATCGTGTAAGTCTTGTGGGTAATGTATGTCTACTTCAAAAACATACCCGTGTGGACTCTCGTCTGAAATATTAGTAACATCTAAGTCGATAATTTCTCTTTCGGACAACCACTCAAACCCCCCTGTTGGTAAGAATTGTGACATACTGTGACCATATAAGTTCGTAGCATCAAGATATGTGATAAATGACGACGGTTCTGAGGGACCATAATTAGGTAGAAATTTATTATTTGCGATATGCTTCCTTTCTGTACACTGGCTCACACCACCGCGTATAGCTTTTTTAAAAAAATGTATCATATCGATATCTGTTAACAATTCAAGTTCTACCTCTGTTAGTTTCAACATAGCGTCCCAAGATAAAACTGGAGCTGTGTAATATTGAGCGGGGTCCAATTTATATTTATCCAAGCAAATTTCACGAAAATTTTCAAATACATCACACAAAAGAAGGACATCTGATTTTAAATAGATATCTGAATAATCACCCAAACTCTGACACTCGAACAACCCCCACACGTCTTTAGCTCTTTCATAATCGTCATCTGATATATGTGTCTCATTTAGGCTGTCATAGAATTCAAGCTTGGAGGGTAGACTCCGATTATTTAGTTTCTCTAAATCATCTACGAAACTGTATGGAAATACGCCCTTCCGCCGCATTAAAATAAATTTTGCATTATCACTAAAAAAGTTCTTCGTTGTAACCATTTGACTATCGTTAAAATTTTCCCCTAAATTTTGTAGCGATGCTGACATAAATTTAAAACTATCGATGAAACGTAACTGCAAATATTTATTTTTTGTTTCCCCCTTGTCAGTAACGTAATTGTGCATGTAAAGGTGTTTCGTAAAAGATATATATTTTTCCTTGTTTTGCGGTATTACGTCCACTTTATCTTTATGAGCGCATAACTCTTTTACAAATAGGTGAATATCATATCCGCTCATGCTGTGAAATATGATGGGTACAAAATTTGGTACTTTATAATTTAAATTACAGATGGAGTGTGCGGCACCGAATCGTATTTTACCGGTTAAGTGGCAATGGTCTTTCACCTTTATATCACCTTCTGCAAAAGGCTTCTTACATATACCACAAATGGTTGCATTGTTAAAGTTTTCTCTTTCTATCGCTGTAAGCGGGGACATAGGGACTATATCTTTCATATATCTATTATAAACTTCCCTTAAATCAGCCTCTATACGAGATACAAATACTGCATCATATCCACGATATAGTTCAAATTTAGAAATGCTATTATCAAAGGAACATTTTATGTAATACGCGAAAGAGTAAGGTTCATGAATGAATGTTTTGTTGGTATAAGAGTGCTCAGGATTTGGCTCACACGTATTTATTGGTTTCAAAATAGATTCGAAGTCTGCATAGACTACAAATGGTACTTGCATTTGTCTTTCAAAATGTTCAAATTTTAATATATTTTCCGGTACCCGTTTCCCATATTTATCAACCCGAAATTGTGTCGATGGTGTTGTAGTGTAAATATGATTACAATCATTTGTTTGGTGCGACATTAGCTGACGTTCATTACAGAAATACAGCAAACACCCATCACAAAAATATTTTCTATGTCCGTGAGCGGATATTTGATTTGATACTAATCCAGATAAATTTTTTATCCAACAATAGTGAGTATTAGCGCAATCCGATTTACAATGGTGATTTTCGTCACATTCCGAAGAAATTAATAATAAGTTAACATGAATACGTAGTTTCTTCTGAGAATAACGCAAAGGTCCGACAACATCATATTTTACTTTATTATTCTCGAATTTCTTTTCTAACCCATACACATTAATAGATATATTATTCAATTCCTCAAATTTTGAAATGTCTCTCAATTTCATTGGAAAATTCATACCTGTCAAATTTAAAACTCTTGAATAATGTGGATAAGATGACACCCGAGTTACACCACCATTTGCAGGATACAATGCTGAAGTGACTGCCCAAGCAAAACAGTATTGGTCCTGATTTTCTATATTCACTACGGCCTTTTTATTTTCTATGAACTTTGGAAACTTGATATATGATGAGCCACCCATTGGACTGTACTTGTTTATATTAATTTCAACAAATTTTATTTGTTCGAGGGTCCAACCTAAAAAAAATTTTTTTAAATTATTATTCCACACACCAGTAGATATTTACATACCAGAATCACGCTCTTGGAACTCAGTAGTTTGAGTAACCATCATATCTATAAAAGTATCGAGGGCGTTGCCTAAATCCATACCTACATCCAAGATTTTATTACAAGTATTAAACGATTTAATTTCAGCTATTTCTTGTGCTTGTAATATGTAGCTGGCGAACGTCTCCATGTTTACTTTCGCAGTTTTATGAAGTAATAATATTTCTTCCAGTAAATTCAATATTTTATGTCGAATTTCGTTGAAAAATATTATATAGTCAAGTTTCTCATTATCACTGTGCACTCGGTAAGTTATAATTCTATATTTGAAAGCACTTCGAGCAATTTCTACACCATCCATCAAACGTATGCATGAATTTGTTCTGTGTTGCAGTGTTCTTTTATGAGACTTCATTTGATTTGTTGTTAAAGTCACATTACAGCTGTAACACATTTGCACAACTGCAGATGTTGATGGGTTCGAATCCAATTTAATTTTTTTTGCTGGTACTCCATTACCATTTAAATTGTTACATACCTCCCTCTGATGACGTCGCATATTGTCACTGCGAGTGAAGCTTGCACCACAAAAACTGCAAGAATACATCTTTGCTTCTTTACTCGAGGAACTTGACGTTAAGAATGATCACATATTAACTCCTTTCACTCATTAATGGAAAAGGTATACTACGTCACAAAATATCAAACCCCACTACATTTTACTGTGTACCTACGTATTGAACAAATGTAATTTTGGAGGTCAAGTTGCGTGGCAAGAAGGAAGCGCCGTCCTTGCACGCTCTAATAGTATTAGCCAAGGCCAAGGTCGCAGCAAGTGATCGTTCTGGGTAAGAGCAACACTGCACCCTTCAAGTCGAAACGCACTGCGACCGTCCAAGGTCAAGGTCACGGTATATAGCCTGGGGACATAGGCATACACCGTGACCTTGAATGGCAAGCCAGCCGGTGCATGTTCAAGGTCAAGGTCAAATGCACTGCGCCCGTCCAAGGTCAAGGTCACGGTATCTAGTCTGATGGCATAGGCACACACCGTGACCTTGAATGTCAAGACAGCAGGTGTACGTTCAAGGTCAAGGTCAGTGGTGGGGGAGACCCAGCTTCGGCTAACTTCCTCTACTGTAATAACGTTACCATTAATTGTTTCGTGACCAAATCAGTCATAACATACTGTTATTTTAATTTTAACCTATTACATTGAGCCCAATGACACTATGCTCATCAAAACAAAAGCAACTCCTATTGGCGCCGCCATTATTCAAATTTGACTTTAATTTCGAAAATTTCAAAATTAAAAAGTCCTTTACGAATCCACGTTGTTAAGCACTGCAACTCATGCATTGTGTTAAATATGAGGACAAGTTAATCCAGTTTCTATTCAAAATATATCGAGAGTTTTAGCGAAAATAGCCTTTAGCGACAAGGAACCCCCATCATTTCCTAGCAGTCGATTTTGACGGGAAAATGATGAGTTTTAACGTATGAAATTGTAATTGCAAAATATAATTCAAAGTCGTTGCGATTCAAGCATTTTTAAGCTCCGAGGAGCGATCAAAATTGATATTGAACTGTAAATACGTAAATAGAAAGGTAAGCAAAAGCCCACCAAAAATTTATAAACATTGAACTTTTCTTGAATCTTTTTGTGTAATCGTTAGCTCAAAAACCGCATATTGGATGGTAGTTGGTACATTATAAGTCGTCCGTTCCTCACCGTGCGTTGTACACGGGCCAGACTATAGTTTGTTAATAACATTTTTCTTGAAGTTGTAAAACATGAATTTTTAAAGAGATTTAATATATATTTTTGAACTTTATATTGTCTTTATCTTGTGTTTTCAAAATTCCCTTTCAGGTTTAATTTTAAGAAAGTGTTAGTACCTACTGTGTTAGATTTATAGTGTTACGACGTCCAATTGATACCATCAGAGAAGCAGTTAAGCATAAACGAACAGTAAGTATAAATTTTGTATTATTCTCCGTCTGAAACAGTCATTTTGAACCCTTATTTGTGAACATTAATATTCATTTTTGAAAAATATAGTAAAAGTCCTTCAGACTCTAAAAGATGGATCGTTCACAGTATCAGTGTGTTTACAACGTAACGCAAGTGTCAAAAGCTGCAATCTGCTTTTGACACTTGCGTATTTGTTTTGACAAAGTGAAAAATTATATGTTAGTAATAACGTAACCATTAATTGTTTCATGACCAAATCAGCGATAGCAGACTGTTATTTTAATTCTAACCTATTACACTGAGTCTAATGACACTATCTCGCCAAAATAAGAACAACTCTGCCGCCATTATGCATCCACTTTTCATACGGACCAATCAGTGCCCCCCACTCGAGTGGCCAGTCTCTACTTTATAGGATCTCTAGTTAATAGGCACGACGAGCGCTGCGCAGTGACAGATTCGGGAATTGGAATTACTCAATTACTACTCTCAACAGTCTCAATCAAAATAGAGCATAGACAACAGATATATATTTTCTATGAAATAGGGGCCACCTTCCGTTTAAGGGCCGGTTTATTAATGCAAGGTAACTCGTAACCAAAGGATAAATGACAAGCAAAACAATAGATACCACACATCATCATCTATTCTGTGATAGATACCCATTGCTTCGTTTGACATTTATGTTATAGTTAAGAGTTAACCTTGTATTGATAAACCGGCCCTAAGCAGCGGTATCTAGTCGTTTCTCCTTCCTTAATACTTCCTGAGTAGGATGTAAACAATTATATTTTAGCAAAAACTGTTGTAAGACTGTATTTATTGTTCAAGACTGTATAATATACCTTTAATTTACTCAATAGCACGGTCAATATGCTGCCACCTATTATCATTGCGCTTTTATTTTAAGTTGCTGCCTCTGTTCGAAGGTATCGTTGACAGTTTTCTATTTGACGTCATTTGCACAAGCTGATGGTACTATTTTTGCACATAGATGTCACGGCATGGCCTTAAATTCTAGGTTCACATACTAATATCATCTTTAATTTCAAGTTATTTTATTTCTTCAACTTGCTCCTTTAACGAAAAACACTCGTTATGTAATTTATCATTAATGTATATTCAGAGACATTAAACAATGGTTTTTAAAATCTAAAAGAATAATTCACCTCTCATCTATTGGCACATAGCCAAAGTTCTTGGCTCGGTATAATTATTACCTACTTTCACCGACGGAGGTCCGAATTATGGTCGTTCAGCCCTACGCAAGCGCACATGTCAAAGTTTTAACGACTTTTTAAAAGTTTTGTGGTTGTTTACAATGAATATAAATGTAGGTGCCTAAGGACGTGTTAACGCTTGGTGTTTTCTTTTGAAAAATCCAGTGTAAATAAGTTGTTTTTACGATATGAGTGCGTACAATTTCAATCCAGATGTGTGCCTTCAAGTTTTCCACGGAATAGCGGAAGATATACCCTCAGGCGTCAGGTATGGAAATGTCATTGCCCTGTTCTTTGTTGAAATTCTTTATAACGGCTCTTTCCCGTTTTCATTTTAACACCTACGTTTTACTTTATTTTGTTGGTTAACTTTAGATGACAAGAGGACCACTTAACTTGATTTTCTGGAAATTGTGATTCGGTTGGAACTGGTGCTTATATGTTTTAATTAATCATATTGCACCAGTCCCGGCCTGATTTCTTTTTTCAAATCCATCAATGAAATTTCCATAAGGTAAGGGTAGATAATAGAACATAATGTTATGTTAAATTTGATCTGAACAACAAGTAATTATACCTCAGAGAATTGTAAGTATGTAATGATAAGTAGTAAACCTACTGTTTACCAAATATCTGTACTTTTAATTAATCGTATCCTATAATTCACAATTCCAATAATTCCTTTTGTGGACACTACAGGACATAATTGAATTACCCATGGTATTCCATTATAAGAGGTCAAGTATTTACTTAGGCATTTGATTATTCTGCCCTCAGAAATAATACAAGTATAATACCCTCAAATTCAAATATAGGTACCTCTAGATATTATTAAGTACCTACCTCAAGTACAAAATAGGATATTGAACTTAATGAAGTAATACAAATAAGTATTAAAAAATAATTAATATGGAACAAAAACAAAATTATACCTGACTTAGTGTACAGGTGGTAGGTATACCAATTACAGATGTTTAATTATATTTATACTCACATTGTCATCATGGTACTAAGTATCATGCATTGTCATCATAACATACATTTAAGCAAGCAACTTTATTTAGCGTTTAACTATAAAAGTACAAAGATTTGTGTACCACATTACTACATTCAAATTATATATTTTATCTATCACCATGGGACAAGTATACCCATACCCATATCGCAGTGTTGCCAATGCATGTTGGCTAAATTACCACTGGGTCTCTTTCGAATTACACTGCATTACACAACCATTGGAAAAAATGTTTTTGCGCCTGTTTCAAAAGAGAGAGAGAGAGAGAGAGAAATTCAAATGGCCATGTACCGCATGCTTCTATAAGAACAACAAACATTCGGCACTTGACAGGGCATGTACAACAGAATGGATATAGATGAGTTATCAAATTTTGAATGATTAATATTCTGAAATAAAACAATGCAAAATCGAAGTTTTTTTGTCATTGATTGCCAATTACACTGCATAAGAAAGTGTTAGAAATTTACACCATAATATCTTCCAAATTACACTCAAATGGTGTAATTACACCGCAATTGGCATCACTGCCATATCACACTCATTTTAAATATGTAATAGCTTGTTATCCCAATGAGTGTGGTAATGAAATTAACAGCTGCCAAATTCAAGAATAGATAATTATTTAACATTTATAAATATTGTTATATATGGAGTTTTATCATAAAGAAACACTGATGAGATCGGAGGCTTTTTAATGATGACACTATTTTACATTCATAAAAGACTGTTCAAGCACAACATAATACATTATATGAGATAAGATAGCTCAAGTTCAACGTAACTTGCTTCTAGCATCGCCTCTAGCGTCCAACTGCTCGAATCTCTTGTCGCTTTCCGGTCATGCGCCGTACATCACACCTCCCTTTCCAGACTTGTAGCCCTGTAATTTCAAATTATAAATTTTTTGTACAGTGGTTCAATAACTGTAATGTACAAGTTTTTTTTTTTTTTGTTAACCTAGTGGCGTTAAAATATTTCCATATTCTTTCGCATTCTTTGTTATAGCATAAATATATGTATAAATTGTATTCTATTTCCTAAATTATTATTGCTTATCAAAATCCCTAATACAAAATCTTTAAATTGTGAGTTTGTGGCTTGTATATTCTTCGCGGTCTCTCACTTGCTTGCTTTCATTATACCCGTGGTACTGTTACCACCCTTCCTTCTTAACAAATTTGAAGTTAAATTATTAATACTATATGCATTACTAAGCTCTGAGGAGGATGTGCTTGTGCATTTCTTGTTCGTTATGGAATTTACATTTTAATTACCTGCATTGCCAATGCTACTAGCTTGCAATTTATCTCCTGAACTTCTGAGTCTAAGCAAATAACCCTAGGAGTATTACAACTAGGTACGTCACACTCAATTTTCATATCAACATTACTTACAGCTTCTGAAATAGTCCTAGGCGTACTACAACTAGGTACGTCGCAATCAATATTTACATCAACATTATTTACAGTTTCTGGTGTAGGCAATATACCTAATTTTTTGCTTTTATTTATAATCTTTACATTACTGGTCTCTTCTCTAGTCCTGTGTCCCTTTACCGCTTTAGTACTTGGTTTACGTGTCGCATTTATCTTTCTGCATACTTTCCCCAAGTCCCTTTTGTCCACATTGTCTGCATGAATAGTCCTTATATTTACATTCCATGCCCATATGAAATTTTCCACATACTCTGCAGAATTTATTATTACCATTTCTGTTGATGAATCCCGGATTGTTTACATTTGTCGTGGTGAACCTTGAGGGAGGCCTTGTTCTGGTGTGAACTCATATGAAAACAAACTTAAAGCTTTGACTTTTAGGCGGCGATTTTTCAAAAAACAGTCTACTAGTAATATTATGCCCTTCGGACAGCCTAGCTTATAAAGTTTGTTAATTATGCCCTTGTGCCAGATGCTGTCAAATGCTTTTTCAATATCAATAAATAGAGCTGAGGTTTTTCCTCCATTCAATTTGGTGGTTTCAATGTTGTTAATTAGTGTAACTAGTGGGTGTAGTGTGGAGCATTTGGGTCTGAATCCAAATTGATAGTTCGGGATAAGTTGTCCTACACTTTCTTCTATTGTCTTTTTTAATATCTTTTCAAAGTTTTTCCAATGACTGGGAGAAGTATTTTATAGGTCTAAAATTCATTGCCTTAGCATGATTTCCATTCATCCGGTATATATTGTTTTAAGATGCAAAAATTCGTATATTTTTATATGTAGATGTACTTGAAGGTCTAGTTGTTTGAGGATGTTTTTTTGATATCATGTCATAACCTGGAGCAGTACTTTTTCCCTGATTTAATATCTCAAAGTAATCAGCTTCATCGATGTGGTGTTCTACAGGTATCCTTTCATGTTTCATACCAATTTTCTATAATTTTTACCATTCTCCTCTATTGGCCTATTAGTTTCATTTTTATTGTTATACTTTGCCAACTGTTTAATTTCATACCAATATTTTTTGCCTTTTTGTTTATTTATATACTCACACGTTTTGATCCACTTATGCGTTTTAAATTCAGTAATCAATTTTTGAATATTTTTATTAAATTTTTTGAGCTCCGTTTTAGTAATAGGGTCATTATTGTTTCTGTATTCTCGATACAATTTTCTTTTCCTTTTTATTAGTTGTATAATGAATGGAGGAAGTTCATGTGTATAGTACTTCACTTCTGTTTTAGGCGTACTTTGTATTATTGTTTCGGAAAGTGTGTTATTAAAATTGGTTATATGTTTTTCATCAATATGTCCGTCCTGTATTGCTCAAATAATTTAACATAATTTCATTCACTTTATTGATATTTGTTTTTTTCAAATTGTATTTCCACACACTTTTATGCGTTACTGGTTTTTATGTTTCAATTTTAATTTTGAATCCTAGGTGATCAGAGCATAGATCAGGAGTCAATTCAACTTGTATGTTGTTTTTAATATTATTGGAGTAAAAGAGACTGTCTGGTGTTGAGTCGTTGTTATTGGGCATAATAAATGTGGGAGGCGTATCATATTTAGAAAAATTGGTGTTTTGAATAAAGTTGTTTATCTGCCTTTTCTTTAGTCTACTATTACTGTGAATGATCCATCTTTACACGTCTGAAGGACTTTTATTGTATTTTCCAAAGTGGGTATTAAACGTTCACAAAGAAGTGTTCAAACCGACCGACGGAGAATAGTATAAAATCTATACTTACTGTTCGTTTTTGCTTAACTGCTTCACTGATGGTACCAATTGGACATCGTAACACTATAAATCTAACACAGTAAATACTAATCCTTTCTTAAATTTAAACCTGAAAAGGAATTTTGAAACACAAGAAAAAGACAATATAAAGTTAAAAAATATATATTAAATCTTTTAAAAAATTATGTTTTTACAAAACGTTCAAGAGAAATGTATTAACAAACTATAGTCTGGTCCATGTACAACACATAGTGAAGAAAGGAACGACTCATAATGTACCAACTACCATCCAATGTTTAGTTTTTAGCTAACGATTACACAAAAAGATTCAGTAAAAAGTTCAATGTTTATAAATTTTTGGTGGGCTTTTGCTTGCCTGTCTATTGACGTATTTTCAGTTCAATATCAATTTTGGTCGCTCTTCGGAGCTTAAAAATGCTTTAATCGCAATGACTGAATCATATTCAGCAATTATAGATTCAAACGTTCAGGCGAGGCGGTCCCATGCACGTTTTGAGTACATGGTAACTATACTTTTTTGACACCGAATCACTGAGGAACTGGTTTAGGGCAAATAGCGTTAAAACCCATCATTTTCCCGTCAAAACCGACTGCTAAGGCACCCTCGACGCTAAGGGCTATTTTCTCTAAAACTCTCGAAATACTTTGACTAGAGACCGGATAACTTGTCCTCATATTTAACACAGCGCATGAGGTGCAGTGCTTAACAATGTGGATTCGTAAAAAGGTTTTTATCTTCAAAATTTCCGAAGTTAAAGTCGGTTTTTGTTATACCTTCTAAATTTTGTGGTCAAGGCGACATTACCTCCCCGTGCAACACATTATGTATTAATTGTGGCAAAATTAAATCTGACGATCATACATGTTCGGAAGCAGAATCGTATTGCATACACTGTAAAACAAATGGGCATAAATCTAATTCATGCAATTGTTCTTTTTATGAAGAGCAAAAAAAATTAAAAAAATCGTGGCTGAAAACAATATTACTTTTACTGAGGCTAAAGACTATTGTAAAAATTCATTTGCGAATTGCGTAACTTCCAACAAATTTAGCGTGTTATCTAACGATAATTACGAATCGAATTTCCCTCGGTTACCTAATAGCAAAACATTCTTATCTCAACCCTGTGAACAGTATAGACGCACAAACAACACAATTTCTACCACTCTGTCTCAGCCCAGCACAAGTCATAGGAATGACTTGTCCTTCAAAAGTAAGAAAAGAAAAATTGCTCCATCTTCTCCTATTTGTTCTACCCCTCCCCCTATGTTCCCCTTTAGATTTAGTGCTTCTTCCCACAGCAGTGCGTATACAAATACCCCCATGTATCATTTAGAGACGCAAAAAAGTAAAATTCTCGAATCGGTTTCATGTTGCCTCTTTGAGTTTGTGCAAAAGATTAAAACATTAGACGATATTAAAAAATTTGACATAGAGTCTATCAAACGAGAAATAAATATGGTACTGGAGGATACCTTCTCTAATAAATAACATTCACTTATATAAACAATAAAATAAACATTATGCAGTGAAATGCTCGTTCCGCTGTAAGTAATAAACATAGTCTTGATGTCTTTTTATCCCAATACAAAATTGATATCGCGCTTATAAACGAAACATGGTTTAAACCAAATTTAAACATTAACTTTAATGATAATAATATAGTAAGAAAAGATAGGTTTGATGGTAAAGCCGGTGTTGCAATTTTAATCAGGAAAAAATTCTCTTTTAAAGAAATTAACATAGTAAATAATTTTAATGGAGATATTTGTGTCTGTGGGGCAAATGTTCTTATAGATAAAAATAACATATCATGTCTGTCGGTTTACAGACCCCCTAACGTGGTCACCAGTTTCAACGACTGGAATAATATATTACAAGACGAGAACGTTCAAGGCAAAATAAATCTGTTGTAGATATAACTTTATGCTCTAGTGATGTTGCTAGTAAAGTGTCATGGTCTGTAATCACAGACACCCTTGGATCAGATCATTTTCCATAGTCATGGATCTACTCACTTGCAGCCAGAATAACGAAAAAGTTTTACCTAAGTCCAAGTGGAATGTCGAAAAGGCAAATTGGCTTTCATACAACACCTTGATTGAACGAGACTTTAGAAAGGTACCATCTTTCACCAACACTCAAGAAAAATATGCCAAAAATGTGATAAAAGTATACCACAATAGTTGTGCAACACGAGTTATGTGCTGTGATTCAAAGTTAATAGGGAAAACAGACTGGAATGAGGTTATAGTGGATGATGAAGAAATGGATATATTATCATTGACTACTTCAAATGAAGAGTTGTTGAAAGAAAATCAAGAGTTAAAGCAATTTAATAAAGCCTTAAATAATCAAATCGAGCAACTAAAGCAAAATATTACAAAAATTCAAAATGAAATGTATAAAATAGAACTAGACAGGAAAAATCAAGACATAAAAAGGGCAGATATGCAAGACTTTATCTCTGCTGAAATTTAAAAAAAGTTCTTGTATTTGGAAGATTTCAATGCACTTAAAATAAAAGTAAATAATTTAGAATCCTTAAGAGAAAGTGATAATTCAAAACAAAAAACCACATCAATGAAAACAGCAGTATCAGATAATGAAATTATTCCGACAAAAAAACTTCAATACAGCACAAGAATAAAAAATGGACTTGGAACTTCAAAAGAGGCAACCAAACAAACAAATATACAGGACCTGCAAAACACACAAATGAAAATTATGAATGAAGTAATTAACTTAGAGCCCAGATCTTTAAAAACCTTGGAAACAAATTTAAATAACATAGTTGAGACGGAATTAAGTGAAAATAGAAAACCTGTAAATACGGACCTTTACAACAATCAATGGACAACAAAAATAAAGAAACGTAAAAAGACAGGGCAAATAGGGAGTGCAGAAATAAATGCAGAGGAAGCGAATGGATTTGAAGGCAGTGTACCAAAAAAAAAAATAATAAAAAAATCTGGCTATTTATCTCAAAAGCAAAAAGCAAAGTTACGCAAGAAGTGGTCAAAAAATACATAGCAAGAAAATCTGCTACTGACGTTAATAATATTTATGTTAAATCCCTTGATCTATACAAAAAGGTAGAAGATAATAAAAGCTTCATGGTAGGACTTGACCCAGAACTCCATGATCTTTTATATGACAGCAAATTTTGGCCATCTGGTATAATGTATGATAGATTCGACTTTAAAAAAAGACGGAGATTCCTAGATAATCCAAAACACCAAAGTAATTTGGGGCAAGCTGAGAGTGAAATGCCACTAAATAATGCAGTAATGGAAGAAGTTTTCAATTCCAAGATTGAGGGTTTTCGGTGTCCCAATACGGGCAAAAACCATTAAAATGCAGTAGTAAGAATAAGAATATTCTTTCAGTATTTCACCTTAATGTTCGGTAAACATACATAACTACACAATGGTTTCACATTATGCCAGAACAACTTCAGCACATGGTGGCAGCATAATTTTTGTAAAGAACGGTATTGATTTTAAACCTCGTAATGATATTGTATTGTTATCACGTGATTCACTTTATGAATTTTCAGCAGGTAGAGGTTATTAAAGGTAAATATATTATTATCTCACTTTATAGAACACCCGATAAAGATTCAACTAAATTCAAACATTTTATTGATATCATCTCTATCATTTTAAACAAATTAAAGGTACATACACATAAGATCGTAATAACTGGTGACTTTAATATACATTTTCATTCTCAAGATAAATTTGACAATGAATTCAAGTATCTATTGACATCTTTTAATTTTATAACTTGCATTGCGGAGGCAACTAGAGAACAGAATTGCTTAGACAACGTATTAATAAACTTTTCAAGTGAGTATAGGACTGTAGTTAGAGATTTACAAATTTCTGATCATAAATCAGTTGCAATTTATATAAATCTTCAGGAGCCAAAAAATGTAAATATCAATAAAACTATTAGACCAATAACTAAATACGGTTTATTCAAATTCCACAACATAATGCAAACCGTTGACTTTTCCTATGTTCAACTCGATAATCTTACAACTAATGAAAAATGGGACATATTTATCAACAAGATTGTCGAAAATACATTACTTGCTTTTCCAGTAAAAATAATTACTACAAACACACTAAAAAATCATACAGTAACTTGGTTTAATGAACATTTAAAAAATATGAGAGATGTTTACAAACAGTCTCCCACTATTGGAAACAAAATCTTGTATACAGAGCAAAAAAGGAAATACAAACATGAAATTCAAATTGCAAAAAAAAAGAATAAACAATGATTATATAAAATCCAAAAACAACTCTCCTAAATCGATGTGGGAAGTAATCAACAATTGCAGACCAAAAGCCCATACATCTTTAGATGCCACAATAAATCCCGATGATTTTATTAATTACTTTGTTAATCAAGCAGAAGTATTAGTATCCCAACTACAAAAAATAAGGCGGGTACCTGAAGATTTCTTAAATAAAAATATAAAAACCACTTTCAAATTTCGTGAAGTACAATTAAATAATGTACGAGAGGCAATTAATAAACTAAAGAACAAAAATTCGATGGATATTTATGGTATAAATGTAAAAATCATAAAACAAATAAAAAATATTATAATATTCCCTTTAACTCACTTGATAAATTTATCTATAAAGGCAGGTGAATTTCCGAACTCTCTAAAAATTGCTAAAGTAATACCAATGTTTAAAAAAGGAAACCCGGATGACCCAGGTAATTATAGGCCAATATCTTTAGTTCCTATCATTGCCAAGATTGTGGAATGGCTTTTAGCCGCACAAATAGCAGAATATTTCGAAAACAACAACTTATTCATTAACGAACAATTTGGCTTCAGACAAAAACGTAATACCGAAAAGGCAATTTTAACGCTTATTTCCAAGATATCCAATGGCTTCGATGATGATATATATATATATAGGTGGGACTTTCTGTGACCTGAGTAAAGCCTTTGATTGTGTAGCACATAACACGTTAATTTTAAAACAAAATTTTTATGGCTTTAATCTCATAAGCAGGAAACTGATTGAATCATATCTAACCAACAGACAGCAATTTGTTCACTACAATGACAAGAACTCCAACTTAAGTTCAATCCAATATGGAGTACCGCAAGGATCAATATTGGGACCATTGCTGTTCCTGATTTACATAAACGACATAAATGATTGCCTTCCGAATAGTGAGCTGATTTTATATGCAGATGACACGACTACCTTGGATCAACATAACAACCTAGAACAGCTTTTAGATTTAATGAATAAAACACAATCGGAAGCCTCCTTATGGTTTACAGCAAATCAACTTCACCTCAATGTGAGTAAAACTATGAAATGCATATTCACACTAAAACATTGCGATTTGGACATCCTACCATCAGCTAAATTTCTTGGAGTATACCTGGACTCCAGGCTTTCTTGGGAAACTCATATAGACCAACTGTCAAAAAAACTTTCTAAAAATACTTATGTTTTGAGAAATTTATACCCAGTTGTAAACGATTCTGTTATACTAACAGCCTACTATAGTCTATTTCACTCTAATATGTCTTATGCAATATTAGCTTGGGGACATTCTGCCCATGCTAAGCAAATTTGTTCACTCCAACGTCGTGCAATTAGAATTATCACAGGATCAAGTTATTACAGTGATATAAAACAGAAATTTATCGATTTAAAAATTCTTACTTTTACTTCTGTGTTTCTTATGAAATGTTTACTATGGATGAGGGACAATACTCATCTTTTCAAACAACATAATGACATTCACCATTATGATACAAGAGTAGTAGTAGTAGTAAAAGTGCTTTATTGGTTACATTACAACAACCAACTGGCCATCGACCGAGGTCCTTCAGCCAGTGTGAATTATACATTTCTATAGTTTCTTATAATATTTACAATGTGTTTTGTTTTTATAATACATTACATATGTAAAAAAAAAAAAAATTGACATGACATGCGGTAATTGAACATTTCTAATGTATTTTATTCAGTGAAATAGTTCATTATCTTCTTTGCGCCAGTGCTTTTAGGATTTCTTGAATAGTTCTTACAGGATGTTTGCATCTTGGCCTAACTTCTGACCTAGGTATTAATAGTGGTTCCAGTTTTTCCATGTTGTGTGTTTGCTTGGCAAATTTGGTGGTTAGAATTAGCAGTCTTTGGGTGATCGGATGAGTTTTGGTTTTATTGTAGAGTAATCTGTTGGATGGGTGATGTAGTGGATTTGCTGGATGTCGAATTTTTGTGATAGCTCTGAGAGCTGATGTTTCTGCTACTTATATATTCTTTAAAGCCGGATTTCTGCAGTTCAGGTAAATCGTGTGTCCATATTCTAGGATTGGTCTGCAAATTGATTTATATATTTTAGAAGCAGCAGCGATATTAATCCCCCCTACGTCAAAGCCCTAAAATGCTTTGCTCTGGAAATTACTTTTCTTTTCATAATCTTTGTATGTAGGTTCATGTTTAGCTTGTTGTCTAAGTTAATTCCGAGGTATTTAGCATTTGCTGCTGGGTGAATTGTGATGTTGGAAATATTTACTGTTGGAGAGGTGATCGATGGTGTGTGGTTAAATATCATCAGCTGTGATTTAGAGGGATTTATCTGGAGCCGCCATTCATTAAACCATATCAAAGTTTCATCGCAAAGCCTTTGTAGTTTCTTTATCGCTTTGCTCGATGTTTTATCATGTGCCACCAAAGCCATATCATCTGCATATTGCAACATGTATCCTGTATTGTTAAAGTGTTCTGTGTAGGTGAATATGTCATAACAGTAAATATTAAATAATAGAGGGGAGAGTGGAGATCCTTGGGGCACTCCTTGTTCGGCAACAAATTCTTCTGACAATGCATTGTTTATTTTAACCCTTAATTTCCTGGCATCTAAGAAGTTTTTGACGAGATAAATGAGATAATCCGGTGTACCCAGTTTCTTTAATTTATATAGCAATCCTTTGTGCCATATGCTATCGAATGCTTTTTTGACGTCGAGGAATAAAGCTGCTGTTTTGAGATTATTTAGTCTGGCCGATTGAGTATTGGAGACCAGAGCCGTGAGGGGAAGCATTGTAGAGCTTTTTGCTTTAAAGCCAAATTGGTGTTGTGGGATTTTTTCCTCTACTGACTGCAAAATATTGTGCTTAATGATCTTTTCCAGTAGTTTACCGAGGACGGGTAATAGTGTAATTGGTCTATAATTACTAGTTTTGGCGTGATCGCTGTTAGGTTTTGGAATTACTATGATATGCCCTTCTTTCCAATCTTCAGGAAAATATGCATGTGATAAACAGAATTGGAACATTTTGATGATGTGTAAATGAATAGTGTATTCCAATTTTTTTACTATTTTCCACGGTATATTATCATTACCGGGTGCTGAGTTTTTTTGGGCTGATAGAATTTTAAAGTATAGTTCTTCGTCAACGTTGATTTCCTCGGGTGTGAGTTGATCTTGATCTCGAAAGTAATCGTTGTACCAATCATTAACTCGGTTAAAATGTCCCTGATCGTAATTGCGATGTGGAGTATCTGAAAAGTGTGTTGCGAATCTCTCCGCAAACACTTTTGCTTTTTCTTGATCTGTGTGATGTTCCTTGTTATTTTCCTGGATAGTGGGTACATTCTGTTTATTATTGTATTTTGTCAATTTATTGATTTGTTGGTAGAAATTTTTTCCCCGTGCTTTGTTTATTTCTTCACATGCATCTAACCATTTGTTTGTTTTATACTGCAGTATCATGTTATGTATTGTAACGTGCTTACAATTTTCAGTAAACACTTTGTGGATTCCAAATAACTTGCAACAAGAATTTTCACAAATCACTGATTTATTTAATCACTAAAATTACACTAGCAAATACTTAAAAATCACACAACTAATAATAACTTAATCTAATATAATTTCACTACTTTTAAAACACTAAGCACTTTACTTTTCTTCTTAAACTTGTCAACTCTTGTCTAACCTAAAAACTCTCTTGTCTGTTTACTTCACTAAACTGCATACTTCACTCAACTGAACTGTTCCCCCATCTGCTGGAGTCACCTCTTTATATACACACTTGGAAACCTTCTAGAACTTTTTTTTCTAGAATTCTCCATAATTTTCTACCATGTAATAGATGATTGTTCGTCAATTGGCTCATAGACGGCGCCACCCTACTAGTCAGGGAAGTAACTAAGCTTCTGAGGAAAACTTTGAACATGAACTTAATCACATCTTTCCTTGTTAGAGGGCAGCACATAACACTGCCCCCTCCTTAAGCCTGAACGTCCCGGTCAGGCAATTCAGATTCCCCAACATACTTCATACTTCGCCAACCTATCCAAGTGCACGATCTTCATCTTGGACTTCTTACTACGTTGAATTCGGTAAACAACGTCATTGATCCGAGTGATGACTGAATACGGTCCTTCCCAGGGTGGGTGAAGCTTCGGAGATTTTCCCTTCTTTCGCTGTGGGTTATATAGCCAAACCAGATCGCCCTCCTTGAATCCTGCTGACGTTCCCTTCCGGTCATAGCGAGCCTTCATTCTGTCACTAGCTATGCTAACTTGGTTTCGAACCAATTCGTGGACATTCCTCAGCTGTTGACTAACTTCGTCTGCGTAGTCATCCACGGACAGTGGCTTCTTATCTGGTGTACCAAACATCAAATCACATGGCAGTCTGATCTCGTGCCCAAATATTACACGAGCCGGTGTCTGTTTAGTCGTCTCATGAATGGCAGCCCTGTATGCCATTAAGAAAAATGGTATATGTCGATCCCAATCTCGCTGGTTCTTGTGAACTACCTTAGAAAGATGTTCCTTCATGGTTTTATTATGTCGTTCCACCATTCCATCTGACTGGGGATGAAGAGGGGTTGTCCGAGTCTTGTGAATGCCCAGCAACTCACAAATTTTCTGAAATACCCCCGACTCAAAGTTTCTCCCTTGATCGGAATGTAGCTCCAGGGGTACACCAAATCGGCATACAAGGTTATCCACCAAAACTCGAGCAACAGTAACTGCTTCCTGATTCGGAATGGCATAGGCTTCCGGCCATTTACTAAAATAGTCCATAGCGACCAGGATGTATTTATTCCCATCATTTGTCACTGGGAATGGGCCCGCTACATCTATAGCAATCCTCTCAAAAGGAGCTCCAACGTTATATTGCTTCATTTGGCCCCTGCTCTTCGTCTGTGGCCCTTTGGTAGCTGCACAAGCCTTGCATTTGCGGCACCAAGCTTCCACATCTTGACGGCTATTTATCCAATAAAATCGTTCCCGTACTTTAGCCAATGTCTTATTCATACCAAAATGTCCCCCGGACACTCCATCATGTATTTCCTGAAGTACTTTTGGGATCCGACAGCTGGGTATCACCAGACGCATGGTAACTTCCTTCCCATCTGGACTTTCCCATGCTCTCTTTAATAGCCCATCTATAACCTTAAGGGAGTCCCATTGTGCCCACAATGCCTTCAGCTCCACACTTTTGTCCGAAACATCCTTCCATTCCGGTCGCGTTCCTTTTTCTTTTGCCCTTAATATAGGACCAATTACGCTGTCATCCATTTGTTCTCGTCTTAGAACTTCCTTTGTCCAATCATCTGGAACATCTACTTGAACTGTGTTTACTATTACCGTGCCCTGTGCTTTTTCAACCCGATAGCAGTGCTTGCAGTCATCTTTGCACGGTCTTCTTGACAGAGCATCTGCATTTTTATGAGACTTTCCAGGTCGGTGTTCAATTGTGAGGTCATATTGCTGCAGTCTTTCTATCCAGCGAGCCAGTTGACCTTCTGGGGTTTTCAACTGCAATAGCCATTTTAATGCAGCATGGTCGGTCCTGATTTTGAAATGTTGGCCATAGAGGTACTTGTGAAAATGGTCCACGGACTTAACAATGGCCAATAGTTCCTTCCTTGTTACACAATAATTCCTCTCTGGTTTGGACAGTACCTTACTGAAATACTCGATTACTTTTTCCTCTCCATTTTGGACTTGAGATAGTACACATCCAATTGCGGAGTTGCTAGCATCCGTGTCAAGAATATAGAGGCCCTTTGGTTTGGGATATGCTAGCACAGGACTACTGCATAACGCTGCTTTCAGCTTCTTCCATGATGTTTCACACTCCGGTGTCCACTGATATTTAACTTTCTCCTCCGTTAGCTGGTGTAGTGGCTTTGCTATATCCGCAAATCCTACCACAAAACGTCTATAGTAAGTGCAGAGGCCAAGAAAGCTTCGTAATTCGTGTACATTTGAAGGTCTTGGCCAATCACGCACGGCAGAGATCTTGTCCGGGTCTGTCTGTATTCCTTCCGAAGATACGACATGTCCAAGGAATTTCACTTCTTTTTGGAATAGTAGACACTTCTTTGGATTCAACTTTAGGTGTGCATTTCTGATTCTCCCAAATACTTCTTGAAGATTTTCCAAATGTTCCCTGAAGTTTCGTCCCATAACCATTACGTCATCAAGATAAACTAAGCACGTCTTCCAAGTTAGTCCTCGGAGTACAAATTCCATCAATCTTTCAAAAGTAGCTGGCGCATTGCAAAGTCCAAATGGCATCACGGTGAATTGATATAAACCACTACCGGTTGAGAAGGCAGTCTTTTCCTTGTCGTCAGGGTGAAGTCCCACCTGCCAATACCCACTTCGAAGGTCTAGAGTTGAAAACCATCGTGACCCTGCCAGCGTACTTAATGTATCGTCAATTCGTGGTAGTGGATAGCTGTCTTTCTTCGTAACATCATTCAGCTTCCGGTAGTCGACACAAAATCTCAAAGTTCCGTCCTTCTTGGCAACTAAAACTACCGGTGATGACCAGGGACTGGTTGATTCCTCAATTACTCCATCTTGTAGCATCTTTTGAACCATCGCAGCAGCTTCTTCCTGTTTAGCTAGTGGCAACCTCCTAGGTTGTTGGCGGATGGCGGCTGAATCACCAGTGTCTATTCGATGCTGTACTATATCAGTTTTCGTGAGGATGTCTGTGTTTTTGGCAAATACCGTACTTTCTTTTTCCAAAAACTTGATTGCCTCTCTACGTTCATCCTCGGATAGGTGTTCAAACTGGGTACTCAACAAAGTCACAACTTCCCTGTCTACACTGGTTGGCGAACATTTCTCCCCTTGTTCCTCACACCTTGCTATCCACTGGACTGGTTCGTAGGATCCTATTGCCTCGCCTTCCTTAAAAGTTACCGAGTGGGAATTTAAATTAGCCACTCTAATTGGAATTTTGTCTTTTGTCCGGGTCAGAGTTCTTGCTAAGATTACGTTTTCTGTCTTAATTGAATCATCTTTTTCAACAAGGCCAACACGGTATCCACCAGAGTTTCCTTCCAGAATGGCCTCGATTATTTGTTCTGAACGGGCAGGAATCTTGATTGTCTGAGCCGTCAGTAGCCTCACTTTTTGAAATCGGTCATTTGCTGTTGACAAAATAAATTCTTCATTTCCAATCTTTAGAACTCGTTCTACCACGTCAAGTACAAATTGATCTTGTACTCCCATAACATCCAGCCCCAAAATGAAATCATCCGTGATGTCAGCCACAATAACCCTATGACTAAAGCACAGGCGTCCAAACTGCAGATCTAGGTCAACTTCTCCATGAACCCTTACCCTGTCTCCTGTGGCTGTTCGAACGACCAATCCATTTTGGCTGTTATCAACTTTTTTTCCTGATAAAAATCCGGGTCGCACTATTGATGACGTGGCACCTGTGTCGATAGTGAAGATACATCTCTTTTTGTTTACATAGCCATCCAACAGCAGACTACTCGGGACTCTTCTAATCTGGGAAACCTGTATCTCTCTGGGGGCACCGTGTTCACCAGCCAGCACAGCCCCCAAGGTGCTGGCTATCTTTAGTTTTCCTGCGGCATTTACTCTCTCAGGGCTCCGCTGCCGACAGTTTCGCTTAATATGCCCTGGTTTGCCGCACTTATAACATCGAATCACCTTCCTTGACTGTTCATCGGTCTGTTCTCTTTCCTGCTTCCTTGGAGCATCTAATTTGGTCATCATTTGGCTTATCATTTTGTGCATGTCAGCCATCAAAGATTCCATCTTTGATTTTTCTAAATGATCCTCTTCTTCTACCTTTATGGCTCGTACTCTCGGACGTGCAGTCTCTTTGTAAGCGGCTTCAACCTCGAGGGCACGGATCAAGGCTTCACTACCAGTCTTATCTCGGGATAATCTAAGGACTCGCCTGATCTCCTCATCTCTTATGCCATCGATGAAAGTACCAACTGTTAATTGTTCCTGGAATTCTTTGGGCGCATCCGGGTAAGCCAGGTATGTCAGTCGCTCAACAGCTGCTTCAAAATCTTGTAAACTTTCCCCAGCCTTTTGTGTGCGTGATTTGAGCTGAGTTCGGTATACTTGGGCGAGGTGTTGGTCGCCATATCTTAGATCTAGTGCAGCTTCCAAAACTTTAAAATCTCGTTGCTGCGTCACTGGGATAGTCTGAAGCAACTCTGATGCTTGACCTCTTAATGCTAGCACCAATGCCATAGCCTTGTCTTCATTGCTCCAATTGTTTGCGTATGCCGCTGCCTCAAATTGTCTTTTATAGATTGACCAAGAAGTTTGACCATCAAAGAAAGGCGGTTGTAATCGAGGGCCTGACGATGATAATACTAGCTGGCCTCCTTGCGTTCTTAACTGTCGCTTAAGTTGTTCTACTTCCCCCTTAACTACCTGAAATCTTCCTTCTATATCGGTAACTTTCCCTTCGACGCCAGTAACTTTTTCTTCGACGCCAGTAACTTTTTCTTCGACACCAGTAACTTTTTCTTCGACGCCAGTAACTTTTCCTTTGATTTCACTTACTTCAGTCTTTATGTTGCCTATATCCTCTTTAATTTCGCTTTTGAGGTCTTCAGTGGCTGAAAGGATAACATCTTGTTGCCCCTGTATAATTTTCCTTAATTCTTCTTTCTCTTCTAGACGTCGTTTTTCTTGTTCTTCTTTCTCTTCTAGACGTCGCTTTTCTTGTTCTTCTTTATCTTCTAGACGTCGTTTTTCTCGTTCTTCTTTTTCTTCTTGGCGTCGTTTCTCTTGTTCTTCTTTTTCTGCCTGACGTTTCCTTTCTTTTTCTTCTTCGCGTCTCTCTTGTTCTTCTTTTTGGTCTAGCACCATTTTTCTAAATTGCTCGAACATGTCTTGCATTTGCTTTTCGGCAGCCATGCTTCTTGTTTCCATCCAAACAATTAACTCGAAACAGCACGAACAAGTCTTATTTAAAGTCTATATCGCTTCTCAGTTGAAACCACTTAAAAACTACACTAATTTCTAAACAGAATGTCCCAGAAATTTCCTCACACTAGCACAAATAAATCTTGTCTAATGTCTATATCACTTTCCAGTTCCACTCACTTCAATATCTCCAGTGGTTTCCAAATAGAACACTATGGAACTTCGTCGAATTCTTCAGAAATTCTGTTGCAATCCCACTTCTGACACCAATTGTAACGTGCTTACAATTTTCAGTAAACACTTTGTGGATTCCAAATAACTTGCAACAAGAATTTTCACAAATCACTGATTTATTTAATCACTAAAATTACACTAGCAAATACTTAAAAATCACACAACTAATAATAACTTAATCTAATATAATTTCACTACTTTTAAAACACTAAGCACTTTACTTTTCTTCTTAAACTTGTCAACTCTTGTCTAACCTAAAAACTCTCTTGTCTGTTTACTTCACTAAACTGCATACTTCACTCAACTGAACTGTTCCCCCATCTGCTGGAGTCACCTCTTTATATACACACTTGGAAACCTTCTAGAACTTTTTTTTCTAGAATTCTCCATAATTTTCTACCATGTAATAGATGATTGTTCGTCAATTGGCTCATAGACGGCGCCACCCTACTAGTCAGGGAAGTAACTAAGCTTCTGAGGAAAACTTTGAACATGAACTTAATCACATCTTTCCTTGTTAGAGGGCAGCACATAACAGTATGTTTTTACTTAGTTCATTTATTCTCGTTTTACCTCCTGGAAAGGGATGTTGCTGATATTCACGGTACATTTTCCTTTTGGTTTTAATTAGCTTAATAATGTATGGCGGCAGTTCGTGCATAAAATTTTTCCTTGTATATAGGGGTGTGTTCTCTAGGACTGTTTCTTTTAGTGTCACATTAAATTGCTTTAATGCTTCAATGGTAATTGCTTTGTCTGCCATACTCGATATGTACCCAAGCATTTTATTATTTACTTTTTCCATGTCACATTTGTCAAATTTATATTTAGCATTGTTTTCCTCGGTAGTTGATGCAATCACTTTATTTAAGTCGAATTCAATTTTAATTGATAAATGGTCCGATCCAATGTCTGGAATTAGTTCAACCTCTATGAAATTGTTGGAAATGTTATTAGTATGTAGTACAATGTCGGGGGTCGAATCCGGATTGTTAGGCATGATAAACGTTGGGGGTGTATCAACTTTCATAAAGTGTGAGTTTTTTAAGAATTGATTTAGTTATTTTTTCTTGGCTGGGTTGATATTAAAGTCTCCAGTGATCATAGCATATTTGTATTGCATGGCCATGGCAAATACATTTTCATCGATTTTTGATGATGATGGGTGGATATAAATTAAAAATATATGCAGTTTGTCACCTTGAAATGGTATTGTGAAGTGCATTGCATTATTAAGGGAGTTGTTTATTTGTGGAGCATTTGCTCTTCCCATTTTTAGATTTGGGTGCACCTGTACAAGATTTCCTCCTCGTATATTATTATTTAAAACATTACCATTACTTCTCAGTATTTGCCAGTTTTGGTAGTTAGTATTTGCCTCTGGTTTTGTTTTGGATTCCACAAATAGGGCGCAATTGATGTTGTGATTTTCAATAGTATGGTTAATAATATGTTTCTTTGGGGTGTAACTATTGACATTTGTGTATAAAATATTCAGTTTAGATGTGAACTTGAACATTATTTTTTCCTAGTATAGGTTCTGTGGGTGATGCATTGTCGGTTAGGTCCATATCAAACATCAGAATATAAATTCTATTGCCTGAAAAGAATGAGACTGTGGTGTCAATATTGTACTCTGTGATAAATCTTCTCCTCAGTTTCAGTAGTAATTCCTCCCTGTTTGAGTTTTTGGGTTTGTTCAGTTTGTTTACATAAGTGTTTATTATTAAGTCGTGGATTGTGATTGCACTATGGATTTTTGTGTTTTTCTTTTGGGCGTCTGTAATATCCTTGGATTTTCTGTTTAGGTGTTTAACTGGTATATTTGGGATTCCTTCAATTGGATTGGTCGGCCGTTTAGGGCATTTAAATGACCAGGCTTGGTGATCTTCTGCCCCACATGCGTTACATTTAGGAGGAAGGTTATTTTTGCAATTAGTGGTGTTATGTTTATCACCACATTTTGTGCATTTTGGGGGCGTAGAGCAGTTTTCTGTTGTGTGTGTAAACTCTAGACATTTGTTACAGGGCAATGGTGCCGGTGGTGGAGGGGTGCTGGGGTATACAGAATAATGTTTACATTTATAAAAGAGACCATCATTTAGTAGTTTTTCATATGCCGCAATTGAGGCAGTAATTATCCTTATGTAAAAGCAAGGTTTGTTGGTGGCTTTTGCAATGATTCTTTTGCAATATCTATGATCTATGTTTTGATCAGAGAGATATTTGCTGATTTCCTCGTCACTGATGTCTAGTTCCACAGAGGCTATTACACAGGAAAACGATTTCTGGATTGTGTTTGATTTTTGTGGAATATTATCTGATGGGTTGGTCTCTGCAAAATCTAAAATTACTTCATTTGCTTTGAGTTTCCGTAGTGTGTTGTTTAGTATGGTCTTAGGGGTATCTGATTTCAACAAAAAGCCTTTCTTGGTTTTTAATATAATGTCCTTATTTGAGGGCCTTTCCTTTACCCAAATGTCAGCCATTTGTGTTCTGCTTAGTGTGTCATTTGCATTGATGTAGTATAAATTATTATACGGTTTTTGTTTTATTTCAGTCATTCTTGCAGAGTAGTTATTGTTTTTTGTATAATTTTTATTTGGTGTTTGGTTTTTGTTAGACTGAATAGTTTTTGTAGTGTTTTGTTTATCTGAATTTCCGATGATAATAGTATTTATGTCTTCCCTTGATATTGTTTTTGTTTTCTTTTTTGCTACTGGTGGAGAATCCAGCTCCCTCTTTTTCTTTTTTTTCTTTGTTGTTTTCCATTCCTCTTGACTTTTTTCACTCTCACTGTAATCCATTTCATTTCCATCACTTTCGTCACGCATGTTTAATGATTGAAATAAATAGTTAAATCTGCACAGAATAAATACAACCTAGCTGCTTGACTATCACTGTTAGACTGATGATACAAGAAATAACTCAAAAATTGAAATAGAGTTTCATCGAGTAAACAAGAGCAAGTTCTCTACAAATTATTATGCACCTAAATTATACAATAAACTCCCAAGCCATACCAAATATCTACCTGCAAATCAATATAAAGAGCAAATAAAAACGTATCTTACTGAAAGGGCATTTTATTCATTAAACGAAGTTTTTGATGATAATTTCCTTTTCGTTTAATAATAAACATTTTATTTTATATTGCATTCTGTATTTTTTTTTGTAATTTTTTTTGTATTTTATATATGTATTTGTATTCTATATTATATATTTGTATCTTGTATTTTAACGTTTTATATTACGTATACTGCTGACGAATGTAAGCCATTTGTGTGTATTGACATGATTTTTAATAAATAAATAAATAAAAAATCTATAAATAATGCTGCCACACAGAGCATTCCTACTTACAAGCCTTTTAAAAAAAATACACGTCCTCCTCCTCCTTGGTGGGATGCCAAATGCGAAAATGCAGTCAGTGAAAGAAGACAAGCACTCCAAAATTATAAACTAAGTCCAACTGAAGAGAATTATCTAATATGTAAACAAATTGATGCGTGTACAAAAAAATATTTGAAACAAACAGCCAAAAATAATTGGATTAATTGGTGTTCTAACCTTAATAAAAACACTCCGTCTGCAATTTTATGGAGACAAGCAAAAAAAAATGCAGAGTCCCTATCAGCCAGTCAATAGCTGAAAATGAATTATGGCTTCATGACTTTTTCGATAAGGTAGTGTCCCCTTCTGTGAACAACAGGTCGGATGTTAACATTGAACCATTACTGGATCATACCCATTTTTTATGCAAACCTTTTAGCATAAATGAACTTGAATCATCTCTTAAAAACTCTCCCAATACAGCCCCTGGTTATGATGATATTAAATACTCTATGCTCACCTACTTGCCTATTAATGCTAAAACATTCTTGCTACAAATATACAACGATATTTATATTTCTGGTTATGAAATAGATCAACGCAAGAAGGTAATCATTGTCCCAATCCCTAAACCTGGTAAAGACCCCAACACCTCCGACTCATATCGTCCAATATCCCTGTTATCCTGCATCTTGAAAACTCTTGAAAGAATGATTAAAGCTAGATTAGAATGGTGGCTTTTTTATCAGAACTTACTACCAGCCAATCAATTTGGATACAAAAAAGGCTTTGGAACTATTGATGCCGCGTCCACCCTAACTGTTGATATTCAGAATTGTTTTTCACATAACAATTATCTATGTGCTTTATTCTTGGACATTAAGGGAGCTTATGACTCTGTCGACTTGCAAATATTGGAAAAAAAATGTGTGAATTTTTCTTCTTCCCTAAGCATATTGCTAGGTCTATAATAAATCTTTTCTCCGGACGAATAATTTATTTGAGAAATAACAAAAATGAGAAAATTGGACCCAGATATAACAACCTAGGACTACCCCAGGGCTCCGTGTTAAGCCCTCTTCTGTTCAATTTATATACTGATGACTTACATCAATTTCAGAACATAGACCTTAATATTGTACAATATGCACATGATTTCTGCCTTTACGTGGAAAATAAAAATTATAATAGTGCAGTAGAGCTGCTAGATTTTGGTGTTTCTAAAATAAACCAATGGTTCATTTCCAATGGCCTAGATATTTCTCGAGAAATCTGTTTTTTGTGTCTTTACCCGGCATAATATCCCTAATATTTTAAATATCCAACTGGGGTTATATACTTTCTCTTGTAAACCACAAGTTAAATATTTAGGGATAATTTTTGATAGAAAATTAACATGGAATCCATTTATTGAATCGATCACTACAAAATGCAACAAAGGTTTAAATTTTCTAAAAATGGTTACAAAAACTTGGTGGGGTGCAGATGTTAAAACTGCATTACTTTTTTATAAATGTTACATAAGATCTATAATCGATTATGGTTGTATAATGTATGGGACAGCAAGTATATCTCCATTAAAACGTATAGACATAATACAGCGCAAGGCGCTTAGAATCTGTCTTGGTGCAATGAAATCTACTACAATTGATTCCTTACATGCAGAAGCCTTGGAACCTCCTCTTTCGATTAGAAGAAAAATGTTAAGTGGAAAATTTATCATGAAACAAAGCTACTTTTCTACACCTTTGCTAACCAAGATATCATTCCTAAACACCTTTGATTTAACCAACAAATATTGGATTAAGAAAAGTTCTCCCCTGCTTTGCTTAGCCTACAGAGACAATAATGTGTTGCTTCAAAGCATTGAACATAGTGACATATCTGAAATCTGCTACTTTAGTCTGGTTTCACATGTAAATATTATTACACCAATCTACAGCGAGAACCCTCAAGTTAGTATTAATATTTTACTTAATGTGCTTAATCAATTTGATCAACCAGAAATTATTTATAGACGCTTCAAAATCTGTATCAGGTACTGGTGGAGCTTTTCTGGTTCCATATAAAAAATACGAATCAAAATTTAAATTGAACTCACATTGTTCCATCTTCACGGCAGAAGCCATAGCCATATATCAAGCTTTGAAGTATGTTGAGAACGCAACCTCCAAAATCTCGGTCATTCTCTCTGATTCTCTCTCGGTTCTTAATGGAATTAAAAATACATGCTCCTTTAGTTATAAAGGCAATCCATATTTGTACAAAATAAAACAATTAATATTTCAAATTACATCAACTGGGAGGAACATTTACTTTGTTTGGGTGAAGGCTCATGTTGGACTTGAACATAATGAACAGGTTGACCTCTTGGCTAAGGAAAGCTGCAATTTGGAATATTCTCTGGATGACAAGTTATGCATAAGTGACATATTCAACGTGTTAAAGTTAGAGTCAAGAAATAAATGGTCTGGTTTATGGAAACAACTCTGTTTCACAAATCCCTCGAGGTACACTTCCATTCATACCGACATCCAGACAAAATTTTTTCACGATGAACTTCCTGCCCAAAGAAAGTATATAACTACTCTGATACACTTAAAATTTGGCCACGCTTGCTACCCAGCTCATTTGTTTAAAATTGGAATTGTTACTTCGGATAAGTGCGAACACTGTAATGTCATAGGAGACCTAGATCACGTGTTTTTTGGCTGTGATAAGCATAAAGATGCATCTACGAAATTTGTCCAAAATATTATTAAAAATTGTGATATCATAGCTCCATTTAATTTGCTTAAAAGAAACTAAAGTTAAGCTATAGGTTAAATTCGTACACCCTATGTTTTTCCCTGTGTTGGTTATTCCTACTTACCGAGGTCTACCCAGTCTTGTCTAAATTACAATAATGTCCTGATCGACACCTGGACGAGAAACGTGTGACCCTGTCTTTTCCTTTCGTTTTTAACTAATATCTCTATCGGTTTGAGTTAGGTTTAGTTTTAGGTACAAAAAAAATATTTTTCTTTGGTTTTTGTTTTTTTTTTTTATTGCATACTCAAATTGTTATTGGCTGCATGGTTTACGACCCAAAGCCATTGAGAAAAAAAAAAAATATATTGAAGTGTGGGCATTCGTTAAGTGGATTGTTTATTCTAGGCGGAGTCTCTTTTCTCATTCTGAGTTCGGGATGAGATTGTATTAAGCTACCTCCTCTCGTGTGATTGTGCAGTTGATGTTCTTCTTATCACAGAACAGTCCAATTTCTGTACGATGTGTTACTTCTGCTATTTATTTTTGCTTCAACAAACATCGCACATGAAATATTGTTGTTTTCAGTGTAATTATTTGTTAGATGTTTTTTTTTGTGTAACAATTGATGTTTGAATATAGGATGTTAATGTCTGACACGGTCATACTGTATGTTATTTGTGTCGTTTATTGGTTCAGTGGGAGAAATTGTGACCTCTAATTCAAATATTAGAATGTATACTCTATTAGTTGTATCCAAATTGAAATCGTTGATAAATCTCTTGCGGAGCTTTATTATTAAGTCTTCCCTATCATTATTATTAGTGTTGTTTAGTTCATTTATGTATGTATTTATTATTTTGACATTTGCTATTCCTTGAATAGGAACTGTAGGTCTATTAGGATATTTGTATGACCAAGCTTGGTGCTCTTCCGAGTTACAACTGATACATTTTGGAGTAGTGTACTTGTTTAATGGATGGAGAGATTTCCTGTTCGACTGTACCTATGACGACTGAATAACTTGGTTTTGTGGAAGTTGTCGGTGTTTTTCTATTGGGCAATGTTTCTTTGTATCAAAGACTAATAAAATATCATTTTCAGCGCGTCTGTTTTTAGTAAGAATCCTGGTTTTGTTTTAATTATTTCATCTCTCGCGTGTAGGAAAAGTTTGGCCCATAAATCAATAAAGTACATTCCTGTGCAGTCAGCCTCAGCTGTTAAATAAAACATATGTTTATATTTTTTGTGTATAATTTCATTTATTAATGGTGAGTTGTTTTTATTTGTGACTTTTTGAGTTGATTGATGTTTTGTGCTTCTCGTGATTTTATCTGTGTTTATCTTTGTAGTTTATGTTTGATTGGAATGTGATGTGTTACCAATTATGATTCTGTTAATTTCCTCCTGTTGTTCAGTTTTTTCCCTTTTCTTTTTCCTAGTTATTGCTTCTTTCCAATTCTCTTTATTTTCTCCCACAATTTCCATTGCAGATTCTCCATCACTACTTGATGACATTTTGTACTTCTTAACTACTGGTAATTAATAAACCTTTCAGAGAGCTAAAGAATAGATGTTACCACTACTACTGTTGCTTCTGAACTGAGAATAGTTATTTTTTAAAGCTTCAACCACAAAAGAACGTTGAATATTTTACCAACGCTCCATATTCACAGCTAAACTGACATTTCTTGCAAATGTTTTGACCACTACCTTAAATTTCCACTTATCACGAAACTTGATTTGAATTTATATTTCATTATATTATGACATGAATTAACTTTGAAAATGGATACTTCAAACGCCGAACCCGTCATATATATTATACATAATGTTTTGTTGAGTTAGGATGCCAGGAATGATGTTGCCTATTATGAATAAAGGTTTTTCTGCTGTATAGAAACTGAACTCTCATCTTTTTTCAAAATAGTTTTTTTTACTAAATCTGAGCTACGCGTACTGTGCATGTAGCCATTTTAAGGGATTGGGCAATCTAGGTGTAAGGAAGAGAGCCGTTTAATTTTACTCTGAAGGTGTTCAAGGTTATTCTCTATAAACTTTTTCTCGGCCATCTAATTCAGTTCAATTTCTTCCCATTTGTTACATATCTCACAGTAGTACTTACCTCAACCAGTTAGTGGACTACACAGAAACATAGGGAGATGGTAACCTAAATGACACTACCCCTTCCCAAGTCAGTGTGATATATTTTTCTGAGAGTAATCCCTGAACACTTCCCGGTTCCTATGATATACTCCATGATGGTGTAAAATATTGGGTGCTTTCATCAGGTTGTCCCTCACATTTATTAATCCTCCTGGTGACCCATACCTTTCTTTATTTCTTATGGAATTACTTTAATAAAACATCTTCGCACAATAGAACTTGACTGATTTAGATTTTCAAATGTGAAATGACCGATCTTGTGTCCATTAAATGTTAGACAAGTAAAAGATCGCTACTTTTCGACAGAGAAGAGTTCAACCAAATTCCTAGTTGGGGGTATCTCCTAAGCTGTGTAGTGTGTTATACTTAATGAAACTGAGATTGTAATTATTTGTGGAGAAAAAATCAGGGGCTGACATTTATACTAAGCAGCTCTTATCAAGGGGCGAGCATAGACGTGACTTTGCTATGCATATCAGTCAATATGTAAAGTAAAGTAACGGCAGGCACGTTTAGTACTTTCTTGGGTGACCGTTGCAAGGCAACATATGTCCTTACTCCACATCTTCTAGAGGTTTGTATATCAGTGTATGCTCAGAAGCTATGCAATCATAGGCGAGGATTGTGTAGTGGATATACTATCCTTTGAAGGGAATGTAAAGCCATTGGTCTCCCATATATTAAATGTTTGACACGTAAGAGATCCCTACACTTCGAAAGAATTCAAAATTCCTGGTTGGGTTGGCTCGTCTACAGGCATCGGTGATAGGCCTCAGTAGCAGAAATAGACTGACATTGAATAAATGTATAAAAGAAAAACTCTTATCAAAACTGTGGAGTTGGCATCGGCATGGTAGTAGAGAGCGTTGAGTGGCGAACGCACTTGGTCTATTTTGTTCTGGGTTCGAACCCTAACGTAGACGTTTGCAATGTCGGTGAGTAATGGATGTTCTCTACATTTTTTCAAATGTGTAACCCACATTTAGACAGCGTTTTTTCTAAATAGTGGAAAATTGAGATTAAAATTTATTTGAACAAACGGCTTATTTAAAAACCAAATATTACTCATATTGTCCATTTTGAATATATTAAAAATTTGGCCAGTTTACTTTTAACACAAAACGAAATAAATATTCTAACCACACATATCCAGTTTGTGATTTTTAACAAGAATTTTCTTGTTACAACATTTGGCCGAAGCCGAAATACTTCAAAAATAGACCATTGGTTTGCAGTAAATTAGTTTTATTTGCAATTGACACAGAAATATTGCTGCATCCTGGAACTATGCAATATTTATGCAACGGGCCCATCTTTTGATTCATATTGACTATAGATAATAATCACACCCACAACCCACGTAAACTAATAAAGAATTAGAGTTTTAAATGCCTGATTTGTGTGAAGGAGTAAAGGTAATCAGCTGCTTTAGTATTGTAACGTGCTTACAATTTTCAGTAAACACTTTGTGGATTCCAAATAACTTGCAACAAGAATTTTCACAAACCACTGATTTATTTAATCACTAAAATTACACTACTAAATACTTAAAAATCACACAACTAATAATAACTTAATCTAATATAAATTCACTACTTTTAAACACTATGTACTTTACTTTTCTTCTTAAACTTGTCAACTCTTGTCTAACCTAAAAATTCTCTCAACTGTTTACTTCACTTTGATCTGAACTCTTCCTTCACTAAACTGTACTGTTCCCCCATCTGCTGGAGTCACCTCTTTATATACACACTTGGAATCCTTCTAGAACTTTTTTCTAGAATTCTCCATAGTTTTCTACCATGTAATAGATGATTGTTCGTCAATTGGCTCATAGACGGCGCCACCCTACTAGTCAGGGAAGTAACTAAGCTTCTGAGGAAAACTTTGAACATGAACTTAATCACATCTTTCCTTGTTAGAGGGCAGCACATAACACTGCCCCCTCCTTAAGCCTGAACGTCCCGGTCAGGCAATTCAGATTCCCCAACATACTTCATACTTCGCCAACCTATCCAAGTGCACGATCTTCATCTTGGACTTCTTACTACGTTGAATTCGGTAAACAACGTCATTGATCCGAGTGATGACTGAATACGGTCCTTCCCAGGGTGGGTGAAGCTTCGGAGATTTTCCCTTCTTTCGCTGTGGGTTATATAGCCAAACCAGATCGCCCTCCTTGAATCCTGCTGACGTTCCCTTCCGGTCATAGCGAGCCTTCATTCTGTCACTAGCTATGCTAACTTGGTTTCGAACCAATTCGTGGACATTCCTCAGCTGTTGACTAACTTCGTCTGCGTAGTCATCCACGGACAGTGGCTTCTTATCTGGTGTACCAAACATCAAATCACATGGCAGTCTGATCTCGTGCCCAAATATTACACGAGCCGGTGTCTGTTTAGTCGTCTCATGAATGGCAGCCCTGTATGCCATTAAGAAAAATGGTATATGTCGATCCCAATCTCGCTGGTTCTTGTGAACTACCTTAGAAAGATGTTCCTTCATGGTTTTATTATGTCGTTCCACCATTCCATCTGACTGGGGATGAAGAGGGGTTGTCCGAGTCTTGTGAATGCCCAGCAACTCACAAATTTTCTGAAATACCCCCGACTCAAAGTTTCTCCCTTGATCGGAATGTAGCTCCAGGGGTACACCAAATCGGCATACAAGGTTATCCACCAAAACTCGAGCAACAGTAACTGCTTCCTGATTCGGAATGGCATAGGCTTCCGGCCATTTACTAAAATAGTCCATAGCGACCAGGATGTATTTATTCCCATCACCTGTCACTGGGAATGGGCCCGCTACATCTATAGCAATCCTCTCAAAAGGAGCTCCAACGTTATATTGCTTCATTTGGCCCCTGCTCTTCGTCTGTGGCCCTTTGGTAGCTGCACAAGCCTTGCATTTGCGGCACCAAGCTTCCACATCTTGACGGCTATTTATCCAATAAAATCGTTCCCGTACTTTAGCCAATGTCTTATTCATACCAAAATGTCCCCCGGACACTCCATCATGTATTTCCTGAAGTACTTTTGGGATCCGACAGCTGGGTATCACCAGACGCATGGTAACTTCCTTCCCATCTGGACTTTCCCATGCTCTCTTTAATAGCCCATCTATAACCTTAAGGGAGTCCCATTGTGCCCACAATGCCTTCAGCTCCACACTTTTGTCCGAAACATCCTTCCATTCCGGTCGCGTTCCTTTTTCTTTTGCCCTTAATATAGGACCAATTACGCTGTCATCCATTTGTTCTCGTCTTAGAACTTCCTTTGTCCAATCATCTGGAACATCTACCTGAACTGTGTTTACTATTACCGTGCCCTGTGCTTTTTCAACCCGATAGCAGTGCTTGCAGTCATCTTTGCATGGTCTTCTTGACAGAGCATCTGCATTTTTATGAGACTTTCCAGGTCGGTGTTCAATTGTGAGGTCATATTGCTGCAGTCTTTCTATCCAGCGAGCCAGTTGACCTTCTGGGGTTTTCAGCTGCAATAGCCATTTTAATGCAGCATGGTCGGTCCTGATTTTGAAATGTTGGCCATAGAGGTACTTGTGAAAATGGTCCACGGACTTAACAATGGCCAATAGTTCCTTCCTTGTTACACAATAATTCCTCTCTGGTTTGGACAGTACCTTACTGAAATACTCGATTACTTTTTCCTCTCCATTTTGGACTTGAGATAGTACACATCCAATTGCGGAGTTGCTAGCATCCGTGTCAAGAATATAGAGGCCCTTTGGTTTGGGATATGCTAGCACAGGACTACTGCATAACGCTGCTTTCAGCTTCTTCCATGATGTTTCACACTCCGGTGTCCACTGATATTTAACTTTCTCCTCCGTTAGCTGGTGTAGTGGCTTTGCTATATCCGCAAATCCTACCACAAAACGTCTATAGTAAGTGCAGAGGCCAAGAAAGCTTCGTAATTCGTGTACATTTGAAGGTCTTGGCCAATCACGCACGGCAGAGATCTTGTCCGGGTCTGTCTGTATTCCCTCCGAAGATACGACATGTCCAAGGAATTTCACTTCTTTTTGGAATAGTAGACACTTCTTTGGATTCAACTTTAGGTGTGCATTTCTGATTCTCCCAAATACTTCTTGAAGATTTTCCAAATGTTCCCTGAAGTTTCGTCCCATAACCATTACGTCATCAAGATAAACTAAGCACGTCTTCCAAGTTAGTCCTCGGAGTACAAATTCCATCAATCTTTCAAAAGTAGCTGGCGCATTGCAAAGTCCAAAAGGCATCACGGTGAATTGATATAAACCACTACCGGTTGAGAAGGCAGTCTTTTCCTTGTCGTCAGGGTGAAGTCCCACCTGCCAATACCCACTTCGAAGGTCTAGAGTTGAAAACCATCGTGACCCTGCCAGCGTACTTAATGTATCGTCAATTCTTGGTAGTGGATAGCTGTCTTTCTTCGTAACATCATTCAGCTTCCGGTAGTCGACACAAAATCTCAAAGTTCCGTCCTTCTTGGCAACTAAAACTACCGGTGATGACCAGGGACTGGTTGATTCCTCAATTACTCCATCTTGTAGCATCTTTTGAACCATCGCAGCAGCTTCTTCCTGTTTAGCTAGTGGCAACCTCCTAGGTTGTTGGCGGATGGCGGCTGAATCACCAGTGTCTAATCGATGCTGTACTATATCAGTTTTCGTGAGGATGTCTGTGTTTTTGGCAAATACCGTACTTTCTTTTTCCAAAAACTTAATTGCCTCTCTACGTTCATCCTCAGATAGGTGTTCAAACTGGGTACTCAACAAAGTCACAACTTCCCTGTCTACACTGGTTGGCGAACATTTCTCCCCTTGTTCCTCACACCTTGCTATCCACTGGACTGGTTCGTAGGATCCTATTGCCTCGCCTTCCTTAAAAGTTACCGAGTGGGAATTTAAATTAGCCACTCTAATTGGAATTTTGTCTTTTGTCCGGGTCAGAGTTCTTGCTAAGATTACGTTTTCTGTCTTAATTGAATCATCTTTTTCAACAAGGCCAACACGGTATCCACCAGAGTTTCCTTCCAGAATGGCCTCGATTATTTGTTCTGAACGGGCAGGAATCTTGATTGTCTGAGCCGTCAGTAGCCTCACTTTTTGAAATCGGTCATTTGCTGTTGACAAAATAAATTCTTCATTTCCAATCTTTAGAACTCGTTCTACCACGTCAAGTACAAATTGATCTTGTACTCCCATAACATCCATCCCCAAAATGAAATCATCCGTGATGTCAGCCACAATAACCCTATGACTAAAGCACAGGCGTCCAAACTGCAGATCTAGGTCAACTTCTCCATGAACCCTTACCCTGTCTCCTGTGGCTGTTCGAACGACCAATCCATTTTGGCTTTTATCAACTTTTATTCCTGATAAAAATCCGGTTCGCACTATTGATGACGTGGCACCTGTGTCGATAGTGAAGATACATCTCCTTTTGTTTACATAGCCATCCAACAGCAGACTACTCGGGACTCTTCTAATCTGGGAAACCTGTATCTCTCTGGGGGCAACGTGTTCACCAGCCAGCACAGCCCCCAAGGTGCTGGCTATCTTTAGTTCCTGCGGCTCTTCAGTCATTGCGGCATTTACTCTCTCAGGGCTCCGCTGCCAACAGTTTCGCTTAATATGCCCTGGTTTGCCGCACTTATAACAACGAATCACCCTCCTTGGCTGTTCATCGTTCTGCTCTCTTTCCTGCTGCCTTGGAGCATCTGGTTTTGTCATCAACTGGCTTATCATTTTGTGCATGTCAGCCATCAAAGATTCCATATTTGATTTTTCTAAACGGTCCTCTTCCTCTACCTTTATGGTTCGTACTCTCGGACGTGCAGTCTCTTTGTAAGCGGCTTCAACCTCGAGGGCATGGATCAAGGCTTCACTACCAGTCTTATCTCGGGATAATCTAAGGACTCGCCTGATCTCCTCATCTCTTATGCCATCGATGAAAGTACCAACTGTTAATTGTTCCTGGAATTCTTTGGGCGCATCCGGGTAAGCCAGGTATGTCAGTCGCTCAACAGCTGCTTCAAAATCTTGTAAACTTTCCCCAGCCTTTTGTGTGCGTGATTTGAGCTGAGTCCGGTATACTTGGGCGAGGTGTTGGTCGCCATATCTTAGATCTAGTGCAGCCTCCAAAACTTTAAAATCCCGTTGCTGCGTCACTGGGATACTCTGAAGCAACTCTGAGGCTTGGCCCCTTAATGCTAGCACCAATGCCATAGCTTTGTCTTCATTACTCCAATTGTTTGCGCATGCCGCTGCCTCAAATTGTCTCTTGTAAGTTGACCAAGAAGTTTGACCATCAAAGGAAGGCGGTTGTAATCGAGGACCTGATGATAATACTAACTGGCCTCCTTGTGCTCTTAACTGTCGCTTAAGTTGTTCTACCTCTCCCTTAACTACCTGAAATTTTCCTTCTATATCGGTAACTTTCCCTTCGACGCCAGTAACTTTTTGTTCAACGCCAGTAACTTTTTCTTCGACTGTAGTCACTTTTCCTTCGACGTCGGTAACTTTTCCCTTAATATCACTAATTTCTCCTTCGACATTACCAACTTTTTGTTCAACTTTATCTACTTTTTCCTTGACCTCATTAGTTGCTGACAGGATAGCATCTTGTTGCACCTGTATAATTTTTCTCAATTCTTCCTTTTCTTCTTGTCGTTTTCTTTCTTGTTCTTCCCTTTCTTCTTGACGTCGTTTTTCTTTTTCTTCCTGACGTCGCCTATCTTTTTCTTCTTGACGTCTTTCTTGTTCTTCTTTCTCTTCTTGGCGTCGTTTCTCTTGCTCTTCTTTTTCTTCTTGACGTCGTTTTTCTTGTTCTTCTTTCTCTTCTAGCATCATTTTTCTAAATGCGGCGAACATGTCTTGTATTTGTTTTTCAGCAGCCATGCTTCTTGTTTCCATTCAAAAACTAACAAACAACACTAACAAGTCTTATTTAAAGTCTATATAGTCTTTGCCAGGTACAAGTCAAATTTTATTTAAAGTCTATATCACTTTCCAGTTCGACACACTTCACTATCTCCAGTGGTTTCCAAATAGAACACTATGGAACTTCGTCGAATTCTTCAGAAATTCTGTTGCAATCCCGCTTCTGACACCAATTGTAACGTGCTTACAATTTTCAGTAAACACTTTGTGGATTCCAAATAACTTGCAACAAGAATTTTCACAAACCACTGATTTATTTAATCACTAAAATTACACTACTAAATACTTAAAAATCACACAACTAATAATAACTTAATCTAATATAAATTCACTACTTTTAAACACTATGTACTTTACTTTTCTTCTTAAACTTGTCAACTTGTTGTCAACTCTTGTCTAACCTAAAAATTCTCTCAACTGTTTACTTCACTTTGATCTGAACTCTTCCTTCACTAAACTGTACTGTTCCCCCATCTGCTGGAGTCACCTCTTTATATACACACTTGGAATCCTTCTAGAACTTTTTTCTAGAATTCTCCATAGTTTTCTACCATGTAATAGATGATTGTTCGTCAATTGGCTCATAGACGGCGCCACCCTACTAGTCAGGGAAGTAACTAATCTTCTGAGGAAAACTTTGAACATGAACTTAATCACATCTTTCCTTGTTAGAGGGCAGCACATAACAGTATATTAAGGTTTTGCAATCACAAACAGCTTTCTTACAAATAAATTTTCTGTTCGATAGGATTCTAAACAAGATGATAAAGAAAAAAGAACTAAATTAAATTAGCCGATTGTGCTGGGCCAATGTTGGTATTGTTTTTATATCAAACCCAAAATATGCAATGAGGAAAGAACTTAAAACTTGGATTATTTTGAAAAGTAAAAGCTAGAGAGTTTGGTTTTGGTTGTTTGTTGTAGCTCTTTCTCCTTTTCTCTTATGCAACCATACACTAATCATTGGTCTAAGGACCGTAACATATATCCAGTACATTTGTTAGTATTAATTCCTCAGGATTTTCCACAAATTCTTCGATCTACGGACAGGGACTGTGGATTACCTTCTCCAGATGGGAGTTTCAGTTAACTGATTTATCTACCATAATATTTAGATCTTTCACTTTTTCTGAGAATGGAATAACTTCACTTAGCAGAGAAGGTGGTTCTAAGTTATCTAGCTTTCTTTTTGGTGAAGAGTACTATTACCGTTTTGTGGGGTTTAACAGACATACATACAGGGTGATTTACCTAAACATGCAGAAAATTATTCAGTGGGTTGTCCCCGCCAAAAGAAGTTGGAAAAATTTGTAAAAAAAAATTTTCTTATTTTTTTGTAGAAGTGCTCCGCCTATTACTAACCAAACTGACGTAATAAGGTGCAACGAAATCACTTCCTTTCTTATGTGGTATGGGTAAAAACGATTCTCGCGTATAGGGTCTGAAGGGTATTAAAGGGTCTTATTCTAGTAATTCTAGAAATTCTTTGTCTACTTCAACAGGACGATTTACTACACGATCTCTGTCACCTGGTAAACAAAACTCGGTGTCACGAACTCGTTGCACTGCACTTAAATTTTTTCTCCCATTAGGTTTGCACCTATGGGGAAATTTTCTCCCGTATTTTCGTGTAGCCCTTGCAAAACTTTTATTCATTGCACTATAGGTTAATATTGTTATGTGCTGCCTTCTAACAGAGAGGAGAGTTGTAATTACTCCCTGGCCAGAAGGGTGGCGCCATCTGTGGGCCAACTGGCGAACCACCATTTAGTAGTGCCTAAGAAAATTATAGAGAATTCCAGTATCTTCTGGAAAGTTCTACAATGATATTCTGGACATTCCAAGTGGGTATATAAAGAGGTGAAGCCAGCAGATGGAAAAACAGTACAGTACAGCTTAGTGTTTAGTGAAGTATAAGGAACAGTTCAGTTTAGTATCCAGTACAGTTCTGGTTACAGAGACAGTTTGTAGAAGAAGAGTTCAGTTGAGTGAAGTATGCAGTTTAGTGAAGTAAACAGACAAGAGAGTTTTTAGGTTAGACAAGAGTTGACAAGTTTAAGAAGAAAAGTAAAGTGCTTAGTGTTTTAAAAGTAGTGAATTTATATTAGATTAAGTTATTATTAGTTGTGTGATTGTTAAGTATTTACTAGTGTAATTTTAGTGATTAAATAAATCAGTGGTTTGTGAAAATTCTTGTTGCAAGTTATTTGAATCCACAAAGTGTTTACTGAAAATTGTAAACACGTAACAATTGGTGTCAGAAGTGGGATTGCAACAGAATTTCTGAAGAATTTGACGAAGTTCCATAGTGTTCTATTTGGAAACTACTGGAGATAGTGAAGTGAGTTGAACTGGGAAGTAATAAACATTAGACAAGACTAATTTGTGTTAGTGTGAGAAAATATTTGACTTGTACCTGGCATAGACTTTAAATAAGGCTTGTTAGTGTTGTTTGTTAGTTTTTGAATGGAAACAAGAAGCATGGCTGCTGAAAAACAAATGCAAGACATGTTCGCCGCATTTAGAAAAATGATGCTAGAGGAAAAAGAGGAACAAGAGAAACGACGTCAAGAAGAAAAGGAAGAGCAAGAGAAACGACGCCAAGAAGAGAAAGAAGAACAAGAAAGACGTCAAGAAGAACAAGAAAGACGACGTCAGAAAGAAAAACTAGAAGAAAAAGAAGAACAAGAAAGACGCCGTCAGGAGGAAAAAGAAGAACAAGAAAGACGACGTCTGGAAGAAAAAGAAGAACAAGAGAAACGTGAAGAAGAAAAAGAAAGAAGACGGCAAGAAGAATTGAGAAAAATTATACAGGTGCATCAAGATGCTATCCTGTCAGCCACCAATGAAGTCAAGGAAAAAGTAGATAAAGTTGAACAAAAAGTGACTGGCGTCGAAGGAAAAGTGACTACACTTGAAGAAGGAGTAAGCGATGTCAAAGGAAAAGTAAATAAGGTTGAAGAGGAAGTAACTGAAGTCAAAGGAAAAGTTACTGGCGTTGAAGAAAAAGTTACTGGTGTCGAGGGGAAAGTTACTGGCGTCAAAGGGAAAATTACCGATATAGAAGGAAAATTTCGTGCAGTTGAAGGAGAGGTAGAGCGACTTAAGCGACTGTTAAGAGAACAAGGAGGCCAGCTGGTATTATCATCATCAGGTCCTCGATTACAACCGCCTTCCTTTGATGGTCAAACTTCTTGGTCAACCTATAAAAGACAATTTGAGGCAGCAGCATACGCAAACAATTGGAGTAACGAAGACAAAGCTATGGCATTGGTGCTAGCATTAAGAGGTCAAGCCTCAGAGTTGCTTCAGAGTATCCCAGTGACGCAGCAACGGGATTTTAAAGTTTTGGAAGCTGCACTAGATCTAAGATATGGCGACCAACACCTCGCCCAAGTATACAGGACTCAGCTCAAATCACGCACACAAAAGGCTGGGGAAAGTTTACAAGATTTTGAAGCAGCTGTTGAGCGACTGACATACCTGGCTTACCCGGATGCACTCAAAGAATTCCAGGAACAATTAACAGTTGGTACTTTCATCGATGGCATAAGAGATGAGGAGATCAGGCGAGTCCTTAGATTATCTCGAGATAAGACTGGTAGCGAAGCCTTGATCCATGCCCTCGAAGTTGAAGCCGCTTATGAAGAGACTCTACATCCGAGAGTACGAGCCATGAAAGTAGAAGAAGAGAACCATTTAGAAAAATCGAATTTGGAATCTTTGATGGCTGACCTGCACAAAATGATAAGCCAGTTGATGACCAAACCAGATGCTCCAAGGAAGCAGGAAAGAGAACAGAGTGATGGACAGCCAAGGAAGGTGATTCGGTGTTATCAGTGTAGCAAACCAGGACGTATGTGGCGGCAGTGTCGAGAACGGAATCCTGGGGAAGTAAACACTGCAAAGAAAGAGGAAGTCCGCTCTGATAAGATGAGATTGATTGTTATGTTAACAGACATACAGAAAATGGTCGCACAAGTACTAAACGAATTAAGTTCGCGACCGGAGCTGAAACAGAAACCGCAACCGCCGAAACAGGAGCCGAAGCAGCAGCGAAGTGCTGGAGGTCCGACAAAAGTAATCCGCTGTTATAATTGCGGCAAATTGGGGCATGTCAAGAGGTACTGTCGCCAGAGGAGCCCTAAGGAAGTGAATGCCGAGAATGTAAAAACGCAGCAGGATATAGCAGAAGTGAAGGGAGTTAAGATAGAGGTTCCGAAGGATTGGACAAAGGAAGTTCTAAGAGAGGAACAACTGAATGACGATGAAATTGGACCAATGTTGAAGGCGAAAGAAAAAGGAATCCGCCCTGAATGGAAGGGCATTTCCAGTAAAAGTGTTGGACTGAAGGCTTTATGGGCGCAATGGGATTCCCTTAGGGTTATAGATGGACTATTACGGAGAGCATGGGAGAGCCCGGATGGGAAAGAAGTTACCATGCGGTTGCTGGTACCCAGGTGCCGAGTACCAAAAGTACTTCGGGAAGTGCACGAGGGAATATCCAGAGAGCACTTTAGCAGAAATAAGACTTTGGCTAGTGTACGGGAGCGATTTTACTGGGTAAATAGCTGTCAGGATGTAGAGGCTTGGTGTCGCAGTTGCAAGGTTTGTGCGAATGTGGCTGCCAAGAGGTCACCTACAGGGAGTGGTGATCGAATGAAGGCTAGATATGACCTCAATGCCAGTTCAGCAGGATTCAAGGTGGGGGACTCGGTTTGGCTGTATAACCCACAGCGGAGTGAAGAAGGATTCTCGAAGCCTCGCTCACCTTGGGAAGGACCGTATTCTGTCATCACTAGGATCAACGACGTTGTTTATAGGATTCAACGTAGGAAGAAGTCCAAGATGAAGATCGTGCATCTGGACAGGTTGGCAAAGTATGCTGGGGTATCTGAATTGCCTGACCGGGACGTTCAGGCTTAAGGAGGGGGCAGTGTTATGTGCTGCCCTCTAACAGAGAGGAGAGTTGTAATTACTCCCTGGCCAGAAGGGTGGCGCCATCTGTGGGCCAACTGGCGAACCACCATTTAGTAGTGCCTAAGAAAATTATAGAGAATTCCAGTATCTTCTGGAAAGTTCTACAATGATATTCTGGACATTCCAAGTGGGTATATAAAGAGGTGAAGCCAGCAGATGGAAAAACAGTACAGTACAGCTTAGTGAAGTATAAGGAACAGTTCAGTTTAGTATCCAGTACAGTTCTGGTTACAGAGACAGTTTGTAGAAGAAGAGTTCAGTTGAGTGAGTATGCAGTTTAGTGAAGTAAACAGACAAGAGAGTTTTTAGGTTAGACAAGAGTTGACAAGTTTAAGAAGAAAAGTAAAGTGCTTAGTGTTTTAAAAGTAGTGAATTTATACTAGATTAAGTTATTATTAGTTGTGTGATTGTTAAGTATTTACTAGTGTAATTTTAGTGATTAAATAAATCAGTGGTTTGTGAAAATTCTTGTTGCAAGTTATTTGAATCCACAAAGTGTTTACTGAAAATTGTAAACACGTAACAATATCATGTCCGCAGTACTCTTGCGACGTGAACTCTGGCATAATCGATATTTGCTAATACAGTTTAAAATTTAACAAAAATGGGAAATGCTCTAAATGGAGGTCGAAGAGTCACTGAACTGAGCAGTGAACGCGTGGCGCACTGACCTTAGACAACTAAGACAGCTGATATTACCTGCTAAACAAACAACGACACGTGTGTGAACGCGTTGATATAGCATGACTCATCCGTTCAGAAGCGTATCTTTGCAGGTTTTAATGCAAAAATATAATAAATTACCTCGGATCGCTTTAAAATTTTACAGAGGCTTTCCCACATAACAGACTTGTATACCATTTTATTTTCCACATGTTTACATAAATCACCCTGTATAGTACCCTCTTACACCAGATGTACATCTAATATCTCCTCAGAATTTTGTTAAACCAAAATGACTATGTTGTCCGCGTATGCTTGAATCTCAACTTCCCACAGAGTTACAATGGCCAACAGGTCATCCATAAGTACCTATTGACCACAGAAGAGGGGGAGAGAACCCTGCCTTATGGACATCCCCTTGTGGTCCTGGGGCTAACCGTTTCTCCCTATAAGATTGTAATTAACTGCTTCCCTGCATAGTTCGAATTCAGTCAGTTATGATTGACTCGATTCTTCTAGCAGCTGGCACTGTGTATAAGAAATCAGGCGGTAAAATATTGAATGCTCCTTCAATGTTGAGAAAAGCTGGCACGATAATATCCTTTTCCTGGAAGGACTGAGTGATTTTCTCGACTAGCTTATGAAGTGCTAGTTTAGTATTATAGAGTAAATAAGTGCTCATGATTTGGTAGGTATTTCACTATATTGTTTATATTTAGTTTCTCGTACCAAGCTGCAAATATATATAACCAAATACCAGATGACCTTAAGAACTTGTCATGTCTTAGTTTTCAAAGGAGCCTAATCAATAGAATAGAGACCGGTAGCTTCACCATAAAATTCTAAACCTGAATAGATGTATTTGCACACTGTGATTTTTATATACATTATTTTAACTTGTTTGATTACATTTGTCCTAACTAGTATTTTTATGTTGTGTTTTCTAGCTTTTGCATATATATTTTTATTTAATGTTGACTTGTAATATAATATTATGTATTCCTTGTTTTTCTGGGTGAAAACCAATTTAAAATTGACCCCAGAATCTTTTTATGTAAAAAATACTTTCTTCTTTTTTGCATAAATAAACTGATTTATTATTATTATTATATATTTGTGCCTTAGTTAGATCACAAATTGAATATGCTTCAGTGATATGATCTCCTTTATACATGGTGCATGTGAAAACCCTAGAAAGAATGCAGCATAAATTTTTGAGCTTTTGCTCCTTTAGGCTCAATAACCAATCACAATTATACATCAGATATTTTGACTTCACACCGATATTATATTTAAACTTTGAACTGTGAAGGTGTGTGTTTGTGTGTAACATATAGTTTTGTGTGTAGGAGTACACATATACGTTTGAGATTAGTTTTTGCTCTATATTTTTATTTGGTTATATTTATATGTATATATTTTCTTTTTTTGTCTTTGTACAGTATATAATGGGGTTATCCCATAAATTAAATAAGCAAATAAATAGTTGTAGCTAACATCATATTGCGCATCAATAAACCACTCGTAAGCATACTTTACCTAGTTGTATTCAGGCCGGGAGAGGGGTATTTCCAGGAGCCTGTAAGACCTGAAGGTTCCCGTGAGGCCAGCATTATAACATTTTTGCTAGATTCACTTGTATAGAGTGGCCTGACAATAATCATTCTCCTTGTTACACGGGCTGGCTGCATTGGTTGTATTAATTATATATGGTACAATTGTTTTTACAACTTTAGAGTGCATGTTAAGTTCATATTCTGATTAGTTGTTTTGTGTTTTTCAGTGGACAGGACTTGAAAGTACTATTTCCAAAAATTCAATTCACGCAGGAACTCTTAAGCTACATAAGGAATAACATAATTTCCCTAATGAAAAATGCAATAGATCGGTTATGGATGAATTACAAAATTGGAGAGAAATTAAAATATTTGAGGGAATTAGAAGAAAAATCTTCAAAAAGTGATGCTTGGTAATTTGATATATTTACATTATGTACAACAAAGTTTACCACTTAAAAAATGCTTCTTTTTATTTTGGCTGGTTCCCACCTTCCCACCGTTTCTAGGGGGCAAATAAAAAACCGCTGCCCAAGGAATCACTACTTTCACATCCAGATTTTGTATCCAAGTCTTATACACACTAAATCCCAATGTAATATTTTACTCCCTTTAATAATAGGGTAGGGGTCCCAATGAAGGTGGTAGGGGAGGTGGCTAATGCCAAAATAAATTTTAAAGCCCCTTGGTTCGCCTGCACACACTAAATCCCAATATAATTTTTTACTCCTTTTATTAATAGGGTGGTAGAGCGGGTGGCTAATGCCAAAATTTTTTTAGAGGTTCTTGTTCTCTTATACCCACTAAATCGCAATTTAATTTTTTACTCCCTTTAGTAATAGGGGGGGGGGGGGTAGGGGGGTCACTAACGCCAACAATTTTTTTTTACTTCCTTTCATAATTAGTGTGGAGGTGACAGTGGGGGGTGGCTGGTGCTGCTAAAAAAAATGTTGAGACCTTGTTATCATGTCAATATCATAAACGGTTCCAGACTAAATGTGCGCACAAAAAAAGTTACAGACAGACCGACAGAATTTTTTTTGTGTTACTATACTTCCACTGGACATGGAAGTAATACCTACTACGAAAGTCCAGTATTCCACTGTTTCCTATGAAAGGAAATCGATTCATTGCCACCAATCAAGGTGCACAATGTGCTTTCCAAATTAATCGAAAATCATTTGCGACATACTATGTCTTCAATCGGAAAATAAAATCTGATTGTAATAAACCCCCAGCAGGTAGATTAATCCTAAAAATAGGACTACAGTGCATCACCAGCTATTGGACAAGTGCGGACACTTCTTGCCTGTAATTTGATAACTAAGGGAACAGTAAAGTGTTGTTGTGCATTCGCCTATGTCGTACTAATGAGTGCTAACAGGCTCGAAACTAGTCTATGGCTAGCGATGCACAATAGCCCTGCACTGTAGTCCTTTCTTTAGAATTAATCTGTAATAGGCAGAGTTATAATTATTTTCTTCAAAACAGCAATAACCATTTTCATTAAATTTAATAAATATGTGTCACTATGAGATCTAACTCCTAGAAAATGCAGGAAAAGAATCTGTGAGGGAATGGATTTTTAACATTTATTTAACGTTGGCCTATTTCCACTACTGAGGCCTAACACCGATGCCTGTAGACGAGTTTACCCCCAACCAGACTAGGGATCTTTTATGTGCCTAACATTTAATAGACAAGGAACCGACGGCTTTACATCCCCTCTGAAGGATGGTATATCCACTAGACGATCTTCACCTCATGCATAGCTTCCACGCATACACTGATATGCAAGCTGTTGGAAGATGTGAGGCGAGGAAACAGTCTTCCTTGAAATGTCACCCATCTAAGTACTGAGGGAATGGGATGAAAGTTATTTAAAAAAAACTATAGTGGGTGCAAAAATTCAACTTGAAACCTTTTAAAATTGTGTGTTTAACATTTTATCAAGATTACTTGAAAAACGAAATTAAAATATATTGCGGAAACTTACCCCTGTTCCCAGATTTACAATTTACAACAATTTAAAACAAAAATTTTAACCTTTTTTTTAAATCTTAATCTGTACCACTATATTTATTATTTTATCATTTTTATTAATTTATTCAGCTAATTGGAAGTTAATTTTGATATGAAATATTATGCTAATTGACTTGTCCATAACCACCCTGAAGTTTTATTGAAAGCGTCAATTATCCAAAACAAAGAGTTTTCGTTAAATGCCACTGAGATTTTTTTTTATACCTGTTAGTTTCCTATTATTGGAATAGTTTATTTTTAGCAACTATTTAAAGTATTGTATCTGTGTATTTGAAACATTTTCCAACTTATATTCTTATTCTGACAAAAAATTATAGAATGATGTAGGTACACATTTTTAGAGCAACCAGTTAATGATGTTCCATTTGAAGAGATACAAATTATATGTAGACCCTTATGAAAGACCAGCTAATTCGAAAAACGTGTGTCTAATTCTATCTTAAAAACAACAGTAAATAATAATAATAAACACCACAGAAATTAGACAACCCCCAATTCCAGAAGCAAGAGGCTTGCGAGGAAGGAGGTTACACGTTGAAAAACGCGGACATACAACCATATCCTCTGACAGTGCCAGTGTCGGAGCCGTGGCTCCAATCCAGTATCACGATACCCGTTTTGATTAATTGCGGTTGCCACTTTGCGCCTTAACCAACGCAGCTATCGGCTAGACAGTGTTAGAATATTAAGTGCATAAGATAAACCGTTTTTGAAATAAGAATAACTGAATTTTTATTTATTAAAGCACTGAAACAGCAAAAGAATAAGTATAGTTTGTCCCATCATATGTAATTCATCGATATAAAAAAGCTCTTAAAAAAAACATAAAGGAAGCCGACTGCTTGTGATCATTATAGCTAGGGGGGTGGTAGCAATACGGGTATATGATTTTATTGTAGCTCGCAATAATATGGGATGAAGGTATTGATATAACTGACCAATTAGAGCAGCTATCGAGCTTGGTTTTTGCTGAGTACTGAGTACTTAATATCAAAAACGAACTCAATGTCAATGTCGCTATTGCAGTTGCAAAAAAGTCTGCTGTAAATAGAGATTTTTATGTCAGTTATATCGATTAAATTATAATGGAGTAAAGATAGCCCAAAATAAGGTGATAGAGAAAATTTTACATGGAGCAACGCGACATAAATAAATAAGTTTGTTTTGGTGCAACTAAGAATACCCTGAGTTTTCCGGTTCGAGTAGGTGGGGCAACTCTTTTTTTCGCGAAAAAGGGGTAAATTGGTCATTTTTAACGGTGGTTTTTCGGTTTTAATTTATCTTGGACTCTTTAAAATGCTAGTTAAAAAACGAGCACGGGACCCTTTTATTGTAGATGATCAAGGAACCTTCATTCAAATTTCGTGAAAATCGGTTCACCGCCTTCCACGATATGTATATAAATATACTAAAAAAACGTAAAAAATCGAATTAGGGCTAACTTGGCCAAAATTAAACTGAATTTGATGAAATTTTAAACGAAACTAACCTACATAATCAAGAAATAGCTTGCCAAATTTTAGCAAAAAATATCCAACAGTTTGGCTGCAATTCCATTTTTAGTCCAAATTCTACAAAATTTTCAAAACTTTCCCCAATTTGTCCAAATGGTAGAACGAAAATTTTTTTTTCACCAAAATGAAAATATTTATGTACTTTCACGTGATGTAACTAAAAAATTACTTTTTTTTTAATTTAGCCGGTTTTTTGTTATTTTTGGTATTATACGTATGCACACAAATATATAGTCAAGTAAAGTCTAACTTGGCATGTGAATGAGTTGATAATATACATATGGTTTCCTATGTGTTGCACACAAAGTTATCGCAATAGCAGAAAAACTGGGTAGACATATATGCGACAATAAGTTTTGGCTAATGCAGTAATTTTGTGTGCCACACATGTAATTGCATGCATATTATCAACTCATTCACATGCCAAGTTAGACTTTACCTGACTATATGTGTAATTATTCATTATAAAAATTTCAATATTAATGATAAAAAATGATTGTGAGCAGGTTTTAAATATTTAGATAAAAAAAAAAATGTCGAAAGTAAAGATAATGAACTGATGCCGATAAGGACTGATAAAGCTCCTCTTAATATCAATTACTCAATATAATTGCTTATGATTGTAAGGTCGGTTGCACAACTAAACGTTGCTCATGAAAAACCATTGGCGTCACATGCAGCAATTTATGTCACAATTGAAGGAATACTTTGTGTCAAAATACAGATAATATTGTTAACGAAGCTGTGATTAACGAAGAGCTTGAGCAATTAGAAATTAGTCCTGATATTTCTGATATTGAAGAATTCGAAGATGATAATTATGAAGATGTTTGTACTTCAGAAAATATCGCAGATGTATACAATTTTAGCGATGATGGAGGTGAAGAAATATTCCAAACTCCAGTTACCGATTCGGAAGTAGACACTTCTTGTAGTAGCACATCTAGTACAACTGTTAGAAAAAGAAATCATGAATAAAATAAAATAATAATCAATATATGTAAAAAGTTTAATAAAAATCCAATGAATTTTCCAAAAAAAAATTATATCCTACCTTCGAGAGTTTTTTTTTACATAAATATTTAAAACTTGCTCAGTCATTTTCTATTATTACTATTGAAATTTTTATAACGAATAATTACACACATACTTATGCGCATACATATAATACCGAAAATTACGGGAAATCGCCGCGCGATTGTATATATCAAAAAATCTGCAAAATTAAAAAAAAGTCATTTTTTAGTTATATCACGTGAAAGTACATAAGAATGCCTTCATATTGGTAAAAAAACATTTCGTTGGGCAAATTGGAGAGAGTTTTGAAAATTTTGTGAAATTTGGCTAAAGATAGAATTGCGGCCAAACTGTTGGATATTTTTTGCTAAAATTTAACAGACTGTTTCTTGGTTATATAGGTTAATTTCGTCTAAAATTTCATCAAATTCGGTTTAATTTTGGCTACGTTAACCGTAATTCAATTTTTGACGTTTTTTCAGTATATTTATTACGTCATGGGAGACGGTGAATCGATTTTCACGAAATTTGAGCTTAAGGTTCCTTGATCATCTACAATAAAAGCGTCCCGTGCTCGTTTTTTAACTAACATTTTAAAGGATCCAAAATAAATTAAAACTGAAAAGCCACCCTTAAATATGACCAATTTACCCCTTTTCCGTTCCCCACCTACTCGAACCCGAAAACTCAGGGTAATCTTAGTTTCACCAAAACAAACTTATTTTTTTATGTCGTATTGCTCCATGTAAAATTTTCTCTGAAAAATCTAATTTTACTCCACTATTATTTTGACAAGAAATCATTGGTGGGTATCACAATGACATTGACACTAATGAAAATAAAATATATTATGAGTGATGCGTCACTGGTGAGAACCATATTTACAATGAGATAATTAGTAAATTACTTATTCTCGGCTGCAATAAGTAGGTGGCATTTGGAAGGTCAAAAATCTGTTTGAAACTTATTCACTTATGGATATATTTACTCCAGTATTTTGAATTGCAAGTGTGTAACCCCTTTCTTTGTTATTTGAAGGTTGTCTGCTATTTGTGATATGTTTATTGTTTAGTATAAGTTTTAAAAACAAATTTAATCTTATTTTTATCAATAAAATATTCGGCTCTATAAAGTTTGGAATCGTTACAGTTCTGCCAATGCATAAATAAGTAGATCTGCCAACATTGGTAGGTAAATGCAAATTGCTCTCAGTTTCGTATCATCGAAGAGTAGTTGTGTCTAATATGTATAATACCAAACTTATGTCAATGTTCTGACAAATCATCGAAACAAGTTTTAACATTGAAATCTGAATTCACAATAACAAAGGAGAGAGAATTTTACCTTTATGTAAAAATTTCATAACAGCTGACTAAAATAAGAATCCTTAAGTGAGGGAATTTGTAAACTGAAAACTGCTGTGTACCCAATACTAATAATACCAGAGCCAATATTAGCTAGTGACTCTAATTTTTTACTGAACTAATGTTTTCTGGGAAAATTTAAATTTTTTCACATTCGTGTTATAAATTAATAATTATATTAGCACAAAGCTATAAATGCTGCTATCCTATGACAAGTTAACAAGATCTAGACAATGCGTTTTGTTTTTTTTTTCCTCTTTAAATACAGATCTACTACATTAGATCAAATAGACATAAATATTTTCAGTTGATTGGATAATTTGAAATTTAATGGTCTTTTTCATTTCAGGAGACCCACAACGGGGAAAGCTGATGTAACTCCAATTATAGCGAGGAATTTATTAAAGAGAAAAATGATTCTCGAGGCACAAATTGAATTAGTAAAGGAAGAATCAACCATGATAACTCCTTACTTGAAAAATATTTCAGAACAATGTCATCAACAGATAGAAGATGTGAAGTCTCTAGAGAAAAGAATTTTGGAAAATGTATAACTTTATGTTGACTAGTAAGAAATCAAATTTCCTTCAAACCAAAAATTTTTGAATAGAATGATCTTTTTGGTGATCTAATTAATTTTACAATCTGCACCTGAAAATTGGTAAACACACACAATGTTAGTTCCATTGACCCATAATTAACATTTATTTTATTTTGTTGTTTTTTTTTTTAATTAATTCATTTAACGTCGGTCAGTTTCCATGGTTAAAGCCAATCAACGACTCCTTGAGACAAGCTACCCCCCAACAACCAGAAAATTTGGGTCGAGCATAAATGCGCCTTTACTGTACATATATTTTGATATGTAGTGTAAAGCAACGTCAGGCACGTTTGGTACATGGCCGGGTGACCATTTCAAGAAAACATGTGTCCTTGCTCCACATTTTCCAGCTGCTTGTATATCAGTGTGTGCTCAGAAGCTATGCAATTTTAGGCGAGGACTGGTAGTGAATATACCTTCCTTCTGAGGGGATGTAAAGCTGTCGGTCCCTTGTGTATTAAGTAATGTTAGGCAAGTAAAAGATCCCTACTTTTCAACTAGAAAAGGTTCGATAACAGTAGCAGTAAAAATAAAATAGGAAATTTTGCTGAACCCTCTTCTCTGTCGCAAAGTAAGAATGCTTGACTTGTCTAACATTTAATAGGCAAGAGACTGACTGGCTTTACATTTATATATCTACTATAAAGTTTTTATAGGTTCTACAAACCAACTAGGAAAAAGACGGAAATTTAGCCCAACCAGAAAAAGAATCGGGTTAATGACGTTAATTTCATGAAGCAGCTACGAATCATGAATGGTGATAGGCAGAGAAAATCGTGAAAAAAAAAACGATTCCCCTTTGTGAAAACATAGTGCATGCTGAGTCTTTTAATATAGGAAAATATAAAAATAACCTTGAGAACAGAATCGTGTAATTAAGTATACCTTTTTGTAGCGGAAAACTGTAAATAAATTAATTACTTTCTAATCTTCTTTTATAACTGAACAAGAATTGTCGATATTGATTACTTTTTGTTAGATACAATTTTTTGAAATTCAAATGTTTTGTTGTCTTTTCCAAAAGAATGTGAAAATTCATGTTCAGCTTTTCTTTTTTTGGTAAATATACAAAAGATTTTTTTTTTTAATAATACAGATGAATAATTTCTTTTTTATATATAGAGCACAATATTTGTGAACTGCAATTTTGGAAAATATATTTAAAAAATGAATAACAGCGTGTGATTCTTTATTATATTAATATTTTATTATTTATTAACACATCATCATCGGAAAAATGGGTATCAAAGACTGGGGAAAACCCGGGAAGTTCTGTGTCTAGATTTGGTAGACACCCTGGCATATGCGCTGATATACGAGTCGCTTGGAGATAGGCTGAAACCGCAGTATTTCCCTGAACACGAAACACACATGGTTTGTTTGAAGAATAAAAATATTTAGGGTTGCTTTGACTTTGCGCACGTAAAACTGCACGATGCTTTCCTGTTCAGGTAGTATAGATCACTTCTTATAGTGCCTTTGATAATGCCCACCAGATAGAAATAAAAGTGTTGGTTTTAAAATAGAAATTAAATTTTTATTAAGTAAAATTTTTAAAATATATTGCAACAAGGTAAATATAAATTGTCACAAAAGGTCCACAGTACTGCTTAGCATATTTTCATGTATACCTATTTACGCGTATATTAAGTGTAAAAAAACAGATAAAATAAGAACAATAATAATTTCAAAAGTTGCATAAATAAAATGAAAAGACAAATGTAAATATATATCACAACAGACATATTGCACACAATATCGTCAACAAATAAAAGTAATAATTACAAACCTATTGCTAAATCTAATATAAACCTTTTTATTTTGTTTTTAAAACCTTTAGTATTAGATGAGCAAATAAGTAACATGTTATATATGAGCTGCATGTAGATGTGGGGTTTTATGGTCCATATCTGTTTGATCAACAAAAATCTAATGAATGAATTTTAAATTTTTTGAATACGATACTTACTAAAAGCTGTTAAAGATGGTCCATACACACAATCCATGTAGTTAGGTATTGATAGAACCAATGATTCGACGAGAGCTAGTTTTACTGACTTTGACAACAAATCATGATATTCATATATGTTTTTTAGGGCAAAATAAGACTTTTGGCAGATTTTATTTAGGTAAAAACTAAAATTAAGACTTATCAAGGTGTATATTTTGTTTCGTCACACCAGGTGAGATCCATGCAATCAATGCGAAGGCTGTGGCTTGAAGTATCAATATTATTTTTACTAAACATTATAGCTTTGATTTTATTAGCATTAATGCGTTAATCAACAGTTACTACTGGCCCAATTTTATATTCAAAACATCGGAGTTTATACGTTGTTTTGCTGTTTCACTCTTGATAATTGGATGGCATGTAAATATTAAAATCATCAGCATATGTATATTTTATTTTTTTATTGATTTACTGATATCAGCACTAAAAAACTGTAAACAGTATTGGTCCAAGTATCGATCCTTGAGAGACTCCTGACATTATTTTCAAAGGTTCTGATATATTGTATTTACCATCAACACTGCAGAGATGGACCATAAAGATAATTTTTGAACCAATCAATCGTTTTTATACCAGAATTATAGTGTCTTAATTTTGCCAATAGCAAAGCCTTGGACATGCCTAAATAGACACGTGCTTTTGTACGCTTTCATTTCCATGTAGAAAGAGGTAGTTGGGATTTTCTATCTCGATAAAGTAAGATTACTTTTAACTAATGCATTAGCAGTCCATTACATATAATGGTCTAAGATATATTTTGTTAAGAAATATTGAAAATATGTCAATTTATATTTCCATTTTTATGTCAGAGGAGTTAAAGGTATAATTGTTTTAATTATTCTACAATTTTCTTCACATTTTTGTCTATCTTTTTTCTTGTTGCAATTTTCGATTCTATCGAAGGAAAGTCCGCTAACTTTTGTGTTAAGAATGTACTGCGTTGTAGCCCATCTTAACTGTTAATTAACACTATAGTAATCTATCAGGAGGGTACTTAATTTTTTTATTTTTTTTTAGAGAGTGATAATGGTAGAGAACGCCAATAAGGAGGAAGAGCTATGACATTTATTCCATCTTCTTTTTTGGCAATTATTTAATCATTTACCCCAGGAAAGAATAGAATCGCCGAACCAGTGTACTTGGAAAGAGATCTTAAAAATTTTCGTTAGGCAAACCTGTCATACATTGAATGAATTATTTTTTGTATATTTTATCACTGTTACTTATTTTTTATTCACTTTCTTTGGATTTTTAATTCTATATTTTGACTTATTTCTTCAAATATGTATGAATGTATTTTCCTTTTCCGATGTATATATGTATGCTTTGAAAATAAAGCTTTCTATCATCTATTTAAATGCTACTCTGATCCAAATATTACCTAAATATCAGGCAAAGTTGTGATACTTTAATAAATACATGTATTGAATTCCATTGCTTTAGTAAATACTAAATGGAAAGTATATGCTATTGAGTATTAAATGTCCGAGAATTATCGAACCAATGTGCAGTGAGCAACAATGCTGGGGTGTACAGCTCATTCATCTGCAATATTTATTTACAGAAAAGTCTTGCAAATCCCAATATTTCAACATGAATATAATATGAGTTATTAATAACACTAAGTTTTTCTCATTTTTTGAAAAAGGTGATTTATAAAACATAGAATAAAATGTTGCACATCGAGTATTTAAGTACAAGAGTAAGGTAATTAGTTTATAATTTTAACTCCTTAAAATAATACCAACTAAAAAGAAATATATTTAAAAATAAAAAAACTAAATTTAATATTGTATGTATATTTCGACTTAAACTTCGAGAAACATGTAAAACGACATTTATTCGAGAAAAACTATTAACGCTCCCATGTATATATATATTAGATGTGCTAAAATTTGTTCAGCAAAATATTGCTAATTTTAATTTTCAAAATGAATTTCACAATTATTCGACTAGACATGGAAATGATTTGCAATATAATTTACATTGATTGGAATTATACAAATCAAATCCTTATTATATAAGTGTAACCCTGTACAACAAATTACCTGAAGATATTAAACATGCAAGTGCAACAAGGTTTTTTATACTTATATATAACATTTTAGTAGAAAATGCTTTCTATTCTGTAGGTGAGTATTTATCACATGCATTTTTCTAATAATATTAGTGTTTTTCGTCCTATTTACTTTTTTATATATTTCTATTTATGTTATCTTTTGTATTTTATTTATTGATATTTTAAAGTCAACGTGTTTTTTTTGTTGACATGTCCTATATCCGTTTATGTGTGATCTCTTGGATAAATAAAGATATATTATTATTCAAAAACCATCTTCAACAGCAAGATGTTCCAATGTGTTGTAAAACCATTTGTGATATTTGATAATGTGTTGGCCGTAATATTTTGGAAAACTCCAAGGTTCACACACTCTTTCAAAGTATTAATACAAATTGCTGATTTGCAATACTCCCAAAAATAGATATATCATGATGCAAAAATTAGTGACCTGACTGGACAAGATGGATCCTCTTAATATTAGACAGTTTGGGCGAGTATCGTTCAGGCATTGCTGAACTAAAAGGAAATTGTAAGGACAAATTTCCAAAGCATAACTGGCAAGGTAGCTCAGTCGGTTAAAGCTCGTTGAATGGCGTATTCCGTGCACTAACACTGGTAATATCGGTGGTGTATACATTTTTTTCAAATGTGTAACCCCCTTCCAGACTAGCCTTTGGATTAGGAGGTTGTTGTATATTAGATTATAAATGTTTATTAACCACCCTTCAGGTCACCTGAGTGGCCCTCTAGAAATTTAGATTTGTCTGAGTAAATGTAGTGTGTTTTATAATATACATACATTGGCATTTGCTTAAATTAAATGGTGCTATTTCGGGACAACATATTATGGTATTTCTTTTGAAAATTTATTTGCTTCTTCCTGCACAGGTTCTGAATTTTACTCTAATATAGTAGATAAAATGTCACAAATTAAAAGTGTTGTGTTATTTGATAAACTCTTAAGAACATTTTAGATAAAAGTTATGATAATATACTATCATGAAGGACGCCATATTAATAACAATAATTAATTTTCCATTAAAACAATAACTGATAGAATAAATCATAAAATAATAAGGAAAATAATTAGTAGATACAGTAAGTACAATCACCGAGTCAGTAAAATAAGTGTACTGAGAAAATCTTCAGCAATAAATTCTTTGCTACGACTTTTTTAAGTAGAGTAGCCATAATTTTAGTTAGGTTAGAAATATCTATTCACTGGATCAGAAAAAATTCACTTTACTGTGTGTTTGTCTTAGTTCTTAAAAAGTACTTTTCAACCTTTATTACTTACTTTACTAGAGCACTAGGACATTTTGCTACCATTAGGAAGATAAGAATACAAAACAAGCTTAATTGGGGTAAATAAAAATTCTCCTACAATTACAAAGTTTTGTGTTGAGTTATGTCATCGCAACACCACCATTCGGGCTCAACGGTCAACTTTTGTTGTAGCGAGTTCCTTCTATCCTGATAATTTTGTGCAATTGATTCATTCATTCTTATTGCAATATTAAAACGCAATTAAATTAATCAACATAATCATTTTATTTTGCAAAGTTTCAAGGTGGTAAATAAAACAATAAATTTGATCAATTCAATCACCCTTTCTAATGTTTCTATATTATAGGAGTCTGTTTATTTTCTGTGACTATCTAATATGTTTGCAGTAAAACTGGCCGCGCAACATAATTTCGAGTTTCCAAAGATGCATAAACATGCAACATATATCATGCATTATTATGAAATAGTTTAGACATTGCTATGTGCGCATGTTCGTCAATCTACTGTCTGTTAATATGAACAGAACATGAGTGTTTAAACCATGTACTTTTTACTACAACAATATATTACTTGACAAGAATAGTAAAGCTTACTTTCAATGGCTACATATGATAAATATTTTATAAGTAACTTTACTGTTGCACTAAAAGTAACTTTAGCAAAGAGAATTCCACTGCTCTAGTAAAATTCTTGGCCGGCGCCTATACAAATAATGTTTTTTGCTGCTGTAGCTTAATTTTTGGCTGTCACTGTAAAAATCTTCCCTCAGTGTGACGAATCAGAATTCACATTATAAAAACCACACTATTACATAATCTTTAGTCAATAACTTCATTTTATACAAAAGCAGCTGCAAATTCTCAACCTACACTATAGTAGCGCTTATCTAGTAATAACTTTTTTCCATTAAACCTTTATATCGCTGATGGGGAACTAACAAAGTGAGATTCTTTTCCAAATATGGTTGTTCCGTGCTGTGAGAGCTTTATTTCATATGCAAATTTTAAAATAACTATGCATGGTACAGTTAAGATTGAATATTTTATGAAATAGGGTTTTAAGGAGTCTTGAAATTTTTTATTAAATATCAATCTAATGATTTTTTTAAACAGAGATATACGACATTCATTGACCGAGTAGCACCATAATTGAATTTTATAGCAAATGTTGCTATAGCCTTAAGCACAGTAAACATTGATGGGCAATTTGATTTCAAAGTAACTTTTTGAGGCAAAAAGCACAAAGTAAATCCTATTTAATATTTTTGATAAATTGTACGTTCTGTTCTTTTAATTCTATAATCTAAGTAAAACTAAAAAAGTAAAGTTGGTTGGAACGTTGATCTTACAACTCATGTGTAGAATAAGCCAATACTTTAAACTTCATGAAATGAGTAACATAACCAGAAGAAATTCTTGAAAAATTCTCAAATGCCAAAATAAGAAAGAAAATGATGTAAATGAACGTGCATTATGTAAACAAGTACCTATTTTTCGGTTAAAATGTCACGTGTTAATCGTTATTTCTAGCCTAGATATTTTTTATGTTTTTGCATTATTTTATGTTGAAATGTAAGATTCTAATACTTTACTGTCACAAAATAAATTATTTTTCATTTTACACCTAATTATTACTGAACACTACACCTAATCTACAACACATAAAGCATAACACACACATAGAGACAGCCTTAATCTATTGTGCATTGATAGTTTTATTTAGTTCATATAACTCAAAAACAAAAATTAAAACAATATATTTTTTGTTAACATTACATATTTATAGAGCTATAATCTAATCAACATCGTAAAAGCTTTATGAAACAATATATAAGTTAATAAAAAATGAAAGTATGATATCAAACAACTCTAGTGAAGTTTAGAAGAATAGTAACAATTTCAACCGATAAAATTTTGTAGAAATGCTCAAAGTGCAAAACTGAAGATTACATTTTCCTTATATTAGCATGCCATTGGTTATATAAGGCAGCCATGGCTCTATCAAAATTAAATGAACAAATTGTAGTACATCAGTAAAAATTGAAAAGATGGTTGGAAATTGTGCAAGATCAAGGGTGATATTTTCAAGTTGTATTTAAATGTACAGGTTGTTCCATATATAGTTGTGGTGATCAAATTGTTGGGAGTTTTTATATTTATACTTGCGCTCTAAACAATACTAAATCCCGTCATTCAATTGGAAATTGCAAACTTTCCAACAAATTATTAATGGTGAAATAATTTTCATCTATTCTTTTCCTTAAAAGCTCAATTTGCTTTTGTAGATTTTCAGCTTGTTTCTGAAAGTCCATAATATGTTTGTTGGGAACTACCACTTCATTACCTAAATATACCTGTATTAATTATTTTTTCATATAAACTGACGATAATTTTACATACCCGACTGCATTTTGGATTTAGTCTGTAGAAGATTTTCCGCATATATTTTCAATAATTTATCATAGCATTGCTGGGCCATAAGAAATTTTGAGTGAATTGTAGATCTCTGTGTTAACTTGTTTCTCATCTTCTAAAAATTGAAAACATACCACATATTATTAATTTTGCGATATAATTGCAACTATTGAATTTTTATTCTCCCTACCAGTGGCGGTCCCAGAATTTCGATATGGGGGGGGCATCGAAGATGGGCAGCGCAGCTGTGTACACGTAGCGTCAGCTGTAAGGGGATTTAATGATTAATGCTTAAATGGTCGGAGACAGGACAACAAAAAAAATTTATTTTGTCGGCGTTTCATGTATTTGGCACAACACTTCTTCAAGGTTTAATAGTTATAATGCAACATCTTTAGGCACAAAAATTTTATCATTATTAATGTTCAATACTGGTGCTGATGAAATTGTTATAGCTACAGATGTTGCATTATAACTAGGGTGATCATATTTTTTCCAGAAAAAAAGTACAATTATGAAAGTAGATTTTTATCAGAGTTGAGCTCGTAGAGCCTATAAATGCGCCGCAGGCGAAAATTTCAAATTTTTCAAGGCCAAACGGCCTTAAATTAAAAATTGGAAGTTTTATTTAAAATAATATTGTTTTCAAAATGTAGGTCTTGTGGGAGCAAAGCTTAAAATTTAAATACCAAATATATTTGTATCAGGTGAAAAGATCAAGTATTCTATATTCTAATACAAAATAACAAATATGCTCTTCAGCCCTCGACGTGCCTGCACCTGAATCATCACGTTGGTACCAGTCGCACTTTTGGGAACTTAGGATTGCTTTCAAAATTTGCGGTCTGGCTTTTGGAAATTGGAACATTTCGCTGCAACTCTCATTGATGTTCATGCGAACTTGCATCACTGCCTCTAGTGGATATCTTCATTTACAATTTTTCTGAACGCCAATAGTTATTAACATTGGAGAACAGTCGCTTAATCCACGCACTTGTCTCATGAAAACAAAAAATAAACTCCCATAAAATCTCCAAATTTTTAAATTTATTTTGACTTTATCCAGACTCTCCAGTCAGGACACATTACGATCTTCAGTGCGATAGTGCAAATATTTTCGGAATTCCAGCCGGCAATTTTATCTTCTGCAAAGTTGGCTTGCATTAGACCAAATTCGCCGAACAGTTCGTCTTCATTCAATACTATGTAGTCCTTAAAAGCCTCACATGAACAAAAATAACTTGATTTTGTGAAACTTATCTTCTCAAATTCACACGTTCAAAAAATCAGTTCATTTAAGTTCGAACTCCAGTTTTGCAAAAAGTAAATGAAAAATTAAATTTCGAATTTTTTGTATCTCAAGGAAAAGAAGTAAATTTAGGTGTACTTAATGAACCTATTAAGGACAGTAGGACATTACCCGAAAAGAAAGTACTGTCTAACTAAAATAAATGCATATGGTCACCTTAATTATAACTATTAAGCCCTGAAGAAATATGCCCCCCTCCCCTTAGGACCGCCACTGCTCCCTACTACACCCATCGGAGAATAGTGATAGAGATTTTTCGTGTTATGCAGAGAAAAAAAAACTGGAAGGGCTTTATAAATGCAAGAATTGATTTCCTGCCCATCTCTCTATTTTTCATTCCACACAAATAAAAAACACTATTTTGTAGCAGTGTTGTACAGTGTGAAGTTGTATTGTGAAACGATATTTATAGAGCAACCGACAAACTAACTCAACTCTACATATTTATGCCTTTTCGTGAAATTGTACAGTGTACATGCTTTTAAGAAATATGACACATGTTAAGGACTAGATACATGTTTGTTAAAATTAAATCTATAGGGAATTGAAACATGCTACTTTGTGTAAGTATAGATGATTTTAGTTTAAGATCTCAGATATTAAAGTTTCGTCACAGCAATGACATTTATGTATCACCCCAACAAACATTTTTGGTTATATAATGGTCACCATAAATTTGCCATTACTAAACTTAAATAACTTTAATTTATATAACATAGTAATGGTAACATTTCTCTTACCCTTATAAACCCCTTAAAGCGCTTAAATGGCGCGATTTATAAGGGTTGCCGAAACCTCTGTTTAGTTATGGTATACATCTTTAGAGTTTATAACCTATAGTAACAGAAACATTTTCGTTACCTTTATATAACCGCAAATAAATAGTACGCGTGGATGCCTTTGGTGACGAAACATAATTATATAAGTGTTTCTGTTACCCTTATAAACTTTACATATAATGGTGTTGGTAATATTTCTGTCACCAGGATTAGTGTATTTCCAGAGCTAGTTTCTCCCTCTCCTGTAAGACAAAGATAATCGGCGTTTTCTCTGTTGAGCACATAATTTATATTCTTTCTTTCTCACACATCCAAAGTCTAAATTGATAGTTTGTGTTGTTTCTTGTTTCATTTGTAATAATGTAGTAAAATAAAAATGGACGTATAATAGTATAACTAACAATTTTGTTTGTTAGATTTATAAACAGAGGTAAAATTTTATTGCGAAAGATTTTTTATTGTAAACATGAACAAGTTGCCTTCAAAAATTGCATGGGCCTCTAAAATAGCGTTTAATAATCAATTTTAATCTACAGATCTGAAGGTTACATACATATATATTTTTTAAATTACATATACAAAATGGACAAAAGGGTTGCCTTATAAGATTACATCGAAATTTTGGCTTTAAACTGGTAAAAACAAGCCAAAAATTAAGATTTATAATAAAATCCTAATCTGTTTCCCATTTTGGTACAACATCATGGCGGAAAGCAAATGCAGTAAACTTATAAACATTGGAAACTGTAATATCACCTGAGGTGATCTTACATAAACTCAAGTAATGCTATATACCTTTAAATAGTGTTGTTATAAAACTATAAGTTCGCTATACACTCATACGTGATCTAACGTTCCTAAAGTGTTGTTATGAAACTTAAAAGCCTTCAATAGTATCTTAAAAATATTATGGTAACATACATTACTTGAAGTGATGTGATATACCTTAATTATAGGCAACCCGTAATGCACATAGATGACAGTTGAAAACCCCCCATTTCTGACCTATATAATATTTTGCTGTTTGTGCCTGTCTGTATTGTGTGGCATTGTCATTTAAAACAAAGGAACCGGGGCGTAAATTACCCTCATTGACAATTGTGCCTTCAGCATGGGAAAAACAGGGCACATTGTTTTGGCCTCCTGCAAAGAAAAAAAGTTTAATATCTAAGTTGGTACGTGATGCTAATTCTAGATCCGAAACAGACTGGGTGCCGCAGCCTTTTCATAGAAAATGACAAATCTCTTTATCTATATTTAAATTAATGGAAATATTTGACATTTTCTGAAGGCCTTGATAACAATTCCTTAAACATAATTCTAAATCTTGATGCCAGTACTGCCCCTGATCCCCAATTTGATGAATTATAATCGTAGTTGGTGTCCGCAATAATGTCCTAGGATCAATGGGTAACACATTTGATATTCGATTGTTAAAGATTCTAATAACCTCTTTTAGAGCTCGTTGTGTTATATTAAATTTATTAGCCCATATCTTCAAATCAATCCTTAACTGCTCATTTTTTGTATATTCTTGTATAAAGGGGAGATAATTCATCATCTTCAAATTCGGTTAACCACTTTTTTTTGCATTCGTTGTCATTATCTATTCCACTGAGAGTCTCGATATCGTCACAAGAAAGTAAAGCGATTTCACTATTGCTTTCATTATTATTATGGGTATTTTCATGTTCGATGTGTATTGTGTTATCTAATATTTCACTTTTCTGTAAGGATGTGTCTTTCTGATTTGTTTTTGTACAATTTTTGAATGAATTAGATGATGGTACCAGATTCAGACTGACACTTTTTAGGTTATATGATGATTGTGGCACTGAATTTAAGATTTTGGAAAAGTTTTTTGAAACTCGGCGACGAAATGTACTGCTATATTTTATTTTTTTCCATGTTTTTATTATGCCACAATCCATAGTTAAATATAGGTACCTACTTACTCTACAACAAACAGTGTTACTAACCTAACCATGTAAACAAAAGCGACCATGATGGATTTATAAGGGTAATATGATTCACTAAAAATAATAGAAGTTTATAAGATGAATTTTCGTTACCAATTTGATCACCTAAAGTTTTATAATATATACACCGAAACACTATTATCTTGTAGATTTTATAAAGGTAATTAAAGATATTGTTATATAACCTGAGAAATATTAGTTTTATAATGAGGTAACGGCAAGCCTTATACAAACTTGTTATATACATTGTGGTAATGGTTAGTGTAGGTTTTATAAAACAGTGTTGGAAATATTTATATCACTTCATTATATACCTGGAACTTACAGTAATTTTGTGAAACTATAATAAAACTTGGTGAGTATAAGTGACTACCAGAACTTTTCTTATATAACTTCACTACTTTTATATATTTTTTATATAACTAGATGTTGCTATTAGTAACGAAAAATGTTTATTGGGACACGATAATACCTGTACATAACTGTCAGCACGACATCTTTATGTATTAAAACATAAGTTTTTTAGTTGCAAACTCCTCTATAAAATCCATATTTTACTATAAGGAACATAACTAGACTGCAACCAACAGCTACTCTCCGGGCTATGTGGCCGCCGAGGGCTGAATTACAAGTTACAAGCCTGACACATTAAGCGTAATAAAATTGTTTATTACCAACAAACACCAGCTGAAAGACTGATCCTACTTAAAGGAGCTCTCGTGCCAGTTGTCCCACACTACCTGTAGACTGCAGTTTCGAGCTGTTGGCTCTCGTCATGGTTCGCTTTGTTATTGCTATATAGGTAGATTGCCATTAGTATACTATGGATGTCGATGCCACTAATAAAATAAACGTGAATTGCTTTACCTTCCCATTAATTTTGTAAAAGTCAATATTTTGTTTCAACTCATTCTTCCTTACTTCTAAAAAAATCTTTTTATTATCTTCCAACCTCTGGTCATTCTCGGCACTATTCAGTTTGCCTTTTTCTAAAATAATACAGTTAAGAAATTTCCAAATTATAAAAATTTTAGTGGTTTTTCACGTTACCTGCCATAATCTGAATTTCAAGTTCTCTTATTTCTAGAGACAACTCTTCTTTTTTTGTAGAACTATGTGCATCATGCATATTCGGCATTGTAAATATTCAGTAAATTAAAGATTTCTTTGCCCTATACTCAATCATTTATTTTATAACTGTTTATTTCATTATCAGCTTCTCAGCTTGCTAAAATAAAAAACAGTTTAGAACAGTTAGCTCTCTTGGTTTTTGTTTTCCACATGAAAGAGGTTTTAAAATGGGGAACAATCCAAGCCAGTTCCTAATATATCCAATGGACGCCGCCATGCGTATCATATAATATCTGATACAAATTGAAAATTACATTAAACAACGATTTAAAAGTTATGTTATAACTTTTAAATTTCTGGATTTCTGAGAGCTTCCCAATCTCTTATTCGTAGAAATGAGCCAAATAGTTAAAAAAAATGAACAATCCAAGCCAGTTATATAATAATATATCCAATAGATGACGCCATGCATACTGGGTTTAATTTCATTCTCATAGTTTAAATTTCCTTATTTCCGAGAATTTCCCAATCTCTTATTCGTAGAAAGAAATGAGCCAAATTGATAAAAAGGATTATGGTAGTTGATCATTAAATCGTTTAAAAGCGGAGCTGAGAAAAGGAAGTGCTAGAGTTCATCGAAAAAAAGCTGATTTGGTTGCAAGATATATAATTATTACATTTATGAACTTGTTGAATTTTTTGTTTATAAATCCTCTTTTATTCTAGATTAATCAATCATGACAATATTCTAGTTAGTACACTTGAAGTAGATCACTTTGGTACATAGCAATAAGTTTACATTTTACATCCTAATTAATCTTGTTTATTCAGACATATTTTTTCGTATTGACATTGATGGGCAAACAACCGAGTACAGCTGGTGCATTCTGGCGGATAGAATAAAAGAGAATGTTCCTCATTGCGAAATAACAAGTTACAGTAAACTTTTCTTAACGCTGCAATATTATTGTTTTTTAAGGTAGTGCTTTTAGATGGCAGAAGCTATACTATCTAGAAATAATAGATCATGCGCAGTTTAAGGGGTTTAGTTCAATCAACAACTACATAATTTAGCATCATCTGACGCCATTGTGGTTTTTGTACGTTATTTATTTACTATTTAGTGTTTTTAAAAAACCAATCCGTGTTACTGCCAAGTACCAAGGGTAAGTTTCAGCTTCTAATATTTATAAAGTAATTACATGTTACATTAAAACTACATGAATATACATTATTTCACAACTTGGTCTAGTACCGGTTTTTTTCGTATAGGTATCTTATAATCCAATGAAGGGTTGCTTGAAAGTCAAATAGTTTATACTTATACTGTGTGCCATTTTCAACGTAAGATGTGGATGATTATTGTTTTATTTATTTTACAAATTGATAGACGTTTTGATATAACCTCAACTTTTACAACTATTCACAGCGTCGTTCAACTATTATTGTTTTGCGTCTTTCCTATTTGAAATCGAAGGGATATCATGATAGATTGCATGTCCATTTTATTTAATTGTGGTAACCTAGCAACTTCTTGTTTGCTACATAATTTCTTTCCGGAAAGTACATCAAATATTACAAACACTTCAATTTGTTCAACATTAGTGGCTATTTTAATCAATATATTTGGACTTCGTTTATAACATGCAACGCTCATGTAACTTTAAACTGTAATTTCTGTACAAGCTATTTCCTTAAAGGAAATTATTTTACTTTGGTACCTAAAGAACATTAAGGTTAGTAAATTAGACAATATCGCAATCAGCAAATTCATTATTCGGTCTTGTCTCACACTACAGTCACAAATGACATGCGACCCGATGTGGGTCATGGATGATGCTCTCTACCTACCTATGAATTATAAAATTATGTGATTAATTTTGAGTAGATTAATCCTTATCGAATGGGGAACAATCCTATCAAATGAGCTCATTCCTGATTTAATTTACATGTCTGCAATTGCAATTAAAGTTCATATCAACGCATTTATAGACTCGTAACAATAATTATTACATTAATTGTATAGTAGAACATTAAAAGTTGATTTGAAACTTGTTTAATATACTTGGCATTCGTTTATTGAAGAAGTTTATTCGAACAAACGTCTGATTTAAAGGCTTATAAGTTATAAGTGAGTGGGACACCCCCAAAAATTCGCTTAGAAAGACGAGAAAGTGACCACAAAACTAATCGCTAATTTTGCACATACTTTTATGTTTTTGAAGGTGTTGAATCCGAATGATTTTTTTTTCATTTTAAATTGGAGGAACGTTGTCAAAAATGAGAAAACATTTTTTAAATAAATTTCCGTATTTAACTCGCGATATCTCAGCGAAATACTTATTAAATATTCGTCTTTGAAATTTTCAGAGTATAGTTTTCAACCGATCGTTCGAAAATTAAGACCAGACAGCCGGGCGCGCACGTCAATTTATCCAATCAATGTATTCACAGGGGCCGTATTTTCGAACTTAACCGAGGCGATGTCGTGCACGAAAATGGGATTGTCGCATGAAAATATACGTTTCGTATTTTCGAGCATTATGAACTTGTATGCGAACTTCCCGCATGCCACTGATTTCGGGCGAAATGCAACGGATGGGGTTTAATACACGTTTAAGCGCAGGCCCGCGCCTAGCACTTTTGGCGCCCTTGTGCAAATTTAAAATAACGCTCCAAATTTGTATTACGTTCATTTGTGAGTACAGATACGGGTTAAGTTAGGTATTATTATCCACTATTGAATAATAATTTTAAAAAGTATTTGCATAAATTTATTTTCATTTTTATATTTTACAAGTACAAACCATACAAGTATTTTCTCATTGAGGTACATAACATAATTATAAACTTATAAAAAACAGAAATATATTCTAACAGTATGACAACTCAAAATTTTTGTATTTTAGTTTCAAATATGATATGATACAAAAGCTTGTTCGCTCGTTGCTAGCCAAATTTCAAGCTCAAACATGAATAAAATCAGATTTGTTTGAGTATACACAATTCATGTTATCATGTTACGTATTCGATCGAATAAATGCTATTATTGCGTACTCTCATTTGGAAAATATATTATTTTCGAGAAGTAATTCGATTCCCTCGTCTCAAAGAGTAAAAATAAAAAAAAACAAATAAAAAAACAATGTAATAGCTTCCTTACTGGTTTTTTTATCATTATAAATTTTGTTTTGATAATTTTGTTTGTTGCTTTATCTTTTTTTTACTTTTCAGTTTTGAGGCTTTTCGGCGCCGTCGTGCACCACACGACTTTGCCCTTATGTACGGCGCGGGCCTGTTTAAGCGATTTCGTGTACGAATGTATTCAAAGTGATCGTTTTGGTTTTATTTCGTACCACGTAACTTCAATTTTTTGCTGTGTTTTTTTATTATTAAGGGACTTTAAAGTAGATTTATTTGAACAAATTTTGATAAGTGAAAATGGACAATGGCGGCATCAGATGACTTAATACATTTAGCTGCCATCGACGTCTTGGAACAGGCAGAAGTTTTGGCAGAAAACGATCATGGAAGACAATTCCGTGCCTATGATAATCCGTTTGAAGATTTAAGCGATGACCACTCAAAAATCCACCGTTTCGTTTTTCTGATCTGCATTAATATATCCCACCCGCTGATTGCTGGTGCATTATAATATTCAGTCTTATTTCAATCAACTCAAAATCTAGCATTCAATAATAACATACAATATCATAACCTGAAAATATCGCCGAATTATACACATATAACAGCTGATTAGTGACATTCGTGTTTTCTAGGGGTTTCAAGTCCATTTGGTTGCCACATTTGCCATACGACATTTTCATTGAGCTCGAAAATATGGCCCCAGATATTTTATATGTTTATTATGTATCTGAGTATTGATATACGCATATTTTCACTAATAATTAGGTATTCATAGATTAGTAAATTCTGAAAAAGCGTTTTGCTATATTCAATTCTTACAAGTTATATATGTAGGTATAGTAAGATTTAATAAACAATACATTTTTAAAATGTGTGTTTTATGGTTTTCATGTTACTCTGTGCAATTTTTCAAATTTTAACTAATTTAGCGCGTTAAGGTGAGAATATCCAAGAGAGAGAGAGAGGTCCGATAGGGGAATATTTACTATTTTTGGTCATAACTTCTTATTCTAAAACACATATTGCAAACAAACTATAAGACTACCTAAATAGAACTATAACAACAGTAGTGTTATAAATTTTCACTCAATAATTTCAAACATATGCGAAATAGTTAGATTTAAATTTAGGAAATACGAAAATTGCCATTTTTAAAATTAAATTTAACTATTTTACAAACAACTGAAATTATTGAGTGAAAATTCATATCAATACATCTGTCATAGACCTACTTAGGTAGTCCTATACTTTTTTTTAATAAACATTTCCTTATCGGATCTCCCTCTCTCTCTTGGATATGCCCACCTTTGTACTTGTTTTCGCGAAAACGTACCTGCTGCGAGAAGTTCGTTTGATTATACGCTAGGGATTAGGTTGAAAACGAACACCTTGTATATACCTACAGAAGCACATAAAACTCTTCTCTTAGAATGTCTCGGATAAAGATAATCGGCCAGCACCGGTGGAACTCAACGCAAATTAAATTTTATCAGCTTGACTTTGGTCTTCTCATACTTCCGCAATGCGCGTGTGGAAATCGAGTCATATCCTAGTCCAATCGATAGATAAAAAAAATTAGTTCTTTAAGTATTCTGGAGATTGCTTCTTGAAAATTTCGACAGGTTATTGAGGTCGGAGATGTTCGTTAGCCCATCTTTGCAAAAAGTTCAAACATACGCGAACCCTTGATGGTACGAAAGAAATTGGAAGGATCTTTTTTGTTCAGCACTAAGGACCGATTTATCAGTGCTGGTTTAAGTTATCTTACTTATCTGATAGATATCATCGTTTATTTAAAAATTAATCCGTTTTATTAATGTTACAGTTTTAGTGAAAGTGCTGAATAAAGTAGTGAACAACAAATGAACCAAATCTGTCAATCTTCAGTCTTTGAAAAGGCATTAAATATATGAGAAAATAGTATTTTTTAATATTGTGGGGGGGGGGGGGACTCTTAGTAAGAATCGAAGTTCTCGGCTTCGGAGGGGGGCTAATTTAGCCGCTAGCCTGTCATAATGGTGGGTAAAATCAGTTTTTTCGAAATAATTCGCTTTCAGCTGATCCTACGGAAAATATAGTTATGAATTTTATAAAGGACAAAATTGTCAATAACTTTTATACGGTAAATAGTTTAAAATTTATAGCGTCACGAAAAATGTAAAAATTATTTTATTCCAAAAATTTCGAGAAAAAGTTATTGCTCGAGATTTTAAATATATCACGAGTCTGGTATTACTACTTCTTGTGTATCTCAACGCGCTGCAACTGGCAAACGGTTAGTCTGCGAAGAATGATTCTGTGAAGGAATTTGTAGAAAATTTCGTGCTAATCAAGAAAGGTCTTTACAATTGCTGTCGTGGCATCAACAATTCACAAAATGCTTACTTTGCGCGAAGAAGGCTGCTAACGCCTCACCCCTTGACATCACTTACTTTTCATACTCAGCAGGTACCCCGAACACTTTTTTTCTAAATTGACATGCCGTTTTTGCAAAAAGTACTATTGCGGCCGGGAAGAAATAATCGATTATTTATCGAGTAGTATGTTTTTCGAAAAAATTTGTACTGTAAATAGGAGTTTTTACGTCAGTTTTGCCAATTATATTATACTGACAAAGAAATCTTTTGTGGACTCGGCTCGTCTTCATGAAAAATGCATCGTGTGGTGTGCCTAATGGTGATACCACGTGGAAATTAGTAAATAGCACAAAAGGAATTAAGAAAGAAAATACGCGCTGTAGCTAAGAAAGTATTAATCCGAGTATTAATCTGAGAAAAAAGTAAACAATAAAAAATGTGGAGAATCGTACGCTCTACTTTTTTTTAATAATGCACCGGTAATGAAATGATCCCACAAAAGTGTTTTTCCACTCCTATTTATTAAATATGACGGCGCGAGTGGCAACCGTCAAGGTCGAAAACTTAGAAATTTCAGTAATATGCCTGATTGAAGAATCCTGCCAAATATTTAACTTTCCTATACCTTTTGCAAGGCGGGGCCATTTTTATGTCTCTAGTGATTGGCCTATTATTATTTTATGTATAAATGTTTCACCAATTTCATATCAACATCACGAAACACGCCTATAAGAAAATAAAATGACTACAGTTTTTTCTTTCCACAACTAATAGCGACTAAAAAGACTGCAAAAAATCACTATATATGCGCCACTCAACTTGCTTCTGTTGCGTTGAAAATAATGTTCGTCACAGTTTTAGCCGAACGCCAAATTACGTAAAAAACCGATTAAAAAACATCTAAAGGCATGATGTACTTATTTAGTACCTACCAGAAGACCTCGCACTATTTCACTCAAAAATAATCCGAACTGCAAAATTTACCACTAGTTTAGTCATTTTTTGTTTCATTTCTATAATATTGCAACTAGCAGCACTTCATTTTCTTGTTTTGTGCTTAAAACTTATATTTTTAATTTTATCTCCTTCATTTATTTCTATAAATTTCGATCTGGAGATTGTTAATAATATTATGCCTCAGCTCCACTGAACGAATTTTTGGAAGATCGATGAATGATCAGTTTGGATATGCATAAAATGTATCCATTATTTTAAGTTTTTCTCTACATTCTCACGTACTTATGTGCTTATAAAGTGATAATTTTCCACATAGAGACAGATAAATAATATGCCTTTTCCTAACAGAAATGATTGTGAAAACTATGCTATTTCTACATGGCGTAAGATTTATAATTACACCTCCCTAGAAGGTATGTCATTACCACTTAGAGAACCTACGGCACCTCCACACTTCTACCGCATTGTTTACCTAAGCTTCGAATAAAACCTCTACAATGTTGGGTGTATGCGTGGTCTAAGATTCAAACATTGTATCTCCATTTACAAAATGTTCGAACGTCATCGTTAAACTGCCTGCCATATTTTTGTATCTATTCACGATATAGAAAGAGAAAAAAACAAATATTTGCCATTCTACTTATAAGCTTTTCTTTTGTACTATACCAATTTTCCATTAAAAAACTTTCCGAAAAACCGTCTTGTAAAATCAATTCTTTGATACTAAAGTCTCCTATTCACGATATAGAAAGAGAAAAAAAAACAAATATTTGCCATTCTACTTATATGCTTTTCTTTTGTACTATACCAATTTTCCATTAAAAAACTTTCCGAGAAACCGTCTTGTAAAATCAATTTTTTGATACTAAAGTCACCGTAATGTTCTATCAGTTGTAACTTGTATACTTTATACGGGCAAAATTGAAACTGGTCCGTGTTAAAGCACAGGACCGTGCGCACTGAGCTTGATATTTTGTCCTATATATTTAGCAGTGGTATCGAGATTCGAACGGTAGTTGAAACTGTGCAGGCGAGTCCGAGACTGGCAATGTAATCAGCCTAAGTGAACCATCTACGACTGCACTGGTTTAAAGATAATAAAACGGACAGGCCTACTAGCATAAAAAAACTCGTAAATCGTTTCTCAGAAGTCGATGAAGTGTGCTGTTAATGTGCCAGTGCAGTGCATAAATACCTATTATAATATCAAGCGTAGGAGTTTAGTTAGTTATTGTTCATATTTATAAATATTTACTACTATATAAAAGGTGAAATATTTTAATTATTTACTAATTTACCATGGCTTTCTGGAGACCATTTGAAACAGAGGATAATATAATAACGCCCGAAAATCTTATCATTTTCTTATGACAAGCATTTCTATTTACCTCCGCCCGTGTACAATAAAGAGATGCCGACTGTTTTTGCCGGCTTTTAGTTTTTATATGGTTTCAATTAAGTTCGTATAAACTTTAAAATATCCGGTGGTGTACTTTACCGGAAATTATAGCAATGTCTACTAATACTATACGCTTGTAGATCAATCAAAATTCAGTAAAGTGCCGAACTATTTGAAGGAGCAAAAACAATGTCGAGAAAGCACTTAAAATTCGCATTTTTTATATATAATTATCGCATTATTGAAAAAAAAATTAGATACCTACCGACTAAAACCCACTCCTGGGTCACGTTTCCACGTGATCTGGAACTGTTTTCGCTTTCGATCAGGCCACCGGTCATTCTTCATAAATTGGTGTTAGTGCACCTTCCCGTATTTTCCCTTACGTCCCCCATCCATTAAAACGATTAGGGATTCGGGGCTAGGTTTCTTCTATCCTGTTCTTTTGTCCTTATTATAAGATTTATTGCATCTGATGCGTTTTTCCAGTTCCCCTCCGATTCCAGCATGTACCTAGATAGATTAACAGGGTTCCAATCCAGTGGTCTCCTATTCTCTCAGTCCTCCACCGGTCGTAGTAGAACACGGTATGTTCTGCGTCGTTGTTCTTTCCACAATACACACACTCCCGTGTGTCACCCTTTCCTATATCAAACAGATATTCCATAGCTACCATGTCCCGTGATAGTCTGTGTGAGGTGAATGCTCACCTCCCCATGCCCCCTGTTTCTTATATTTGAAGTAAGTTCTCTTGTCCACCTTCCTTTAGTTGGGTTATTCCACTTAGTCTGCCATCCCTGCAAGAGTCTTCCCTTGCTTCTATATTAGATACTTACTGAACATTTTGAGTTTATTCACATATGTACTGCAGCGCTATTCTTGACTGTTCGCATTTTTAAAAGTTACTCGCATACCACCATAATGCGAATGAAAATTCATACTAGATATTCTTGATCATTCGCAAGACATTCGAGTATTCGCATTAAACAGCGAGTGGATTTTAACAATCGGTAAATATGCGAATGATGACATAACCTAATTTTTTATTTCAATATTTTTAAATTTATTATGTTCGTGATATGGTAAAAATCAAAAAGTCTCTTGTGTTGTAATTTGTTGATAATGAACGATTTCCAATATATTGCGAACATTGAAAATATGAAAAATATATTTATTTCATAAGGCCCTCCTCCAGTTTTCTACGACGGCCATCTTTTTGAGTAAATTCATTAGAAAATTTACCAGATGCGAGTTTTGGATTTTTGTTTTTAAATTCCAGTATTAACCGTTTTTGTTCAGTAAAAGCATTAACAGTTTTGCGTGGAGTCTCCATTACACAATAAATTATTAGCAAACAAATATTTTTCTTTATGAATACAAATATAACCTACAACAAACTAACAATCAAGAAATGTCAGTCGACAATGCTGTCCTGTCATCCATAGCAGAGTGAAATTAGGTATTTTTCGTAACTGAGATGTTGCCAAGTGCAATTTTACGTGCGATTAATTTCGTTCGTGTACATATGCGAAGTGCCGTCGAGAATACCATCTGTTGGAAGTGTTCGCAAATACACCGCTCGCATTAACACGTATACGCACAACTGCGAAGCATGTCAAGAATAGCGCTGCTGTACTGAAAACAATTTTAATTGTGTATGGGCCACATCAGCATCCCCAGCGTCCCCTAGCGACTAAAAATCAAACTGACGAAGTAAGTATCACGGTTTATAAGTATTGGGAATTAAAATGAGGACGCTGCAATTAGATGAGTACAGTCAGCTGATTCTTGGTTTGTTATTTCCTATCAATTTATTTTGCGAGTTATTTTAAGATTTTACTCAAACAATAGTTATTAATTATATAAGGGGATTAACCATAACCAGCCGAGAGTAACATTTTCGAGTAGATTGAAGGCCTGTTAATCCCCGAATGTAATTCAGTCCATGACCACGGCCAAATTAGCCGTATGAGGACAGGTGAAAAATTCTGATTTTGAAAAACGTCAGATTTGGCAGGTTTTTGATTTTGAGCAAAAAAATAGAAGGTCTTTAGTCCATGGAAAACAGACGTATTAAACCTTCCTAATATAGCGGTCGTGGATAAAATATTTAAATAAATATTGTATTCTAAACAGGAAATGTTTAGGCAGACAAAACGGTTTTATTTATGTCTATGTATAATTAATTGTTAAAATTAGGAGAATTTTCGATGACGTACGGTTTTTTTTGAAGACGTCTCGGACTGTTGGTTATGTGGAATTAAACAAGAGTAGAAACCTACTTTGTTTCATTAGTTAATATTGGCGTTACTATTATAAGAACTTCAGCAATCAATATGTTTTTTTTTTGTTAACACTAGAATTAACAAGCGCGTAAGAAATAAAATAATCGTCTCACTAAATTGTATATATTACGAAGTAGTTGATCATTGACAATAGGACTTAGGTCTAAACTGTATGAAGGAGCATAGCTGACTAACTCATTCTCCCCGCTGATCCACATTATTGCAAACATTGCAAGTACGCCATATAGTCGCCTTACTGCCGAAATGCTTTGTCTACGAAAGATGTGTCACCTACTTGCTGAGACGGTTAAATATTTTCTAACATTCGGCCATCCTGTATGCGGGCTGTCCCAGACCGCCAACCCTGTTTACCTGTTGACAACAATATTACACAAAGCAAACATGTATTCATACATTTGTAACAAATTTTAAATTCACTTCAATCAATTCAAATACGTGTCTACCCAGACAATAAGTAACGTACATAATTACCTACATCAACAACTCTTATTCGAGCTACACACACGTCACACGTATCTTGACCTCAACAATAGCTGCCCAGAGCACCGCTATTGTTCCCATCTCAACGTATACCATGACGTGACCCAATCAAACATCACACGTCACACGTATCTTGACCTCAACAATAGCTGCCCACAGCACCGCTATTGTTCCCATCTCAACGTATACCATGACGTGACCCGATCAAACATCACACGTCACACGTATCTTGACCTCAACAATAGCTGCCCACAGCACCGCAATTGTTCCCATCTCAACGTATACCATGACGTGACCCAATCAAACATCACACGTATCTTGACCTCAACAATAGCTGCCCACAGCACCGCTATTGTTCCCATCTCAACGTATACCATGACGTGACCCGATCAAACATCACACGTATCTTGACCTCAACAATAGCTGCCCACAGAACCGCTATTGTTCCCATCTCAACGTATACCATGACGTGACCCAATCAAACATCACACCTATCTTGACCTCAACAATAGCTGCCCACAGCACCGCTATTGTTCCCATCTCAACGTATACCATGACGTGACCCAATCAAACCTCATAAGTCACACGTATCTTGACCTCAACAATAGCTGCCCAGAGCACCGCTATTGTTCCCATCTCAACGTATACCATGCCCTACATCGACATCCAACCTGTACATATGTGCACATCTAATCTGAAGGATTAATTTATTTTTCAACTTACATTTGCATCATAGAGTTATCCATCATTTACCATGTCAGTTTCAACCACTGTACAAACGTTGGGTCTCATCCAATTTTCTCTCAGGTCCTCCACTTTATATCTTGTCACAGCAACCCCGTACGAACGTTCCACCGCCTCTGATTTTCTCGCAGATCCATCACTTCATATCTATCATTAGAGAGCACCTCAACGACTTCAATAGTTCCTTACATTTCGGTGCTAGTTTTTTGTTCACCCCGGTATAAGTGACAATCTAAGTGACATTTGTAATTAATTATTAACAGTCTGATCAAGTGGCCACCAAACTTGGGCTGGTCATCGTTATTAGTTATTACTGTGCACTTCGTAAATCGGAAATGTTTTCATGCGATCTACAGTTGCTTATATCGAGCTTAATAAATACACTTCAGTCTTAGATGGCATAATTCTATCTTCAAGTTCCATCAAGAACATCATTAAAGTGTACTTTAACATAACCGTATTTTCGAATATCAAAACATTCAAAGTCACAAACCGGGTTTACGTTCAGATCTAACACCCGCACAAAAACATTCGTTCCTATTTTCAATAACATCACGTTCGGTAAATTTATGAAGCCTCAGTCAATGATACGATCATAGTTCATTTGCTTATCATTCAAAACTGTTATTTTAATACTGCAAGTCTAACGGTCCCGGCTGATGACATTACGTAATTGATCTCAAAACTTTTCAACGCGTTAGGCTTATTATTTTCAAGTTCAAGGCATAGTCTACTAATAACACATCCATGATATAGTACATCAACTTCCGGTGTCAACTAAGCACTATTGTACCACCTTTTTCTTCCCATTTAAAACAACATTCATTTCATTTATTCGACATTACCACTCGGGCAATCGTTCAAGACCTTTTACAACGAAAGCATTCTAATATGTTTCTATTTATAACAGTGTCTATGATTTCGTTCATAAAGATATCAAACAAGAACCAATGTTTTCTTTTAAAATTATAAACATAGATAGAATTCCTATAACACTTTGAGCGTTTATAATTATACCGAACAGATTAGTTAACGTGCATTGTTTTGCCTCACCATACTTGATCTATACCAACACAACTTGTCCTTTTGTCTCGTCATATTTTACAAATATCAAATCCACTGTTATGAAAACCCACTTCAGCAACGGTTCAGTCTGACATTTCTAAACATTTTCTTAAATTTTACATTACTTATAAAATACTCCATCGTCATCAATTTTTTCATGTTATATATCATATCACCATTTCAGTATTAGCGTTGTGGTATTCTACTTTACCAACTTTATTTGCCTAATTAAAAGCTCGTCCATCCTGACGCATTAATTTCTAGTCCACCGTTACTCTTTAATGTCAACAATTGAAGAATGTTGGATAGGTCATGTTTAAAATCTCTTTTACAGTTCCAATAACAAATATTCTTCAAATAATAACATCGTAACTGAGTATCAGATTACTCAATATGATGTGTAAGTAATTCGGCGTAATAACTATTAAATCACAGATAGTCAAAACAGTTTACGATCCAAATCTTGACTAAAACAGTGTACACCAGATTTGATCATCACTGAATCAGCTCCACTCGATGTGAATGAATATTTGGTCTAACTCTTGCACAAGATAGTAAGCTATTTTGACCTAGCACATGTCCTCGACGCATAAACATCCCTTCATTCGGTTATATGCTTTTGTAATAACAATCGTTCAGCGCACGTCAGCATTAACAATCATCCGTTAACTCTTAGTTCAGCTTTTAACTTTGTGGCGTCATATCAACCTTTCCTTGGAGTACATAATAAAAGTCAAACTCTGCCAACCGGAACAATAGAGATGGCGACGTTGACGCTTGCGCGGTAGAGTAGATATATTCCACACTTAACCTGGGAGTTGGCTCTGCGGCCATCTTTATTGCGTATTAATTTTGCTGCTGGCTTCCTAATTATCACTGTAACTTGGCACTTTTGGTAAAGAAACTCTTCACTTCTCTGACTCATGTTCACTACTGTCACTATTGTATTCGGTATCGGTAATTTCCAAAACACAACATAACTCGCCCATAAGAGAACAAAACCAAAGGTCATCACTATAAAACTGATTTTTCTTCGTTGGGTTTTTTTGGATATAATCCCCACTTCTGATATGTAAGAAATAAAATAATCGTCTCACTAAATTGTATATATTACGAAGTACTTGATCATTGACAATAGGACTTAGGTCTAAACTGTATGAAGGAGCATAGCTGACTAACTCATTCTCCCCGCTGATCCACATTATTGCAAACATTGCAAATACGCCATATAGTCGCCTTACTGCCAAAATGCTTTGTCTACGAAAGATGTGTCACCTACTTGCTGAGACGGTTAAATATTTTCTAACAAGCGTTAAACCCTTAGGGCGTTATGATTGTGATGATGTGAATTACTTCGAAAAGAAGACAAAAGTCGTATAACACACCATTCAAATTAGACAATGAAGTACAGTGAAATGTTTAAAATGTGAAAGTTGGCGTACATTATTTTTTCCAGCGATTGATATCTGAAGACATTCAGTTCTTACGTACATTACTCCCCCCCCCTCCCATTGCGTTATTATAATAAAATATGTCCGTATTCCACATTTGACAATTTTCCTATAAGTATCTGTACTTAGCTAATAATGCATGTCAGAACCATTTTCAGCTTCGATGCTAATGATCGATAAGATGAAGCATGTTTCATAATTTTAGTAGTTTTGTATAGTATTTTTTTTTTAATAAATAGGGCGCTTGCACACGTAGGGTATTTCACATACATTGGAGGGCACATAACCCCAATCTCTTTGCTTTAAATGTTGCAATAAAATCAAAAAAATATTTATTATTGCAAGAAGAAAAGGTACACACCTTAGGAGCCATCCAAAGCTACGTTAAAGTCAAGAATATTCACCTGATGTATCTCTTGTCAAATTCTCTACCCGTGTACACGCTCTGTTAATTATGAATTAAATTAGCCAACAAAATAAACACATTATTATTAAAAATATAATAAATACATCGTGGAGAGTTCCATGAATGTCAAATAGTGTTATGTTTATGACATGGGCCTCCGTAAAATCACCTGATCACTGTCTTTTTAACATTTTAGTTAGAAGAAGTACTATGTACTTTTTCCGAATTCACCTTTAAATGACTATTACACTCTCTCTTACTAATGACCATTTATGGCTATTTGCAAAATTGGTATTTCTATTTACATGTACCCATATGAAAACTATTATAGTGAAACTGAAGAAATACGGAGAGGTGGGAGTTTTAAATGTATTTCCTAATTTAAAATTTTTGAACATCTGGAGCTTCCATTTTTAACCTGATAAGTATTGAATTAGTTTTGAGATTTTTCATTTCGTTAGTCCGTATAACGACAAATAAGGAATGTCATTTAAGAAAATTGTTTTTAATACCAATAAAGCTTTAACAAAAAGATTTTATTTGAAATATTACGAATGGAACGATCCAAAAAACTGCGTTTTATTGTTTACATAGAATTTTACTGTTAAAATGTTGTTATGAATGAATAATACTAAAGTAATATATTTTTTAACCTTCAATAACATTAGTCATAAAAATGGAACAAACACATTAATGTAAATCAAAAGTACACTTTAAATAGTAAAGAAAGTGACATCACATTTAAAGGTGTATTATTAATTGATATCTTAGACAATAAGTGACTCGATTCACTCTTATAACGTTCACTTAAATTAACCGATATTTCTGTCCTTTTTTAGGGACAGTTGGATGACAGTGACAGTGCCGATTTAACTGCGGCCCATAGTATATCGCGTCAAAATGTCTGAGGAAACTCCGGTAGAATCCGGCACTATGTCCGAAATGGCATTAGAATCTCCTCCAGTAGAACCCGAAAGTGTTCCCATTCCTGTAACTGAAAGTACTGAAACTACTACAAGTGAAGTCGTTCCTCCTGCTGAACCAGAAACTGCAGTGGAAGCAGCAGAAACGGTGGAGGAGCAGAAACAACCGGAAGTGAAAGAGGAGAAGCCTCCAGCTAAGAAAATCACTGTCCACGTCAAAACAGCTCAAGAAAAGGAAACGTTTGAAATTGAGGAAGATGCCATGGTCAAACAATTCAAAGAACTGATAGCGCCTAAGTTTAATGCGAAATCAGACCAGTTGTGTTTAATTTTCGCTGGTAAAATCATGAACGATAATGATAATATGGTCCAGCATAATGTTAAAGATGGTCTGACAATTCATCTTGTCATTAGAGCTGCTCCCAGGGAATCCGAGACGGGTTCCCAACGGCCACCCGCCGATATAAACGCCACCCCGTTTCAATTGGGCAATTTAGGGGGCTTGGCGGGACTTGCGCAGCTGGGTATGGGATCTGCTAATTTTATGGAAATACAAAATCAAATGCAAAACGAGCTACTTTCGAATCCGACGATGCTGAGAGGCCTTTTGGATAATCCTTTAGTGCAGCAATTGATGAATAATCCGGAGGTTATGAGAACGCTCATTACTAGGAATCCACAGATGCAGGAATTAATAGAGAGGTAGATCAACTTTCGATATTGTTGGCCATTTTGTTGTTTTTCGCCATGCTTATAAATACTTCAAATATACATTGAAACAATTAGCTCTGTTTTACAGCTAGACATGTAATGGTGGGACCATGCAGGTACATTTAATGCATAGTTATGGATAAGGCACCGAGGTTAGAAAAAATATCAAAGATTTATAATAACCCCTAAGTCAGAAACTAAGAATTTTGCATTTCGCACGAAATCGTAAAGGTCTTCTTTCGATTACTTAATTTAGTCGTAGCGATGCTTATGTTCAACATAAGGTCATTGGCGAGAAATAATTAATAGTATATAGATCAAGAGCTACTAAATTTTTCAACGAGCGCCTGAGAACCTCTTTCAACTCTTATGGTGCGCAGTTCTGTTTGAGAAGACAGCCTTACGCTGGGCCCGGGTCTTGATGGTGGGGCCGTTTTTGTATGAGAGCTATTTTTCACAAATCAATATCTTTGGTGTCTAAAAACCATTTTTGCCAAACTCCATACGTTTGAGCAGTACACTCGAATACACTACTCGACGCGCGTTTCGCTGACCATGTTAGTATCATCAAGGGAAGATTAAAACTGAAAACCAGTGTTATTCGTCTCCCGATGAGTTTTGTCGAGTAGTGCATTCGAGTGTAATGTTCAAATGTTTTGGCGTTTCGCAGAAGTGGTTTTTAAACACCAAAGATATTGATTTTTGAAATAATAGCCTGTATATAGAAACGCCGCCACCGCCAGGACGCGGGTGCAGCGTAGGATTGTCTCCTTAAGCAGGACTAGGCACAATAGGGGAGGAGCTTTCAGATGCAGAAAAAATAGTACAACAATAAAAGTTATGAAGTGATAAATATTTTTAATAGTCTGCGTTATTTTCAAAGAATAAATTTTTGCAATAAGATCGAGACATTCGATTTAATTTCAAGCACCTACCTATACTGTAAAAAAATAAGTGCTTTAGAAATTCCAAAAATTCGAATATACTGCTAATATTGTATTTAACGGGAACCAATACGGTTTTTAAAATTTTAGCCTACAACCAATGGCAAAAATCTTAAACTTTTGCTAAAAAAAAAAATTACAGGACACTCATTATTTTGTACATAACTTCTTTATTTTTAAAATTATAAGGCCAGAGGCGAATCATTTTAAGTGACCAAAAGAATTTTTAATGTCAGAGTTATTGTTTTTGAGATGTTTGAGATTTAAACATTACATATTGACTTATAAACGGTGGAGCGCCATCTTCAACTAATACCTTCAGAAGTTTTCATAAGTACAAAAATATTTGTCGTTTTATAGACTTAACTTTTATCGTTTTTGTTAAATGCAATTTTTTTTGGGTTTACGAAAAACCACCTCGAGGTACCAATTTTTTCGCGACAATCTTTAAATCTTACAATATCAGTGTTTATGAGAAATTGTATATATAATTTTTTTCTTCAAATTTGATTCTTAGATACAGTTTTTCGTTAAATACAACTTTTATCAAGGTGGTTTCATATCCACTGAAACATTATTTGTGCAAATTAATATCATGTGTTTAATAATTTTACAGTTTTTATTCACTTCTATGCCGTCAATCTAGTTTTAAATTAGGTGTAAAATCATTGTCAGAGCTTCTCAAACACTACAGATTTTTGTAGGCCAAATTCAATTTCGTTATTATTTTTTATCTGAATTAAACTAAACTTGACGCAAAATGGCCAATGTTTACTAACCAAAAATATCAAAATAAAAATGAATACACACATTTAATTTTACTAGGTATCCAGAAATAAATCAGACGCTTAACAACCCTGAGTTGTTACGCCAAACTGCAGAATTAGCACGGAATCCATCTATGCTTCAGGAATTGATGAGAAGTCACGAGCGCACTATAGGTATGGAAGGCTCGCCGCCAGGCCCTCGAGCTAATGCTTTACGAAATATATACCAAAACTTACAAGAACCCATGTTATCATCACTTACTGCACAATTCCAAGCCAGTCAGGCTACTACTCCCGCCTCGGGCGTTTTAAATAACCCACCAATGGCTAGTCTTCTACAGCAGATGTCAGAAAATCCGAGTGTAGTTCAAAATATGTTGTCGGCTCCTTATACTCAATCGGTACTAGAGGCTATGTCTGCAGACCCAACTATGGCAAGTGCTCTTTTAGCTCAGAATCCATTGATTTCTAACAATCCTGTATTACAAGCCCAAATGAGTAACATGATGCCTCAGTTCATGCAACAAATGCAGAATCCCGAAGTGCAAAACCTGATGACTAACCCTCAAGCTCTGGATGCAATATTACAAATACAGCAAGGAATGGAGACACTAAGGCAATCAGCGCCTGGTCTGATTCATACTTTTCCCCCACCATCAGCACCCCAAGAAGGCAATACTACCCCTAATCCTACTACTGAAGACACTACACCACCGACTAGTGCTCCAAATGTTCCTCAGGATGCATTTTCTGAATTTATGGCGCGAATGGTGGCAGGAATGGCAGCTTCCAATGATACATCAATTCCTCCGGAACAGAGGTATCAACCACAGTTAGAACAACTGGCTGCAATGGGATTCGTTAATAGGGAAATTAATTTACAAGCACTGGTAGCTACTTTTGGCGACATCAACGCGGCTGTGGAGAAGTTACTTGCTCAAGGGCAATTGTCGATGAGTTAAATATATTAATAGATCATATAATAGGTTTGATTTTACTAGTACATGCTGAAATATGTATGGTAATGAAAATATTTTCATTCGAACTTATATGTATGTTTTTTAAAGAGGCGAATCACTTTTAGAACATAGTAGGATTCAAGGTCTAAAACTGATTGTAATGTTATTTCCAAAAAATTGTTAAAAAAATTTACCCACTTGAAATAAATTTGTACAGAGCAACGATAATAGTTTTCTTTTAAAATTTTTTAAGTACCTACACAAAGTGGCGCATTTCAATCTCAGTATTAAAGGTAAGCCAATAAACAAATTTTATTATCTTGTAATAAAACAACGTTTTCTTAAATTAGAATGTCAATGAAAGAAAGTTGGTTGCTTCAACTAAGATTCTGTTACCGAGGAAACGTCTTAATGGACTATTGGGCCGAAAAAAAGTAATCAATTTTTTATCAAGTATGCTTTTTCGAAAAAATGTGTCTTGTAAATAGAAGTTTTCGCGTCAATCATGTCAATTATAATATTTTGATCAGAAATCATTGGTGGGGTAGTATTTAACTTTTTAAGAAAAAACTAAGAAGGCAATATATTTTTTTATTATAAGACAACAAGTATGGTTTGTTAGACAAGGTTGATCCCAACAAGATATAACAGGTGAAGTTGATTGCAGTGGGCGTCTAAGAAAAGCAACTTCATTATTCAACATCCTTGCATTCAGAGAAGCGTAAGATAATTCAAAATCTTCTCATATCGGTTTCCAGTTAATCGCTTTCTACGATATGCATACCACCAACTCATTCTGAAGATATCTACGTTCACGCGTGGACAGAACATTTTCCGCTATTATCAGTTTTGTGCAGGTATTGCTCGTTGAACTTATGATCTCTGGGACGGTAACTTGCAGTTGACAATTCTAGCAGGGCTGAGATATTTTGTCATCGGAAGACGCCAGTCGCTGCCAATAACGATCAATTTAATTAATATGATTATTTTCAAACTCCTTCTTGCCTCTTTATTAACGTGCGTTAGTCGAGTCTTTTTAACACTGAAGCAGTTAAAATATCTTGATCGCACAACCGTTTTCTTGCCGACCTAACGGATGCCGGGAAATTGGTTTCCACTTTGTCTTGAATGAAGTTAAGAAGTAGATTTTGCCTCATATATTCCACAACTGCATTTGTTTCTCTTTGCGTCTTTGCTACAATTAACTCCATCAGCTATGCGTTGTAAGAAAACGTAAGCACCAATATATTAGGATTTTCCAATTAGACGCGCATGCGCAAATAGCTGATGAAGGTGGCTGGGGTGGAGTATAAAAATAGTTGAGAACTGACTCTGAGCACCTGTATCCATTTTATTATATTAATCCATTACAAATAATTACTTATTTTATTCTAGTTTTGCAATGTTAAAAACACTACTTAATTTTTTATGAAGGCATGGTGGTCTCTGCTCTCCAGTAGCCAAAATACTCAATATAGTAGCTTCTGTCCATGGAGACTTTTGTTCAGGATGACAACGGCTGCAACATAATATAAAAAATCCAGATAATTTTACTTTTGATTTTGACACCCAATTTTCAAAAAATATGGGAGAGGCTCTTTTTGGATCCTTCCTGCAGCTGCCTGGTATTCTGATGAGAAATTTGGAAAACGTTTTTACAACTTTTCACCTTGAACAATTTATATTTGAAAGATTTTTTCATCCGACGATAAATTGGTTTGGGCCCTTTCCTAGAACTGCCGGTGATTTCCTGACGAGAATGAAAAACGCTTTTTCAATGTAATTTCCCACTCTAAATGATTGTATGTGAAAATTTCTTTAATTCGACAAAAACATAATTTTGGCCCTCCCTGGTGCTGTGACAATGTGTAAAAAACCTTTTCGATACAATTTTTCATTATAAACCATTTTAAAATAAATAAATATTTACAATTTATTTACCTCAGAAACGTACATATACAGATAAATGTATTTGAAAACAGGTTAAGACGAGGTAAAAACTTCCACTGTTGTTGATCTTCCAATAGTCTCCGGAGTATTAAGATTGAGACTACAAAAACAAAATTTCAAGATTTTAACAAAAAAAAACATATTAAGCCAAAGTATAAGCCAAAACAATTTATTTTTATTATATTGCTGTACAAATGGCAGGGGGTGAGAGGCAGGAACACGAAATTTTCGATTCAGTAAAGAATCGCGATAAATTAATGTTGGAGGGCTAGCAGGTAACTTGATCTAATTTCGGAGAGTTGTTGCTCTAGTAACATGGATTTAATATGCTTGGAAAATGTTTTTTTCGACAAATTTTTATGCTCATCTGGTAAAGCATTTCATAAATGAGCTGTTATGAAGACAAAGAATTTCTGGTATGCGGTGGTCCTGTGAGGAGGAGGAAAATTATTTACAAAATGTGTGTTGTGAGGATGATTGAAGTTAACAAATTTATTCCTGAGATATTTGGGTTCATGTGATTGCATAATTCTATATATGAATGAATACATATGAGCCAACCTACGATATTTCATGTTGAGAATGGAATGAATGTTTAAATAAGGAGTAATGTGATTTCGATAAGAAATATTAAGTGAAAGTCTCATACATGAATTTTGTATTTTTTGAATGAAATGACAGGACATGTGACTTAACGGTCTATTGTACACCACATCACCATAATCGAAAAGTGACAGGATAAGACTTTCACATAGTTGATATTTGACATTTGAAGGTAAACAATTCTTCAGTCGAGAATATGCTAAGCTTGTTCTGTTGGTTATATGTGTTTGAAAGTTGAGATCGCAGTCAATGTGTATTCCTAAATTCTTTACCTCATGTGCTATAGGTAATTTTAAGTATACACACGCGTTGATTAAACGAATCCCTGATTTTAAGCCCTCCCTGAAGTCATGCCAGTTACTCTGACAAGACATATGAAACAGGACTAATTGAAACAATTTTTACTCACAGAAATTTTTGATTCGACGTAATTTTGTTATTAGGCCCTTCTTGGGGTCCTCTTGGCGGGAAATTTGCAAAGAGCCACTTCGGTACAGTTTTCCACTCATAATTATAATTCGAAGCATTTTTAGATTCAACGAAAAATTATTTTTGATCTCGCCGATAGCAGCCTCCCCTGGTGAACCAATATTCAGTAGGTCCTTCCTTAGGCATTCCAGGTCGTATGCTTAAAATTTCAGCTTGCTACGTTGAGCCGTGTTCGAGAAATACTGACACGCACACGGGCGGCATGCAGATTCGGATAAATTTGCTATTTTCTGGCCTTAATACGTCCATTTTCATCATAATAAGAATTTTTTCACGACGCCTGTAGATTAGAGATGAGAAAGTAAATTGATTATTCCAATATTTTTATTTTGAAGGAAGATGATAAGACGCCTGAAAATACTATTAATTAAAATAAGGGCGGCAAATTTGTATTTGTCTCAAAAATTGCATCATACGGCCAAGGTCAAATATTAGTACATTATTCAACGAGCGTGTAATGATACCTATTACTCACGAGGATGACATTTACGGCACTTAAGTGAATATAAGATATTGTTACGTGCTTACAATTTTCAGTAAACACTTTGTGGATTCAAATAACTTGCAACAAGAATTTTCACAAACCACTATTTATTTATCACTTAAATTACACTAGTAAATACTTAAAAATTCACACAACTAATAATAACTTAATCTAATATAAATTCACTACTTTTAAAACACTATGTACTTTACTTTTCTTCTTAAACTTGTCAACTCTAACCTAAAAACTCTCTCAACTGAACTGTTTACTTCACTGAACTGAACTCTTCTACTACAAACTGTCTCTGTAACCAGAACTGTACTGGATACTAAACTGAACTGTTCTTTATACTTTACTAAACTGTACTGTTCTCACATCTGCTGGATTCACCTCTTTATATACACCCATAGAAATGTACCAGAACAGTATTCCACAATTTTCTGGAACCCTACAGAGTTTTCTACTATGGCATAGATGACTGTTCGTCACTTGGCTCATAGATGGCGCCACCCCACCTACTGACCATGAACACAATACAGGTTTCCCTTCACTTTGGCCAGGGACTTAAATCACATCTCTCCCCGTTAGAGGGCAGCACATAACACTGCCCCCTCCTTAAGCCTGAACGTCCCGGTCAGGCAATTCAGATACCCCAGCATACTTTGCCAACCTGTCCAGGTGCACGATCTTCATCTTGGACTTATTTCTACGTTGAATCCTATAAACAACGTCGTTGATCCTAGTGATGACAGAATACGGTCCTTCCCAAGGTGAGCGAGGCTTCGAGAATCCTTCTTCACTCCGCTGTTTCTGCTAAAGTGCTTTCTGGATATTCCCTCGTGCACTTCCCGAAGAACTTTTGGTACTCGGCACCTGGGTATTTGCAACCGCATGGTAACTTCTTTCCCATCCGGGCTCTCCCATGCTCTCCGTAGTAGTCCATCTATAACCCTAAGGGAATCCCATTGCGCCCATAAATCCTTCAGTCCAACACTTTTATTGGAAACGTCCTTCCATTCAGGGCGGATTCCTTTTTCTTTCGCCTTCAACATTGGTCCAATTTCACCGTCATTCAGTTGTTCCTCTCTTAGAACTTCATTTGTCCAGTCTTTCGGAACCTCTATCTTAACTGCCTTCACTTCTGCTACATCCTGCTGCCTCTTTATATTATTGGCATTAACTTCCTTAGGGCTCCTCTGGCGACAGTACCTCTTGACATGCCCCAATTTGCCGCAATTATAACAGCAGATTCCTTTTGTCAGACCTCCAGCACTTCGCTGCTGCTTCGGCTCCTGTTTCGGCGGTTGCGGTTCCTGTTTCAGCTCCGGTCGCGAACTTAATTCGTTTAGTAATTGTGCGACCATTTTCTGTATGTCTGTTAACATAACAATCAATCTCATCTTATCAGAGCGAACTTCCTCTTTCTTTGCAGTGTTTACTTCCCCAGGATTCCGTTCTCGACACTGCCGCATCATATGTCCTGGTTTGCTGCACTGATAACACCGAATTACCTTCCTTGGCTGTCCATCGCTCTGTTCTCTTTCCTGCTTCCTTGGAGCATCTGGTTTTGTCATCAACTGGCTTATCATTTTGTGCATGACAGCCATCAAAGATTCCATATTTGATTTTTCTAAATGGTTCCCTTCTTCTACTTTCATGGCTCGTACTCTCGGATGTAGAGTCTCTTCATAAGCGGCTTCAACTTCGAGGGCATGGATCAAGGCTTCGCTACCAGTCTTAGCTCGAGAGAATCTAAGGACTCGCCTGATCTCCTCGTCTCTTATGCCATCAATGAAAGTATCAACTATTAATTGTTCCTGGAATTCTTTGGGTGCATCCGGGTAAGCCAGGTATGTCAGTCGCTCAACAGCTGCTTCAAAATCTTGTAAACTTTCCCCAGCCTTTTATGTGCGTGATTTGAGCTGAGTCCGGTATACTTGGGCGAGGTGTTGGTCGCCATATCTTAGATCTAGTGCAGCCTCCAAAACTTTAAAATCCCGTTGCTGCGTCACTGGGATAGTCTGAAGCAACTCTAAGGCTTGACCTCTTAATGCTAGCACCAATGCCATAGCTTTGTCTTCGTTACTCCAATTGTTCGCATATGCCGCTGCCTCAAATTGTCTTTCATAGGTTGACCAAGAAGTTTGACCATCAAAGGAAGGCGGTTGTAATCAAGGACCTGATGATGATAATACCAGCTGGCCTCCTTGTTCTCTTAACAGTCGCTTAAGTCGCTCTACCTCTCCTTCAACTGCACGAAATTTTCCTTCTATATCGGTAACTTTCCCTTCGACGCCAGTAACTTTTTCTTCAACGCCAGTAACTTTTCCTTTGACTTCAGTTACTTCCTCTTCAACCTTATTTACTTTTCCTTTGACATCGCTTACTCCTTCTTCAAGCGTAGTCACTTTTCCTTCGACGCCAGTCACTTTTTGTTCAACTTTATCTACTTTTCCCTTGACTTCATTGGTGGCTGACAGGATAGCATCTTGTTGCACCTGTATAATTTTTCTCAATTCTTCTTGACGTCTCTCTTGTTCTTCTTTTTCCTCTTGGCGTCGTTTCTCTTGCTCTTCTTTTTCTTCTTGACGTCGTTTCTCTTGTTCTTCTTTTTCTGCCTGACGTTTCCTTTCTTTTTCTTCTTCGCGTCTCTCTTGTTCTTCTTTTTGGTCTAGCATCATTTTTCTAAATTGCTCGAACATGTCTTGCATTTGTTTTTCAGCAGCCATGCTTCTTGTTTCCAATCAAAACTTAACGAACAACACTAACAAGTCTTATTTAAAGTCTATATCACTTCTCAGTTGAAAGCACTTAAAAACTATACTAATTTCTAAACAGAATGTCCCAGAAATGTCCTCACACTAGCACAAATAAATCTTGTCTAATGTCTATATCACTTTCCAGTTCAACTCACTTCACTATCTCCAGTGGTTCCCAAATAGAACACTATGGAACTTCGTCAAATTCTTCAGAAATTCTGTTGCAATTCCGCTTCTGACATCAATTGTTGCGTGCTTACAATTTTCAGTAAACACTTTGTGGATTCAAATAACTTGCAACAAGAATTTTCACAAATCACTATTTATTTATCACTTAAATTACACTAGTAAATACTTAAATATTCACACAACTAATAATAACTTAATCTAATATAAATTCACTACTTTTAAAACACTATGTACTTTACTTTTCTTCTTAAACTTGTCAACTCTAACCTAAAAACTCTCTCAACTGAACTCTTTACTTCACTGAACTGAACTCTTCTAACCTACAAACTGTCTCTGTAACCAGAACTGTACTGGATACTAAACTGAGCTGTTCTTTATACTTTACTAAACTGTACTGTTCTCACATCTGCTGGATTCACCTCATTATATACACCCATAGAAATGTACCAGAACAGTATTCCACAATTTTCTGAAACCCTACAGAGTTTTCTACTATGTAATAGATGACTGTTCGTCAATTGGCTCATAGATGGCGCCACCCCACCTACTGGCCATGAACACAATACAGGTTTCCCTTCACTTTGGCCAGGGACTTAAATCACATCTCTCCCCGTTAGAGGGCAGCACATAACAATATATAACCATTTACACTATATGGGTACAGTACAAATTTTAAACTAGACAAATTAAAACAAGAGTTCAGCTATTTAAGAAAGTTCTCTTAATTTGATATATGCTGGAATGGAATATATCAATACTGTCCTCGTGGCAACTGTAGTTTGTAATCCTTTGATAGATTGGCGAAGCAATTAATATATTGGTTCGAGGAATAGGGATGTTAAAAATATTATTATGGCGTGAAGATACTCTAGGAACACGATACATGATCAGATTCAGCAGGGCTGTACAGTCCAGCTTATTATTGACTAGTTTATAAAGAAATACAACTGACTGCATACACCTTCTAGTCCCAAGACTAGTCAGATTAAAACGACTTAACAATGTTTCCTGAGAAATACCTCTGGGTGGATATTCACCATCCAGGGTATATACCGCTGACTTTAAGAAACGTCTCTGAATTTTGTCTAAGGATGCCATGTGTATATTATAGATAGGATTCCAAATTATTGATGCATACTCCAAGCGAGATCTTACAAGAGACACATAAAATACACGAAGTGTATGCATATCAGTGAAGCCTTTAAGGTTACGTATAACAAAACTAGTCTTTTAAACGCAGCTAACGTGGTGGCCTCAATATGATTAGTAAAGGTCAGTTTTTTGTCAAAAATGACCCCGAGATCCTTGATAGTATCAGATCGCTGCAAAAGCGAATCACCCAAGTTATATTCAAAAATTTCAGGACTAGATTTTCTGCAGAATGTCATTACATTGCATTTAGACGCAATTCTTACTGTTCCGTCTATATATATATTAAAATGTCTCACATTTACTAAAATTAATATAGAACATTTTAGAAAGAGAGCAAACTTTCATAACTATGTAATGAGACATGGTGAACTCCTCAGTATTCATTCATATATATATATTACGTTTGTTTATTTACTGATAATGTATTTGACGTGCCATATGTACATATTTGTATCTGATTCTGGCAAATAAATTATTATTATTATTATCATTTAATGGTAGGCTATTACTGCTACATCAAGATTCAATCAAATTTAAGGCATCTTGAAGACGCTCGCAGTCTGCTAAAGATGTTATTTCGGTGTACAATTTCAAGTCATCCGCATACATCAAGCAATGTACATCCAAGTCAGATGTTATGTTATTTATAAAAATATCAAAGAATAGTGGCCCAAGTACCGAACCCAGCGGAACCCCGGATTTTTTATGGGAATTAACAGACTTAAAACCATGGTACTGAACAAACAGATATCTATCGTGTAGGTAATCGGCAAACAACTTTATTAAGCCTGAAGACAGGCCAAATAAATTTAATTTCTTCAGCAAAATACCATGGTCTAATCTGTCGAACGCCTTTGAAAAGTCCGTGTATATGACATCAACTTGACTATGTTGATCAAATTTTTCACAAATAAACTGGGTTTTACACACAAGATTCGTAACTGTAGATCGCCCTTTCATAAAACCGTGCTGATCAGTAGACAGCAACCCTGATAATTGACTGTACATTGCAGAGTGCAGCAAAAACTCAAGAATTTTACCAAAATTGCTCAATAACGTAATTGGTCTATAGTTAGTAAGATCACTTTTATCTCCTTTCTTGTAGACTGGACAAACGCGAGATAGTAATAGCTATGTACATGGTATAATAGGTACTTTTTTTACGACTTTTCAGCAGGAACTTACACTAACGTAAGTTTAGCGAAAGTAATAATTGTGAGAGTTTTGCATATTATTTATTTAACAAATTATTAATAAAATTAGTGCTTATCAATGCAAAAATTAATGGTAAAATTAGAACAACTTATAAAATTCTCTCTCTAGCTTCTTTTATTAAATTGCGTAAGAAAAGTGGCATATGTTGATATCTACCAAAATTCAAATCTGATCTATGACGCCAAACAGAAATCTCACTTTGGAGGCTCCTAACTCGTTAATTTTTGGAGCAGGACAATAAATAATTTAATTATCTACAAATTCTTTTGATCGTAGTTTTAGCCTAGGGGCAACGGTATTCGAAATATTCACGTTTAAAGGTTCAAATGTGCGATTTTTTGCCCTACCTCGCCGCACTTCGAAGCCTAAAAGCCCCAAACGATTTTTTTTTTTCGAATTTTTGACGAAATCGGGCGATCTGAACGATTCAAGCCAATCCTTTGTTATTTTTGAGCTAGCTCAGCGGTTAATATTTTGGAAAAACCGAAAAAAAAAACCTTCGTTTTCGTAGCCGGAATTCAGCGAAAACACGGGATTTTAAAACGTTCGCATCTTTCGAAATAAACCGACTAAAGAGTTGTACGATATCGCGACGGAAAGAAGAAGAGCTCTAATTAGTCGGCATCCTAAATTGCACTGGTCATTTCGATTCGGCAAGAGTGTAAGGTTAATGGCATTTTTTGACATTTGCCAAAAAACAGCTCAAGAATGGTGATTGATTCTCCAAAACTGTTGAATAATAACTGTGCGTAATGAGCACCATTACTTGTTCAAAAACGCACCAATTGAATGTGCTATTCAATTGTCATAAAAAAAATATATATAGGATCCCAATTAATTCACAGGGACAGTATTGGTATTTTGTAAAGTATAGAAGATACGGAAAAGGTTAAACGGAGAAAAAGTAAAAAGTTGCGCAATCTCGGGACAAATAAAACGACCTCTTGAGGTTTCTAATATATGTTATAGTTTTCGAGATATCTTAAAAAATGGAATATTTAAGATTTTCGTTTTTTCACTTTTTTGTCCTTATTTAACAAAATATCAAAAAAATCTATTTAGGTTTCTTATTAGGTGTTAATGTAGCTATAACCCTGTATAATCAGATATTAAAAAAGAAGTTTCGTTTAAGCTGGACCACCAGCAATTATTTTTTTTAAATACACCCTCTGTATTTTTTTGTATGATTTGTCATTGTCAATACGGCTACCATCAAAAATATTGAAAATAAAGCGTTGTGTTGCTTTAAAACCATTAATAACGTATTTGGCTGAATACGGCACTGGATTATCGCAAAAAAGGACATATGAATTAATGCTATGTATTATTTACCCTTCAACAACAATTTATAAAAGCTGTTCAAATATTCCACCATTATTCTCGATACAAATATACATAGGTAGGCTATGAAAAACACTGAATGTCATAGCAATTTGTTATCCCTCTTAATTGTCACTTGAAATAACTACATTATTGTTCAAGATTATTTGTTACTATTTTTCAGTCATTTTTATTTTCTAAGCGTCTCTGCTTGGTTCGTTTTTCTGATAGTGAAAAAAAAGATATGTACGACGTGTACATCAGAAGTTTAAGAAATGTTTCCCGGACTGTTCAAAAATATGCTCGTTTGTATCCCGACAGACATCACCCTTCAAGAAAATATTTTTATATTGTGTCAAAGAATTTAACTGAAACAGGCAGTGTTGCAAAAAAAACGAGGAAAATATAATTGCAGGGATACTATAAATGAAATAAATATATTTGCACTTTATTTAAATCCGGAAAACTCTTCTAGCAAGATAGCATCTGAATGTGAAATAACGGCAAGTGCTGTTCATAAAATTTTTAAAAACATGATTATCATGATTTTAAATTTAAAACTGTAGACAGGTGACCAAAACAGAAGATTCACTTTTTGCAATTGGTTTAGAAGAAACTTAAATGCCAATCAATGTTTTCATAATAAGATCTTATGGTCAGACGAAACAACGTTTACAAATTGCGGAGTCTTTAATAGGAAGAATAAACATTTCTATGCCACCGTTAATCCTCACTTTGCCCAAGAATTGAGACCTCAAATACGATCTCCATCAATTTTTGGCGTGGTTTAATTGGAAACACTCTAATTGGGCCCAAATTCATAGAGGGTAATTTAAATAGTGTAAAATACCTAAATTTATTAGAAGTTGTTGACAAATTCTAATTAGTTTATGCAAGATGGATGTGGGCCACATAATTCAATAGTCGTCCGGGCATATTTGAATATGCGGTTTCATCGAAGGTGGTCAAAAAAATATTGACGCTTTTAATAACATAACTTCAGATATGGACGCTAATGCCACAACACAAATGTCAGCGAGAACACACATGTGTATCGAGAATAACGGTTGACAATTTGAACAGTTGTTATAAATTATTATTTGTACTAAATTGAATAAGTGTTACACTTTGTTATTTATTGTTGAAGTAAATATACATAGTATTAATTCAAATGTCTGATTATACAGGGTTATAGCTACATTAACACCTAATAAGAAACCTAAATAGATTATTTTGATATTTTGTTAAATAAGGAAAAAAAGTAAAAAAACATAAATCATAAATTTTCCATTTTTAAGATATCTCGAAAACTATAAAAGATATTAGGAACCTCAACCTTATGTGTCCCTAAATTACGCAATTTTTTCCCATTTAACCTTTCCTGTATCTTCTATACTTTATGAAATACAAGTCCCTGTGAATTAGTTGAGACCCTGTATTCGAGATGTTTCCGAATATTATGCTTTCCATTATAGTTGCATTTAGAAAGTTCATACAGACACAGTTTACTCTCTAGACACACAAACAGCAACTTTTATGTTTTTGAACGTGCAAGTAAAATGTTATATGCCTACTACTTAACGATTTAGAATTTTAGCAATGGCTAGAGAATTTTATCATATTTTATTTCACACGCAGATTATAATGTAAAATAGGTCATTTATGTAAAATTTTAATAGGGTTAACTATAAGACGCGCATGTTTTTTAAAAACCATACAGGCTGTCCATTTTATTAGTGCCGACGAGAATATCTCACTTAATATCGGCCGTACAAAAAAAATATTTTTACGAAAATTGTGCCGATTTATATAACCTACAAAATGGTTTAGACATTTGAAATCCATGGCCTACTTTAAGAGTTATGGCGGAAAATATCGATAATGCGGAAAACGTCTAGGCCAAGTATCTCCGTTATTTGAAGAGATACGAGAAAAATTCTAAGGCGAAAATTTTTTGCAAAACAGTGTTTCAACGAGGTTTTATCTAATTTTTTTTCAAAACCGCTGTATTTTGAGATTTACTCTTCATGCTGTTAAAAAAACTATTTTGAAACGGGCGGGAAATGGCGCCATTAAATAGAGTATTTTCCTCCCTTTTCAACGATATATCACATGCCACATTTATTCATTGGTACTACGCTAGTAGATAATTATAAAAACTTTTTTAAAACCAATAAATTTTTTTTTAACAAGCATTATACTTACCGTGGAGAAGTATGATTAAATAAAACGATAAAGTAATTCAATAAGTTGTTCAAATCTTTGCTATAATAAAACATTAACACAATTAAGAAGAATTAAGTAAATTCAGGTAACAAAAACAAAATAATAATCAAGAAAGCAACATGGAGCAATTATGAAAAGAGTATTCGCAGTTAGACCAATGTATAGAGGTCCTCCATAAAAGCATCACTCCTTGCTCAGAAAGTTAAAATGTCTTTTCCAATTAATTTAAGTATAATATCCATTTGTTTGTATTTCATGATTTCACTATTATTTCAATTATTTTAAAATAGTTGGCTATGAACATGACAATTTAATTTTTTGACAGATCATCTCAGTTAATACTTAAACTCTCACTCAATCACACTCGTTTAAGAATTTAGCATTTTCGAAAATGATTTTCACTCACATTGATCGTTATAATATGTTCGTTACATATTGCCAATGGAATTTTAACTCTGGATTAGCTCAAGTAGAATATAGAACAGAGTACAGCCGAATAACTCTGTTCAGAAAATTAGCTATGAAACTGAAAAATAATGGTACATTTTTAAAGAAGACAAGGTTGAACAGTGTTACTGATAATGTAAATAAGGTAAACTGAGTTATTAATTATGTAAGAAATAAAAATACAGAAAATTTGGAAACATCATTAAGAGAAATTCAAATTGCTTGTCATATAAATAAAACAAGTGCTAGAAAAATTTTAAAGAAAAATGATTACCGGTGTTATAAAGCCAAAAAAGTTCAAAATTTAAAAGCGGTGGACAAACCACGGAGGACGACTTTTTGTAGGTGGCTGTTAGAAAGAAGCGTGCCGATCCATTAATCTGTAGTAAAATACTTTGGTCCGACGAGGCAAATTTTTCCAATAATAATAATCACAATATTCATTACAAATGGACTTCTGAAAATACACACTGGCATAGACCGACTGGGTTTCAAAATTGTTTTTCAATAAATGTGTGGATAGGTATTTTAGGCAGCAATTTAATAGGTCCCTATTTTTATGATGGTCACCTCATTGGTCAAAGGTACCTAAACTTTTTGAGAAATGAATTTAATGAATTCTTAGATGACCTACCTTTAGAGAATCGACACAACTTTCAATATTTTCAACAAGATGGAGCTTCTTCCCACAATTCCCAGATATGCCTAGATTATTTAGACGAAATTTTGCCTCAACATTGGATGGGCACCAATGGATTTATTCGATGGCCCCTTCGTTCTCTAGATATAACCCCAATGAATTTTTTTCTATGGGGGTATATTAAAGATAAGGTGTTTTCGACGACACCGCAAAATGTAGAGGACCTAAAAGCTCGAATTCAACAGGCATGTATTACAGTTACCCCCGAAATGCTGAGTAATGTTTTAAATGCAGTGCCTCGCCGCGCTTGATTGTGTATAAGAAATCGCGGTGGACACTTTGAACACTTGATATGATATCTTAAAAATTATTTTGAGGATTAGATAAAAATTAATGTTCTGTGTGCTATATTCTTTTTATTATTAATTTGTTTTTGTTACCTGAATTTACTTTATTCTTCTTAATTGTATTAATGTTTTATTATAGCAAAGATTTGAACAACTTATTGAATTATTTTATCTTTTTATTTAATCATACTTCTCCACGGCAAGTATAATACTTGTTAAAAAAATATATTGGTTTAAAAAAAATGTTTTTATAATTACTAACGTAGTACCAATGAATAAATATGGTATGTGATATATCGTTGAAAAGGGAGGAAAATACTGTATTTAATGGCGCCATTTCCCGCCCATTTCAAAATAATTTTTTTAAAAGCCTGAAGAGTAAATCTCAAAATGCAGCGGTTTTGAAAAAAATTAGATAAAACCTCGTTGAAACAGTCTGTTTTGCAAAAAATTTTCGCCTTAGAATTTTTCTCGTATCTCTTCAAATGACGGAGATATTTGGCCTAGACATTTGCCGCATTTTCGATATTTTCCGCCGTAACTCTTAAAGTAGGCCATGGATTTCAAGTGTCTTTAAACCATTTTGTAGGTTATATAAATCGGCACAATTTTCGTGAATTTTTTTTTTTGTACAACCGATATTAAGTGAGATATTCTCGAGGGCCCTGATAAAATGGACAGCCTGTATATCTGAAACTCGTTTATAGCAGCAATTTCTGAGAAGCCTTATATTTTTTAAATCATCTTCATCGATACTTAAATTATTTAGGAGTAATATGTAACACACCATCATTCGTTTTTGTTGTCTTTTGGTCCTGAACCATGCAGCCAGTGAACCTAAAGTATACATAACCCAAATCATTTTCTGCACATCAGGATTAATTATCAAACAGATTTACGATTTACTTGAAACGATAAAAATACTTTTACATCTGATGCATGGACCAACGAAACATCTAATTTGATTTTAAATCGTCGACATTCCATTAAGAGCGATAGTATTTTTACAATTCAAGGTTAAAATCTAGAGACGTTGGGAACTGGTTTATGAAAGATTTAGTTAGTTGTCTTTTTTGTCGTAATTTCCCAGATGCTGTGTTCTAGTTGTGCACGGGCATAGAAGGAATAATTCAATTCTGAAGATAAAATCGTATTTGTGACATCTCGGGAGTGTCGTGGTGTCATACATATTTTATGACAGAATACTTTTTACAGAAGTAAAATTAACTCGGAAATATACGAACAGTATTTTTTGGTGGCTTTCACAACATATCTATTCGAATCAAGAGTTTACTATTATGTTCATTGCGTTTTTTAAATGACATTTAAATTAATGTGTAGATGAGACTTTTTATATTCATATTTACATATTATGCATATGAAAATAGCTATGCAACAAATAAAAATAATCGGTTAAGATATTTTACTGATATTCTTTTTAATAGTGATAAAACTAACTAGAATGTTTATGTTAAAGACTTAGGGCCGCTTGTGGATGTTAAATTAAGATTCTCAAAGCATGCATTAAAACGTCTTGTTAAGTCGTATCTTAATTTGAAAGTAATGTCACATGTGTGAATATCTGATTTCATCGCAATAACGTTATTGTAAGATCTGCATCAGTTTTTATGTTAATCGCATTGAAGAGGTACGAAATTCTTGTTTGAGATTAATTTAAGCATACTTCCGACTTCCAAATGCGTGGTAGCTCCGAAAAATGTCACGTTAGTTGTTTTTCTTGATACCTCTGACTGTTTTGGACTTTTAAAATGGGTTTAATAACAATATGACAGACACTCTTTCTTTGATTTAACATTATACGTGGTGTTATCCTGCATTTTTCGCGAACGTATTGCAAACTATTCTTAAAAAAAAATAATCATGTTTTGGCCCTAATAATTTCTACACTCTTCTAAAAAAAAAAACATCTCTGTCATTTGTGACCCAAAAACTGTGCTTCACATATTTCTTTCTTCGTTACCTCAGATGAACATACGTAAAAGTCGTTCAAAGTGAATTAAGGTGGGCATATCCAAAAGAGAGTTCTGATAAGGAAATATTTCTAATTTTTGGCCATTTTTTTAAAATATATATATATTATAAACAATAAATAAATAAACACAGAAATCAGACAACCCCCACTTCCAGAAGCCAGACGCTTGTGCGGAAGGGGGTTACACATTGAAAAAATGCGGACATACAACCATTTCCTCCGACAGTGCCGGAGCCAGGATTCGAACTCGGTGGTGCGATACCCGTGTGAATAATCGCGATTGGCACCTCGCCAACTCATGCGGCTATCGACCAGACATATTGTTAAAATAAAGTATAAGCCTACCTAAGTGGAACTATGACGGGTATAGTGATATGAATTTTCGCTCAATAATTTCAGTTTGCAAAATCAGTAAATTTAAATATAAAATTGGTGCCAATCTTCATAATTTGTAGTTTTAAATGAACTAATTTTGCAAATGACTGAAATTATTGAGTGAAGATTCATATCACTACACCTGTTATAGTTCTACTTAGGTAGGCTTATACTTTTTTTAACCATATATCTATTAAAAAAAAGTTATGGCGAAAAATAAGAACTATTTCCTTATCGTACCTCTCTCTCTTGGATATACCCACCTTAAAGTCTTTAACTACTACACTAAATTTTCCATAAATAATAAAATATAATATCTTCTAACCTCAATAATTGGTCAGCTATTCTTGCTCAAAGCAGAGCGTTTTCTATTGTTTCCGACTCTTTTTGCAGGTTTAAGCTTTTACATAAAACTGTAAATTTACGAGATTAAAATGGATCGCGTTATTATTACAAACTGTTAAAAATTTATTAAAAGAGCTAAATAATATAAAATTTCTGACTACTTATTATAACAAGAATTTTTCAACCATATTGATAAACTGGGCTACATAAAATGTTTATTTCCAACAGAAGTATTGTTAGATAATTACAAAATTTGTGTAAAGAATGCCTCACAATACCTATCAATCATCCATAGAATATATGTAAAGTAAATTTAGGTGGCGTAAACTTTCCTCCAAACATTATCAATATTAAATTGTTCAGTACACAGTACATTAAGTTCGAGTATTTAATGGATAAGTATAAAATCGTACAAATATTATTTGCCGGAATAATATACTTTCATATATTTTTTTGTTCATTACATTGTGAAAATCCATTTCAGAAGAAATAAATATTTATAGGTACTTAGCCTTTGACTAAATGAGCGTTGCCTACACACTTATTATGCCGACACCATAAATTTAGTTCCAAGGCATGAAATTAAATACCCAACTATAAAAATTGTTTGAAGTACCTAACAATCTAATATATAGGGTGTTTGATCGAGGACGAACATCGCTTTGACCCCCGTATATGTTATGTTAATTTGTTAGTTTAGAAGTTATTTAGGATTTCCTGTATTTTTAGGTAAACTGCGGTTTTGTCTATAAACTTCGTCATTCTGGCTTAATTGTTAGCTTTAGCGTTATTTTTTTCGTGAACATAGTTTAATAGTCTAAGAAATTATTTTTTTTGTTGAAACCGAAACTATTTGGGCAAAAAATAGCCTTAAAATTTTCTTAAAGCAAAAATTATTCATTCTTTTTTCTTTTAGTTTTACTCATCTTTGAAAGTTAACAAATTAACAACATAATTATTGTTTATAACAATTTCGGGACGCGGGCGGCAAAAACGAAGTTAAGGGCTTTTTTCTAAATAATAATACAAACACAATACAAAAGTGATATGCTAATCAACCATACTATCTATTAGACCGATATAGCAATGTTCCCATCATTTATAAGCAATGAAAATGTTTTTCCTGTCGGTTTAGAACCCAAAAATGAAGTTTTGAACATTAATTCATGTTGCACTAGGGGGTGACATCGACAGTTTTTACCCATCCTCTTTTTGTTACAATGCACGATTGCGAACGTCTAATTACGGTTGGAAACTGAAAACAATTTGTGATATCAAAATAAAACCATCAAGTACAAATTTTATTGGTGACGCCATAATAAGTTTATTGTTATTCACGTGTTTAAAATGTTTGTTAGTATTTTTACTTCCACGTCCAGTGGAAGTATAGTAACGCAAAAAAAAACAATTCTTTTTTTGTTAAAATAGGCTTAAAATGTCATGAAACGTCGAGATTTTAAATTTGAGCAAAAAAAAATATCCTGTCTGTCAGCCACCCCCAACTTTCACCCCCAATACCACCCTATTATTAAAGGGAGTAAAATATTATATTTGGATTTAGTGTGTATAAGACTTGGATACAAAATCTGGATGTGGAAGTAGTGATTCCTTGGGCAGCGGTTTTTTAATTTTAAAAGCTTTTATTAAACTTGCAATGTTTGTTAGTTTGTTTAGGTCAAATTTTCAAAATTTCGATTAATTATTCTAATTAAGCTAGAGCTTTGAAATTTCGCACATGTTTATAAGTCCTGTGACAATGCACTTTAACATTTTCTTATAAGAAAAAAACAAGATGGCGGTTGACGATATCGTTAATGATCCGATTTAACTCAAAATCGATATCTGGGGGTTTTCGAGATCGCCAATTTTGGTCAAAATTTAGAAATTCAAAATGGCGGCGTCAATATAACGACTTAAGTTATTTATGGTCCAAATCGATCAATATCTGGGGGTTTTCGGGTTCGCCAGTTACGAATTTCTAGTAAAAAATTTAGTTCAGAATGGCGGACGACTTTATCCTTCATGATCCGATTCAACTCAAAATCGACGTCTGGGGGTTTTTGAGATCGTCAATTATGAATTCTTGGTTGAAATTCAAAATGGCGCGCCAATATGGCTGACGGCTTTTGTCATTTAGATCAAAATCGATATCTGGGGGTTTTCGGGTTCGCCCATTACGAATTTCTAGTCAAAAATTTAGTTCAGGATGGCGACTTTAAGATGGCGGACGACTTTATGTTTATGATCCGATTCGATTCAAAATCGATATTTGGGGGTTTTCGAGATCGCCAATTAATTATGAATTCTTGGTCAAAATTTAGAAATTCAAAATGGCAGCGCCAATATGGCGGAAGACTTTTGTCATTAATTTATGGTCCAAATCGATCAAAATCGATATCTGGGGGCTTTCGGGTTCGTTGACTACGAATTCCTACTACAAAATTTAGTTCAGGATGGCGATTTCAAGATGGCGGATGACTTTATCCTCGTGGTCCGATTCGACTCAAAATTGACATCTGGGGTTTTCGATATCGTCAATTATGAATTCTTGGTCGAAATTCAGAAATTCAAAATGGCGGCACCAATATGGCTGACGGCTTTTGTCATTTAGATCCAAATCGATATCTGGGGGTTTTCGGGGTCGCGGATTACGAATTTCTAGTAAAGAATTTAGTTCAAGATGGCGGATAACTTTACCGTTGATGATCCGATTCGTCTGAAAATCGATATCTGGAGTTTACAGCATATCAGCATGTAGACCATTCAATCAAATAGCAATCAATATCTACCAAAACATACAATAAAAACATATTACGAATAGCCCATGTCAACATCAGATCTTTAAATTCATCTTTTGATAACTTTTCAGCACTGGTTACAGAACAGGAATTTGATCTCATTGCAGTTAGTGAGACATGGCTTACACCTAATGACGATTCAGAATATTTCAGTTTACCAGAGTATAATTTAATACGATCAGATAGAGTCACTAGGGGAGGAGGTGTATGCTGGTATGTAAGCAAAAACATAAATTATAAACTAATTAATGTCAACTATGTCTCGAATACACATTTTGAACAGCTATGGATAATGATCAACATCAATAGTAAAAAATTAATCCTTGGTGTAGGTTATCGTTCACCACATCATAATATTAGCTGTTTAAATGATCTCGAAGACGTCCTTAGTAACGTTTCTGCTATCGCTGATGACATAATTTTTGTTGGAGACCTGAACATTGATTTTTTCAAGAATAATACTTCCAGTTATAGATATCTGGCAAATATTCTTAACTGTTTTAACTTGCAACAACATCTTGATGAGCCAACCAGAATCAGTGACAATACTGCTACTCTCATTGACATAATTTGCACAACCACTTCAGAGAAAGTATTAGAATGCAGCACACTGGATACTATCAATATGACTGACCACAGGCTAACTTATTGTAATCTAGATTATACTGTTAGTAAAAATGTACCACGGAAATCTACTTACAGAGATTATCGGTTTTTTAATATCAGTGAGTTTGCCAAAGATGCTGTATCAGTAGACTGGAATCACATAACTTCAATTGGTGCTATTGATGGAAAAGTTAATTTTTTTAATAAAGCTGTCCTTACATTATTTGATATACATGCTCCCTATAGAACCATAAATCATAGTCATCCCTCCAGACCTTATATCACAGATAATATCAAACAAATGATAAAACTGAAAGACAAAGCTTACAATAAATATAAAAGAACTAAAGCAGATACGCATTTACAACTTTATAAAGATCTTAAAAACTACTTGTCCTTGGCTATTAAAAGTGAGAAAAAAGCATATATAGTTTTTCAAATAAAGAAAAATAAAAACAATCCTAAGAAATTATGGAATGATTTTGCAAGTTGGAACGTGCACAATAAAACGCGTAACCATATATCTGATGAAATTAATAACCCTGATGAGATCAACCAATTTTTTGCCAATATTCCTGCGGAATCTATTAATAACGATATTTTAACTTTCTATCAAAATAACACTGATGACACTGTTAGTACAGAAATGTCCTTAGAAGATGTTAGTGTCAGGGAGGTTGAAAATATCCTTATGAATCAAGTGAAATCTTTTGCCTTTGGCTCCGATGAAATAAATCTTAAAATGCATTTTTAATATGTATTTCCATATTGCAAGGAAACATTAACTCACATCATAAATACATCTTTTCGGACTTCTATTATTCCTGCCATATGGAAGAAAGCAGTTATAACGCCACTACCGAAAGTATCTCATGCATATGAATTAAAACATCTTAGACCAATTAGTGTACTACCACCATTATCTAAAGTCCTGGAGAAAATTGTGAGCCATAGACTTATACACCATGTTACAAGTAACAACATTTTGCCAAATATTCAATCTGGTTTTCGAAAAAATCACAGTACCTCAACCTCACTCTTGAGAGTCACCAATGATATTGTTCAAAGCATTGATAAATCACAGGCAACACTTTTAGTACTTATAGACTTTAGTAAAGCATTTGACGTAATTAATCATGACTTACTTATTTCCAAATTGAAATTCTACAAAATTCATCCAGCAGCACTAAACTGGTTTACCATCTACCTTTCTGACCGTTCTCAAATTGTAAAGTTGAATGACAGATATTCGGATAATATATTAATCACCAAAGGAGTACCGCAAGGAAGTATCCTCGGTCCCTTACTCTTCACCATTTACACTAGCGACCTTCCAACAGTGCTAACAGCCAACTGTAAAATGCATATGTATGCAGATGATGTCCAACTTTTATTGCCGTGTGATACCCAATCTCCTAATGATGCAGTGCAAAAAATAAATGAAAATTTAATATCCATCTCAGAATATTCAAAAAATCATGGTATGGTAATTAACCCCTCTAAATCAAAGGTCTTGTGCGTAGGCAGTTCCACCTTATGTGCGAGAGTCAAGTTCAACGTGACCTGTGATATAGTTTTAAATGGAAATGTAATCAGTTTTAGTGATGATGCAAAAAACCTTGGTGTAATCTTTGATGAAAATCTCACTTTTGAAAAACATGTAACATCGAAATGTAAGATAGCTTATTCTAAAATTAAGTATCTTTATAAATACAAACTTATCTTGCCTAGTAAAACAAAATGGACCCTAGTTGACGTTAATTCTGAGCCATTTTGACTACGCCGGTAGTGTGTATTATAGTTTTCTAACTAAACAATTCAAGAATAAAATACAAATTGTACAAAATAGCTGCTTAAGATTTTCTTATAATATAAATAAAAGAGACCATGTAACTCCTCATTATAAAACCAACTCCATTTTAAAAATTGAATCTAGGTTTACTCTATTGTATGGTTCACTTCTATATAAAGTTATTGCAAATAATGCACCAATATATTTGTGTGAGCTTCTTGAACTTAGGTCCACCGTTCATGATGTCAATCTAAGATATGTAAATAGATACTCTGTACCTAAGCACAAAACTACAAAATTCCAAAGTTCTATGTCATATACTGCACTAACTTTATTAAATAAATATCACAACGTGATAAATTCTTCGTGTTCTGTCAATCAATTTAAAAAAAATCTTAAAAAAGAACTTCTGATGAGACAGGAGTCATGAATATATATGTGCGTATCTATGTGTCTGTGTATGTATACGTGTATACTCTTTGTATAATTTAATTTTCTTTTATGTAAAGTTTTAATAGTGTGTCTTTTGTTTACACTTATAAATTTTTATTACCTTCTGAATTTATATCTTTTAGTACAATATTAATTTTAGTTCATAAGTATATCTGATTATGTTGTATACGGTATTTGTGATTTTTGTATCTTTTCTTTCATGGGGGAGTTGAAAAACGACTTTGTCGATACTTTCTCCTTTTTGATATTATAATATATGTATGTAACGTGCATGTATGTATTTCAAATAAAGAGTTTTTTTTTATACATTTATTTAACGTCGGCCTATTTCCGCTACTGAGGCCTAACACCGACGCCTGTAGACGAGCTACCCCCAACCAGGAATTTTGCCGAACCTCTTCCCTTAAGAAGAGTAGGGATCTTTTACTTGCCTAACATTTAATAGACAAGGGATCGACGGCTTTACATCCCCTCCGAAGGATGGTATATCTCCCAAATAAAGAGTTATTATTATTATTATCAAAAGACTAAAAAGTAAAAAATAAAATTATATAAGAAAATATATTTAAAAAAACCTTTTATTTAAATGCTCTAAAAAGTAGAAAATAAACTTTGAAATAAGTCAAACCCATCATTTTGTTACATTATTAATTTTTTTTTATGATATAGAAGCTTGTCGCGAGCAATCTCCTTTACACAGGAAAATCTTGCGACGTTTTTATATCATAAAAAAAATTATATAATGTAACAAAATGATGGGTTTAATTTGCTTCAAAGTTTATTTTCTACTTTTTAGAGCATTTAAATAAAAACTTTTTTAAAAATATTTTTTATAAAGTTTTTTCTCTGATTACTATTTGTTTTGGCAAATTTTACAATAGTCGTGTGCACCATACAGGTGTAATGTTACATTTCATGATTTAAAATTCAACACTGCATAGAAAACATTAACACGTTTGTTGTGAGATGAGTGAAAAAAAAATGTTTAAAAAAAAATTGAACCACTATCAGTTATTAAAAATTGTAAAATTAAACGTCACGCAGTAAGTTATATTGAATCTGACATTTGAATTTGAGTTGTAGATTGTGCAACTATTTTACAAGTTAACTACATTGGGTCCATTGTACCTAGGGATCAACAGTTTAGCGTGTATACTCCAAATAATATTTAGGATGTGGCTATTTATACATACTGTCCAGGCAATTCACGCCGCACATGCGCGATGACGTTCAAACATATTGATATAGTAAGAATTATAAGGTTAACCATCAGCAGTCTGTGGTGTAATACTTAGTGTTCCCGATTGTCACACGTGAGGTCGACGGTTCGAATCCGCTTGCTACAGTTTTTTTTTTACCACATTTTGTTAACTAAAATACGTAATACGAATATTTCTTTAGGTTAGTTCGTTGGGTTAAATATGTTAATATTTTTTGATGTAGTATAGTTGTTTATGATAGATAATGTCCCTTGCCCTCGACGGCTATACTGTATGTATAAATAGCCAATTTCTTATACATACTGTATGTATAAATAGCCAATTGCGTATACATACTGTATGTATAAATAGCCAATTGCGTATACATACAGTATGTATAAATAGCCACATCCTAATATTTAAGTTATTCTAATTTTGTAATTTAAACCAAATCTGTCGTAGTTTTCGAAACTCGTGGATAACATTTTTTGTAATATTGTTCCTAGACGTATCCGAAAAAATTTCTATTCTCTTTACTTTAGTTTAAGGTAATTTTCAAATTTGATGTAACTAATATACTCGTAAGAAGATGGATGACCATACAATAATACATAATCATTTTAATTTATTACTTCCAAGTTTTCCAACTTCAATTATGGATATGAAACGTGGTATACTCTGAAATGGACACGTAGGTCATTCTTTTAAACGTCCATCCTACATCTTATTTCTCATATTAATTATGAATGGAGGTCATATTTTATATTACTGGAATTATTTGCCCATCATAATGTGCCGTATAATAATTATGGTGTATCTCTAATAGATATATTATTCCGTATAAAAATTAATATGTAATTTATCTCTAATCGGTTCAGTTTTGCTTAATATTTAAGTACAAAATTGCGTGTATGAGACCTATTTTTATATATATGTATTGGAAACGTAACAGAAAAAGACTGGGAGTTCAACAAAGTATCTGTAAGAGTTGTCAATACTGGTCGACTACCAACCAATAATCATTTTAGTGGTAAATAAATGATGAGCTAAAGCATTAAAAATGTACGAGCAGTGGCCGGGAAAAAAGGCGTTCCTATTTGACGTTGTGATAGTGGCGTTGCCAGGCGACCGATTGTCCTACACGCGATACCATCGTCAACCGATGAGCTGCCGATAAAACAGATTACAAAATATTTCAATAAAAAAATGATGTCTAGTCCAGTAAATTTATGTCCATAATGATATTCGTCGTTATTTCTAGCGATATAGGAAGTTTACTGCTGTTGATGAACTACTTGTTTATATTATAATTTTGTGGCTCAGATGTTTCCAAATCTCCACCAATGTTGTAAAAGTCAAATTGCCATTTTACAGCAAAAGCTATATGTATGATGTACGAAGTTCTCTATCTAATCTAATGCAGATAGTTCCATCATTCTAACGTATTCTCTATCTGTCCTAACTTCGTTAGAAAATAATATCTCACTCGACGGCAATACCAACACTTACCCGAAGGAAATAAACAATACACAGTGTATTCGCTGTGAGAAAAGATATTCATGTTATATAAGGAAAACATACATCGGCATAAAAAATATTTATATTGTTAACTCTTTAGTCAAAGAAGACATCAACTCGGGATTTCCATCGCAAATAAAAATACATCTAGCTGACTCTTTCAACATATTAAAATCCATATTGCGAAATATGGAGTTCTGCTCTTCCAATACTAGATGATATACAGTGTAGACTTATTTTTGCCCCAACAAAATATAGAGGGTGGCATAAAAGTACTGGAACAGCAGGATAACTTGAAATATATGAATCCTAGAATCCTACGCTCGGCTAGGAATTATCAGCCGCGGCAGTCAATCTACCATTTTACTGCCTAGTTAAACAAATAACTATTTTTGAAATCGTATGCTTTTTCGTTCCCGTTCTTTTTTGTAAATATGATTAATGAAAGGTGTTAGTCTTGGTTTTTGTGAAGTCAAATACAATTTTTGTGAACCCAATTTTTCGTAGAAATATTTAGAAAATGAATCTCGATGATTTTTTATTATATTTAGAGTAAAGACCATGAAATACCGCGAATTTCAGCCTCCTTATTTGATAAACACCATGTAAATAATAAGTCTTTATATATATTTTTTTATTGCCCAAGTGTTCACAATAAGGCATTTCCACGTGACGTCATATTTTTTCAAAGTCGCTGTTTACAGGTAAAACAACATTATAACTTCAATTTAGTTCCTTCCATAATTCACATATATCAGATGATAAAAGACAATTATTTAATTATAATTTAATGGAAACTTTTTGTACCGACTCTATTTTAGACAAATAACAAAATTTGCAGAATTTTTTTAAGAATATATGTTTTGCTAACTTATTTTATAATGAATTTGACATATTTGCTGAGGAACATAAAAACATCAACAACTACTTTTTTGAATTTTTAGATTACTTCCAGTGGTGTTTGGATATGAGCTGTAAAAAAAAAAGTTTTGTCAGTTAAAAAAACGCAAGCCTCAAAACGATTTCAGAGTACGACAAGAATTAAACTACTCAATAGACCGGGTGGCGGCTGCAAGTTTCGTGTACCCATCGATTTAAAGAAAATTTCATTTTTGTAGTAATAGTTTACTATTAGTAGATACGAGAAAGAGTGGTCGTTCAACCCCTCCCCTGGTGGGATTTGTGTAAAAGGATGTTTTGACTCCTCTCTGACTCATGTATTTAAAGAATAAAATTAAATTTTTCTAATTGTACTTAAGTAGAGCAATAAAGTAAAAATGGTCTGCCTCGTGATATCCTGGTGGGTGGCGCGGGCCAACCGAAAAGGGTGGTAATTTTTAGGGATACTTTTCACCCATCGATTTAAAGGATCTACACCAAATTATAGGTTGAACCTTTAACTTTTTTATTTCATTGGTGTTCCAGGCCACAGCTTGGTGATTTTTTTCTGGCCGACCAATTTTATGGGAGGGGAGAAAATAGGTAAAAAAAATCGATTTTTCGCAAAAAACTCGGAAAGTATCAATTTTACTGTAAAATATGTGCACATGAAAATTGTAGGTAATAAAAATCCGCAAAATTTTTTTAAAACTTCCTACGACCTATGGGAGCCGAGATAGATTTTTTGAAATTTTTGCGAAAAACGCGCGCGTCTCATACTCATCCATAATGAGGCACATTAACAATTCCTTAAATTAAATATGGGAAAACAAAGTTACAGAGAGCCTGACGAACATTAAATACAATATATATATATAAAAAAATAAACAACGCGCTTCAATAATAATAGCTAAAAATATTTACTCGGACAAGGACCAAAAAAAGAACAAAAATATCTCTGTTGCTTGCTTAATAGATAACTTTTATATTTATATTTGAATTTATTAATATTAAAAACTTTAAAATCTTCAGGAATCGTATTATAAGTTAATATAGCATTAAAAATAAAGCTTCTTCTAAATATGGCCGTCTGGTGATGAGGCATTGTAAACTTGTTTTTAAACCTTACATTTCTTGTATGCACAGAGGATCGTGTATTAAATTTATTTTTTAGAAAAGAGTAGGAGTTAGGAGATATCAATGTTCTGTGTACAAAATTACTTAAGTGATGAATTCTCCGATTATTCATATTAAGCCATTTACATTCATTAATCTTATGAGAGATATGATCAGATTTTCTTAATCCAAATATAGTGCGACAACATGAATTTTGAACTTTTTGAATGCGATTCTTGTCAGATTGGTCAAGACAAAAGCCAAATACAAAATCACAATAGTTAAAATGAGACAACACGAGTGACTCGCATAACATTTTTTTTAGATTTAAATTTAAAATGTGACGATTTGAAAATATTAGCTTCAGAGAAGAATATGCCTTTTGCATCAATTTTTTTACATGACCTTTAAATCGCAGGTTAGAATCAAAGACAACTCCAAGACATTTCGCTTCGTCAACAATCGGTAAAGTCGTACCATCAATTTTAATATCAAGAGTGGCGCGTAGAATATTAATTTTATTCTTACTGCCAAATAACATTAATTTAGATTTAGAGGAGTTTAACTTTAAATCATGCTCGACTGATAAACTCATAACTTTATTGAGCTCTTGATTTATGATATCACACGCATCTGCCATATTTTCGATACAAAACTGTGAGTAAAGCACAGTGCCATCTGCATAGGCTTGTATCCGACAATGTGAAACAGAGGAAATAATATCAGAGGTGTAAATGATGAACAACAGAGGACCCAAAATTGACCCTTAGGTACACCTGATAATATATCTAAGCTTGAAGAAGAAGCATTATTAATTAAAAAACTTTGTGAGCGTCCATTTAAATAAGATGACATCAGTTCAATAGCAGGTTGATCAAAACCATAGTATTTCATTTTAGCACATATAAGTTCGTGATTGATAGTATCAAATGCTTTAGAAAAATCTAGTAATACCAACACACTCACCAACCCCTTATCCAACGCCTCAAACATGTCATTGGTAACAACAGCTAATGCAGTGGTAGTACTAAACTCTTTTCTAAAGCCGCATTGCGAATTAGGCAAAAATTTATTGAGTATGAAATAATCATATATTTGGTAAAATAAAACTTTCTCAAAAATTTTGGACATGGCCGGTAAAACACTGATAACTCTTAAATCGGAAAATGTGGAGGGGCCATTATTTTTTTGTAATGGCTTGCCTACTGCAACTTTCCATAATTCTGGAAAATATTTCACCTCAATGCAACAATTTATAATATGAGTTATATGATCTATGAAGGGACTGCAATATTTCAGCATAGTTGACGAAATGCCATCAATGCCTGTTGCATTTGTTTTAATATTATGCAAAATTTTATTAACCTCAGCAACAGAAGTAAGTGAAAAACTAAAAGATATATTTGGGTCCTTTGAGTTATTACTGTAAAAATCAATTTTATTGTCACAATTATCACTAACATTTTGAACAAAAGATGCAAAGTAATCATTAATTTCAGAAGGATTGGCTAAATTATCTAGAATATTTATGTCTTTATTCGAGCGAACATTAAGAGTTTTGAGAGCTGACCATGTATTTCTTGAGTTATTTTTCGAGCAAATAGACTGTAAAAAACCCTTCTTTTCTCTCCTTACCATTGCCAAAGTATAATTACGAATTTCTTTATATCTAGACCAATCATTGTTAATACGAGTTCGTTTATATTTTTGTAAAGCTCTATCTCTTTCTTTCATAATAATTTTTAAATTAGGGGTAAGCCACGGCGCATGAGGTTTAGTAACCCTCACCTGTTCAAAAAGATTAATCAGATATTCATTAAATAATTTTAGTTCATCATCAATGTTGTTCACAAGAATTATATTAAACCAAGGGACGGCAAAGAGATCAGCTGAAATAGATTCAAATCAAAATTTTTATAGTAACGAAAAACTACATATTTAGGTTTCATCTTGAAAAACTTAGTTTTTATATCACAAAAAACCATTCTATGGTCAGAAATGCCTTCCATAGAAATTGTACCAGAATTATTAACAATCACATTATCCGATATAAATAAAGGGTCAAGTAGTGTGTTAGATATACTAGTTACTCTAGTTGGCTCAGATATTAGTTGAGTAAAATTATAAGCTTGAAAACAAGAGTCAATTGGGTTCCCAATATTGAACAAATTTACGTTGAAATCACCCGTGCAGATGACATGATCCACAATAGGGCAAACAGTTGATAAAATCTCATCAAAATCATTTAAAAAATTATTTATGTAAGTATTTGGCGGTCTATAAAATGTACCAATAGCTATTGTTAACGAGGGCATAATTATTTTAACAAATAAATACTCAAGTTCTGCACTTACCAAAAAGTCAAAGATTAACTCTTGATAATTATAAGAAAGTTTGATATACTCACCAACTCCACCTTCTCTAGAACCTCTATCTTTACGTAAAAAACGATATCCCGGTATTGCAATAACATCAGATACAACATCACCAGAAAGCGATGTCTCAGTAACCATTACTATATCAAATTGTTTTTCTCTTACAAGTATAGAAAATTTATTAAAACCTGTTAAAAGTGACCTTATATTAACATGAGCAATTTTCATAATAGATAATTAAAAAGAAACTAAACAACAAAAATAAGATAGCACGCAAGCAACCATATTAATAATAATAGAAAAAAAACATTACTAGCTAAATATAAAAATATATGTATGAAACTATCCGCAGTTAGGAGAATATATTCAATTAAAAATAACTACCAAATGAAAGTCTAATAAAAAACTGTTATTCAGTTAATTCTACTCAAAACCCAAGTTAAACAAAATATAATTTATCCTACAAATTTTAAGAAAAAAAAATTATATTAAATATAAAAGAAAAATACGTATTTGCGTGTTGTTTAAAAATGTATAATATTGAAATATATAATTTGAAAACAAAATTAATAACTAATAATTTTGATAAATAGAAAAAACGTATCATCGCTTCTTTTGGATTTATGACAAAAACGAAAGCTTACAAAATTTCCTACAAAAACACATTTTTGTATATGATTTTTAAAATGCATCGACAAAGAACTGACGATTGAAAATGCGGTTGATTTTTAATTTTTAGCAAACAGGCAATTTTCGGCACGTTTGAAGGACCAAAAAGTACATTTAATAATATTTCTTCACTTCTTGAAGTAACAGAAGTAATTCTGCAGGCGTTTCTGATACTTCAAAAAGGGAAAAAATATTATTAAATGTACTTTTTTGTAGTTCAAACGTAACGAAAATTGCCTATTTGCTAAAAATTAAAAATCAACCGCAGTTTCAATTGTCAGTTCCCTGTCGCTGCTTATTGAAAATCATACACGAAACAGTGTTTTTTGTAGGAAATTTTGTAAGCTTTCGTTTGGGTCTTATGAAATTTTGTCGTACACGGCGTTGCCAGACGTACGATAATTATCGATTTTGTACGATAATTCTCTGTTGAGTACGATGTACGATAATGCCTGTACGATAATGGCATTATGTACGATAATTTTAAGCCGTGAAGTTTTAGATGAAAACAAAAGAATTAAATAAAATGAAACCTTTATTTTACCAAGTATGCAAAAAAAAATCACATTTCACTTGTTTCATATAAAGTATGTCCATTTAAGGGCAAATGTAAAAAATAAATTGCTGAATGTAAATTTTTATTCATATAGAAATTGATACAGAAATTTACTAAGAATGCATAAGCCGCTACCAGATGGAACCACAATAATTGTATGGTATGCGCAATCCGCAAACAAGCACTGACGTTACTATCGTTATTCGTGATTTCATGTTTGAATTTCCCGCAGAGTTTGGTGATTGATAGTGTGTGGTGGTGGTTAGACTGAAGGTGTGGGACCCCTGGCGCTAGAGGGTGGTGAAATTAGGTGTATATTGTATATTATCATGGTCAGCTGCTCTTGACCTTGAAATAATATTGTTGGTTGTCATTGTTCTCCCCAACTAGTTCGAGTTCAAATAGTTTTTTTTTTTTAGAAACCACACTGTGCAAATCTTTAAAAATTATTATTGTCCTTAATGTATGATAAAATTTTTGGAAAATACGATAATTTTACCCTCATTGTACGATAATGAGGTTTTAAGAATCTGGCAACGCTGGTCGTACAGCCAAAAGAAGCGATAATATATACAAAAAAAGGAATGAAAAAATATTGCTTCAATTTTTCTGAACAAAAACAGTTTTCAAAAACCTTTTTTTTTTTAAGAAAATATACCTTTCGAACGACTTATGCTATTGCATTACTTTCAAATGTATATAAACTAATAAAAATATGTCAAAACCAATTTTTAAAAAAAATTTATGCACAGTTCTTGCAGGAACATCCTAATTTATAATAAAAAAGAAATTTTTACTCATAGATTTAAACAGCTGTAACTCGTGAACCATTCAGCGTATGAAGGTCACTTGGAGCTCATTTTACAGATAATTTAATTCTCTTCAAAAAACCTTTAGTATCATTATTGCCTAAAGCCAATTAAAAAATAGCTATTTGTCAAAATGCACCTGAAAATTGACAGTTTTTCATGTTTTTTCCTTTTTTCCCGTTTTGTATGACTGATGGTCGAGAGGTGAGCCCACTTGCCTCTCACCCAAAAGTTCCGGGTTTGATCCCCGGTCGTGGCACTGAAAAATACTGTGAGAGGGATTTTTCCACGGATATTGGGTATGTGTCCCTTGTCATGTATGTGTAGCCCCCTCCCACACAAGGCTCTTCTAGAGCCTTTTGGGATAAAGGGGGTCGTCATTACCTTTGGTGTATATGTATGTCTCCATTCATTCGTTATCAAAGCGATTTCGTACATACACCAGCATATTCAAAATTTGATTCTCTTTAACTTTCATTAGATACACTATCTGCGTACGATATATCGTTTTCGAGTTTTTATCGATTTTATCATGAAACAAGTGTTCTGACAGCGTGCTATAAAAATGTTTAAAAATTCATATATCTGCCAACATTGATCGAATGGAAATGAAAAATAAAAGGAAATTGTTCGTAATCGAATTCTCTACAACTTTCATTTAAAACATTTTGCGATCCGAACGACTATATTCGAGATTTTAGCGAAAAACACCCGCGTTTCCGTTGCGTCGCAAAACTGTCAAAATTTCTCCGGTCCAATAGGTCGTACGAAGTTAAAAAAAAAAAACGAAATTGTGCGGATTTTTATTACCTATAATTTTCATGTGCACATATTTTACAGTAAAATTGATACTTCCGAGTTTTTTGTAAAAAACCGATTTTTTTACCTATTTTCTCCCCTCCCATAAAATTGGTCGGCCAGAAAAAATCACCAAGCTTTGACCTGGAAGGTCAATGAAATAAAAAAGTTAAAGGTTCAACCTTTCATTTGGTGTAAAGCTGATCCATTAAATCGATGAGTGAAAAGTACCCCTAAAAATTACTACCCTTTTCGGTTGGCCCGCGCCATCCACCGCCTATCACGCGACAGACCATTTTTACTTTATTGCTCTACTTAAGTACAATTAAAAAAACATAATTTTATTCTTTAAATACATGGGTATTTAGTGTCGTCTCAGAGATTGGTGAAATCACCCTCTTACACAAATCCCACCAGGGAAGGAGTTGAATGACCAAGCTTTCTCGTATCTACTAATAAAGTCGAGGCAAGAATTCAAGCGATGCACGTCACTAGTGATCTCATTAAAAAACTTTTAATACTAACATAATTTTTAATCATTAATTACGTTAAAAAGAGTAATTCTTGACATCCAGTTATTAAGTTTTTTTCAGAAATAGGTACAGTTAAATGGGGCTTCATGATTCTTAGCAGTATTGTCTTATTTATAGAATCGATCTGTGACGTGCATCGCTTGAATTCTTGCCTCGATAGTAAAATATTACTACAAAAATGAAATTTTCTTTAAATCGATGGGTACACGAAACTTGCAGCAGCCGCGCCCGATCTATAAGAATTGCATTGCTAAAAAATTTGGTTTCCCTGAACTGATGAGATAATTTTTTTAGAAATCATAAAAATGCATTAATAATAAAATATCTAATATAAGAAGAGAAATAAATACAAATAAAATCGAAAATTCAAATAATAAATATAAAACTTTATGGCACAACGTTAATAATTGATTGGGGCGACAATAAGGTAAAATGCGAGTTGCTATAAGAATAAATAATGAAATAATAAACTGTGAAATAATTGCTATTTCTCCACGTTTTAAATACAAACTGAACATTCATTTTGGAAATAATGTATCAATTATTAAACGATATCCAAAAAATTTATTAATTCAACAACTTTTTTTTAACCTGTGCCCGGAGACGAAATCATTAACATAATAGACAATATGAAAAGCAAAAATTCAATGCATGTTGATAAATAAAAGTATAGTAAGTACGTTCAGCGTATTTTCTGGCACGCCTTATTAATTTGTCCATAAATTTTGGACAGTTTCCGGATACTTTAAAACTAGTTAAAAGTAATTCTTTTATTTAAATAAAAAAAGAAGATCCGCATCTAGTCAAAACACACAAAACAAAGTTACTTCTAAAATTCCTGAAAAAGCAGTTGCCAATAGAATACAACTATACCTGGTGTCAACGGATCATGTATGACCCCCCTTTTGGTCCTTAATTTTTAAAATATTAGAATGAAATTTGTTAGATTTATTATATGACCAAGAAGAGACTTTGTGACATAACTGTCACTTTTTCCCCTTCCGGTTTCACCGGAAATGACCCCAACTTTTGATTTTTAAATGAAAGACCCTTTATATTATTATATTTTAATTCTGAGTTCTGTGATACCCCATATAAGTGACATTTCGACTCCATGACAAAAATTTGACTCAAAATTTGTTCTTGCATCTAGAGTGTCATGACCAGAAAAAAATGCTTTTGAGCACATCCACGGATTCCTTAGAATACCCGCCATTTTATGGTTCCATTTGAAAGATATAACTTTTGTTAAAAATTTCACATTTTATGTTTCGAATTACTTATGCATATGACTGCACTTGCTCCTCATTCATACCGAGTAGTGTGCGAGTTCGTCTAGGCGGAACGTGGCATCATTGGACGTTTTTTCCGCAATTTCTTGAGCCAATTAAATCGATGTGGAAAACTTTCCATGTATAATGGACCCGCATTGCGGCCTGATATGTCAGTATTAAGTGAATGTAGTAGACATCTTTTTTTATACATTTATTTAACGTCGGCCTATTTCCACTACTGGGGCCTAACACCGACGCCTGTAGACGAGCTACCCCCAACCAGGAATTTTGCCTAACCTCTTCCCTTAAGAAGAGTAGGGATCTTTTACTTGCCTAACATTTAATAGACAAAGGACCGACGGCTTTACATCCCCTCCGAAGGATGGTATATCCTCTATACAACCCTCGCCTAAAGTTGTATAGCTTCCGCGCATACACTGATATAATACAAGCTGGAAGATGTGTGAGGCGAGAACGCGGTCTTCGTTGGGACGGTCACTCATCCAACTACTAACTGCGCCGAACGTTGCTTTACATCGCATATCGAAATATGTACATAGTAAAGACGCACCTACGCTCGCCCCCCTAATAGACATCTTGAGGAATAGGATTTAACTGCCCAAAGAATGGAGTACATAACGGTGCAGATAAGCATATTTAGAGGTAATGTATTTACAAGTCGATGAAATCGATGGATTTTTTTCATCCATCATCCATTCCAACATAGATCGAAAATTCTGTGCCAGCAAAGCAACCCATTACGTTGCACTTGCTATAAAAAAATGTCATTCTCGTATTTGCTCCTATACTTAAGTGAAGCCGACGTTTCTAACTAGTTGCGATTAACAATTTTGAAATGTTTAGAGCGATGAAGGGAGTAAATTTTATTGGAGATTAAAATGACACGATAGCGGTTCAGATCGATGCATCATTGTGTATTTTGCGTAACAAGTGTGTCACGAAAGACTGTTCATTTTATTAGAGTAAACAACGTATTTAAATATTGATTTTATTACTGAAACACCTAAATGCGTGGGCAGGTGAATTTATGAACAATCAATTTCGTTAGTTTGTGGCAGTACAAAAATAGTCATAGGTTATTGTATTAAATCGACGGCACAATTAGTCAAATGTCTAAATAATCTTAAACCAATTGTTGCTGTGGGGGCGAGATGTTATGATATTAATAACGATTGACGTTTAACTCTGTAGATATAAATTTAAGATTATTTAAGCCAGATGGCAAATTAAAAATTTTCCTAGCGGGTATTATTTTTAAGTGTACAGGGTGTCTCACCGGGAACTGAATCGATCGATATAGAGAAAAGTACGCATCAGAAAATTTTGAAAATTTAGATAATTACTAATGTCGGTGTGGTCAATCCAAATAAAATAACTACAAGCAGCTGGCACTTCCGCTTATACCGGAAGTCGATACCAACTTGCTTATTTCAAATGGAACACCCTATATATTTTAGGGTTTTTGAAAAGAGCATAAAATTCTGAGTCGAAAATATGTAGCATATCCTATACCTAAACCTAGCCATTTCAGAGATATTTGACATTTTATAGAAAATTTGACAGGTGCAACGGTTTGGAAGAACCGTTATAACTTTCTTCGTGTAAAAGATCATTTGCTTCTTGTCACATAAAAAGAACACAAGGAGAACTACGTTCTACAACTGAAATATATTCAATAATATCATACCAAGTGTTCCGTTTTTCGCGTTACGTGTTGTCAACCGCGAAAACTTGTTTAGGTCAAATGGAACACCCTGTTTGAAGTTGACAAAATGTAACGCGAAAAACGGAACACTTGGTATGATATTATTGAATTTATTTCAGTTGCAGAACGTAGTTCTCCTTGTGGTCTTTTTATGTGACAAGAGCAAATGAGGATCTTTTACACGAAGAAAGTTATAACGGTTGCACCTGTCAAATTTTCTATAAAATGTCAAATATCTCTGAAACGGCTAGGTTTATGTATAGGATATGCTGCATATTTTCGACTCAGAATTTGATGCTCTTTTCGAAAACTCTAAAATATATAAGGTATTCCATTTGAAATAAGCAAGTTGGTATCGACTTCGGGTATAAGAGGAAGTGCCAGCTGCTTGTAACTATTTTAGTTGGATTGGCCACACTGACATTAGTAATTATCTAAATTTTCAAAATTTTCTGATGCGTACTTCTCTATATCGATCGATCAATCAATTCCCGGTGAGACACCCTGTATGCATAAAACTTGATTGGCGGTTAATTGTGTTTTGTAACGGCAAATCAAATACTACTTAAGAAACTGTTAAATTAGAGAACACAAAGGAATCAGGTGCCAGAAAAATGATGTTTATGGAAAGGATGGAGAAGGGATGGGAAGTTGCTCATATTCGGATACTCACTGCTTGTAAATGATAATTTTCTTGAAACCAGTAGTTAGATCAAGCCACATGATTTTTTGAAATGCTTACTTTTGCACATCCAGTAAAGTTCTGTCCTGCAATCAACGGTTTTTCTGATTTTCGGACATTTTGCGTTGAATTTTTTTTTTTGTTCACTCTAATTTCAACTATAAAAATTTCTAAATCCAAAGTAATGAAAAACTTTCAAGCTGACGTTGTAGAACGCCTAAGGAGCACTAATTTAGTTTTATTATAAACAAGTGAACATCGAATATTGTATTATTACTGCTTATGCAGTGTTCGCCAAAAAATATGCACCATATGGAAACCTAAAAAAGGAACATAAAACAAAAATTACGACTACAGTAAAAATTCAAGTTAAATGTATGGGCACTAATAGTACCCGTGACACTACCGACATTGCTTAAGGTACAAATACTAAGACTGCCTAAAATAAGTGTCATCACACGTCTCAAAAATCATTATGTGCCTCGCTTATGCTTGGTGGGCACTTTGCCATACCAGAATATTATAGTGAGTCATTTACAAAGAGTGCCGCTGATAGGTGGTGCTTTTTTAAATCTGTCTTGTTGAAGAGCTGGAGCCAGATTTCGTCTTATCACTTATACACCTAGTATCTTAAACAGATTTTTCGACCAACTCCTGAGAAGCGGTCGTGACAAGGGCCCATCCGAACATGGAAATAAGATGTTTTCTTTGTATAAATTTCATCCTTCAATTTGCCAACCGGGCGATATTACATCCCAATACTGTGCTAAAATAATGTATAGGATTATTCACTATGTATTGACCCCCCGTTATTTCTGTTATCATTGAAAATAGAAAAAAAAGTTTCGTATAAAAGTTGTAAGATCTTACCTATATTTTATTGAAACGTGATAAAAAAACAATATCATGTATAGGTCACGTGATACGAAATAAATATATGCTAGTATGTGAAAATGCTTTCACGTATGAAAAGTGCTATTTTCAACATGTAAATTATATATGACCTAACCATAATCACGTGTAAATAATTAATATGATATTAGAATTAACTTCATATTTAATTTATTAAAAAGCAGATTTAACAAGGGAAGAACAAACTTTTCATAATAAAATAATACTACATAAGTAGTAATTAATTAAGGAAATTGTTTAAAGTGGCCCCCATTATTTTCAATGCAAAGCTCCATATTCTTAAGTTTAGAAAGATATTGCAAATAGCGTTATTATGGTTTCTGTTTAAGTTGTTAATTTCTTCTTGAATTTTTGCTTTAATGGCCTGAAAATTTGTGGTTATGATTAAAATTGACTTTGGATTTTTAAAACCCCCATAAAAAGCTATCTAATGGCGTCAAATCAGGGGTATTTCGTGGCCATCGAATGGTTTCAGCATTGCCTGTCCAAATGGAAAATCGATTATTAAATGTTCCCGAACTTCTAAAACGCTATGTGGAGTCGCTCTGCCCTGATGCCAAATCATTCTAGACGATACGTTCATAGGGAATTCTTGAATTAGGCGATCTACCTCTAGTAAAATTATTTCGTGATGTGTTTGTCGTGTCAAAATAAAATCATAAAATATAGACCCAACTACTTTGTTTCGAAAAATTCCGCACCAAACGTGGATTGATTTTCTACCCGATTTTTTTATTTGCTTGACCTTTCTCTGTCTTTGGTTTTTATTCTCCCAGGAACGTCTGTTTTTTCCTACTGGTGGTGAATAGGTGTATGTGCTCAAGCGTTGGTTAATTGAAGTTAAATTAAAAGTGTTCTGTGCCGAATTAAATAAAATAATTTAGTTCTACATACAACTTGAGCTGTGATTAATAATCTCGAATAAGATTAGTGTTATAATATCTCAAGGAGAAAGAAAATTGCCATGTAAACAAATACCGTCAACATTGTTATCTTATCAGTTATAGCGTGACACTATCAGTTGCTGTTAAAGGATACCATACACTACGTGTATTGATTGGGAGTTATTAATGCAATAGATAATTCCGACGGGAAGTGTAGCATTGCAAATCACCAACAAATACAAACGAAAATTCAGTCGTATGTGCTGGTAAATGTGGTAACCAATTTCATATCAGGTGTGTGAATTTGTCAACAAAAGAATATACGGTAGCTCAAAATTCTAAGAACTTAAAATGGTTTTGTGATAATTGTTTGCTACATTTTGATCTGATTTTAAATTTTAAAACGGAATTTGCTAGTCTAAAAACACAAGTTACTACAGAATTAAATGAATTTAGAAACATAATTAGTAATCGTTGCACCAATTTATCTGAAAATTGTTCAGAGGCAGGCAAAAAAAGTTACGCTAAGGCAGCTGCAGGAGAAGTGGTAATAATTAAACCTAAAACCAAACAAGAATGTAAGAAAACGAAAGAAGCTATACAAAAAAATCTTAAACCAGCAGTGCTGGAGGTGGGTATTACCCAAGTCAAAGACATTAAGGAAGGGTAATAAAGTGCAAAACGAAAGATGAGCAAGAAAAAATAAAGAGGGCGGCTGAAAAAAAACTAATTAAAAATTACCAAATTTCTGCACCTGAACTAAAAAATCCATGTATAAAAATAATTGATATTGAAGAAAAATATGGAAATGACGATCTGTTGAACTGTATTAAAAAACAGAATACTTACCTGAATCATGATTCATCGAAAATGGAAGTGAAAGTTATTAAACAAATGAGAACAAAGTATATGGCTATAGTCGAATGTGATCCTCATACATTTCAAATGATTTTAAATGAACAATATTTATATATAAACTGGTCGAGATGCAGGGTCTTTGAATACGTTGGGGTGTTCAGATGCTTCAAATGCGGAGGATTTAACCATCATGCAGACAATTGCTCAAGTGAAGGTAAGTGCCTAAAGTGTTGCAGTGGTGATCATAAATCAGAGGAATGTGCAAATGACGTTATATGTGCTAACTGCGTAGAGGTGAATCAAAAATTTAATCTTGATTTAAATATTAACCATTTCATATTTGATAAATTATGCCCGGTTTATCTCAAAAAGATAGAAAAGGAGAAACAAAAAATTAAGCAGTTAAATAGCAATCAGTAAATTGTAAGTTTAATAATGATTCTAAACAATCAACATGTCAAAAACTTAAAATACTACATCAGAATATTAAAAGTATTAAGAATAAAATTGAGGAATTAGAGATTTACTTAAATTTGCAGGATATTGACATTGTTTGCCTAACAGAACACTGGCTTACGCCAACAGAATTTGATGCTATAAAGATAAACGGGTTTAAGAGAGTGTCAATTTTTTGTAGGAAGGAATATAAAAATGGTGATGTAGTCATTTTCTGTAGAGATGGTGAGAGATTTAAAATTAAAGAATTATCTTACGTTCTAGAATCCTCAATTGAAAAAGTTATTGAGCTAGTTGGTATTGAATTAAAACTGTATCAAAATACTTTTAAAATATTATCGATATATATAGATCACCACAAAGTAGTATAAATGATTTCTTATTGTCACTAGATAATGTTTTGAATAAAATTTGTCAAAACAATGATAAAGTTATTTTATGTGGAGACCTAAATATTGACTACCTTTCGGATTCTCCTACAAAAAAAGATTTGTGTGATTTGTTACAGGTTTACAACGTTAATATGACTATAAATGAGCCCACAAGGATAACACGTCAGTCTTCTACTTGTATTGATTACATGTGTACTAACTTCTGTAATTCTTTCCACTTAACATGTAAAGTTCTCAATGATGGTTTATCAGATCATACATCTCAAATTCTCGAATTAGACTTTTCAACTGCCATAAATAGTAAATGTGAGTATAGATACACCCGACTATATAATGATATAAACTATACAAGCTTTTTTAACCATATAACCAATGAATCATGAAGTGAAGTATATAATGCAATAACGCCAGAAGAAGGATTTACTAATTTTGTAAATACCCTAATTTATTACAACAACCTGTGTTTTCCTCTAACTAAAGTAAATATTCATAAAATGCATGGAAACAAAGGGTGGGTAACACCGGGTATAAAAGTGTCAGCTCAAAAACTAAAAATTTTACACCAAGTCATGTCCCAAACAAACGATCCAGATGATATTACTTTTTATAAGAATTATAAGAAAATATACAAAAAAGTTATAGTATCAGCTAAAAAACTTCACAACGATTTAACTTATTTTCATTCTACCAATAAATCGAAAACAGTTTGGTCAATAATAAATAATACTGTAACTAACAAGCAAACAAAAAATAGTATTGATAATATTAAAATTGAAAAGAATCTAATTAATGACCCTTATATTATAGCACAACATTTAAATAAATACTTCATCGATTTACCTGCCAAACTGAATAAAAAATTAGATGACAATTTAAAAAATAATTTCATGCCACTTCAAGAATATCCTACTTTGTTTTTAGAACCCGTTACTGAATCAGAGATTTTCAACATAATAACAAACTTGAAAAATAGCAATTCTAATTCAAATCTAATTAAAAAATCTGTTGCGTATATAGTAGCTCCTCTTACGTTTTTAATTAATCTTTCTCTAGCTGAAGGTCATTTTCCCTCCGTCTTAAAAACTGCAAAAGTTTTTCCTTATAAAAAAGGGGACAACACATTACCTGAAAACTATCGACCAGTTGCAATCATCAACTATTTCTAAAATAATAGAAAGAATTGTTTTTAACAGAATTGTCACACTTGCAATAAAACATAAAATTCTTTCAAATTCGCAACATGGTTTTAGAAAATGCCGTTCAACCGAAACTGCTATAATGTCGTTTTTGAATAAATTATACAACCACCTGGATAAAAACGATAGATGTGTTGGTATATTCATGGATCTAAGCAAAGCTTTTGATTTAATAAATCATAAAATACTTATAGAAAAACTTGCAAAGTATGGATTAAGGGGAAAAGTTAATGATTGGTTATTGTCTTACCTATCGAGTAGAATGCAAGTGGTTGAGGTAAATAGGGTGAAATCAGACAAATTAAAATTAAATTTTGGAGTTCCACAAGGATCGGTCCTCGGACCACTGCTTTTCTTATTTTATGTGAATGACTTACCAAATTTTTTTGAAGATTTTCTAATTATGTTCGCAGATGATAATTCGTATCTATGCTATAAGAATACTTTTTCTGAAGTTATAAATAGTGCGCGTACTAACATGACAAAATTTTCAAATTATTTTGAAGCAGATAAATTATTTCTGAATATCTCTAAAACTGTTTTTATAATCTTTTCACCAAGAACTTCTACGTACAATGAAAGTCACCTCATAAAAGTTAATGGAAAATCAGTGGAACAAGTACCACCGACAAAATTTCTTGGCGTATACATAGACAATGCACTCAATTGGGAACCTTACATAGATTCAACGGCAAAAAAACTTTCTCCTGTTTGTTATGCATTATATAGATTAACACAGATCTCTGGTAGGTCCACGGTTATGTCATATTATTATGCACATTTTGTACCTAGAGCATCATATGGGATTATATTTTGGGGATGTTCTCCTCACTTTGACAGAATTTTTAGGCTTCAAAAGAAAGCAGTTCGGTATATAGCTGGTGTTTCTAAATACTCATCTTGTCGAAATATTTTTAAAGAGTTTCATATATTAACTCTGGCATGTATTTTTATCTTAAAAATAGTTCTTTATATTAAGAAAAATTTAAATGCATTTCCAACAAACAATTATAACCATACATACAGTACTCGTGAAAGGAATTATTTGAACACGCCACTACATAATCTATCTAAGTTTGAGGAAAGTCCGAATTATATGGGAATTAAACTTTACAACAAAATTCCAAACTGTATTAAAAACATAAGTAATGTGAACTCATTCAAAAGAGAAATGGTTAATTATTTAAGTGATATGGGTTTCTATTCTGTTGAAGAGTATTTAAATGTGTAGAATCTAAATGGTTTTTAATTTTATTGTGTAATTTTTGTATTTTATACATTTTTTGTATGTAATTATTAAGCTTCTGCAGCAATTGCTATTGAAGCCGTGGCTTTTATTTGTGACTAGTCCTATACCTTTCTGTATGGTCTTTTGGACAATAAATTTTTTTTTCTTTCCGCTGAGCGATGCTGGACAGTTTTGCCGTGTCTCCGACATTCTCACGACAGAAGCCCAACGAATTATCTACAGCCACTCCCCACAACCCGCAGGGTTAGTGACCGTAGATTCCCAAATCATGTGCCCTAAGCAGCCTAAGGGACCCCAGGATGACTGCTTTCTGCATTTGACCTGCCAACCATTCGGCTGACTTCTGGCAGGCCGGTATGGTCTTCAATTCTGAGAGCAGTGTAGGCCTCATCCCACCGAGTACACCGATTATCAGGACGACCATCTTGACAGAGTAGTCAGGGTACAGCGCATGGAGCTCATACCGGAGATCTCAGTATTTAGTCCGTTTTTCCTCTTCCTTCAAGGCGATGTTTGTCTCAGCAGGTGCCGAGAACTCGATGACATACATCACCTTGGTTTGGTGGTCGAGGAGTACTATGTCAGGCTTGTTGGCTTGAATTAGCCTGACGGTCGGAAACGAGAAGTTCCAATAAATTTGGCATTTCTCGTTCTCGACAACGGACTCGATCTCTCCGGGGACATAAGGCAGCACTGGTGTTTGGTCTACTTCATACGAGTGCCGTAGATGGTAGTATAGCACCCGTAAAGCCGCGTTATGCCTATGGATGTAGGCCGAAGTCGCATAAATGGGACATGCAGATAGTAAGTGCATGAGCGACTCCGGCGCCTGACGACAAGTCCTGCAGTTGGTGTCAGGAACTTCCACTTTCATAACGCGACTACGGTAGATCAAAGTGTTAATAACACCATCTTGGCAGGCCACAATGAATCCTTCAGTCTCCGACTTTAGCCCTGCTGACCGAAGAAAAGCGAAGGTCAGCTTTGTCGATAAACCTAGCGTCTCTATGTTGTTATAGAACACACCATGCATAGATTTATCGACATGCTGCCTGAGTAGATTTCTCTGCTCAGCAGCTTTAATTTGGGCTGTCAGGCGATTTGGCGGAAGCTCAGTTACTGACTGTACGTCAGCACCTCGCCGGCCTCCTCGCCTGAAGTCGAATACGAGACCGAGATCATCTGCGGCCCTTCGTGCTGCCTTAAATAAGAATGCGCCAACTCCCACGGTTTCATGATCTCTCACAAACCGTAGAAGTGGGTCCGAGCTCCTTAGTATGTTGCACGCCATACTCAGCGCTACTCTGCTATGCATACACTCCAGGCTCAAGAGTCCTCGACCCCCCCGTTGACGTGGGAGGTATATTCGAGGAACGGACGATCTAGGATGAATGCTCCTATTGATACGCATCATCTTACGGGTATCCCTATCCAATTGGCGCAGCTCATCTAGTATCCATTTGACTACCCCGAAGGAGTAGAGCAGAATCGGAACGGCAAGCATATTAGTAGCAGACACCTTGTTCTTCCCCGAAAGCTCAGAAGACCAAATCTTTCGGAGGCGGTGTCTGTACTTGCCGCGGAGAGTGTCCTTAACTTGTTGCACGTCCTGGATATGGTGCTGTTGCACCCCTAGGTACGTGTAGGTCTCTCCGGCATCCAGATGTCGTAGGATGCTTCCGTCTGCGAGCTGCGCATCTTCAAAGAGTTCCCCGCATCGTCCTCTCTTGATATGGACGACTGCACACTTGTCCAACCCGAATTCCATGCCAATGGCCCGCGTGTACTCTTGAACCACCCTGAGAGAGTTTTGTAGTTCGCACTCTCCGGAGGCGTAAAGTTTTAGGTCATCCATATAGAATAGATGGGTGACCTTATGCCTCCGGTTGCTAGGTGGACCACATTGGTATCCGCGGGTTCGGCGCAGTGCGACAGATAACGGCAGCAGTGAGATGCAGAATAGGAGGGGGCTCAGGGAGTCACCCTGGAAAACTCCTCTCCTAAATGTTACCAATTCTGTCGAAACCCGCTGAGCACCAGATGTTATGGTGAAGCGGGTCCTCCAGAGCGGCATCAGGTGTTCGATGCATCTCACTAGTGGGGCAGGTATCGCAAGGCACTGCAACAAGTGTATCAATAGTGCATGCGATGTTGTATCGAATGCCTTGCGGTAATCGATCCACCCCATTGATAGATTACGCTTGTATTGTACAGAATCCTGCGTAATACAGCGGTCTATCAATAGGTTTTCTTTGCAGCCTGCCACACGTTTCTTACCACCACGCTGCTCGTGTATCTGGTTAAAGACCGGTTCTACCGACCTCAAAGTCCTAGCATACAAGATACGGGTAAATAGCTTGTAGCAGGAATTGAGGCAAGTAATCGGCCTGTAGTTTTTCGGATTGGACAGATCTCCCTTTTTAGGGATTAGTACAGTTCGCCCCTCGGCAAACCAGTGCGGGATCTGCTGCCCCTCGTTCAACCAAGAGTTGAAAACTCGGGCCAGACGATGGTGAGTGGAAGGGAATTTCTTCCACCACCAGTTGTTTATGCCGTCTGGACCCGGGGCAGCGAAATTCTTAGTGCCAACAAGTGCTTGTTGGACTTCTTCCACATTGATCTCCGGACATACTTCGTCTTGACCCTCTAAAAGCCTGTGACAGAGGGTCTCGTAGATTCCTTTCCAGAAGGCTTCGACATTCTCAACAGACGGCGGATTTTCGACAACACGCTGTGGCTCTTGGAACAGACGAGATGGGCATGTTTGGAACAGATGGTTTTGCTCCATGCTCCGTGCTCGCCTGACCAATGTTTTCTTAATGGCCATAAGTGCTCGAATCCTATCTAGACAATGCTGTTTGATGGTCTGCAGCATTGTCCGATTTAGAGTGTGATGTTGTCGCCTAAGTCTAGCAACTATACGCCGGATTTTCGGCGTAAATGGCTTAGTTGCCGTTAAGTATTCCACCACACTCTGGATTCGAGATGCGTGTTGTCTCGCCGATTTAAATTTAATAAATTATTATTATTATTATATTTTTTTTTTACAAAAAACCAGTCACCTTACTCTGTGCCTCCGACCCTCACAGAGGGGAGCTGGTAATACCAATAGCCACTCCCCACGCCCGTGGGGTGAGTGACTACCGGGTCCGCGAATCGTGTGCCCTGAGTAGACGCAATGAACCGAGGATGACAGCCTTCTGCATTCTGCCGGCTGAGATCTCTGCCGAATCTCGGCATGCCGGTATGATCTTTAGTTCTGAAAGCAGCGTCTGTCTCATTCCACCGAGGGCTCCTATAATCAGTACCACTATTTTAACAGAATGGCCTGGATAAAGTCTGCGGAGTTCGAAGAGCAAATCTCGATATTTTGTCCGTTTTTCCTCCTCTTTCAAGACAATGTTGCTCTCAGCGGGAGCTGAGAATTCCACGACATACATTGTCTTGAGTTGGTGGTCGAGGAGTACTATGTCAGGCTTGTTGGCTTGTATTTGCCTGACGGTGGGAAACGAGTAGTTCCAATAAATTTGGCACTTCTCACTCCCCACAACGGACTCAATATCCCCCGGAACGTAAGGCAGCACTGGTGTTTCGTCTATCCCATACGAGTGCCTTAGATGATAGTAAAGCACTCGTAATGCTGCGTTGTGTCTATGAATATAGGCCGAGACTGCGTATGTCGGGCAAGCCGACAGTAAGTGCATTACAGTCTCCGGCGCCCTGCGGCAGGCCCTGCAGCTGACATCAGGGACCTCCATACCCATGACACGACGTCGATAGACGAGAGTGTTAAATACACCATCCTGCCAAGCCATTATGAATCCCTCGGTCTCAGACTTCAGCCCAGCTGACCTTAAGAAGGCGAAGGTCAGCCTTTCGGATAAGCCGAGGTCTTCTATATTTTTATAGAAGACCCCGTGCAATGGCTTATCCTTATGGAGCTGCAGAAGGATGTTGTGTTCTGCAGCTCTAATGTGGGATTTTAGTCGAACGGGTTCCAACTCGGTGACAGAGTCGGGGTTTACCCGCTCGACGTCGAAGATGAGACCAAGTTCATCGGCTGCTCTCCGTGCTACCTTAAAGAGAAAAGCTCCTACCTCTGCATATTCATGGTCTCGGACCATGCAGAGGAGGGGATCCGAACTCCTGATGACCTTACATGCTCCATCCAGAACCATCCTGCTATGGAGACTCTCCAAGCTCAAGAGTCCACGGCCTCCCCGATGTCGTGGGAGATATAACCGTGGAACGGACGATTTAGGATGCAAGCTCCTATTGAGATGCATCTTCTTGCGGGTTACGACATCGAGTTGACGCAGCTCTTCTCTAGTCCACTTCACTACTCCGAAAGAGTAGAGAAGGATCGGAACGGCAAGCATATTTGTAGCAGACACCTTGTTCTTCCCCGACAGTTCTGAAGACCAGATCTGTCGGAGTAGGTGCTGATACTTGCCGCGGAGAGCGTTTTTCACTACACTCACTTCTTGGGTGGAGCGTTGCTCGACACCCAAGTAAGTGTACGACTCTCCGACATCTAGATGGTGTAAGATGCTTCCGTCCACGAGCTGCGCGTCCTCTCCATAGTCACCGCATCGTCCTCTCTTGAGATGGATCAGTGCGCATTTGTCCAACCCGAACTGCATACCGACAGCCTGCGTGTACTCCTGTACCACCCTAAGGGACTGTTGGAGATCCCTCTCTCCAGAGGCATAAAGTTTAAGGTCATCCATATAAAATAGATGGGTGACGGGTTTTCCGGAGCGAGACGGATAATGGCAGTAGTGAGATGCAAAACAGAAGGGCGCTGAGGGAATCTCTTGAATGCGCCGCTCCGCCCTCTCCTGTGGGGAAGCAGTGTTTCGCCCCTCCACGCGAGAAAAGCGTTGAGCAGCAGCATACACGGCACAATTTATGTGCCAGAGGTCAGCCCGTTCTGGTAGCACTGCACGAAGTTCTTCATCCACTCTGGCCAGGTCTTGTGGCCCGGGGGTTTTTATGTGGTGTAACCCCCGTCTGGTACTGAGGCCCTCTGGTGTTGGCGGAACGAGAAGAACCACGTCCTCAACCGGTGAATGCGGCGGCCCTTCTGCCACCTCATTCACCGGTCCAGGAGCAGCCCTCACGTAGCCCCTATTACGAAGGTGGGATACATAGTCACGCAGATTTTGTGGTGTGAAGGCGCTATGCTCTGGTAGTCTCTCACACCACAGAGCATGCATCCGCGCCATGTACCCCCTCCGCGCGGGCTCACTGCTTTCATAACAATGCAGAAGCTCATCCCTCAGTCCATCCGTCCACTCAAAGCGCCCTTGTAGCTCGCGGTCGTCATTGGGCAATCGATCCGGTTGGGCCCCACCACCTTGCCCGTGACCCCTATCCGGATGGGGTCGATTGTGGGGGCCCTGCCTTCGGTTTATGGGAACCGGAGTGTAGAAACTTGTAGGTGGTTAGCCCAACAAGCCCACGACCGACACCAGAGGGGAAGATGCTTTACCCTCCCGGGTGCACTAGGGCTGCCGGTTCGGTTTTGCACCCCAGCTGGAGTAAGTGGTGGCGCTACTCACCAAAGGCTTGATAGATGGAAGTCAGCCCCTCTTGCTTATTTATTTATTTTTTTTTTACAAAAAACCAGTCACCCTACTCTGTGGCTCCGACCCTCACAGAGGGGAGCTGGTAATACCAATAGCCACTCCCCACGCCCGTGGGGTGAGTGACTACCGGGTCCGCGAATCGTGTGCCCTGAGTAGACGCAATGAACCGAGGATGACAGCCTTCTGCATTCTACCGGCTAAGATCTCTGCCGAATCTCGGCATGCCGGTATGATCTTTAGTTCTGAAAGCAGCGTCTGTCTCATTCCACCGAGGGCTACTATAATCAGTACCACTATTTTAACAGAATGGCCTGGATAAAGCCTGCGGAGTTCGAAGAGCAAATCTCGATATTTTGTCCGTTTTTCCTCCTCTTTCAAGACAATGTTGCTCTCAGCGGGAGCTGAGAATTCCACGACATACATTGTCTTGAGTTGGTGGTCGAGGAGTACTATGTCAGGCTTGTTGGCTTGTATTTGCCTGACGGTGGGAAACGAGTAGTTCCAATAAATTAGGCACTTCTCATTTCCCACAACGGAAATATCCCCCGGAGCGTAAGGCAGCACTGGTGTTTCGTCTATCCCATACGAGTGCCTTAGATGATAGTAAAGCACTCGTAATGCTGCGTTGTGTCTATGAATATAGGCCGAGACTGCGTAGCAAGCCGACAGTAAGTGCATTACAGTCTCCGGCGCCCTGCGGCAGTCCCTGCAGCTGACATCAGGGACCTCCATACCCATGACACGACGTCGATAGACGAGTGTGTTAAATACACCAACCTGGCAAGCCATTATGAATCCCTCGGTCTCAGACTTCGGCCCAGCTGACCTTAAGAAGGCGAAGGTCAGCCTTTCGGATAAGCCGAGGTCTTCTATATTTTTATAGAAGACCCCGTGCAATGGCTTATCCTTATGGAGCTGCAGAAGGATGTTGTGTTCTGCAGCTCTAATGTGGGCTTTTAGTCGAACGGGTTCCAACTCGGTGACAGAGTCGGGGTTTACCCGCTCGTTGTCGAAGATGAGACCAAGTTCATCGGCTGCTCTCCGTGCTGCCTTAAAGAGAAAAGCTCCTACCTCTGCATTTTCATGGTCTCGGACCATGCAGAGGAGGGGATCCGAACTCCTGATGACCTTACATGCTCCATCCAGAACCATCCTGCTATGGAGACTCTCCAAGCTCAAGAGTCCACGGCCTCCCCGATGTCGTGGGAGATATAACCGTGGAACGGACGATTTAGGATGCAAGCTCCTATTGAGATGCATCTTCTTGCGGGTTACTACATCGAGTTGACGCAGCTCTTCTCTAGTCCACTTCACTACTCCGAAAGAGTAGAGAAGGATCGGAACGGCAAGCATATTTGTAGCAGACACCTTGTTCTTCCCCGACAGTTCTGAAGACCAGATCTGTCGGAGTAGGTGCTGATACTTGCCGCAGAGAGCGTTTTTCACTACACTCACTTCTTGGGTGGAGCGTTGCTCGACACCCAAGTAAGTGTACGACCCTCCGACATCTAGATGGTGTAAGATGCTTCCGTCCACGAGCTGCGCGTCCTCTCCATAGTCACCGCATCGTCCTCTTGAGATGGATCAGTGCGCATTTGTCCAACCCGAACTGCATACCGACAGCCTGCGTGTACTCCTGTACCACCCTAAGGGACTGCTGGAGATCTCTCTCTCCAGAGGCGTAAAGCTTAAGGTCATCCATATAAAATAGATGGGTGACCTTATGCCTCCTGTCGCCGGGGGTACCGCAGTTGTAGCCACGGGTTTTCGGAAGCGAGACGTATAATGGCAGTAGTGAGATGCAAAAGAGAAGGGGGCTGAGGGAATCTCCCTGAAATACTCCTCTTCTGAATGTTACCGACTCTGTTTGGACTCTATCGTTACCCGATGTGATGGTAAAGCGAGTCCTCCAGAGCGGCATCAGTTCTTCAATACATCTCACTACGGGACCGGGTACCACAAGACATCGGAGCAAGTGAACAATGAGCTCATGTGATGTCATATCAAATGCCTTGCGGTAGTCGATCCAGGCCATAGAGAGGTTCCGCTTATGCTGCATGGAGTCCTGCGTGACACATCTGTCGATCAACAGGTTCTCCTTGCAGCCAGCGACACCTCTCTTCGACCCTCGTTGCTCATATATCCGTTCGTAAACCGGTTCAACTGCGTGGAGCACCCGCATGTACAAAATGCGTGTAAACACCTTGTAACATGCGTTTAGGCAGGTTATCGGTCTGTAATTCTTTGGGTTGGACAAATCTCCGTTCTTGGGGATCAGCACTGTCCGCCCCTCAACAACCCAAGAAGGGATTTGCTGCTCCCCATTTAACCAGGAATTAAAAATTCTGGCCAAATGGTGGTGGATGCTCGATAACTTTTTCCACCAAAAGTTATTTATCCCATCGGGACCTGGAGCAGCAAATCTCTTAGAGCCCTCAAGAGCCCTACGAACCTCTTCTGGGGTTATTGGTTCGCACACTTCCTGTGGTTGCTGAAGCCTTTGACAAAAGGCTTCAAAGTGTGCAAGGGCAGGAGAATCTCGGTTGAGTGGAAGCTTCTCCTCGTACAGCGTTTTCCAGAAGTTCTCCACCTGATCTGCAGTAGGCGGATTGTCTACAACATGCGGAGGCAGTTGGAAAAGGCGTGAGGGCTTCTCGCGGAACAGTTTATTTTCCGCAAGCCCCCTCGCCCGCCTCACTAGTGACTTTCTGCAAGTCACTAGCATCCGTATCCTGTCGAGACAGTGCTGTTTGGTGGTTCGCAGCACTGCCTCATTGAGTGTTTGATGGACGCGTCTTAAGTTGGCGGCTAATCGACGCACTTTAGGCGTGAAAGGCCTGTTGGCCGCCATATAGCCCATCACACATTGGATACGGGATGCGTGTTGCCTCGCCGACCGGATCTTGGCTTCCATCTTTTGTATGCGCCGCTGCGCTCTCTCCTGTGGGGAAGAGGTATTTCGCCTCTCCACCTGAGACGAGCGTTGAGCAGCGGCATACACGGCACAATTTATGTGCCAGATGTCATCCTCTTCTGGTAGCGCGGTACGGAGTTCAGCGTCCACTCTGGCCAGGTCTTGTGGCCCGGGGGTTTTCAGACGGTGTAACCCCCTTCTGGTACTGAGGCCCTCTGGTATTGGTGGAACGAGGAGAGCTACGTCCTCAACCGGTGAATGTGGCGGCTCTTCGGCCACCTCATTCACCGGTCCAGGAGCAGCCCTCACGTAGCCCCTACTACGAAGGTGGGATACATAGTCACGCAGATTTTGTGGCGTGAAGGCGCTATGCTCTGGTAGCCTCTCACACCACAGAGCATGCATCCGCGCCATGTATCCCCTCATCCCTCAGTTCATCTGTCCACTCAAAGCGTCCTTGGGCATTGCCATTGTTATCAACGGGCGGTCTGTCCGGTTGGGCCCTGCCTTCGGCCTATTGGAACCAAAGTTTAGGGCCTGTGGGTGGTTAGCCCAGCAGGCCCACGACCGACACCAGAGGGGAAGACGCTTTCCCCTCCCGGGTGCACTAGGGCTGCCGGTTCGGTTTTGCACCCCAGCTGGAGTAAGTGGTGGCGCTACTCACCAAAGGCTTGATAGATGGAAGTCAGCCCCTCCTGCTTACTTGTGTTTTGACGCGCATGGCTCACTATTCTTGCAATAAAGCAGCTCATTTGCATTTTGAGTGTCAAATATGTCAGGAAGTGTTTAAGATGGAACCTATACAATATGTTATATATTTGAAATCAGAGGGGTAAAAGGATTTCTCGAAAATGCAATAATATATAGGGTGTTCCATTTTAAAAGGCATATATTTATTTCGTATCGCGTGACTTATACTTTGATATTGTTTTTTTATCACGTTTCAATAAAATATAGGTACAATCCTACGACTTTTATACGAAACTTTTTTTATTTTCAATAATAACAGAAATAAAGGGGGGTCAATATATAGTGAATAACTCTGTACTTATGTCCTTGGACAAGTTCGATATTCAAAGGTGGCTGCTCGAACTCTTTTCTCTATGATCCCATAAATGTTCTGCTGTGGGATTAAAATCTTACCTTTCAGTATGGCCATACTAACGTCGGTGTCGTTAAAATATTGACACACTCCTCCCATGTGGTTCCAAAATTACTCGATAGTATTTAAATCTGTACTATAGTATAGATATGATAAATAGACACAATTTCTGGACATAAATGGATTGAAATGAACAGTTGACATTTATTTTTAAACTAGGTCTTGCGTTCTCATTTGTAGAATAAACGTTTCTAAAAATAATTATCTACTTTGTTGTGTTCTTGATTAGTCATCGGGAGACAATTAGTTTTAATCATCTGCCGATGATATTAACATGGTTAGCAAACGCTAAAGTGTTTTGAAAACTACGTCAGAGGCAGTGTGAGACTAAAGGTTGCAACTCTGTCCAAGACTCCAGAACTAAGGAATCCCGGAGCCCAAATTTTGATGGCAATAAAATAATGAAGTCACAAAAAATCCTAAACTTTTTAATAAGACGTCTTACATCCCTTTCTGCAAATGTTTTATTATTTCAGTTTGTGGTTTTAAACATTATGGGCAATTGATATTAAATGCCGTTATAATTTAAAAGCTACGTATTTAAATTAAAAGTTTGTGGGTCACAAAACAGCCTTACAATTTAATGCAGCACTAAAATAATACATTTTCAAATTTCCTGTTATACATATCACATGTAGTAGACAGGCACCAAATCTAAAGCCAGTACTACCTAAAAGGGGGTTACACATTGGAAAAAACCCAGAAAATATTCATTAGTCACCAAAATTGCCAGTATCGGAGCATGGGATCGAATTCAGCATGACAGACAGTCTACAAGCGTGTTGCCATTTGACTAACATTATTTTACGAGTTTTATGAAGTTGAAAGAAACTATTTTATGTACAATGGTTTACCTTTATGACCTAAAAATGGTGTTTCTGCTGGTTACACTGAAGCAAGTGTACCCATCAGATTTTTTTTTATGTAAAGTCAACCTCGCGGTGAGGAGAATTGAATCAGCGATTGATTGAAGATTAGCTTTTTTAGTCAGTCGCATTGAGTAATTTGAAGCAAACTCAAATAAAGTTGCTTCAATAAAAAAGTCCATCGCATGCACGGAATAGGCAGTTCACTCAACCGCATAGATTGTTTTGCATCAAACACTTGCAGTATTCGTAGCAATATGTACTTTCATTGTTTCAATATTGAAATGGTGATACTTCAGTTTCTTTAAATGATCATTTACCATAAAAACTATACAGCAGAATCTGGTTAAATTTGACATAACAGCTCTGTCGAAGTTAATTCTAACACTATCCTATCATTAACCATTAACTACTTTTATTTCTCTTTCTGAAAAGTTTTATTGTAAATAAATATGTAGAATTTTTAAGTATTATTTTAATCCGCTTTTTTTCAATGTGTAACTCCCTTCAGCACAAGCCTCTGGCTTCTGGAATTGGGGGTTGTCTAATTTCTGTGGAATTTATTATTTCTTTATTTTAAAAATGGTTCGACATTAAAGCAATCTCTATAGCCACCGCCGTTTCTCTGCACACATACGAGATTTTTTTTTACTAACCGTGTACATAAAATTATGAGAAAAATTTTATTATGATGCCAGTTCATTTAGTGGAAAAACAAATTTTCAAAAATCTTTTAATTTGATTTTTATGATTTTCTAGTCATTGAAAATTCTTGACAGATTTTATTATAATAGATTTCTTTAGTGACCTTACATGATATATCAGACTCATTACAATTGATATATCCATTGAGGAGAAATAAAATATTTTCGGAAATTCGAATAATAATTTTTTTATGCAACTGTCACAAAAAATTACGTTTATCGGATCTGACAGCTTTCCTAAAGTATCATCTCTTTGTACTCATTTGACAGTCTTATTTTCTTGGCCGCTTTTACTTCACGGCCGCATGTATTACTTGATCATCATTACTTGAAAACGAATTAAAACTGTCAGCCTAGTAGGTACCTTGCAAAATGTTGTCCATGTTTCCAGTAATTTGTACGAAACAATTTTAAAAATACTTTATTTTACTTTTTGAGACAGTTGCCTAAAAAATGTTGTGTACACCTCGGCCAAATGATCTATCTCGACTTTATCCGAAGTTTGCTTGGCCTCGACTCTGCCTCGGCCGCAAACTTCGGATTCAGCAGAGAAAGATAAACTTTACGGTTTTGATACATGAATAACTAGGGCGCTTATGGACCTGTGAATTTGCAGAATAGTTAGTCTTTGTATTATGTGTATGGTAGAGTAAAAATATTAGGCCCAATTTCTCTGGGGCAGCCAGCCCATCCTACTAGACTTTGTTTTTGTACTTTTGACAGTTTTTCTTGGGAATATTTCTTCTCCACACATACCGTAATCGTCAGTGAAGTCATTGGAACATTAAAATGTAGTTTTCAGGAGTATGTCTCACTTATGTTTATATATAGAAATTCAGTGTCGCTTAGTAGTTGATCTAGAGTTTTAGCTGAATCACTCTATTTTCTTATACCTTATTTATAAAGCAAATATACTACTATTTCCGTGTTATTGTTTGTCTATTGCTCTTTGTTTACCCCGTGATAATTAGAGAAAATCCGAGAGAAAGTGGTAGAACACTGTGAGTCATTCTGCACAATACTTCAAAATACGTAACTTTTCGTATTTTTAAAGTCCTAGGGCTCATAAAAAACATATCAGTTTTGTTACCCGAGAATAGTAGTTTGTGCAACAAGAGTGAATATGATAGCCATATGTTAGTCCCTATAATACGAGAAATTCTCATTTATTTGTTGTTAATTTTCACAACACCAATTATGATTTTAATTCTCCTATATCTCGTATCTTAAGGAATTTTAATAGATATAACATAGATCCTTTTTCGTGTTCACTAAGTAAGTTCAAATCTAATATTAGTAGTTTACCAATGTTAAATTAGTCATTGCTTTATTTTATTGTTTTAACTCATTTTAATATGTATTCTTTTTCTTTCCTTTTTGCATAATGGTGAATCCGTATAATAATAAATAATAATATATCTCTAAAATTTTGTCTGTATATAATAATTTCAATAAAATTTTAGGTGGTTCGATTTTTCACTGGAATCACTCTCATTTTAAATTATTTTCTAGCCCAAACTGCACGAATATACACACTGACAACTACTGACAATTACTTTGACAGTTTACGCACCAATTTGAATTTTTTAAAACGAATAGTTGCCTATGTACTTAATACACGAACTGTGATTGGTCGACTTCATACCCATCCTAGAACGTATGAAATATATCCGTTCAGTTAACTGGAATAGCCCACTTATCCATTCTACAGACTGTACGGAAAACAACAAATTTACATAAGGGAGTAGAAAATAGTAGTTTGTGCAACAAGAGTGGATATGATAGCCATATCGCACGAGAAAGAATATTGAGCACGACACTGTAGGCGGAGTGCCTCAATCTTTCGAGTGCGATATGGATAATCCACTCGAGTTGTACAGCATACTTTTTCTACGAGCGGATTAAGAAAAAACTACAAATAATAGCTTTAATCAAATTTTAATATACAAACTTAGCTTCTGCTTAATCTTATGCTCTAGGTGAAAACATTGTATAAAAGCGGCAGTAGCCTAGCGGTTGCACTTACGCTTCTGTAACGCGTCGGGACTATTTTAATATTTTATACAAATGAGATAATGAAATAATTAAGGAAAAATGATATGTAAATACAGAATTAATAAAAAGTTTTTAAATGGTAAATGGAATGCAAGAGGTCGCAGGTTCAAGCCCTCCCACATCCCTGCTTTTTTTGCCATATATCTCTAAAATTTTGTCTGTACATAATAATTTCAGTAAAATTTTAGGTGTATACCATTTATCCACTCTTCACTGGAATCACACATTTTAAATTATTTTTTAGTTCAAACTGCGCGAATACACACTGACAATTACTTTGACAGCTTACGCACTAACTTGAATTTTTTAAAACGAATAGTCGCCTATGTACTTAATACACGAACTGTGATTGGTCGATTTCATATCCATAGAACGTATATGAAATATATCCGTTCAGTTAACTGGAATGGCCCACTTATCCATTCTGCAGACTGTACGGAAAACAGCAAATTTACATAAGGGAGTAGAAAAAATATGTTTAATAGCCCAAACATTTTTTTTGTGTTTGCTTTTTTTTACAAGTTACTCTGATTTTTTAATGAACTGTTAGTTTACTAAACGAATGATAAATTCGTCATATAAGTAGTGAGTATAGATTAAAGTCTGGTAAAACCACATGCCAATTTTAGAAACTGAAGGCATGGACGAACATGCAGGACACGAGATAAGTGTCGTTTTAACGATAAAATGTTGCAATACGGTGATTGCATTTATCTACAACTTTTAATCAGTAACTTAGTCATAGGATATTTTATTTTAAAAAATGTACTTAATAATTATTTTCTATTTCCCTGTGAGATATGTACAGTCCAACATTTTTTTACACCTTGTCATTTTTACTTTGTATCTGTAGCCAATATAAATATTAATGTTTTAAAACAAATTAATTCTTATCAAACATAATAAATGGCAATTTAGAAACGAACGATTTATAAACAAAATATCTATTTAAAATATTCTTGATAATATAAACATCGTTAATGGTACGTGCATTTTAGGTATGTATGAAACTGATAAATAGTACCTGTTGATGGACATGCTGTAAAATCTAGAAATCAAAACCGCTGCCCAAGGAATCACTATTCCCACATCCAGATTTTGTATCCAATCTTTTGCACAATAAATCCCAATGTAATATTTTATTCCCTTTAATAATAGAGTGGGGGTGGTAGAGGGGGTGGCTAATGTAAAAAAAAAATTTAGAGGCCCTTGGTTCTTACACACACTAAATCCCAATTTAATTTTTTACTCCCTTTAATAATAGGGTTGGGGTAGCAATGGGGGTGGTAGAGAGGGTAGTTAACGCCAAAAATTTTTTTAAGACGTTTCGTTTTTGTATACGCACTAAATCACATTTTAATCTTTTTTACCCCTTTAATAATAAGTTGAGGGTGGTAGAGGAGGCTAACGCCAACAAATTTTTTTTAGATGTTTCGTTTTTGTATACACACTAAATCACATTATAATTTTTTTTATCACCTTTAATAATCGGATGAGGGTGGTAGAGGGGCTAACGCCAAAAAATTTTTTTAAACGTTTCGTCTTGTATACACTAAATCACATTTTGATTTTTTTTATCCCGTTTAATAATAGGGTGGCGGTGGCAGTGGGGTGGTAGAGGGGGTAGCTAACGCCAAAAATTTTTTTAGACGTTTCGTTTTTGTATACACACTAAATCACATTATAATTTTTTTTACCATCTTTAATAATCGGATGAGGGTGGTAGAGGGGCTAACGCCAAAAAAATTTTTTTAAATGTTTCGTCTTGTATACACACTACATCACATTTTGATTTTTTTTATCCCCTTTAATAATAAGGTGGCGGTGGCAATGGAGTTGTAGAGGGGGTAGCTAACGGCAAAATAATTTTTTTAGACGTTTCGTTCTTGTATACGCTAAATTATATTTTAATTTTTTTCCCGTTTAATAATAGGGTGGGGGGTGGCAATGGGTTTATGGACTCTTACTTGCTTGTTTTGTCTATTTACCCTTATTTATCCCCGAACCCTGCAACGGAATTAGATCAAAATATAATCTAGTTCCAGATCTCGTTACAATACATAAGTGTACCAAATATCAAGTCAATATCACAAACGGTTCTAGAGTGCGCACAAAAAAAAAGTTACAGACAGACAGACCGACAGGAATTTTTTTTCGCTCAAATTTAAAATCTCGACGTTTCATGATATTTTAAGTCTATTTCAACAAAAAAATATATATATTTTTTTTGCGTTACTATACTTCCACTGGACGTGGAAGTAAAAATTACTGCTTATAATATATAATTTTGTAGAATCAGGTTTAGTAGATAGATATTAAATATTCCATCGTCTCTGACGATTATATTTTAGTTAAGAATGCAAATCCCAATAACAAAATTGCCCTATCTCCCCATTCCTGTCGGATTTCCGCCTAATTCAGTTTTGTTACTTGGGGCCGTGATATTAAGTATATCCTCTTTTTGAGGGAGGGAAACTTAACCAAACTTAAAATGTTGCAATATAATTTCCTTGGAAATGGACTATAAACCTGTTTGTGTTACTTAAATAACGTTTTATCTTCAGATAAATGATTGCTGCGTGGAATATGTGCCCATATCCTTGACTGTGATATATAAATATATCCCAAGGTGCTCTAATAAATAGGTCTTTTTACATGTACGATATATTCCCCTTGGGGACGCGTGAAATATTTGAAGTCGGGTCTCACCTGAATTTCTTGATTATTTTAATATAAGAAGCTATAAAAGTCAATCGACTTACTATTTTGCAATTGTTTACTTTCCAACCCAACTATGTAGATCGATGACTAGATAGAATTGCACGTAGACAGAAAAATATGTTTTGTTGTGCTTTGCTGCTGTTAATAATTCAATATTTATATTTCTCCAAAAGTTTTTATGGGGAATTTGCAGTCTATTTTTGTTTAGAAAGTTCATTCATTCGTTTATTGTGCGAGCCTATTTTTAAATGTTTTCAAACTATTAGTTTTTTATTTTATTATTAGAATAATATTTAAAATATTCTTATCTATATCCGTAGCCGAATTTGAAAACACTAACACAGATTATTATTCATATTCACAACACCTTTTTTCTATAATATATGATTTGCAGGAAACAACGACTCAGCGGGCAAATACCCCGACCTGCATTGAATTACACCTTACAAATCATGAAAGAATGGTAGCCAATATCATTTGTTAACTCCCTGACCAGAGATAGACCGGTTTCGAACTTATTAGTTCTCATCAGTATGCCATAGGTCATGGAACAGACAAATGATACTGGCCAGCCTGCTAGTTTTATACAAACTATAGTTAATTGAGTAGTGGTGAGAGGTAAATGAATCCTCTCATATGGTCAATTGCTACTATACACCATAGACGTCTCCTTGAGCGTATAGCGACTTGCGATTCTGCAAGAACCTGAGAGCGGCGACCTTTCAGTCCTACGTGGACTTAACCTGCTGTTATAATATATGATTTGCAGGAAACAACTACTCAGCGGACAAATGCTCCACTACTCAATTAACTATAGTTTGTATAAAACTAGCAGGCTGGCCAGTATCATTTGTCTGTTCCATGACCTATGGCATACTGATGAGAACTAATAAGTTCGAAACCGGTCTATGTCTGGTCAGGGAGTTAACAAATGATATTGGCCACCATTCTTTCATGATGATTTAGTGATTTTGTTGTCGGCGTTGGCTGCATTGCCATTAAGTTTTTGTATCACTATCTCCAATTTTGATTTGACCGTTCTGAAACTTGCAAAAATATACAAATGAGATAAAATTAAACAACATTGGAGAATAACTGAAAACAACTACCCTTCTAGCCAATAATAAGTTATTTTTTATATTTATTTTAATGATCTATAACATCTCGATTAAAGGAGATATAGTAAGTTTTGCTGATAACAGTATTATATGTCGTGCGACAACTGTGAAACAAAAAAATTGCTGAAAATGACTGTAAAACATAATTGAATGGTTGAGGAATCGACTTCTAACTATAGACTTAATATATTTCCTTTAGTTCCTATTCCAGATACCGATCTTCCTTCAATGCACTAACCATTGACCATGGCACTGAATGTTTTGGCACATAATAGGCTGTCCATTTTATCAGGGCCCTCGAGAATATCTCACTTAATATCGGCCGTACAAAAAAAAATATTTTTAGGAAAATTGTGCCGATTTATATAACCTATAAAATGATTTAAAGACATTTGAAATCTATGGCCTACTTTCAGAGTTATGGCGGAAAATATTGAAAATGCGGAAAACGTCTAGGCCAAATATCTAAGGCAAACATTTTTTGCATGACAGAGTGTTTCAACGAGGTTTTATCTATTTTTTTTTCAAAACCGCTGTATTTTGAGATTTACTCTTCAGGCTGTTAAAAGAAATTATTTTGAAACGGGCGGGACATGGCGCCATTAAGTATTTTCCTCCCTTTTCAACGATATATCACATGCCACATTTATTCATTGGTGCTATGTTAGTAATTATAAAAACATTTTTTAAAACCAATAATTTTTTTTTAACAAGCATTATACTGGCCGTGGAGAAGTATGATTAAATAAAACGATAAAATAATTCAATAAGTTGTTGAAATCTTTGCTGTAATAAAACATTAACACAATTAAAAAGAATAAAGTAAATTCAGGTAACAAAAACAAATTAATAATAAAAAGAATATAGCACACAGAACATTAATATTTATCTAATCCTCAAAATAATTTTTAAGATATCATATCAAGGGTTCAAAGTGTCCACCGCGATTTCTTATGCACAATCGAGCGCGGCGAGGAACTGCATTTAAAACATTACTCAGCATTTCGCGGGTAACTGTAATACATGCCTGTTAAATTCGAGCTTTTAGGTTCTCTACATTATGCGGTGCCATCGAAAACACCTTATCTTTAATATACCCCCATAGAAAAAAATCCATTGGGGTTATATGTGGAGAACGAGGGGGCCATCGAATAAATCCATTGGTACCTATCCAATGTTGAGGTAAACTTTCGTCTAAATAATCTAGGCAAATCTGGGAATTGTGGGGAGGGAGCTACATCTTGTTGAAAATATTGAAAGTTGTGTCGATTCTCTAAAGGTAGATAAACTACAAGGTTTGTAAAGTAAGATAGGTAGCATGGTAACTTTCGACCAATCAGAGATCACTATTTAAAATGCGGGAACGCGTCACTCTGCCTGCCCATCCGAATTTCTGGCATTCAAACCATTAGTATAGAAGTATAATTAGTTATGAATTTGAATTCCGTATTTTGTATTTTTTAATGTGCAAGCACAAGTTAATAAATTGACTTTTTTGATTAATGATTATTAACATCGATAACGTTTTCCTTGGAAATTAATATTGACATTACTATATATCAAATTTATAACTAATTAATGTATGCAGTTAAAGAAGTACATTTTATATCAAGGGACTGAAGTAGGTTCTTTTAATCTTGTGTGCAATTTCTTGCCCGAGACTTCAGTCTTGATTTCATTGCTTTATATAATTCTTAGCGAATTTAATAAGTTATAAGATAGATGAAGAAACATACATGATACTAATTTTCGCCCTATAGTACGGGGGCCATGAACCTTCCCGTGACCCTTTGAGGTCGCGACGAGTAAATAGGTGTTTTCGACGTATTTTTTCATGCTGAATCTAAATATGCAACTCAATTTTACGGAATCATGCAAGAAAAATTGTTATTAACATTTTAATTGTTTATAAGGCTATAACTTCAAAGTTAACGATGGAAGGGAGAGTTTTCAAATTGTTTATGATTTCTGATACAAAAACAAAGAAAACTCTTTTTGAAAAATTAAAATCGACTGATTAGAACCGGAGATATTGCACATTTGTTATTAACAAATTGCATAATTACGATTTTTTCGCACTATTTCACTCATAACTCGGCTCCTATTCAACGTAGAAAGTTCTACCAGGTCTCATTTTAAAGCTAAAGCTTCAAGCTTTAAAATACTTTATAGTGAAATATCCCACCATGCTCTTGAAAAATTTTACAAGTGATGAGAGCCTGAAATTTTTGCGGAAGAAAGATAAGTAATTTGTTTATAAGCATTTTGAGGAAAGTTAATCTATAAATATCAGCAATTGAGTTATACATTCTTATTGTACATCTCAAAACGAACATTTTTTGATTTGCTGAATGTATTTTGATTGCGCTTTCGCGCGCAATGCGCACACTGAGTACGCGTTACATGTAGCGACTACCGTTTTATTCCTGGCTTTACTTAATATATAATTTTTGAAATATTTACATTAATAAATAATTTGTAAATAATAATAAACAAATACAAAGTTTTTTTCTAAAGTGTAATAATGAAAAAAAAGTTAAAAGAGTAGAAATTTTTCCCCAGGCCAACATTTACAATTATGTAGCATTAAAAAATTTTAATGCAAATTTTTTATTAGAATTAGATGTGCATACAATAATTTATTAATAAAATTTAACAAGAGGGCCATTAAATTTTATCATGTCATATTAGACACAGCAATTAATAAGAAAAAATCACTCATTGGTTTTTTCTAATATTTCTTTGTATCATATGAAAATAAATTTTATTTAGTGTATTAAGTAATTTTTTTAGGGAAGGAAAAAAACATCAACATCTCACCACTCTCTTTTGCCTTTTTTGAGTTGTTCTTGCAAACAGCTACACTACAAACCTTTCCTTCAGTCATCTAATAATTGTATGTAACATTGTTATTTATTATTATGAACGGAAAATAATAAAAACTGTTTACCTTAAAATTATTTCTGTAAATACACAGGTTACAAACTTCTATATACCTACTATGAGTCTTTTCTCTTTAACAGTAATTGTCAATTAGATTATACACTAAATAACTATAACTGCACGATTATAAACACAAAAACAACAAATATTTCGAAATAACTCAACAAATAAGCGCAACATCTAAAAAAATACATACGTACAATTAAGTTTCGGCAGGCACGATGACGCGGAAGATGGCCGCCTTCATTGTAACCCCTCCATTCCGTTCAAGTTACCATGCTACCTATCTTACTTTACAAACCTTGGATAAACTAAAAATTCATTAAATTCATTTCTTAAAAAGTTTAGGTACCTTTGACCACTGAGGTGACCGTCATAAAAATAAGATTTGGTGCCTAAAATACCTATCCACCCATTTATTGAAAAACAATTTTGAAACCCAGTCGGTTTATGCCAGTGTAATTTTCAGAAGTCCATTTGTAATGAATATTGCGATTAAAAAATCCATTATTGGAAAAATTTGTCTCGTCGGACCAATATATTTTATTACATATCAATGGATCGGCACGCTTCTTTTCCAACAGGCACCTACAAAAAGCCGTCGTCCTTGGTTTGTCCCCCGCTAGTAAATTGTGAACTTTTTTGACTTTATAACACCGGTAACCATTTTTCTTTAAAATTTTTCTAGCAATTGTTTTATTTATATGACAATTTGAATTTCTCTTAATTATGTTTCCAAATTTTCTGTATTTTCATTTCTTACATAATTAATTACTCGGTTTACCTTATTTACATTATCAGTAACACTGTTCAACCTTGTCTTCTTCTTTAAAAATGAACCATTATTTTTTAGTTTCGTAGCTAATTTTCTGAACAGAAATTTATTCAGCTGTAGTGCTTGTGGAAATCTGTTTCTATATTCTACTTGAGCTAATCCAGAGTTAAAATTGCATTGGCAATATGTAACGAACATATTATAACGATCAATGTAAGTGAAAATCATTTTTAAAAATTCTAAATTCTTAAACGAGTGTGATTGAGTGAGAGTTTAAGTATTAACTGAGATGATCTGTCAAAAAATTAAATTGCCAAGTTTGTTGATAGCCAACTATTTTAAAATAATTGAAATAATAGTGAAATCATGAAATACAAACAAATGGCTATTATACTTAAATTAATTGGTAAAGACCAGAGAGGTTTAAAAATATAAAGATAAAAAGAGAAATCTATGGTAAAGACATTTTAACTTTCTGAGCAAGAAGTGACGCTTTTATGGAGGACCTCTATACATTGGCATAACTGCGAATACTCTTTCCATGATTGCTCCATGTTGCATGTTGCATGTTTTGCAGTGAAAAAAATAAACATCGCAGTAAGAAAAGAATTTAAAACAATTCATATTTGGCAGAACTACCTTTCTTCGTTATAAACTTCTAAACTAATTAAATTATATATGTAATTTTTTCCCAAATCTTTGCAATTTACTAATTTGAATGGCAAAGATTAGCTTCTCTTTGTGTATTTAAATATCAGTAAATAGTGTTACTCTTGGAAATACTTGGAGATTTTTGCCGTGTAGGGTTATCCATTTATCCCTTACACCATTTAATGTGCCGCTTACGTTCTGCTATTTCGTATACCTTCCAATGTGCTGAAAATGCTGTAACATATACACGAAGCATACGATATTAGTTGTTTCATTTTCACAACACGAGGTTAGGACTATTTCCGACTAAAAAGAGATAGTTGGGATTGTCTATTTCAATAACATAAGAATAGTTTTCACTAATGTAATGGCACTCCATTAGATTAGATCCTCAGCCGCAGTTAAACGAAGCTTGCAAAAGGGTCAACAGTTTTCCAATTTTCACAAAAATATTGTTTTATTAGGAGTAAAAATGGCTTTTACTCTGAATAAGACATGTTATTTCTTCTTTAAACGTCTATGAGCTGTAAAAAAATAAAGATAAAAAATGTTTGAAGAAAAATGATATTTTTCTTCTTGAAGAAAAAATAACACGTCTTATTCGGAGTAAAAGCCACTTTTACTCCTAAAATAAAACAATATACCATTTACAAGCGTCAAAAAATGTGACTTTTATATGACACATTTTGTGAACTTGAAACTGTCATTTATCTGACACTTCATCTGAGCGACAATAAAAATCTTTTACTGCCGCTCGTGAGGGGCACTAAAAGTATTTGAAGAAAAATAATAGTATTTATTTAATCCATATTCGACGTTTGAAGAATAAATAGCGGAGTAAAGTGATATTCTGTGTCTCAGCTGATCCTGCCAACTCTTATGGCAAGTATATCTTCTACATAAAACATGTCACTTTTACTCCATATAAAACAGTTCTAACTAATAAACGTTATTTTAAAAAATGCAGTATGTCGATTTGCAGTATTTCAGGAATACGAATGCGAAATGATTTTTTCTTATCCATTTGTACTCAGAAATGGATATTTGAAATTGCCTTGTTTTGTGCAATTTTTAAGTGAGAAAGGACAATCTTTTATGTTATTGCTAATGTATCGTAAAATTTTAGAGAAAAATTTGAAGAGAAGTTCAAGGCGATAAAATTAACATTAGTTTTTTTTTCTTCTTTTTTTGTGCGATGGACGGATGTAGTGGATATAAGAATTTTAAAATTGCGCTAATATTTTACATTTTTTAGGCTTATAAAATATCCAAAGCCCTTGAACGCTATATTCAAATGAATAGACTCATCGACACGCATTTCGCTAACCATGTTGTCTTCATGGGGTGATGATTAAAGTTAAGAGCTAGTTTTCAGGTTCAGTTTAAAATATCCCTCAATTGATATTAAGCAGGGTTTGTTAGATAACGTAGTGTTAAAGAATAAATACTGGACTTACGACACTTTTTTAAGAAAGATTGAGAGAAACAAACTGAAAATTAATTTCAAAACATGTGCTATAACGTGCTTACGAAGGATATAAATATTTTTTATAGTCATTTAAAAAAATGTTCAAATTTGAAATATATAAACAACACAACTATTTGTATTTCAATTTTTAATACAGTCATTCAACGTTAAAAAGGGAATCTCCGAAATCTGAAGTACTGCTCCGATCTTCTTGAAAATTTAGAATTAAGTTCATGTTACTCTCCTCTTCAAACCTGACTTGGTCGCAAAGTGTGCTTTTTGTTTTTAAGTGGTGAAAACTACCCCTTACTCCAACAAATTGAAAACTAATAAATTAACGCAGTGATGGGCTATGATTATGTTCAAATATGTTAAATATCAATTGTTTTTAATCATGGATCTAATATTTCAATATTTTACTATTTAACTACCCTTAAAAACAACCCCTCACACGAAAATTAATAAAAAAATGTGTTTAAAAAGCATGAAACCTTTTTATTTTGGATCGTAATAGGAGAATTTTTCCCTTTAAGTATAAGAAATCTTATACTTCATTTTTTTAATGAACCCCCAAAAGCCACCCCTAACAATAAAACTTAGAAAACTTTAAAACTAATAGATGGAAGCAGTGATAGGTTATCATAATGTTCAAATATGTTAAATATTTGTTGTTTTTTATAATGTAACTAATATTTCGATATTTTACTATGTAACTACCCTTAAAAACTACCCCTCACGCAATTATTAAAAAAACGGTTTAAAAAGCATAAAATCTTTTTATTTTGGATCTTGAATAGAGAAAATATATTCTTTAAGTGTAAACGACCTGATACATCATTTTTCAATATGATTCAACCCCTAAAAACCACCCCTTACAATAATAATTAGGGAAAGCTCCAAGTAGTGGAATGCGTAAAAAAATGAAAATAAATTGCTGCTTATGATATAATGAATTTTTTCTAAAATTTTCATCCCTTAAAAACATCCCTTTCAGGGAAGTTAAACTCTTAAAAACTTCACATTGTAATTATAATAACAATATAAGAGCTCCTTCCTCTGTTGAAGGTCGCCTTCAGAGGAATTTTGCCTAGAGAAGCGCACCTTTCCTTTTCTATCTTTTACTCATATTATCTATATAACATCTTTTTATGCATATGTTTATACATGTGGGAATCCAGATATGTATGTATCAAGAAGACACAGTATGTACAAAACAATAAATGCTCCAAAACGTTGAAAATTTAGGCGCTCCGTAATTTTCCTACGTTATCTCTAGAAAAATGTATTTAGTTTTTTAACGATAACTCGGCTTCCTTTTAAGCTTTTTGCATCCACCCACACATCATTTTGTAGGGAATTTCATAAGCTATAGTCATGGTGATTGGAATATTTCTACACCCTTTCGTTCAGAGAATTTTAAGGTTGAAGGGCTAAAAAGAGGTTTCCTTCGCATAGAAATCAAAGCTTTAAATGCCCATATCTCGCTTAATTTTTAAGCTACATGAATTTAAAAAAAAACAAAATTTTCAGTAAACACTTTTTTTCGTAAAACCATTATTTTTTGAGTTATTTTGAAAAAACAACGTATTTTTTGAAAAATTGAAAAAAAAATTTACTCAAACCAACTTTTTTCAAAATGTACATTCTCTAAACCATTCAAACTTTTGGAGCGTGTTATTGGAACGTAAATAAAGTTAATCTTTCATGGGCTACGATTAATTTTAATTTTGCCGCTCATGGCGCCAATTTTATTGTCAATTTTTTTTCAAAAATTCCAGAGACTTAACTTATTTTCGTCATAACTTATAACTTTATAAAAGCTTATTTTAAAGGTCTAATAAAGCACTTTAAAAAAGGTTATAAACATTTTCTCTGAAAAATTACTCATTTTTCCGTTATTTAAGTTTAAATCTTTAGATAAATTTACGACAAACAAAAATTCGTCTTCAATGACTCATAAGTCGCTAAATATGACCGAAAACATTAAAGAAAAACCGAATCGACGAATAGCTTTGTTATTTTATAAGCTTCAATTTTGATAAGAGTGGTTTTTTCCAGAAAACGTTTAATTTTCGAGTTATTCATGAAAAACTGTTGAAAAACGTGTTTTTTATTGGAATTTTCAATCGCGAATAACTCAAATTATTAGGTTGTAGAAAAAACTTCATACTACATTTTCGTTCAATTTTTAAATTTCCACCCCCGAGGATCGGTGGCATTCACCCCCGGGGTGGAAGCCCATATCGGCACTAAGTCAGGTTTGTTATTTGCATCATTTTTGAGCTACTGTCAAAATTTCAAACAAATCGGTAGAGTTGATCAGATTTCGGAGGTGAATCGGTTCATTGATTGTACTATTTATATTTTATTACAATGTGAATTTCGAATAGTATCTAATCTTTCTAATTAGAAACTCAACAACTGCAAAGTTTGGATGTCATTATTAATAATTGTTCCGAATATGTAAATTGTTTCAGTTCAATTATTAGAGCTCGAATAGATGCACTTGGCGCCTTTATCCAACAAGGCAATGTTTAAGCTAGCGTTATCGTGTACTTAAACTATATACCATCCACAATGAATGTGGGAATCGACGGTTTGAATTTAATTGCAATGTGAATTATTTATAATCTTTGAACTATTTTAGACTACAACTACAAATTATGTTATAATAAATTAATCCACTAATAGGTCAAGATATCGTATTCCTTTTTATGCTACTGTAATACACGACTACGGGAAAAGTTTATGAGACATGACAGAATTTAATTATTCCATCGAATATATTCTACAAATTTTATCCTACTACGGCAAAGTCAAAAAGAGGATTATGTGTTTCGTGCCTGTCTGTATGTATGCATGCATGTCTAATAATATTTCAGTAATAATTTTTAAAAATGGTTGGGCGTAGGACGTCTCGCATTTTCGAGAAATTTGTGAAATTGTTCTTATGTAATATTTTTAACATCTTTAAGAACTTTAAGTTTAACTAGAGAAAGAAAGACACGCCTTGCAAAAACCGCCTGAAGACAACATTTTTAAAAAAAAGTATGTCTATCGTCGCAAATTTGATGCTATAACTCGACAATCCTAAAGCCCAATCCTAACCCTAAAAAATTCAGGGACGGAGGCTGTGGAGAGGGGTAAGGTTAAAAGAATTAAATATTTTTTTCTTTAGGACGGTTATTAACGATTGTAATCAAATTTGGCCCATAGATTTGAAATGCAGTTTATAACAGCAAAATATATTTGTATCATTATTTTTGTACCAGTACCAGGATATATTAGCCCGATTCATTTCCTAAATGGAAAAGTTTGTCGGACCGATTTTCAATATTTGCATGACGTTTCAGGTTCATGTTCATAATTCTTCTGTTGCCTTATATAATAATACATCTCAGACAGACTTGCTGTAAAATATTTTTTCAGGATACAAAAAAATTCAGGCTACAAAAAATTATTCAAGTTTCTTGTCAATTTCTTGTCGAGCTTTCATTGTTTTCGCACTAGTGATCATTTTCACATTAGTAATTCTTTTCATTCAAGGAGACTGGTGAACCAACAGGACAGCACGGGCGTCAATTGCCAGCCTTTCCAGCGGCTCGCTAGCATCCATAGGAGTTTTCGTGGAAAAAGTTCAGTGCAGTAAGTTCTTCTGATTTCTAATCTTTTAGCAACAGCCCCTCATTCAGAAGACATTAGTTGCAGTCACCCACCTTGAGCCAGACACTACTGCCAGTTCGTAAACTCAAAACTGTTAAAATTGTGCTTTTGAATTCTTGACGTTGTGTCTCTAAAGAAGTTTTCAGTAGTCTCAATTCAATAATGTAGCACTGCTGCCCAATATTGTTCGTAGTCCATTGAACTGTTACATTTAGGACAACATTTTGGGTAGGACGTGATTTTTTTTGTTTGTTGCGTAGGAGGGGGCAGCTCTAGGTTTGAAATTTAGTTTTTGGGGTCGACAGCCACCCCATTTGTCCGCCATCTTGAAAGTAGGGGTACAAACAGCCGTAATCTCCATAACTGAGTCTTATGTGTTGTAGAAAGGTGTTTTGTTGAGAATCGAATTCTCTACAACTTTAGATGAGTAAGTTGTTATGACCTAAAGTCAGGTAAACATAACGAGCTCGTAGATATTACGAAACCTTATAGTGAGTATTAACAAATAAAAGAACAAGTAAAAAAATACAATTTATTATAACAATATGCAAAGTACAGTACAGAGGAAATTCCAAGGTAAAAACCTTACAATAATTTAAATATTAAGGTCTAGGGTTTTCCTCAGCTAACTCTTAGAAAAGAATTTTAAATTTAAATAATTTTACAAGAAAAGTAATATACAGGAATTACTTAGCTTTTGCAAAATTACAGATTTACCAGGCGCTCCAGACGTGAAAATATGTCTTGTTGTTCGAGGTCCTTATACCAAAAATCGTGTACCAAAGAATAGCAGAATGATCCAAAAGTCCAAATCTAAAATAGTCAAAAATAGAACAGTTGGCAAGTTCTAACTGTGCTCAAAATTTAGCCGTACTAAATCGAAATTTAGCCGTACCCAAATCGAAATCTAGCCGTACGAAATCGAAATCGTCTACAATTAAATTTCCAAAATTAGTCTCAAAATTAACCTCTTGACGTATCTATGATAAATCTAAAAAATTAAAACTTACCCAGAATACTTCTGGACGGCACTCGCTAATTAAATCCGAATTAATCGAAGTTTCATTTAAAATAATCCAAAGTTTAGTTTTTGATCCGGTACCAAGCCGAGTAGCAACCACGTGCCTTTTTAACTAAATTAATCACTTAACAAAGTTTTCAGCTTAATTTCTTGATCGGAAAAGGAAGTTTGAAGGAACTTGAGTGATATTTGTAACCATTTAACTTACAAAAACAAGAGGATAAGTCTTAAACTAACAATTCAACAATCGACTGTCATACAGTACCAACTTGAAAAACTTTAAAAACTAAATTGATTGTTAAGGACTTTTCGGTCATTATGTATCTTTATCCTATCATTTTGTAAACAATTTTTATAAATCAATTATGATAATAGTTTATATTTTAGATTTCCTATAATATACATATTATTTAACAAATTGGTATATTTTAATAATGGGAGCCATCTGTTGGCGGAACGCTTAAATTTAGGTGGTAATTTAGATAGGAAATTAGAGCGGGATGACGTCTATCGCTGAATGTGTAATTTGTTACGATGATTGACGAGTTGATCTACTAAAATCTTTTATTATTGTGGAAACCAGCGAAAGATGCACTAACTATTCGTCCCAAATTCAATAATAAAATAAAGTTATAAGCCAGAGAAGATACAATTTGGTTAAAAAATTATCTTTTTATAATTTTTTAATCAAATTCTATCTTCTTGCTTATAACTTTTTACTTTGAATTATCGACGAAAAGTTACTCATGTAAATTTGAAGAGGAATCGATCCTCAACAAAAAACCGTTTTGAAAAATTATTTCATCCACAATTTTCAAGATGGCTCCCCCTCCTACGCAATAAAATAATAGTAAATAAATAATAATTTACAAAAAAAATGGAGCCAGGACAACTCGGGCAAAATTTCCCATTTAGGAATGAATTTTTGATGTTTTATTTCAAATTATTATAAATCCGCCGAATTAATATTATCCTTATTCCTGTATTAAATATTAATTTCCAATCTCAATTATTTTTCAGCCAATTTTAATAAAATATTAAACACGTAATTTTAAAAGGCAACAAGTAAAATTTCTGCATCCATTATGGGTTTTTTAAATTAATTTTACTTTTACTAATTTTTTAACCCCTTCCATCATTGATTACCTCCCTGCTTTCTCTAGGAGGAATTAGTCATATCATCTCATAGCGGTACTAATGGAGTACATATTATTATGTATTAAATTTAAAGAATATTGTTATTGCGGTTTTGGAAAAAATAATTATTTAATTCTTTAAACCGCAACATTCCGCTCTGAATTTTCTAGAAGCAACTAGTCTCGCTACCTTATACTGTTAAGGAAGTAGGGGGATTTACGTTTTCATTCCGTTTTCATTTACACTCGCGAAAATAATCAAGTATCAGTAATCCGTGTGTATTTGGTATTTATTGGGAGGACGAAACAACATCTGGAGAGATCATTGATAAGGTCGTGGTAACCATTAAAATGCTGCTTATCTCTCTCTAAAATTGAGGGATTCAAGATGGCGGCTATTTCAAAATGGTGTTCCAAAAATTTTTAAATTCACCATCTCCCAATCCCAAACCAGTTGTCCAATTCGAACGCTTTGTAAAGTTAAATTCAGAATTTCATAGTAAACGAAAAATATATCGGAGTATTTCTTTGAAAATTGAAAATAGAAGACTTGCATTAAGAAGTAAAAATATGATTAATTTTTTCGATAGTGGTCTTTATTTTTCTGGTTTTTGATTATAAAAAAAATCTTTAATTCAGTATGCAACCTACTGTGTAAATTACAATGCAGTTTTTTTGAAAACTTGAAAATTTTATTTCTAAGCGAGGTACCTATGACTAATTATTTGCTGTGATATGTTCTGGTCGATTTGATTTGAATTATTCAGAGTATAGAAATAATAGATAACACAATGTTTTTAGATATTTTAATACTTTCTGTTAACACGATAGACTTAACTGTTTTTATATAATTTTGAAGTTATGAAATATTTTGATTGGAACATCCAACTCGAATATTTTTGAACAAATAGAAAATAGGCGAAGAATTGAATTTTTCAATGAGTGTCTGCTAACTTCCCTCAACTTTTAAGATGCGTAGTACTGTTTAACGAGATAACCAGAAGTCCCCCACAGCCTCCATCAGTGCAATTTTTGGGGGAAACGGGCCATATCATCTGATACAAGGACGTATCAATGTTTTTTTTTATCAAAATCTTTACAGCCGTTTGTGAGCAAATATTTATTAATTCTTTAAATGATATCCTCTGCAATATCCCTTAAACTTAATCAAAATCGTTCAAAGCGTTTTAGAGGGAAAAAACTTTAATTCTTTTATCCTTACTCCAATAGCCTCCTGTAAGGGTTTATACTTAGTTAATTTAGATATTAGAATATTTCTTAATAATTATACATAGCCAAGCATTAGATATTTCGTAATTATAAATAAATGTATAGGTAATCGAATTGTGGACTTTAACACTACAGGTCAACATACTGCATAGTCATTAAAATGTTGATGTAGACTAATTTGGTATTTCCTAGCATTAATTATAATGCAATGAATTAATATAATTTTGATTGAATATAGAATTATTATAAAGCGAACCAGCGTTTTTATTACATGGCGATCCTGCCAGCGCGAAAAAAAATTAACTATGAAACTTATATGTTAAATAGTCAAATGTTTTGTCTACGACTCTATATTAGATTAAAGTTAAACAATCAAAATGGGTCAAACGAAGTCGACTACACAAAATTTGGAAGAAAATGGAGTAGTCAATTCTAACTTCATCGTCCAACAACAAGAGTACAATGTTACAAAGGACGTGAAAATCATATTGCACATTATAGCTTCGTTAATGGTGGTTTCCCTGGCCATAAAAGTATTTAAAATGTACAGGAGAAACTTAAAAAAACAGGTGAAGCGAAACTTAGCAGCCTCAACACTCAGTATGGATCCTTAGAAGACAGTCACCCCGGTTCGCCTCCAGTTCCGGCCTCCAGCAGAAAGTTCCGGCTTCCAGCAGATTCCAGCAGAAGATTTTGTGATGGAAAACTAAGTGAGTGTTGTGTGACTAGTGAAAGTGTGCGCTACTATGGTGATTAAAGAAAAAACACAACAAAATTAGTTTTAAAATAAAGGATAACCTAGAACTACTGTAAGTTTTCCTTCCTAGACTTATATTTATAGTGATGTTTATGTACCGATAGATATTTAGGCTACTTTTAAATGTCTGCATTTCTTATTCTGAATTTCTATGTCGACCAACTGGGAACGGATTCAGCTAGATCTACTTAAATATAAAGAGGACGTAGTTAATCAAGCTAAACGCGCCATAAAAAAGGAAGTACCTAAAAGCGATCTAACTAGACAAGATATTCGAGATACTCTTGTACAGTTATTTAATGATACAACTAAATATATTGGTATCCATTGGTCCAACCTAGATAATAGGCAAAGAAGCGCAGTTAAATCTATTTTTCTTAAAATTAGAGATAAAATAATTAGAGCATTTCAGTTATTAAACGTTAATTATAAGGTTCCTACGAATTGTATAGAACCAATTGATATTTTGATTTTTGACGAAGACGTTGCGTTGGACGAAGATTCATTAGCAATGGCGATGACGAACGTCGAATTTTTTAATTTAGCTAGCAAAATTTTGCCACAGGAATTTGACGGTTCTCCCGATAAACTACAATCCTTTTTAGATGCATTGGCTCTACTTGATACTAATTCAAATGACCATACTGCTAACGCCGTCGCTTATGTTAAAACACGTCTAATGGGCAAGGCTAGAGATTTAATAACAACAGAAAATTCTCTCTTAGGTATAATAAATACTTTAAAAAATGGGATTAAAGGCGAAAGTTCTCAGTCGTTAACAGCTAAAGTACTAAACATGAAACAGAACCAGAAGGATGCTGTAACCTACGCCGCAGAAATCGAGTCGTTAGCTGAAAACCTAAAAAGAGCATTTATAAGAGAAGGTGTACCTTACGAAGTTGCGGGTCGGTACTCTACAGAACACGTGGTTAGATCCCTCAGTACTAATTCAAATTCGGAAAGAACACGATTAGTTATGGAAGCAGGTACTTTTGGCACAGTTCAAGAAGCTGTTACAAAATTTGTTAATATTAGTAATAACAGTCAAGCTAGTACGTCTAATGTTTTTCATTTTAGACAAAGTTACAATTACAGGCGTTACAGTAACAATCGCGGTGGACAAAATTATAATCATAATGATAACGCTCGAAGGCGATACGATCGAGGTAGACGCGGACGTCCTAATTATAACAATAGGCAAAATGTAAATGGTAGTGATAGGCGAAATTATCGAGGAAACAATCGTACAACGGCAGTAAGTGCTGCTGGGATAAATACAGAGTCGGGAAACGAAGCGAGCCCCCAACAGGCTCGATTGGGGGAAGAAATGTAAACATTTTTAATTTTAATTTATCATTCTCGAATTTTGTAATATTTTCAACAAAAATGACGGGTTCAGAAAACACATTTTTGCTCGACACGGGCGCTGATATATCCATTTTTAAAAGAAGAAAAATTAACCCAGATCAAATGCTAGATATTTCTAATCCCAGTAAAATTAAAGGTGTAACAGAAGGCGTCATTAAGTCTTTAGGTGTCACGGAAACTGAAATTTTTGTTGAAGGTTACAAAATACGACACAAATTTCACATAGTCGATTCAAATTTTCCTATACCTTCTGATGCGATTTTGGGAAGAGATTTCATATCTAAATATAAATGCAATTTGGACTATTCTAATTGGACAATGACTATTAGGTTAGGTAATAATCATATTACTATTCCGATTTATAGTGGTCCTGAAGAGGATTGGTTGATCGTTCCGCCTAGATGCGAGGTACTAAGACAAGTAAAAAGTCTAACTCAGCTTCCTCAAGATGCTGTAGTGATAAACAAGGAGATACACCCTGGTGTTTTTGTAGCCAGAACAATAATATCTAAAGATTGTCCAATAGTTAAAATTATCAATACTACATTTGAAAATGTTACTTTAAAAAATGTCAAATTTGAAACCCTCAGTTTGAATCAATTCCATGTATACAACATTGAATCCGAAAACAATGATCGACTTCCAAATCTAATGAAACAATTAAATACCGACGGTATACCAGAATTTGTTAAAAATAAAGTGATTCAATTATGTAATCAGTTTTCAGATATATTCGCACTAAAATCAGATAAATTAACTGTAAATAATTTTTACAAACAGGAATTAAAGCTAACAGATAATAAACCGGTTTATATAAAAAATTATAGAACACTTAGGGCACAAAAAGACGAAATTAATGATCAAATCGGAAAAACGTTAGATAACGATATAATAGAGCCGTCAATTTCAGAATACAATAGTCCTGTTCTATTAGTACCCAAAAAGTCTACTGATGGTAAAAAAAAATGGCGTCTAGTAGTAGATTTTCGACAGCTAAACAAAAAATTAATAGCCGACAAATTCCCTCTTCCTCGTATCGACGACATTTTAGATCAGCTTGGTAGAGCCAAGTGGTTTTCAGTAATAGATTTAATTTCAGGATTTCACCAAATACCCTTACAAGAAAACTCACGTAATATAACTTCTTTCAGCGTGGACTCTGGATCTTTTAGGTTTACCAGATTACCCTTTGGACTGTCAGTCAGCCCCAATAGTTTTCAAAGAATGATGTCGATAGCTTTTGCAGGAATCACCCCTGAATAGGCATTTCTTTACATGGATGATTTAATAATAATGGGTTGTTCTGAAAATCATCATTTAAATAATTTAAACAAAGTTTTTGAAACTTGTAGAAAATATAATTTGAAACTAAATCCCGAGAAATGTAAGTTCTTTAGAAATGAAGTAACATATTTAGGTCACAAAATAACAGACAAAGGTATTTTACCAGATGATTCTAAATATAACATTATAAACAAATATCCTATTCCACAAACCGCTGATGAGGTAAAACGATTCGTCGCGTTTACTAATTACTATCGCAGATTTATACCGAGGTTTGCGGAAATAACTTTACCATTAAATAAATTAACAAGGAAAAATGTAAAGTTTACTTGGACACCGGAATGTCAACATTCGTTTGAAACACTTAAAAAATCATTAATATCTCCTCAAATATTACAATATCCTGATTTCTCTAAGCCTTTTATAATAACAACTGATGCCTCAGGTGGGGCCTGTGGAGCCTTATTATCTCAATTTTTTTCTGGAAACGAATTACCAATAGCCTACGCCTCACGTAGTTTTACGAAAGGAGAAATTCATAAACCAACAATTTTAAAGGAATTAACAGCAGTACATTGGGCCATAAAATATTTTCATTGTTATGTATACGGTACAAAATTTGTTGTAAAAACTGATCACCGACCTTTAATTTATTTATTTTCCATGAAAGATCCCACATCAAAACTCACAAGAATGCGACTTGACCTAGAAGAGTACAATTTCGAAATTCAATACGTAAAAGGTAAAAATAACGTATGTGCTGACGCGCTGTCTAGAATAAATATAGATAAACTTAAAGACATTAATAGAAACGTATCTCATATACTCGCAATTACACGGTCAAGGTCAAAGAACCCTGAACAAAACAATAACACCATAACAAATTTACCTACAAGTCCCAAAGTTTACGAAACTTTAAACAATTACGAGACTATTAAAATGCCCACATTACAATTTGAAATAAAACCTACATCTCTTAGGATGGTGATTAGGTGTAAAAGAAAATTGAGCGCTCAAAAAACAATACAAATTATTAACGACGATATTGCATTAGAGCAAGTATTGTCTCAGCTACAAATTATTGCTGATGATTGTAAATTTGACAAATTGAGACTAAGCTTAGCCGATGATATTTTTAAACAGTGCACTGTCAATAAATTTAAGGAATTAGGGCAAAAATATCTTAAAAAACTTACTATTATTCTCTGTCATGCAAGAAAAGTGATCACAAATAAAAATGAAAAATTAAAACTGATAGAAACATTTCATGATAATCCCACGTTAGGAGGTCACTGTGGTCAAAAAAGACTACTAAAAAGTTAAAAGCTTCTTATATGTGGAAAAATATGTCGCGCGACGTTGCAAAATTTATAAAAAAGTGTCATAAATGCCAAACGAACAAAATTAAAATAAAATAACCTGAACCATTCGTAATTACCCCAACTCCACAAAAACCCTTTGATATTGTTTGTATAGATACTATAGGTAAATTTCCCACATCAAATGAAGGTTATGAATATGCTGTAACAATACAGTGTGAATTAACAAAATACGTAGTAATAATCCCAATTGTAAACAAAGAAGCAGCAACTGTCGCTTCTAGCATCGTAAAAAACTTTATTTTGGTATACGGTCCTATGAAAGAAATTCGAACGGACATGGGAACCGAATATAAAAATCAAGTTTTCGAAAATTTAACAAAACTATTGAAGACAAGTCATAAAATATCTACTGCGTATCATAGTCAATCAATTGGAGGATGCGAACGAAATCATCGCGTTCTTAATGAGTACATTCGTATGTACATAAATGATTCAAAAACTGATTGGCCAACATGGTGTCAATATTATGCATTTTGTTACAACACAACTCCAAGCACTTACCATAACTACACACCATTTGAACTTGTTTTTGGGAAAAAAGCAAACCTTCCAGAAATGCTAATCGGATCGCACGTCGACCCTCTTTACAATATCGACGCTTACGATCAAGAGTTTAAATATAGATTACAGTTAGCACATAAAAGAGCGAAGGAGTATCTTGAAAAGTCAAAGGTAAATCGCAAAATTCGTTTCGACAACAAGGCAAGCGAAATTGAATTAAAACCAGGAGATCTTGTTACGGTAACTAACGAAAACCGTCATAAATTTGACGCGTGGTATAATGGTCCATTCCCCGTTGTTCGTGTAGATGGTTCGAATTGTACAATTCAGAATGAGAAAGGCAAATCAACCACAGTACACAAAAATCGTGTACGAAAATATACATAATGTAATTAGATAATAATTAATTGTTAGTTGTAAGTAATATTAATAACCCTTAATAAGCAAATGTAATTATATCGTTAAACTTAACTACATATAAACCACTCTCGATATTTTTCATCCTGACTAAAGAATGCCCTTGACAAGTGGCCATAGTGAAGGTCATTCTCCTAGAAGGGATGGTGTAAGGGTTTATACTTAGTTAATTTAGATATTAGAATATTTCTTAATAATTATACATAGCCAAGCATTAGATATTTCGTAATTATAAATAAATGTATAGGTAATCGAATTGTGGACTTTAACACTACAGGTCAACATACTGCATAGTCATTAAAATGTTGATGTAGACTAATTTGGTATTTCCTAGCATTAATTATAATGCAATGAATTAATATAATTTTGATTGAATATAGAATTATTATAAAGCCAACCAGCGTTTTTATTACATTACCCTGCATTTTTTAGAGATGACGGGCTATATCATCTTATACTAGTGCTAAGGGAGTATCCATGTGTTAAATTTGATCAGTCAATAGAGCCGTTTTAAAAAAAAATACATTTTTTATCGGCTAGAGGTTAACTCCTCCACATTGGAGCTAGGATCGATTTTGCGATTTCATCTCGAGGTATGGTCATCCTGAATACGACATAAAATTTGAATAACATTGATAGAGTAGATTGGGCTCTAGATGGGGCCACAAGCGATAGACTCCAGACAGACATTTTTTGAAGAACACTTTTTTGGTCTCTGGAGATCTGGAAACGTGTAAATTTACCTAAATCTCAAAATCGATTTTTTGGACGATCGCAATATTTTCCCATATACTTACTAGGTATATGAGAAAGTAAAAAATGTCGGCCATTACCCCCACTTAGTAGTGGTACTTCTGCAAAAAAAATGTTTTATTCCACAATTAATTTTCTACCCAAATTCAAATATTGTAATTTAGTGTGTATACAAAAAACGAAACATCTAAAAAAAATTTTTTGGCGTTAGCTACACCCCCTCTATCACCCCATTGCCACCCCCACCCTATTATTAAAGGAAGTAAAAAATTAAATTGGGATTTGAACCAAGGGCCTCTAAAATTTATTTTGGCATTAGTTACCCCCCTCACCCCCGCCCTATTGTTTAAGGGAATAAAAAATTAAATTGGGGTTTAGTGTGTATACGAGAACCAAGGACATCTAAATTTTTTTTACATTGGCCACCCCCTCTACCACCCCCACTCTATTATTAAAGGGAATAAAATATTATATTGGAATTTAGTGTGCATAAGAGTTGGATACAAAATCTGGATGTGGAAGTAGTGATTCCTTGGGCAGCGGTTTTTACTTGGTTAAATCCTACGTTGATAACACCATAGGACTATTCTTAGGATTATGAGATTATGGCTTTTACCTGTCTTCCTCTCATCAGACATAAGTTATAGACCTAACTTTTTTTATGGCATTTGGACATAGTCTATACAGCCAGATACACTGTCCTATTATTTTAAAAAGGTAAATCTAATTCTAACAAGAGAAAGTTTTTAGAAGAACACAATGAGAATTAAACAAGGGCACACGCTTCTCGCCTAGGAATTATAACTAAACAGTATATTTTTCCAATATAAAAAGGAAGAAAAGATAAAGCCAAGTATACAAATAAAATTATTACTGTAGACGTGTGTGATCCACAGTAATAAATTTTTTATATAATTAAGCAAATGTGAAAAGTGATAATAAATATTACCATTGGTGGAAAATATAAAGAAATGGAGAAAGTAATAACAAGAATACATTTACGAGATATTTCTAGGTTATAAGTAAGACTAATAGAACAATTAAAAATGTCAATATTATGTTGAATGTGGTTATAAGCACAACAAATAGAAATAAGTGGACAGGTGCTGATTAGTACCAGGCACATTATAAGTAAACGTAAGCCAATTAATATATTAAGATCTTAAATTCTCAAACGAAATAAAATGAAATTTTGTATTTTAGTTAATGTAATATCCTCCATCTAATACATAGGATGTTAATAAAATATCAGGACCTTGCCTAAAATTAATATGTTTTATATTTATTTATACAAAATCGCAGACTGTACTGTTTAGTTTATTAAATATTTGATGTTGAATTTGAAATTACATGCAGAAGAATACAAAATATCATGAAACAGTTTTTAACATCATTCCATTATTTAAATAAAAAAATTAGAATTATTGACGAAAATTTAATAACTGTGTTTCCAAATGAGAAATTGAGACAACACATTACTTTTCTGTTATTTATTTATACTACTTTTTATTTGTGTCGGACCTACTCGTAGTAAAATAATAAAAAATTAACAGTTACCTAACTGCAACATAAGTAATCAGACAAATTTACAAAAATCAATAAAAAATTTGAATTACACTCTACTTGTAACGTAATTAACTACCACCAGATTCGATACATTTTCTTTATCGATGTGTCATTTGACTTATATTTTTTTTAGCAATCTTTAAGAAATTTTTAATTTCATGGCAAAAGTACTCAATGTAGCTTATCTCTTATGTTTATTTCTTCTCTATGTACTTCTGTTTTTAAATAGTATCATAAAGAATAGTCGATGGTCAATGTGTGTGAAATTTGGTGATTTCGGAAGTATGCATCAAGACTACCTCGACCACTCCATCTATTTCTATACTATTCATTTAGATAATTTCTTGTTTCTATCGAAAAATGCGGCGTATCCCCACTATGCTGAAACGACATTCGTCTAGTGCACATCATTTGTAAAAGTTTAAATGATCTTCATCATTGAAGCGAGCTTCAAGAACATAAAGTCTTGTGGGATTATTGACCATTCCACTCCACACATCTACAGAAAATATATATATGAATGCTTTTATGGTTTTTGTGATTGTGAATTGATCAAGAGAATGTATTGAATTTAGTGTAGTAGTCACTTTGAAAATAGATTATGATGAAAAATATTACCCACATTTACTATTGTTACGTGTTTACACCCTCCAGTAAACACCATGTATGTAGATTTAATAAATTGAAACAAAAATCTTAAAAAACCACTGATTTATTAGTCACTTAAATTACAATAATTAATCCTTAAAAATAACACCACTAATAATAACTTTAATCCAACATAAATTCACTACTTTAAATCACAACTCGTTACTGTTCTTTATTTCATCTGATTATTTGTTCGTTTAATATAAAACTGTGCCCTGCCTGCTCGACTTCACTTCTTATATATACACGTGGAACGTACTCGAATCTCCTTCCAGAACCTGTCTAGATTATGGTGGAAATTTCTATGGTATTCTAAGCGCTAAATAACGGTTCGTCAATTGGCCCAAATATGGCGCCACCCTACTGGCCGTCAACTAAACAGGTCTCCCTTCACTTTGGCCATTGACTAATTACATATCGCTCCGTTAGAGGGCAGCTCATAACACTATATTAGCTAAAGTAAAATACGGAGGATTCATTCAACAGGAGACGTGTCTTGATAAACCAATTTCGAGAAGATTTAGCTCTCAAACTTTGTTTATTATTTCATTTTGGATTCTTATTTTGGTTGGGTTTCTGGAGAGTTACTTGATATCAAATACTTAAATAGAAAAGAAAAATAGACCACAATACTCTCTGTACACACTTTTTGGGTTGTGATTGACCAATCAACAACATTCAACATTCAATCAATAACGCTTGAGAAAATAGACATATCTCCGTTTGAAATGAAATTAAAACTTTGATATCGAACTGTGTTGGATATATCTAATTTCGATTGAGACGAGTTATTTGCGGCAACTTGTCGACTGAACGCCCCAGTTTGAGATTATACTACAGAATATGTAAAGTTTTCGTATGCAATAAACATCATGTTAAATAGTACAAGTCGGGCAAAAACTTGATTGTAAAAATGGACATGTCTCCTTTTGAATTTTGAAAATTCATGTAAAAATTTTCATAATTTCTCGTGAGGCTTCGATTAAAACTTGTATAGAAACTGTTGGATAACTGAATTAATATTATTCATTAAATTAAATTATAACGTAATTTACCACATATAAATCACTGTTTACTATCCAATAATACCATTAGAATTTGAATATTGAGTTGTATTTATAATCCAGACTACTCATCGGACTCATTAAAGCATATTTAATTAATGTGAATAGAAATGCACCAATGAAGCTGTCAACTGCCAGTATACATCGATGCAGACGCTGAGTTCCTGTAATACAGATATGCTCTAATTTCATTGGGGAAATCTATGGTTTTACATATACAGGCTGTCCATTTTATCAGGGCCCTCTAGAATATCTCACTTAATATCGGTCGTACAAAAAAAAATATTTTTACGAAAATTATGCCGATTTATATAACCTACAAAATGGTTCAAAGACATTTGAAATCCATGGCCTACTTTAAGAGTTATGGCGGAAAATATCGAAAATGCGCAAAACGTCTAGGCCAAATATCTCCGTTACTTGAAGAGATACGAGAAAAATTCTAAGGCGAAAATTTTTTTCAAAACAGAGTGCTTCAACGAGGTTTTATCTATTTTTTTTCAAAACCGCTATATTTTGAGATTTATTCTTCAGGCTGTTAAAAAAAAATATTTTGAAACGGGCGGGAAATGGCGCCATTAAATAGAGTATTTTCCTCCCTTTTCAACGATATATCACTTGCCATATTTATTCATTGGTACTACGTTAGTAATTATAACAACATTTTTCTAAAACCAATAATTTTTTTTTAACAAGCATTATACTTACCGTGGAGAAGTATGATTAAATAAAACGATAAAATAATTCAATAAGTTGTTCAAATTTTTGCTATAATAAAACATTAACACAATTAAGAAGAATAAAGTAAATTCAGGTAACAAAAACAAAATAATAATCAAGAAAGCAACATGGAGCAATTATGGAAAGAGTATTCGCAGTTATGCCAATGTATAGAGGTCCTCCATAAAAGCGCCACTCCTTGCTAAGAAAGTTAAAATGTCTTTACCAATTAATTTAAGTATAATATGCATTTGTTTGTATTTCATGATTTCACTATTATTTCTATTATTTTAAAATAGTTGGCTATGAACAAACTTGACAATTTAATTTTTTGACAGATCATCTCAGTTAACACTTAAACTCTTATTCAATCACACTCGTTTAAGAATTTAGAATTTTCAAAAATGATTTTCACTCATATTGATCGTTATAATATGTTTGTTACATATTGCCAATGTAATTTTAACTCTGAATTAGCTCAAGTAGAATATAGAAACAGATTTCCACAAGCACTACAGCCGAATAGAACTCTGTTCAGAAAATTACCTACGAAACTGAAAAACAATGGTTCATTATTAAAGAAGAAGACAAGGTTGAACAGTGTTACTGATAATGTAAATAAGGTAAACCGAGTTATTAATTATGTAAGAAATAAAAATACAGACAATTTGGCAATATCATTAAGAAAAATTCAAATTGCTTGTCATATAAATAAAACAAGTGCTAGAATTGTGCCGATCCATTAATATGTAGTAAAATACGACGAGGCAAATTTTTTCCAAAAATGGATTATTTAATCGCAATATTCATTACAAATGGACTTCTGAAAATATACACTGGCATAGACCGACTGGATTTCAAAATCGTTTTTCAATAAATGTGTGGATAGGTATTTTAGGCACCAATTTAATAGGTCCTTATGTTTATGATGGTCACTTCAGTGGTCAAAGGTACCTAAACTTTTTGAGAAATGAATTTAATGAATTTTTAGATGACCTCTACCTTTAGAGAATCAACACAGATTTGCCTAGATTATTTAGACGAAATTTTGCCTCAAGATTGGATAAGTACCAATGGATTTATTCGATGGCCCCCTCGTTCTCCAGATATAATCCCAATGGATTTTTTCTATGGGGGTATATTAAAGATAAGGCGTTTTCGACCACACCGCAAAATGTAGTGGACCTAAAAGCTCGAATTCAACAGGCATGTATTACAGTTAACCCCGAAATGCTGGGTAATGTTTTAAATGCAGTGCCTTGCCGCGCTCGATTGTGAATAAGAAATCGCGGTGGACACATTGAACACTTGATATGATATCTAAAAAAATATTTTGAGGATTAGATAAATATTAATGTTATGTATGCTATATTCTTTTTATTATTAATTTGTTTTTGTTACCTGAATTTACTTTATTCTTCTTAATTGTGTTAATGTTTTATTACAGCAAAGATTTGAACAACTTATTGAATTATTTTATCGTTTTATTTAATCATACTTCTCCACTTCAAGTATAATGCTTGTTAAAAATAATTATTGGTTTAAAAAAAATGTTTTTATAATTACTAACGTAGTACCAATGAATAAATATGGCATATGATATATCGTTGAAAAGGGAGGAAAATACTCTATTTAATGGCGCCATTTCCCGCCCGCAAAATAATTTTTTTAACAGCCTGAAGAGTACTTAAATCTCAAAATACAGCGGTTTAAAAAAAAATAGATAAAGCCTTAGAATTATCCTCGTATCTCTTCAAATAACGGAGATATTTGGCCTAGACGTTTTCCGCATTTTCAATATTTTCCGTCATAACTCTTAAAGTAGGCCATGTATTTCAAATGTCTTTAAACCATTTTGTAGGTTATATAAATCGGCACAACTTTCGTAAAAATATTTTTGTTTGTACAACCAATATTAAGTGAGATATTCTCGAGTGCCCTGATAAAATGGACAGCCTGTATACATTTTACAAGGTGATCCAAAATAATATTCACTTTTGAAACTTGAATAATTCGGTTATATGTAATTACTCAAAAAGGCATAATATTTATTTATTTTGTTTTAGAAATTCAACAGCATTTACATTCCAGTTGCTTCATAAGAACATATAATAAATAATTAATAATATTAATAATAATAAACACCACAGAAATTAGACAACCCCCAATTCCAGAAGCCAGAGGCTTGTGCGGAAGGGGGTTACACATTGAAAAACGGGGATATACAACCATATCCTGCCGGAGACGGGGCTCGAACCCGGTAGCGCAATACCCGTTCGATTAATCGCGATTGCCACCTCGCGCCTTAACCGACGCGACGTGGCTATTGGCTAAACACGCGGCTATCAGCTAGCCCTGATCAAATGTAAATTGATGTAGAATCTATATAAAACAAATATACTTAACTATAAATTATTCCATTAGACTTTATGTCATTCACAGTATAACAAAAGATGTCTATACTGTGTTCTATTCTATTAATCTCGATACAGAGATAAAAAAACTGTTTAAATAACACCACAGGTAATTACGACCCCCTTTATCCCGGAAGGCTCTAGAAGAGCCTAGCTTGGGATGGGGCTCCACATTTAGAGACAAGGGACACACACCCAATATCCGTGTATAGTGAAAAAATCCCTCTCACAGTATTTTCCACGACCGGGGATCGAACCCGGAACTTTTGGGTGAGAGGCAATTGCGCTCACCTCTCAACCACCAGTCATATTTAATGATGATTGATCTTTTTAAATATAACAATGACGTAGACAAAATCTTAAACTGAGAGAAGGCGAGTTGAGGCAGTGTTGTCTAGAGTATAATCAAACTACATTACACTCAAATACACTGCTCGACGCGCCTTTTGCTAACCATGTTGGCATCATCAGGAGATGACTAAAACAGAACCAGCCTTATTAATCTACCAATAGTGTTAATATGGTTGCGACACGCGCTTGGAATGTAGTGTTTAAATGTTTTGACGTTTTGTAATAGTGGTTTTTGTACACTAAAGATATTGATTTGTGAAAAATAACCCTCATACCAAAATGCCCCCACTTCCGAAACACGGATCCAGCGTAGGGTTGTCGTCTTAAGCAGGACTAAACACCATAAAGTTGAAGATTTATCATACGCTCATTGTAAAATTCAGAAGTACTTGGTCTATTTAGGGAAAAGTTAACAGGAACTGTGGATCGTTTATAAATTCTATTATATTTTCCAATTTCTTCTAGTGTCTAGTATTAGCTAGGATAAGGTAGTTGTTTTGATAGATTATAAAATCGTTTGTGTTCTAGAATGTTTGTTAATATTTTTTTGGCAAATCCTTTGTATATTGACACATTCAGAAGTAGAATGTTCATATACATCCAGAGAACTTGAGTACTTTCTTGTAAGTGTCTGTTAATAAGAATTTCTTAACCTAATACTTTTATATTAACATGTTCAAATCGAAGAACATCGGTATAAATATAGACAGAGTATGTTCTTATTGCTCGAACAATTGTTAAATAATGTATTTCCCTAATACTAATTATTACCAATTACTGTCTTAATTATTTTAATATTTACTATTTCTTTACGATCGAACAATTATTATTAAGGTTTATTACAAACATTTGTTGATAAATAATTCTCTAATTTAATAAAATTTTTGTGTAAATATGTCACGGAAACGATAGATTTTCCCTGCATTAAACGAATGGGTATTGATTATCGTTCAGAAAGCGATAAAATTATAAAGTGACTTTGAAACTGGACAAACAGCCTAATAAAGTGAATAACAGAAAAAATGTATTACGGGTATTCGTTCGGTACTGAATATTATATACCTTTTTTCTTTATGGGATGTGAAAATAACAATATTATTATGTTTAGATTAATACTAATTTTATTCGTTCGCTACTGAACATTGTATAGATTCCTTTTTTCTTTATGGAATGTGACAGTTAAATTGTTAATATTATTATGTTTAAATTAATACTAATTGTTATTAATATTAAATTAACGCTATTAATAATAGTACGTGTATTTAAATTACCAAATCGAGTAGATTTATGATTGGGCATATCGAAAACTGTACTGTGGGCTCCGACTACCTTAAGGATCTCTACCCCATGGCAGAATTAACGTCTGACAAAGTAGATTTACACCTTTTTCAGTGTTATAAAACTTAAAATTACTTGATTTTTCTGAAAATATGGCACTAATTCACTGTTTTTTCTTCTTCTTTCAAGTATATATTTTATTTATTTGTATCCTGACAGAGTAATCTAACGTTGCCTTATACTTAAGTGTGTCGGTTGCATACTTACGGGAAAATGAAATTTCATAAACTATAATATATAAAATGTAATGAATTTATCGGTAAACAATATTATTAAAGGTTTTATTTAAAATCTTTAATAATATTATGTTACACGTACATTTGTTTTACATACGTTTTCAAAATTATTTCAGCAGAAGACGAACATGACAGACAACAAATTTAAAAAAATTATTTTTTTAATCTGTCGTGTTGGTCTTTTTCAACAAATTTTGAAAGAAATCCCTCATTCTCTCTTTTTTTTTTGTTTCCCTTAGTACTAGTCCTCTTGCCCATTTGTTTGAGATACGGTGGGGTTTCAGGACGACTGTAAAGTATTCTGCAAGTTTCGCGTTTCGATTACCGGAGTGTGTGGCGGCGTGTTATCTGTAGGCGGTCGTGTTTTTACGCCAAGAAAATTATGTCCTTTTTTACAAATTTCATTTCATTGCAACATTAAAACTAACTCTATTTCTTGAAATTCCTATCGTATTGACATAAATAATGCAAGCAAGTAACACACACATTAAGGTCATTAGCAACTTTCCTCTTAAAAAGTGTCGTTAATGCCTATAAAAAGTGTAGAATTTTTACACAAACATCCATTTAAAGTGATTGATCTTGTTCCACGTAGCGTTTTAGGAATATAGGGAAATAAATCAAGTGAAACAACTATATGTTATTCTGCTATAATATACTCGCTCTATAAATTTTTACTTCCCATATTTCAAAATAATGTAGGTGAAATGTGCAAAAATTATATTTTGAGTTTTTAGTAAATTTTCAATTTATTTTAAAGATTTATTTTTTTTACAAATTCCCCGAACCCCACCTAACAAGCACCAAAGGAACAATAACTGAGAATGGAAGTTCAAATGAGTCGAATACTGTAATTCATCGAGTGAGTTATTACCACTATTGCAAATTGAATACTATACTTTATCTATGATTATTACATAAATATTAAATTTGCAAAGAGGGTGAGAACCACCCCTGTAAGGCAAAAAACGGTCGTAACTGATTTTTTCACTCTATTCGAAGGGAATATTACTTATGAAAGGTCGAGGAGGATGAGGGAGGCAAAATTGAACCACCCGCCTCTTACCTCCAGTCAATAAGGTGAAAACTACCCCCTGCAGGGATTACGGCCACCCTCAATTTTTCTGCCGGTTTTCCAAAAGAGGTGGTGATCCCGGCAGGTGGTAGTTTTCAACCCCTTGACTGGAAATAAGGGGTGGATGAATAAATTTTACGAATTTGTTTTGAAAAAACGGCCGGGGGGGCTCGTGATCATTGCAGCCGGTAGTTTTCACCCCCCCCCCCCCTTGTCTGGAAGTAAGAGGTGGGTAGTTGATCTTACCTCCCTCATCTTCCTCTATCTTTTTTAGTTATATTTCCTCCGAACAGCGCGAAAAAATCAGCTGTGACCGTTTTTTGCTTCAAAGGAGTGGCTTTCACCCCCTTTGATCAACTCTCTCGGTGGCCCCGTATCAAAAATCATTTTTACAGACAAATTTCGCGCGAAAACTGCGCCTCAACTTGCTACACCTTTCGGGGGTGGTTATTGGCCCCCCTCGGACTTATCTCAATCAATTTTCCGCCCCAAAAAACGGGGGGAGGAATGTCTTTTAGCCCTGGGGTAGTTTTCACCCTCTTGACGGAAAATAAGGAATGTTACCTCTCTTAACCTCCTCGATCTTTTTTTAGTTATATTCCCTTCAAAGGGATGGATTTCACCCCGTTTGATCAACCCTCTCGGTGGCCCCGTTCAAAAATAATTTTTACAGGAAAAATTTCGTACAAAAACTGCGCCTCCACTTGTACACCTTTTAGGGGTGGTTTTAGGCCACTAAGGGATGATGGCATGTTTTTTTTCACCCTCGGACCTATCGTAATCGATTCTTCGCCCCAAAACACGGGGGCAGAAATGTCTTTTAGCTCTGGCCCAGAAGTGTTCAACTTTTCCGTTTATTTACTTGGACAGAAGATAAAGGAGATTGACCCTGTACCTAGTGAGTTATAATAACTCACTTGAGAGTTATTATAACTCACGCTATTTGTTTATGGATGCTATTACTTGTTCAAAAGGAGTTCGATAATGAATATATAATCTAATATGAGTAGATAAATGTATATGCAACTCCACTTAACAAATCTATAGTCGGTGTCACATGGTTGCTACGTCGCATCGCTTGTTACTTTATATAGTTATCGAGACAGTTAAGTTACTTACTTCTAGGTAGCTGTAGCTCTCCGATATATATATATATATATATATATATATATATAAAATTGCCGTACATAAAGTTGACTTTGGAATACAAAAAAAGGAAGGAAGATATATATATATATATATATATATATATATAAAATTGCCGTACATAAAGTTGACTTTGGAATACAAAAAAAGGAAGGAAGTTTAAAATGCTGTCCAGTGACGTCAATCCACTTCTGAACTCACATAAGTCGCATAGCTACATTTCGAAGAACATTCGCCAATTGCTGAGTCGTTTTGCTATTAATTGAGCGTCGTACTCATGATCACTGAAATATTAAAAAAGTGACGAATTTTGAAAAAAATTGTTTTTCAGCGCAGTACGACTTCTCCTCATTCGGTTTCTCCTTCCCTTCCGCGATTTACTAAATTATAGGAATAGCCGTCCAAATCACCTTACAATTACTCTCTTGAATCCCCCACTTTTTTTTTCTTTGGAACACTTAAAATCTATGGTTTGTGATTCTGAAGGTGTTGAAAACACAAGAAAATTTCTAAGGTTGATGATAGCTATTTCAAATATTCATGAGGATCGATTCAAGGGCAGGGATGCTGGTATCTATCTAGCTGTTTCTCTTTAAACAAAACGTATATATTCATTACCAACTGCTTTAATGAGGACGTCCTGTATAATGTATAAGTCAGTCGATAGTTATTTACTGTATAATTATTGGTGTGGTATACTTTCCATTTCTCATAGTCCGTTTCCATATATTAACCTCTCCACAATAAAATTGTGAGAGGTTACTAAAATTGGTTCAAAAACGAAAATTGAGATAACATCAAATCTTTACGTTTTGAGGTCCTAGGCAACGAAAAAAGTGGTTTTTGAAAAATGTCTGTGTGTGTGTATGTGTGTATGTGTGTTAGCACGATAGCGCCGAAACTACTGAACGGATTTGAATGAAACTTTGCATGTGCATTTCTTCAGTGCCCCAGAAGATCTGAAAAGGTTTTGGTTGAGATCGGATTACGTTTAGTGCCATTTTGACGCAACAAGTTGTTTATTTTATAATTACTTTCAATTTGTAATGGAGCCATTGAAAAGCAGTTAAAATTCTGATTTCAACGATATATCACACTTCCACCCTTTCGATTTGGTTTCCGTGAAAAAAATTAAAAACAAAGCAAATATGAAGCATAGATCGCATTTCGCATGACATAAGCGATCGGATTGCAATGAGCAAATTTTGACAGTTGTCATTGTCATCGTTTGTCAACCGATAACGTTGGTGTCATGTCATGTTAATAAGATTTTTGGCATATTTGTAACTTTTAGTGGATTGTCACAAACTTTAAAGGTAGATGTAACAATATCAATATCATATGCTTTCTGTAACTTCGTTGGTGAATTTATTATAGATTATCACTTTACCAATTTTCAGTTTGTTGCTTTACAAATCTGTAGTATTTAGGATAACTAGACTTTCTTAGTCGTGCAAGTGATAAAGTAAATATCCTAATAGTATATTAATCAACGGGCGATAATGTAGGTAATAACTCGCATAGATGATTGTAAATTCATTAAGTTGAGGGTTTTTTTAGTGCCCCAGAAGATCTAAAAAGGTTTTGGATGAGATCGGATTACGTTTAGTGCCGTTTTGTCACACATTTTAATGCTCTTTTCGGCTTCAAAGATCCACCGAGTGGGGAGGTTCCAGCCGCTTCCAGTAGCTGCCGATTTTTTTTTTAATTCCAATTTTTATGTTCTATGTTCGCGCTACTATTTGGAGCAAACTATGTTTTCGTGATCTCTAATTATGTGTCACAATATACTTCTTTACCGCAGTGTATAGGTCGGTTAAATATGATGGGGATATTACAGGAAAGATTATTATAAAAGCAATTTCCACATTATAAGTGCATAAAGGACAAAATATTTTTTACGAATGGGAAATTTGACGTAACGAATAGCGGTTTAATAAGTTTATAATTATGCTTGCTGTATTCTATAACATTACTTATTCATTAACATTCTGGGTCTGTTTCTCCTCCATACATTGCACTAAATTTTCACATTCTTTATAACAAGAGTTTTAACTCAGCCTCCGCAGCCGAATGTTCAATTTCCAATGAAACTTTGTTATTCCTAACCATTTTCAACTATAAAGATTTATCAGCAATTGCTATATTTCAACAGTAGGTACATGAGATGACCTCTAGCTTATGAAATATTTTAAAATTTAAGAAACATAATTTTGGTTCCCAGTTTTATTTCTCGAGTTATAAATCTAATATAATAAAAGGTAAATGTGTATAAGTGTATAGCTCTTAAAAGCACTTGCAACTTTAAGGCACGACGCAAATCAAATTGCCCTTAAACTCGTCGCACGCGCTTTAAAGTGCTTAGGTACTATTTTCGCACTGCTGTCAGTGCGTAAAGTGAGCCTTTACAACATTCGTGTGTAAAAAAATTCAACTGGGCGTAAACACTTGCATTCTGTCAAGATTCTGCATAGATTTTGCGAAGAGGAAGAGGAAACCTCAGTTCACGTATTGTGCCACTGTGAAAGCGAGACTGAGATTCCAAGTACTCGAAGAAGAAAAACCAAGGACGGACAGCTATACAAAAGGGCCTTTATCAAAGCTGTGGAGTCTAGTACAAAGGACAAAGCTGGATGAGGTACTATAAGGAAGATATTCTGGGAGCATCACAATAGACCTGAAAAGATCGCGGTGGTAAAGGCTAAATAACCAGCTCTTTGTTAATCTAATCTAATCTAATATAAACACTTGCATTTCACTGCTTTCTTGACATTCATAGGCGACGTTCCTTCCATTAACGTCAGAGTCCGTTTTTCTCATCTTACTTAAATCTTAATTCAACAACTGTCGTAGAGAAAACAGACTACTCGGCTACGCCTCGTTCAACAAAATTCACACTAGGTCCAAAAATACTACGCACTTGTTTCATAAACAACCATTATGCCCATTTTTTTGCAATTATTGCTTTATTAGATATTTTCATAATTGTTGTGATGATACTTTGAAGCACAAAGAACTTACGTTGTTAGAATATGAATAAAAAAATATTGAACGAACAAAATTCTCAATGTATGCCAATAAACGTAGCTAAATTGTTACTTTTTAAATTGTATTTTTTATTTACCTACTTCGTTTTCGTCATTTTTTAAGCAATTATTCATAATTTTTCCCTGCATGAGCTCAGAAGAATTTACGCTTCGCGAGCTGGATGTCTAAAATTTAAAATAAATAACTCATATAGGTAATTGTATTCCCCCCGAGATTCGTCATTTTTTAAAAAGATTGATGACTGGCTTTTAATTCAGTGTTTCCTATTCTATCGGTTGTACAGAACTATTTTTTCTTATTTCACCCATTTTGCAAGCATATTCAAAATTTGCTAATGATGGATGCCCCAATCTCTATTTTGTTTATTTTTGTATTTTGCCTTGATATTTCCCATAAAATAACAAATTAAGTAGATACTAGTAAAATTTTTATCTCATAACTCATATTTTCTGAATGAAATATTCAGTGATTTACTTTAGGACAACTGACGACAAAGTACAATTTAAAAATGAGTTAACAGTTTGTGTTTTGAGGTATTATTTTCGAGTTATTTTATATCATGTTGGCGTGATATACCTTGGACGTACAATATGTCTAAACATTACCAACATAGAACAAATAAAAAATAATTTGAACTATTTTTATGATTTATATGCTAAAAGCCGAACTGCCACTACCAAGAAAATCCAAGTTTTTCAATATTAATGAATTTTTGAAACAACCAATAAAATTTATGTGAATAAAAGAAGCCTAATTTTATTTATTATTAACCACCAAAGTTATATAAACAATCATTCACAATTTTGCATCTACTTAATATTAAGTTTGAAAGTACACAAAAGGAACTCACTCACATCAAGCTATTAAAATCTGAAGTTATTAAAAATTAAGACGTTGAGCTTGGGAAATATCAAAGTGTGTAGTTGCATGCCTTAGTTAAAACGTATAAATTTATTATTAAGGAAAACGGCAAGGTGGTGCCTGCCTTTTGCGTGCTATACCGCATGACGCCCATCTTTGAGAATATATTTTATAATTAATTATTATTAACCTACATAAACATTTTAAGGAACGTCTACTAAGAGATATTATAGTAAAGGAATTTCTAATTATTTTTCTTGTCAGTTTCTTGAAATTTGTACAGTGGGCGAAACTATACCAAGTAATACTGGTTGACTTTTTTCAGGTTCAGAGATACTTTACGTCGTTCCTAGTATTTTTTTCTTTTAGAATTGGGCAGGAATCTGGCTGTAAAAGTTCCTAGGACACCAGTGTATAGAGAAAATCACAAATAAATATGCCAAAAATGCCATTTTTGACAGTATTTCGTCAATCGTCAATGTTTTAACTGATACACGATACACAGTGCTGTAAGTCTGCAAAAAGAGGTTTTTCACTTCTAGTTAATTTATTAAGTACGAAAGAGTTCGAACCAATAAAGAAAATTTGAGCAATCGAGCGCGCAATTGTGGAAATTTTTATTTTCCCGAGATATCCTTGTTTAGTCAGTATAACATGAGAAACATAATGTGCTGGGTACCGTTACTAACGGAATCAACCTCTACTTTTGGCTTGTCACATTACAATCAAAAACAAGTTTCCGATCGAACCGCTACTCTGTCAATTTCTATGTTCACACGCAATATACTTTAAAAGTTTAACAGTAACTCTTTTTGACCTACTAAACTTGTTACAGTCTATCAATTCACAGATGTCCACTGTACAACAGAAAAATTTAACGCTAGCAGGTAGTGCTACAGTTGAAACCATCAGTTTTGTCGTTCACTTTATCAATTTATGCATCAACGACATGAGACTTCTCTATCTTTATATATACGAAGCGTGTACGATGTAAATAACAGAAAGCCACGTCTGCTGGATCTACGACAGAAGTTTCAAGCGTAACGATGCGTTTTACAAATGAATAATAACCGCTGGTTGTTGTCGCAACCAACGTTCAGCGTTTTGTCCAAAATAGAAGGATAGGCTGAATGTGGAATATACTCCAGAATATAAATTCCAATATAAATTGGCTATGGATGGGCGAGCCAGCGTAATACAGACGGAACTGGCGGGCATAATAGTTGCAAAAGATATTGTTCGTAGACCAACTACGTCAATGTCAATTCAGTAGTGATCAGTAGACGAACCAAATTTATTGATTTTCTATTTCTTTTCGTTTTTAGTTTATAGTGTCTCCTATTGTGGTATTTCAAATTTCCTGTAATTAGGTACATAGTTTGCGAGTGCTTCAATTTTATTGTTTATAAAGAAACTAACCTCAAAATACCCGGCAAAAAACTGAATGCATTAGCCACCCAAAGATATGGTGGTGAAATTGTTTGAGAACTTCAATCAGGAAAACGTAACGGAAGTCGCCTTTTACCTTTGCAAGCTATTCATGAGATGAATTGTAAAACTAAATGCGGCAGCGTTTGTTAAAATTTACTGATTGCGATGACATGGAAACTTGTTGAAATTCCATTCAATTGCTGTTCCTGATTTTATTGCAGATAAATCTCAATAAAGTAAAAGTACAATAAAACAAAAAAATAAAAAATGTAAAATTGGTTAATCCTCGAAAATCATAAATACTGACCAAATTTAACATTTTGTCGTAATTAAGGAAAAACTTGAGACAATAAAAAAACAGATAAGAATAAGAAAAATAAATTTAAAAATCATAAATATTTCAACATTTATTGATCATATTAGGGCCATATGTGAAGTACTTGCTTTCTTTCACGGTTTATAATGCCAAGTTTTTCGCACAAATCGGAGTTTAAAATAGCAAGTACCAAAAAGAATGAATAAAAAAAATTTTTCGGACACAATGTGAGACCAATAAATGTTGAAATATTTGTGATTTTTTAATTTATTTTTTAATTTTTATCTGGTTTCTTTATTGTCTCATGTATTGTACTGTTTGAATAACACGACAAAATGTTAAGTTTGACCAGTATTTATGATTTTCGGGGATGACGCGCAACCGGAAGGTATTAACCAATTTCACACTTCTTTGTTTTATTGTACTTACCTACTTATCTGTCCGATGGGCAATTTTTTCGCAGTATAGCAGTTCGACTTTAATAAATTTGACACATTTAAAAAAAACACGAAGATTGGTTGAATTTCACTAATTTTTAAGAATCTTGAAGATGATGCGCGACCGGAAAATATTAACCAATTTTCCATTCCTTTGTTTAATTTTACTTATCTGACGAAGGGCAAGTTTCCACGGTATAGCAAATAAAAAAAAATTTATATTTTTTTTCGGCCCACCCTAATACACAGTACAATCCATAAGTATGGAATAAATTCATTTTAAGCATAATTATTAACTTTTAAAAAGAATCCTAAAACTGGTCGATTTTTAGTTTGAAATTGCTATTTTTTAAACATGAAAATAATACTCCCTCCCGCATTGACCTCCTTTCAATTATGACTTCTCTGAATTTTTACTCTATTCAGCAGTATAAAATTTTTTTTTAGTTTGGGGCATTAATTACTCACAGAATTAATTTTGAAAATGTAAAATTTTATTAAAGTTCTTTTACTAAGCATCCATGCTTTAGCCAAGATTCAAACCTGGGACTGCTTGGTCTCAAGCCTTTCCCGTAAGCACAAAGTCAATATATTTGCGAATTATAAAAGTCGGTAAAAGTGGATACGAATATCATGAACAAGAATAACGTATAATAACATAAAAATATTGGATTAGGTAGATTTAACCAATCGTAATGCATGGTAGATTTTAGTGACGCCAGTAGCTCAAAAGGTTAGTGTGATGCTCAATGTCTCGGTACAAAACCTAGACCAGTTCGATGAAATTTATGTAATCGGGATTCAACCCATGTAAGGCAATGACACAATCACCATGAGCACATTACCTTGTGCAATATACAGTCTCTCAAGTAATGCCGCCCTAATCTAGTGATAAATTGTAGGTCCTACTTGTGAGAACCTTGATAAGGTCATCCGTATTCTATTTGTTAAGATATATTAATAGTAAATTTTAGATGTGAACTGTTTCCATTTCAAGATAAAATAGTTGTCTTTTTCGTACACATCTGGTGAGGTTTTGCTAATTCGGTTATATATGAGATTAACGAACCTGATGAAGAAAGAGAATATAAGTAGGCAAAGTACGAGAAGTGTTTGTAGCCAGAGCCGAACTTTAAAATGCTGGTCCAAATCTACAGCAATGCAAGAGGGATCTAAAATGATTAATTCACGTGTGTGTTCTAGTTACCTTGAATCTAACATATAGAATAAAATATGTGATTTGATTGTATTGAATCTAACCGCAGTTCGTTTAGAACAAATGACCATTTGGATCTCCTTATAATCGGAACTGTTAATAAAAGCTTCCTTCTTTCTGTATATATCTGGATCGACTCTTAAGCTTTCCCTCACAAACATTATCTTATCTAATCTGATACCCTAATATCATTTACCTCACAGAGTGAGACACTTTTATTTGAATTAGTTCCTCATTATCTGGAGTAAAGACAAATGTGGTGCATGAGTTGAAACTTATATCCACATATGTCAAATTCAAACGGTCTCCACTACTCACTCGATGACTTGCCAAATATGCGCTTTCATTAAGATTTTTTTTATCCAGAATTACACAGACATTTTTGTACGAATTAATATCCGATTATCTTGGAGTATACTTAGTAAGGGTTAAAACGTCCGCCCACAGAAATAAGTTGCATAACATGTGTAATGATTGAAATGAGTTACATTCGGTTCACTCTATAATTAACTTGCCATTGTGCCTGAATAATATTGCTGAAAGTGGTTTATTGAATTGAAGGTTTCTAAATTTATTGAAGAATGTTCTACGTCTAAGGGAACTGGGATATTGGATTCCTTTTCCACTTATTCTATTCTCTATATGATCATATTACCAGGTTATGTCTATAAAGCTCTTTTCTCCTGCAGCTTTTAGGGATATCAAATATATAATATCTCTTAAAATTTATTCCCGTATTATTATTATTTTTTATTGCATAAGGTGGATTGGAATTTATATTTCGTTTTTACTTTTCCTGATATATTCTTTTTTACAATAAGCACTTTTAAATATACTTTTTTATATGATACTAATTAAATACACTTAAAACTAACTATTTCTGCTCATGTTTACAAAAAATATGTAACCAAAAATTATTATTCGACATATTTTCATACTGGATTGATCATATTTAAATTGTTTATAGCTTTTTCATTAACTATTTTAATTTATCCAAGTTCAAATAATATTAAATAAAATTATAAGATTCGTTTTTATTTTTGATAAATAATTTCTATTAGATTCAAAAATCAGATAGCTATAGGTGTATTTACAGGATCGAAAATTATTCAGCTTGGATCTTCTCACCTGTCCTGTAAAATCAGTCGCCTTTCAACTTACGATGGCCTATAGTAGAGGAATAACATACATTAGAAACATACATAACATAAAATTGACTAGAAATGTAAGCGTGGCTTGGTTACAATAACTCAAATTAGTAGACTACTTTTCTTGCAGCATCCTCTTTTCTGTTAACTGTTAGTAATATTGTAGCTGTTGTGTGTTTTTTTTATAAATGTTGAACTATTAAAGGGACTGATTTTAACGAAATATTTTGAAACTGACGGGAAATCTGGGGTATGTAGAATCCCAGGTCTTCTAACAAAGATAGTGACTTAAAATCCGGTAGGTAGGTTTTTTTATTTATTGCTTAGAGACTGTCCGGAATTAATTTTGCCACGCTTCAATCGCGAGATAAGTTCTATTAAGGCCCACTTGTATAAAAGTGAATCACCCACTCAGTGTACAATCTTTGTATGGCTTTCTATTGCCTAGATGCTTATCATGGGTTGTTTTAATATGGAATGACTTTGCACGTAGCTGGCTGCCTTTGAGGTCATTCTGTGTAGTTTCCTATGTGGCTGATAATTTTAGGTTGTTGTTAGCTAGTTTAGTTAGCTAGTTTAATGTTAGTTTAGGTTAGTGGCTTGGCTCTTTTTGTGTTTGGATGCTATTATTTTTTTAGCTACCATTATGATTACTTTATTTTCGGTCTGGTGACTATATATATATATATATATATATATATATACTATATTTTTTTAATGCTTTTATTGTTTATTTTTGTTTCTTTATAATTATTTTATTTTATTTTTCTGTATTTTATTATTTTATGTTTTTATTTCTACTTCTCTCCAAACTGTTGGATAATGGGATACTCTCGAGCATGCGTTATATAGCTTGATTAGAGAGAGGTGTGCGGATATGGCAAGGTCGATCAGGGCAAAGGTGGGGATACTAATTGCGCCAGGAGCTTTTCTTGGATGCATTGAATGGCCGATCAGATTTCCGAGGACTACTAGAGGTGACCAGGTTTAATGTTGTGGAGGGATTGGATTGGGTTGAATTACAGTGGCTAGGTAGGATGCAAAAGAAGCAACCTGGGTACTCGCCACGGCGATTTGAGTAATAAATGGGGGATTTGGATGTTTTTTTTTAGTGATTAGTAGTAGTTTGGAAATGAGTGAGGCTCGGCGCAGGATCAGGAGTGGGCGCATGTTCAGTTTAGGGGTGGGGGTAATTAGCGTGGTGGGAGGTAATTAGAGAGCGGGACCTAGAAGTGGTGGTGGGGGCAATTGTAGTAGTGGGAGGCTATTAGAGAGTAATTAAGGGTGATTTAGGTACAAATAAACGTAATTAAGGGTAATTGCAGTAACAATGAGGGTAATTACAATAACAATAAGGGTAATTGCAGTGAAAATAATGGTGATTAAAGCAATTATGTCCGATCATTTATATTACGTGACTACCTATGCGCACGCTTATCAAAAATACAAAGACATGGAAATTGCGTGTGAAAAAATTAACATAATGAATCCCTTTTATTACCTATTCTTGATTACATAACTAAAAAGTTCACCGTAATACACCTAATTATAACGGAAATTTAGATCAGTTATGTATGTGATATAATATTGCACAATATAACACCAAGTCAAAGAACGGTAGACTTTGTAGCGCATTTCACACCCACTTCACTTGTGGTGTCAGGATTTTTCTGTACCTAAAGCCGTTAAAGAGAGAGCGCTCATAATATAAATCAAACTCTTGAAGTAGATAATCTGCAACCATAAGGCAAATAATGAAAAAGGGTACTTAAAAAATGCATTGCAATATTTTACTAAAAATAACAATGTAAATAGTCCCTTCCATAAACTAGATAAGATAAGTTGGCACAAAAGGTTAATCAGCGTAAGATATCCCTAAAGATAAGGCAGGTAGGTCGTAATTGTTCATCATCATAAAGAAAAGGCAGAATCGCAATTGTTCATCTCATAAATCACAAGATATCCCTAAGGATAAGGCAGGTAAAATAACTTTGTAACTTTAGGTATATAATCAAGAATGATTGTTTATTATGTCATGGCAAAAAAAAATACCCAGATACTATAATTGTGCAATAGGACAAAGCAATGACTGTCGGACAGAGGAGCAGGTGAGCAAACGGACAGGCGGATGGGCGGACATAATTGCTTTAATCACCATTATTTTTACTGCAGTTGCCCTTAATCATCCTTATTGTTACTGTGATTACCCTTAATTATCCTTATTGTTACTGAAATTACCCATAATTACTTTTAATTACCCTTATTTGTACCTAAATTACCCATAATTACTCTCTAATTGCCCCCCACCACCACTCCTAGGCACCACCCTTTAACGTCCCACCCCCCAATTACTTCACACCACCCTAATTACCTCCCCTAAACTGAACATGCTTCCACTTCTGATCTCGATCTTGCGCCGAACCTCTCTCGATTAATAGTCGTGGGACATTGTGAAGATTATTGGAGTGGGATACAGCTAGGTGTTCTAGTGATTGATGTCATGGTTACCAAGATTATTTCAATAAAGTGCATTTTAATTGTCAATAAAAACCAAATTCCACTTGCGATACGTAGTTGAAAAGTGTTTTTTATAGCGAATAAGGTAGGCCACAAAAAATATACAGAGTTCCATTTAAAACAATAAAATTGAGGTCATTTCCGGTTAAACCGGAAGTCATAGAAAATGTCTACTCAGATATGAAAAAAATAACATTACTGGTTATGTAGCTCCTGTCAATTTAAATATTTTAGTGAATAAAAAAAATTAGGGGCTGCTACATGCTTCTTGTATCATCCGGTATAATGCTAATCTAATTCTCATTGAGTGTATGAAATTTGTACTGTTTTGAGATCGACAAGTCGTTTGATAATCTTATTCAAACAATATGTATTATTGTTATATTTCCAGAGTGATGTCACTGATTGGCGGTATCAGTATACTAGCTTGATCAGAATTAGATCAACAGGATATAAAGGATGGGTAATTTTCTGCTTTTTGCTTGTTTTTTTTTTAACTCACAATCCGTGCACAATGTTTATGTTCAAATCTTTATTTAACACTCTTCCTGACATAATTAATTGATGAAATTTTATACAGTTGCTAAGATCGGAAGGCAATACAGTATTCCACTGTTACTTTTGCAAATATCTCCACATAAGGGGCGCGGGGGTGAAAATTGTCTTCAAATATTGCATCCTCTGTTTAATACACTTACTAACATAATCGATGAAATTTTGTACAGTTACTAAGATCGCATGACAATACAGTATACAGTATTCTACTGTTACTGTTACTGCACATATCTGCATATAGGGGGCGCGGGTGTGAAAATTGAAAAACGAAGGAGCGAGAAATGAAAACAAATTGTTAAGAGACGAATTATTTTGTGCGATCTCGGGGGGGTAAACCCCCCCAAAAAGTATGACTAAAAAGTAGAAAATAAAAATAAAAAAATTCAACAACTTCCTCTTTTGTAAAAAGTCGTACTAAAAAGTAAAAAATAAAAAAAATACTAATGTACGAATGCAAGAAAAGCACGGCATGTGCACCTTGTATATATGTATATGTATCATGCAAAACCGTTCCTATCTATAATGTGGCAGGGAGAGACCCCTAAAAACCGATAAAAGAATATTATTGTTCTCAAAATCTCCTTGCATCTAGAAAATTTAGGAAGGGATATTGCAGGAGATGAGATTTAAAGGATTAAATAATTTTTGTCTGAAACAAACCTAACGAATTTGACCAAATTTGGTTATAGCCTTCCTTCCTTAGTATAGTCTAAATCAACGCATCCCTGCAAATAAGAAACGCAACAAAAACTTTACCACATAATTATTATCGCCGCGGGCCATACGGTATGCATCAAACAACCCGACGCACATTAAAAATCTATAAAAGTAAGCGAGTCAATTGCGGTCGAGACAGCACAAAGAATGATGGTATTTTAATGAGATCGTAAAGTTTTTGTTTTGTTGGTTTTGTTTTGTTTTTTATTTGCAGGGATGCATTGACTTAGACTATACCAGTATAAAAAAAACATGACTAGTAGCTTCTAGAAAATTCAGGAGGGATATTGCAGGGGGTGTGGTTTAGAGTTTAACATTTTTTTCCCCAAAAAAATATAAGGAGAGGGCTGTGAAGGGCAGAGTTTAAAGAATTATATAATTATTTTCTTCAAAACTACAATAACAATTTTCATTAAAAATAGATTGATAGGTATAGTTCAAGTCGGAAATATCTGAGACAGAAAAAACGTAACAAAAACTTTACGATCTCATTAAAATACCATTACTCTTTGTGCTACCTCGACCGTAGCCTCTCGCTGGTTTTTAATGTGCGGCGAGTAGTTTGATAGTTTGATGTTAAGCATCCGCCGGTGGCCCGCGGCGATAATAATGATGTAAAGTTTTTGTTATGTTTTTCTGTCTCAGATATTTACTACTTGAACTATACTCCATTAGTACCAGTATGAGATGCCACGACTCCTCCTAGTTCCTCCTAGAACAAAGCAGAACGAGAGTCTGTGAGAGGTTAAAAAAATAGTAAAATTAATAAAAAAGAAACAACCGTAGTGGGTGCAGAAATTTAATTTGCCACCTTTTAATATTGTGTGTTTAATATCTTATGAAAATTGCTAAATTGCTAATGGTGATTTAACGAAATAAAAATTTATTGCGGAAACAGGACGTAACATGCAGTTTTGGTAGATTTACAATAATTTGAAATAAAATTTTTAACATCAGTAATGAGAAAGTTCGTCAGAGTTATCATAGACCGATTTTTTTTTTTTTTCATGAAATAACTCGAAAATCAGTCGCTTCCTAAATAATTTATATGCATTAGCAAACATTCCGTGTTCGTTAAGGGTAACTATTTAATCTGTAACGTTGCAGGATAGTTTTCCGATTTTACTGTATTAATATCTCACAAAAAGAACGAAACCGGCTCAGTGCCGCAACACTGAAATATTAATATGATATGTATTTATAATTGAATAAAGCTGATTTTAATGGTTACATGTTAGGCTTGCAACCAAGGAGCCCCGGCTAGGGTATGGATGTTTAGTGGTATTATTCATGTGTTACTGAGTTGGTAGCAGTGGACTAGACATGGTTGTGTGAGAGACAACACGGCCAGTTAATGTATCACTCCTGAGTTCGAGTCTCTGCTGCGGTAGATGACAATGTCATAGGGAATGGTCTTTATGTAATTTTATCTATATGTATATGTCCTGGTTGAGTGGTGGAATAGCTAATGCTAAACTCCGCCAGGGCTAACTTGATAAAAATAAAAAATAAGTTAATTAGGTATGTCCTGGTTGAGTGGTGGAATAGCTAATGCTAAACTCCGCCAGGGCTAACTTGATAAAAATAAAAAAATAAGTTAATTAGGTTACTAGGTAATAATGTAGTCGTAATGCACTATAAAACCGTTTACATTTTGTCATAAGTTATAAAGTATGCTAAAAATAGTAGATGATAGACTCAGTACATCAATTAAAATGTAAGAAACACTAACTACAATAATAACAGTCCGACAATATTCAGCATCTGTCTGCAGCTTGCATAATTTACGTTTTAACGTGAGTCATCAGAAAATTAGTCATTGATTTATGCGAGAAAGAACATTTTTATCTTATATTTTTGGCTTTTGCTTTAGACTTCGTATTTTTGGTACCATTGAAACTATTTTCAAATGCAAAACATATAAAAAAATTCCTATTTATATTATTTTTTATTATAAATTAAATCTACCTGAAAACAAATTAATTTTCGAATTTATTTGACATAATTTCCTGCACGTTCGCGGCATTCAGCCAAACTGTGTCATTAATCTTTTTCAGAGAACTATAAAATTTTCTCTCACTTTACGTTTCTATAACCAAGGTAATATATATACACATATAGAATTCTAGTACAATTACTTTAACGTTGAATAGAATTATGGTTATAATTTGATATTTATTCCGGTGGTACATGGACAGCCAATCGGTTTTTTCATTTGTTCAGATATACTTATAGTGGATAATCGTAGGTTATTTGTCACTTAGTAAATTATTGGTTTTGTTAATATGTCATTTACTAGACAGAGAAAATGTTCTTTTATTCTGATACCGAAATAAGTTGCAACATTCGGCCGTCTGGCAGTCTGTAAAAATCGAAAGTTGGAAAACGATTAAAGAGAATTCACCGTCTAAGTAACATCACAATCGCGTACTGGTGTCAATCTCGGGATCCCGGGATTAAAAGTCTTAATCTTCGAATCGGATCTTCGAATAAGTTGCAAAGAATAAAATACACAATTGCATTCATTATTTAATATGGAGAATTCTACTGCATGATGTAATTATAAATGTGAGGTTAGGTTACCGTATATATATATATATATATATATATATATATATATATATCTGAGTGTTTTATGTTTTCATTGGCTTCTTCATCACGCGCAAAAATAAAAACATAAAAGTAGACTATTCGGGTTGTTTAGATATATGGCTAATTTTTTGCAAGTTTTTAAACTGCGGTCTCTGAATCGAAAACTGCTGCTCTCTACGAACGGCCCACATAAAAAAAAGCAAAGACACAGCCTCCGTCTAGTTTTATTTTCTTATTGAAAAATGAGAAAGGGAAGCTGCAAAATGTAAACGTTGTCAAACAATTTTGAAAATCAAAAGTAGCATCACCAAAGGTCTACTTACGCATCACAAAATTGACCTTTCTAACAAGCGTTCAAGAGATTATCAAACGGAGCAGGATGCTGGAACCAGTAAGTCAGGTGGAATAATTTATGATACACCGTGCCAAAGAAAAACTTTTTACCGAAAAATGATAAATGCTTTGGCGCTATCTTAGCAAGAGTGACTGCTTCAGATAGATTATAGTTTTCTGTTTTGTCAAGTCAATTAATTTAAGAGAATTATTATGTAATGGTTGTGGGATATGTGGCTTTATTACACATAAAATACTGGTGATGATGTCACCAGTAATTTAATTACTATTTATTTATCTGAAGGATAAACAAATAAGATTTGGCTATTTGCGTGATCGTCTAGTTTTGTTAGTGTAGGACCCAAATTTCGTTGTGTGTGTAGTAACCCTTTTTAATTTATCCCAGGTTCTTTTATATAAAGTTTAATATTACTTGTTTCTGTCTGATACTATATACCTTAGAAAATTAATCACTCTGTTAATTGAAATACCCGGTAAACTTGACCACACTGTCTATTAATTGAGAGACCTAGTTAATTATATATGTTATTTATGTAGTATTTTATTACTCAAGATTGCACTGTACATTTATAGTTGAAGTTTGTTTTCTATTTTGCTTTGAAACAAAACCATTTATTTAGTTTATTACTTATATGACGAACAGATAAAGGTGAAAGAATAAGACAATAATTGATGGGAAAAAATAGTAAAAAAACACATTTTATTTTAGATAAATTGATGCAACAATAGTCGAACATGAAATCAAAAGTAGTCCAAATATTTGAGACAATTGTCTAAATATTATAATAGTAAATTTGCGTCGCTATATTAATGACCATACTATAGATATGCTGAGTGTTTTGATGCAATAACAAGAACTTTATTATACAAAAGTATGCTGTGTTATTTTAACAGTAATTAGGGTTGTGGCAATGGCCTGATAATGATAATCTATAATAGAGCTGTTAGCAATCGCTAGGTAATAATGGTTTATGATTAAAGAAAGTTGTTAGCATTCGCTAGATAATAATAATTTATAATTAAAGTTGTTAGCAATAGCCAAATAATGAATCAAATGCAAAACAGAGGACAAGAATCATGTCATGTTTATACATTATCAAAATTAAGTTGAGAAATCAGCATTAAATACTCATGTAAAAGATCATACAATGTTGAGGAAAAATCCTTTGATTATAATTAAAACAAGCAGTCTACCAAGTTTTGTATGACTGTCCAACAACGTAAAATAAGGTGGGTAGATGTAAATCAAACAGACGAGACGTCCCGGTTCAGTACTCGACGAAAAGTAAACCCTTCTTAATACGAACAAGCTTACGGGCTAATTAACCCAGCACTGACCGATGGCCTGTACAGTTTGTGAGCGCAAGGTAATTAAGTGGATGGATCGTTATTAAACAATCAAAGAAAACCAAATAGATCGCTGGTGAGAAATCTCAGATAATCATTTGAAAGATAAACATTACTATGACATTTTACATGTCCAAAATTAGGCACACAGTAGCCTTAATGAGTACATCAAATGAAAAATAATGGAAGTGAAAGTTCCTTGTCATTGTATAAACGCAGAAAATATATAGTTCTTGAATATAAAATTGTTATTTTGCAAACGCAAATTTCCCTAGTAAAATATTCAGAAAATGAAATTATATGAATTAAACTCGTGAATTAATTCATAACTAAGTAAACTGTAATATAACCTTATCCTGTTTCCTTGTTAAAAATCAAAACCTCATAAAAAAATCGTAATATTCTTTTAGTACCACAAATGCGCCAGTTTTCCCCATTAGACCCCGACGAAACCAGAATATGAACGCAATTGCAAATAATAAAATAGAGTCTCGTAATAAGCAAGCGATCAACTTTAAAATTTATGCCTGCAGAATTTCGGTGCGCTCTATATAGCGTTATGTCGCCGTGAATGCTCTCCCCCAGCTTCTTCATGTTTAACGTACTCGTCGAGCGTAACAGATAGGTTAAAATGGCACTTCATAAAGAGTACGCCAAAGAATGGTTGTCTACGGCGTCAATACGGCGAACTCAATGTCCAGCGATGTACCTAAGGTGTGGTGCAATTGTAATCTCCAGGGAGCAACAGCGAACCAAATGTCCTGCGATGTAGCTCAGGTCTGATTACCCTTTTACATGGGCACTGCAGTTTCTTTTATATGGTAAAAATGACGTCACAATTACCCGGATTTACGCGTCCCCCAAGTCTGACGTGGGAATTATTTACGTTAACAACATTAATATTTGATACGGCGTAGTTTTGTGCAGTGTTTCAGATTGAAAACTCCACTCTCTGTCTCCTCCTCTATCGCCTTCTACGGTTAAGATAGAAAAGGGTAGGCGATGTCACACTCTCGGAAGTTACCGAAGTGCTTGACGCTTATCGTGTCCATTGTAAACAAATCCTTTGGCTCGACTCGATTTTCTGTAACTTTTTTAGTTAAAACTATAGCGTTTAACTTTGCTTTAAAAGGATATAATTTTAAAATGCATTTTGGTAACTTTATTGTGTTCAATATTAAATGACTAAATACATGTAAAAATGAAATGAATTAACTGTAATAATTACTTGAATTTGGAAATAAATAAGAAAAAACTAAATTTATATATGGGGTATATACAGGGTACTTCAATTAGAAAGCCTGGGGGCGATAGACTATAGACGCTTTGATGTATTTGCGAACTTTTTTCAAAAATCTAAATTTTTATTCACCTATGTTTGTTTATCTTTTGATGTATCTGTTTCCATTTTGCTTTTAGATTTAATTAATAGTAATAAACCCGCTAAAATTAAACATTTAATTTTTTTGGGACTGATCTCGGAATTGTCTCGAAAATCCCTGGATTTAAATAATAGTCCCGGGATTGGCACCACTACATTGCGGTACGAATAGTACGAGACGAGACATGATTGGTCACAATAAATTACACAAAAAATTCATATTACTCGGTACCGAAACAGTAAATTCTTGTGTAGTTAAGGTGGCCATATCCAAGAGAGAGATATCCGATAAGGAAATATTTATTATTTTTGCTCATAACTTTTCTTTTTCTTTTATTTATGGTTTGAATATACACCTCGCTAGCAATTATTTTTGTGCGTGCATATAATAAAAAATGTACAAGTTGCAGTCGAGGGTTGCTAGCTGCGAATACCTATTTAATGATCCTGCTGTATCTGTTTTATTGCTCGGATATCTACGGCACAATTCACTTTTTAAGAGTCGATATGTTTTTTTTTTTTGTTCAAATGCCTATTGCTTGGTCTGCCACTCCATACTTTGAAGGAAAATAAAAGTGTCAACAGAATTGACCCACCCCTCTCATTGTTATTATTGCCTATAGAAAAGTTTTAAATAAAAGTTGTGTGATTGTGACTGAATTTTGTTAAAATGCTGTCAGAAGTACAGTATCGTGCAGATTTCAGGGGAAATAAAAAAATAATATTTTTTAAATGGGATACCCTGTATATTATTAAATTTTTGGAATGATCCTTTTTTCCTGATTTCAAAAATATATTGTGTTACCCCTTAAGAAACAGAGATGAAATATTGCAAAATTATATATTTTTAAACAAATTATTGGTTCCCTTAAGAAAATGGGAAAATTCCAATGAAATTTAGGGATAACGTAAGTCTTATTAAGTTATATTAAGTGTTATTTTTAATTAAAATTACAAGTCGATACGTATTAAAGCAGTTGAAAACGGTAATTGTTGCTAAAATTTTACACCTGTGTGAAGTCTTGCCATCAAAACCGAGAAATGTACGTTATAACTCATGAAGAGTACTAAAGATAATAATTTCAGAAAAATTGGTTATAAACAAATACAATTTTTACATGCAAAGAGATCTCAAATGTAAAATGTTCTTATATGATTTAATAGTATATGAAGAAGCGAGCAATTTGAGAAAAATAGTTTTTTCTATGATCCAAGATAATTTAACTTTTGCATTTTACCATTTTGTTAAGAAACAAACTATGTTTTTGACTTGAAATTTGCACTGTCTGTTTACAAATGATATATTTTTATTTCCGAAAGTCAAAGCTATTAAAATGTTACTAGAAGTTAAAAAGATAGTTATTAATAAAAGGGCGCGCGGGGATTGCGCAACCCGGGCGAAGCCACTTCATATGATATATACAGAGGGTTAGGAAATTCCTATCTTTATATAGTACTTGTCAAAATATGGGAAAAATTTCGTGTAGACGTGTCCGGAAATCCTTCCCAATGAATTTAGAGATCTTTGGAGATGGTTCCTTAGAGTAAGTTTTTGTTTAATATTTCAGGAACCTTCTGTATTACAGCAATAGGATTTGGTGCTTCATTTAATATTAATAAGGGTTATCATTTCATGGTACTAATTATTTGTTTTGTTTTGTACTATTTTGAAAAATATATATTTTTATTTATTATTATTATTATGTTTGTCAAGTTAACGTTTTAAGCCTTTAAATTGAAGGTTTTTTAAAGTTTTATTTTAGCAAATAAAATTGTTCCTAAATTTGTATTTTCTCTTTATAACATTTAAGTTGGAAAAATAATCACGATTTCTTAACTAAAGATTGCTTGATTAAAATCATGATTTTAGTCAAACGATTTAAATCAGCTCTACCCTGATTTCAACGTAATTATATTTAACCATTCCATGCTTGACTATTATAAATATTACGAGTGATGGGCAGTATCGAATAAAAGAAAAAAAAAGTCGATAATTTTTTATCCTCGATTTCTTTCTTATTCGTCCATTTTTGGAATGGACACTGAATAATTTTATGTCCCTTTATGAACAGTTAATGGCGTCAATATCGACCTAAATTTGTGTGTAGGTAGTTTTACCCTATACTTATGTTATTATGGTCTTTCTATAGAGCCATTTGTGAATGTGCCTTATTTTCTAACATCTAACGTCCTTAAAATGACGTACAATTGGTCTGAAACATCGGTGAAAAGCACATAAACTTGATATATCCTGCTGATGAAATTTAAATAATTTGAAGGTGTTAAAATATTCCTAAATACTTCAAATTATGCCTCTAAGAATCGCAAATTCAACAGTTGGCCCATTATTTTCTAAACGGGATTCATTATAATGGAAATTACCACCGACTAATCGTATTAAAATTTTACCAATTTTGGTCATTGCTGATCGCTATAAAACCACATGTTTGTATTTAAACTAGTTTCTATGACAACCCTTTTACAATCAATTGTTACCACGTAAACCTACCCCTTCCCCCAAGCCAATGGGTATTGTCCTGAAGGCGATTTGACTGATAAGTTGATAGTCTAGTGACCACGGGTCAGTTCTTTGGTGGTTGTTCATTTGTAAAGTTGGTCCTCTGACCACTTCTAGATAAGGTAGGATGGATTTTAGTTATATATATTCTTTACATAAGATTATTAATTGACTTTTGTTATAACTAGGGCAGTGTGCTTTTGTACACATTCCGATAATAGGAAGTTATTATTATTTTGATTCGTGTTAAAACCGGCATATAACAGAAAGTCGACAGCCATAAAGTGGCAAATATTTCTAGTTTTGTAATTATTTTTCTATGAGATATTCAGTGCTTCTAACCATAAAACAAATCCATAAGCAAGATTGTAATACTAGTCAATCCTCCTGGGGTTAAACCCTCCGACAGAATTTGCATGAACTTGCTAAAACTGATCGTTCTCTAACTGAAAACTCAATAAATGTGTATATGTTTAATTTCATTTATTGCTATTATTTACATGTCAACGAGACAAGTTTAGACGTCGGAAAATTGTACAAAATTCGGATTGAAAGACTGAAATTTAAGAAGCTGAAAAAATTAAAGGCGTTCTCGAATTATTTGAAGTTATGTTTTTGCAATGCACTTAATATTTAAGACAGGTGTATTTGGGGGTCAGTTGATTTTTCATTAAGATTAAAATAATATATGTCAGTTTGCTACAAATCTAATTCAGTTTGGAAGAAAATCGAGAGAAACAAATAAATTACAATAACGTAATAGTGAAACTTTCTTACAAGTCACATTAGGTGACTTATGAGGACAACTGCTTTTGCGTTTTAGATATTATTTTTTTCATAGTCATGGATATTTCACATACAATACCTGTAATGAGTAAATACTGACTTCGCAAATACAGATTTTTAGATTATTTGAATAAGTACTTTTATTATCTGAGAAGTACCAAAATAACTAAAAATTCATGAAACCTGCCTTCTTTTCCAAAAACTTTTCTGCCAGACCTAATTATTGTAATTCAGTTCTTCCCGTTTAAACTGTTCTCTCGGGTAGCTCAAGCTTTAAAGGTCTTTTAAAATAAAGAAAGTAAAGGAAGATGCACACTGACGCATTCACAGCCGCCGAAGCGATAGCGATATCGAAGGCGACTAAGTATATCAGCACAAGCCAACTCGATCGTGCTGATGGAGATTATTTTTTCATCAATTACTTCAACATGTGATATTTTATAACATATTGTAATGTACCATTCCATAAATGAAATAAATACGTAGTAATTACTTCTAAATTTAACAACACTCATATTCATCTGTAATTTTATTTACCTTAATATTTTTACATTAAGGGCGTGTTGAATCATAATTCTTTCAATTCAGTTATTTCTTTATCAATTATTTTAACGTATATTATACATAAATGCAGTGTTCCATAAAGGAAATAAAGACGTACAAATTACTTACCTTTTAAATTTAACGATACTCCAGTTTCTTTTCTTAATATTTTTATATGGAGGATGTACTACATCTTAGAGTATTCTATGTTTTTTAAGAAGTCCAATTACCCCATTTCAGTCTCTATTGTCATCAAACTGAGAACGTACAAAGTTCAAATATTCCAAGCAATCAAGCGGACAACACACCAAGATGCATTTGATGAAAATAGAAATCAGGTCGTGCCAGTTAGTATATCTACACCATGTAATAATATATGTGAACGGTTTGGCCCTCACCACCACATCGGTCGTAAATGCATCAATTTGTGAAAGTCTTTATTTCTAAGTTTTCTAGATTCAAAGAAATCTCTGAAATATAAAAGAACTTTTTCAAAGTTAGGGTTAAATAAATATTCACATTGGACACTGCCCGCTTTTGAAAATGTTTTCTTAGCACTCGATTTTTTAAATTCTTTTAGCCCAGCAATCCATGTGATGACCTTAACTATATATTAGAACTGAATATTTAAAAATTATACCTACATCAAGACCGTCTTTACAAAACTGTCTCGGTTGAACTTTGGCCTAAAGTATTGAAGATAAATTTGTCAAGACGTCTACAGTAAGGCCAAATTTATATTTGTATGATTTTTTTGAATAAATATAAGTTGTAGATGTACGTATATTCATTCCATAAATCTGCCTCGTTTTGTCCCAAATTGTTGAGGATGAAAGTTCAAAGCATTCATAAGAAAGCATAATATTTTAACAGGGTGCCCAAAAACCTGGAAAAGTCAGTGAATAGTTAGGGAAATCACAAAAAATCAGCAAATGCCAGGGAATTTTTATTAATTTTTTTGATTGTTGATTTGTTTGATAATAGGAAAGATAAAAGAAAAAGTTAAGAGATAAATGAAATTTTTCGCAACTCATTCAAAAACAACGAGTTCTACATGAAGGATATTATATAAGGCGAGCTATAAAGTTATACAGTTACATAAAATTTGAGCCCTGTTAAATCCCGTTTCAATATAAATATGCCGAGATCTGGGTAAAAGCTTCTAATAAAATGCATAACCATAAAAATTCAATGTTAAGGTATTCGTTCTTAATGAAGCAAGAAAAGAAAATTAATAGGATTCTTCTTGGCGCCGTCTGCATCATTTATTTATCTCAATATCAACTTTGGAAACAGCCATTTGTATATTTGCGATTCCTTAAAAAAAATCAAAATTTTACAGTTTTGAAGAATGTACCTTATGAAAATGTATTAATTTCAGGTATATTATTTGAGCCCGAAAGGATTTTTCTCTGTACCCTGATAAGTGTGTATTTGAAATTAACCTCATCATCATCATCATAACTCTACAGCCCTTTGTAAGCTCTGACTTCCTGCAATTTCCTCTGTCATTCTGTTCTATATTGTGCTACTGCGTTCCAGTCCCTTATAACGATTAAATTGAGCATCTTGAATAACTCTGTCCTTCCTTTTGAAGTGCGTCCTTCCCCTTTTCCTACTTCCCAATGTTATTGTTCTTCACCCTCAATCACATGATCAACTTATCCGAACTTTCATACCTTTATTATCGTTGTTAGTTGTACCTGCGTCGCCATATGCCATTATCATTTATTCAAAGATTTTCCGTAAAATTTTCCTTTCGAGCACGTTGACTAGTTGCCCATCTTTTTTACATGTAGGCGCAATTAGGGTCTTGTTTATCCTTATCTTTGTGGTTTTTTGATATTTTCCCATTTCTAAAGTACCTATTTGGTGAGGTCAAAATGGCACCTATTAGCCTAGTTTTTATAATTCTCAAGTAAATGCGTCTAGTGTAAAATAGAACTGATAAAATTCCCTTTCATTTAGATTTCATTTTTTTAACGATTTGAGGAGGAAATTAAAAATAGAAGAAGCAGTGGCAGTAAAAATTTGCATTTTATATATGAATAAAATCATTACGAATAATTGTTTCAAAAATAATAGCAGCTTTACAGTATCAACATCAAAGTATGCATACAAAATCATGTCGTTGTAATATATTGGAATCAAAGCGGCTGTTTGAGTAAAAATACTTTTTTCGATATTTTTGCAGAAAGTTACAAATGCAGTATTTAGTATGGAAGGAGGTACATATTTTGCATAAGTAAATTGCTATTTTGTCGTTTTCCAAAACTACACATACCACTAAATTCTTTATTATTGAAAAAGCAATCAAAATGGACCCATTTATTTTTTCTATTGGGAATTTTTGACGATATTTTAGCTAATTTCTATTATATGATATGATACCTAGGTCTTAAATAAAAATACTTGAATAAACGTGTAACTTCATGAGTGTATTTGATGTAGGACACATTGTTTTGAGTAAATTTTGAGAATTTAGAATAAACATTCAATTTCTTTAAAGTAAAGAAAAAAGTCATAACTTTGAAATGTCTAAATTGAAAAAATGATGTCTAAAAGTATTGGAAGTTTTGGTAAACTTAAAAAAAATTCTCGGTACTTTCTGCCAAAAACGTCCAACTTTTCAGAATACATGCAAAAATTTAATAAAGGTTTGATGACTTTCTCATTTTAGTGTAATGTTAACATTGTAAATCTTGTGATTGCTATATTTAGGAACTGATCTTGATTTTATTCGAAATAATCCTGGAAAACCTTGAAAAATCAGGGAATTTGACAATTGAAAATTTCTGGGTACCCTATTGAAGGAATTCGAAACCGATCATAACTTTAAATGCCAATGCCGACATTTAACTGCAAATTTGCAATATTGATCAACAAAAAAATTGTCAAGACAGATTTATGAAATAAAACTTAATTTTTATAATTGTTAAGGAGCTAAACAGTGTCCTATACGAAGGTCAAGATGAGGTACTCTATATGATTCCCACAGTGATAATTATTAGAATTCATGAAGGACACTATTAAGAAACAGAAATTATATATTTAATCTCAAAGTAAATGAATTGAACTATACAAAGTTGCCACACTCTAAAGTACAAATAAATATAAGCCCTTTAGTAGTTGAAATAAAGAAAAACTGATATCTATAAAAATATAAAAAATGAAATGATGTCTTAAAAACAACTTCTAATCCTTTCAGTGGGCATTTTAAAAACACTTGGAGAACAGGCATGTTGGATGCTCTAAGCAGATATAGACATAAGTTTACATTTTTACACCAATACCGCATTGGCCTGCAGGAAAGGAAGGACAATTATATTCTATATATCCGTTTATCGTTTTCCGAAATTACCTGCTCGGTATCATGGATATCCATTTCAGTGTATTACTCACCATCTTCGTCATCATACGTTACTTCCTCTTCGGTATTGAAGTCTTCCAACTATTCTGCCATCAACCGATTCAAACATTTTCTGCTCGTTTTCATACGCAATATTATAAAATTTTATTCTTTTTTTACAAGTTTCTGGTCATATGTGACTAATTCCTCCAATAATGTTTCCTTCAATTCTTCGATACTATTAAATATTTTCAAGGGGCCACCTAAAGAAGATAGCTGTGCAAGATATGTTGTTGAAATCAGAAAAAAATTAGAAATGCAATTCTTAAATCCGATACAGGCCTAAATAACAAAACTATATTAGATAAATATCATTACCGCATATTGGCGATATATTGTAAATGACACAATGACAAGATCGGTACAATCTTTAACTATGTTTCACCAGCATTGCGTTTCAATATTGGTCCAACGTTAAAACATATATATCGGTAAAATATACTTTTAAAATATTGGCACAATATAGATGTGTCATCAACATTGAAATATAATACAAGCGAAGTATATATGAGTATATCAATCTTGTTAATGTCTGTTACGAAATAATCGAATACCAGTGACTAGGAAAAGAAGCATCCATTTAGTCGTATGGGTATTATTAAATTTATTTTATTTCAATCAACTCGTTTAAGTTAATTAATAATCTAAGTCAGATAGCAAAGTAGTATGAATTTTTTCGAAAAATTCCTCAGTCCATTTTGTGAACGTGATAGGAGAAAAATAGTGGGAATTTGATGTATATGTTTTGGAAAGAAAATTTTATTTGGAACCTGTTGAAAAAAGGGCACGAAAGTGCCGAAAACAGGTTTTTTCACATTTTCGATGCGAATTTTTTTTTTTTTTAAATACTACCAAATACCTCGTAAAAAGACGAAAAGAATAAGTCTTTGACCATTAAAATCGGTCAATAACTTTTTGCACAAAAAATTAAAAACCGCTAAATATATCCATTTTTTGCCATTTAATTACAGGGACTGTAATTATCGTAGGAAGTTGTTTCGGAGCTTAAATTGTAGCTTTTGTTGGTACCTACCTACTCTAAAAATTTCATGCAAAAATATTAATAACATTTTGCGAAAATGTAAAAAAGTGTTTCCGAAAAACGGCGTGGAAATGGTCAAAAATAGTCGTTCGGTCGCTCGAGTGGAGGGGAAGTGACGAATGGTGCGGGAAGTATCTCCCGCAGCCGGACTTGGAGCGCGCTTCTCCCCACCACGCGTCACTTCTCCTACAGTCCGTCCAAAATTCAGAAATAGCCCGATTTTCAAATGCGTTTTTAATGTACTAAACAGAACTTTACGAAAATTTAAAGATAATAGGATTGTAGAAAATTTCATCAGGAACAAATAGCTTTTTGAAAGATTGTTCTATGACCATTTTTGACCATTTCCACGTCGTTTTTTGGAGACACCTTTTTTACATTTTCGCTATTTTCGCTAAAAGTTATTAATATTTTTGCATGAAATTTTTAGAGTAGGTAGGTACCAACAAAAGCTCCGAAACAACTTCCTACGATAATTACAGTCACTGTAATTAAATAGCAAATAATTGCCATATTTAGCGGTTTTTAATTTTTTGTGCAAAAAGTTTTTGACCGTTTGTAATGGTCAAAAACTCATTTTTTCGTCTTTTTACGAGCTATTTTGTAGTATTTTTTGTATATATAAAAAAAATTCTTTCGCATTGAAAACGTGAAGAAACATATTTTAGGCACTTTCTGCCCTTTTTTGAACAGCTTCCAAATTATTTTTTTTTCTCCAAAACATATATCTAATTCCCACTATTTTTCTTCTAATTATCACGTTCACAAAATGGACTGAGGAATTTTTCGAAAAAATTAATTATCTGACCTGATTATAAGATTCAAACATTGTCGCTTATTATTTATTCAACCACTATGCGGAGTTTGTATGATATAGGTTTATTTAAATTAATGTGACCACAGAATATTTCAGATATTTTACATTCGAGCATGTATTGTTAATACATATGAAAGGTGAAAGTGTCAAACGAATGAAACATGGTAATATACTTACTTTCCAGCAACTTCTACACCAACAAAATATTCCGTATCTACTTCTCGTTATTATTCCTTTGTATGTTAATATGACGGACAAAACAATAGTGATTCGTAAGATTTCTAAGAAAAATAAAAAGAGAAAAATGTGCTGCAAGATAAAATTACAGTTATATTCGTAAAAAATGAAATCACAGATTGTGCCAATATGGTGTGATTAACTGGCCAACAGAAAACTACTAAAACATTGAGGCCGTGAACTCTGTGTAAGAGGCGTCCTAAAGGAGATACAACTCCTCAAAAGCTAACTTACAATTTCCGCATTTATCTTATACGGCCCTATTAAAAAACGCGAAACTTTTTGTATTGCGGATTTTCAGTAAAAACCCGTTTCATTCAAACTGTTTACAAGAAAATCTTAAGAACGTAATACGTAAGCAATTCGAGAACACCGGTTTACAGTAATTTTGTACGTGGGGTATATATAGTCGATTTTTATTACTTTTATAATAATTATATTAAAGTTTATTTCTGCGGCTGATGACGTCTCTCGGCGTTCTTCTTGCTCTTCCGAAAAAGCTCCTATGTTATTTTTAAATTTATTTAAATGAACATCCAGCAGGTGTACTTTTATAGATAGTTTACATCCCACGATTTGAAAGTTTGAGGAGACATCAGTGAACAGCTCTGTTGTTCCCAAGAAAACCACGAAACACTACTTAAAAACTATCCCAGACTTTTCTCGTTTGAGGGCCTTCAAAGATTCCAGACATGGTGACGCAAGCAAGATACATTTTGAGATCAACAATTGCTTCCCATTTAACATTGCATTTTCCTATTTCGAACCCAGTTCAATGTTTTTGGAGGTATTGAGCGGCATCAGCTCTACTGCCCCACAAGCAAAGATAGCAGGGGTATTTACTGTATCCACCTTACTTCACTTAAAGAACCCACCATCTTCTCTAGTAACTTTCCAATTTATTCCTTGTATATTAAAAATGGTCAAATTGTTGTAACTTACAAATTTTTGCAATACCCAATGGCATTGTTTGTTACAGTTTTATGAAGAATTTTTTTTGTAGACCAGTGTAATACCTGCAAGCATAATTTTTAGATTCGTTTTCTTGCTCAATGGCACTTAATGATATAGAAGACAGGACCTTTTTTATGAAAAAATCACATCTATAAAAAAAACACATTTTAACAGAAATCACTAAATAAAATCAAAAAGTAAATAAATCTGATTATATTAAGATAAAAGATATAACTAACATCCCAATAATAATTTATCAGATACAGATTAGAAAAAAAACAACTATTGCATAACAATAATCAAACAAGAATTCAGTTCCCCTAAACTATATTTCCAACAGCCAAACAGTCTACTACAGAGTTGGCCAAACAAAATAGGCTGCAATCTCTGGAATAACATCAAACAAAATAGTGAATTACATAATTCACATTGAATCTGAGACATAAATCATTAACTCAGGAAAATATACCAAATAATAATGCTGAAAATGAAACAGAAAAATGGCAATCAGTTCATAAAAAAATCCTTTAAGAGATATATTGGCCAATCAGAATCAGAATGAAAAGTTCACGTGAGCTAAACCTAAGGTCTGGTTGTATCTCTACAAAATAACTCCAGATGCCATGGAAAATGATAAAAGGCAGTATTTAAAAATGCAAAACAAAATATTAAGAATTCATTAGAGATTTTAAGAAACCTGGAAACAATGGATTCGACAATAAAATATTTTATGGTAGCAGAAGATTTCCAATATAAAGAAACATTTTACGAGCCCTCGTTTAGGCCCAAAAGAGTTTTCTTCAGTAGATTCGATTTTACCAAAGCACTTCGAAAAACATAACAAATTATTGACGACGAAAATGATCAAATTCTATTTCACAAATAACCTCATAAAAACCAAACATGATCCAGGCAATAAGTATAATTCTGCTTCACATAATCCTGTAAACAAACGCATAAGAATTTGTCCTCTTAACGTTAGAAATATTCGGAACAAGGCTCAAGAGGGTTGACTTTTTTACTTCATTTAATTTAAATTTAAATGAAAAGTAAGCAATAAAAATTAAAGAAAAATATATACCTATTCGTTAAGGACAAAAATTTTAGGTTAACTTTCAGAAGGTTGTCTCTTTATAGAGATGACCATGTTGGGAGGAACGAATTAGTTTCTTAAGTATAGTACACCCTTAAAAGTTTGACATTATTATGCATATTTTACTCTTATAATAAGGTGAAATAAAATTGCAATCTAAATGTGAATAAAGAAAAGACTAAAAAGTATGCATTACGCATTGTTTTGTATTGTTTTTCTCACAACGTTGTGTGTATTTGAAAAAAGAAGAAGAGAATTTTCATTTACATCAATTTCTGCCCCTTCAAGAAGTCGTTTTCACCATTTTCATTTAATTTGATCCACTCGATTCAAAAATGATCCCTCGTCTAAATCGACAAAGTCCAGTTTACTGTATTCAAGTTTTGTCCTAGACGAAACCGTGTCCTCAGTATAATTCAAGGCGAATCGAGCTTTTTTGTTTTTATCACCATGTTAAAACTGGATATTGTGTCTAGATTCCTTTTAAGATGTGTGTATTTTGCACAATACCCTTTTGCAAAATAACAAAATTGTTCATAATACATTTTGCTACCTAATTCAATAATTGAAATGTTATCAGTTGATTTTTGTAATAAGCAAATAAAGAAATAAAACAAACTTCCGGATTTAAATAAAATCCGATGATGCCAAAAGCTATTTGTTATTATCGACAGCATATTTGTTAAATCTAACTATTTGTATGTTAAATTTTATTTTACATCCACAGGTCAATAGTACCTAATAATCAAGCTATAAAAGTAATCAATTTTGTTGTACATTGTTATTGAATAAACAATAAAAGTGAAAAAAGAAAGTCCATTGTCCAATATATCTATAAAGGTATGCTGAAACTAAATGGCCATTTTGAACCATAATTTTGATGATCCGTAACCTGAAAACTCGGGGATTCGAAGGGAATATGTTTTTAGGGTTCTTCTTATCACTATTACGCCAATTGTTTATTGTAGTGTATATTGACAAAAAGTACTTACATTTTAATATACAACACAATATCGTACACTGAACCATACATTTAGTTGATATTCTTGTTTGTAATTAAACAGGGAAAAGAACACAGATGAAAAAACAAATACTAACCCATACCGCGATGCCAACCGCCATCAAATAGGCCAGTAGTGTCGGTGTTGGTATATCTAGTAAAGAAAAGTAGTCGTCCCTTAAGAGAGTTAATAATTTCACTAGTGCTTCCAGTTATTACTAATAATGCAAACATTTCAAATGTTCAAATACATTGTTATGTAATGCAAAAAATTACAATCTGAAATATTAAAGTTTGCTATGAATCAACTTTTCAACATCAACTTGCCGTTGGTCGAAATTACGACATGCTGATGCTGATTTGATCGGCAAGTGAGATTCGCTTACGTTATTCAATATTGAAAATAGTCAGTTTTCTTAAAATATACCCTAATTATATTGCATGCTGGCGTTTAACTAATGTTGTGCCAATATTAATTGGATCTTTCTAATATTATCGTGGTCGTAGCAGTGGAAAATACTGTGAGAGAGATTTTTCCACTATACACGGATATTGGGTGTGTGTCCCTTGTCTCTAATGAATAGCCTCCTCCCACACAAGGCTCTTATAAAGCCTTCCGAGTTCAAGGGGGTAGTAATTACCTGTGGTGTTATTTAATATATTGGGAGTGGAGGATCTAACCTACGTAACACAAGCATGGATTGTGTGATAGTCTTAAGTTTACATATTGTTCTATATATGCCTATTACTGGTTTAGTGTGCAAGAAAATAATTTTTTTTTTAAATCCACTAATTGTATATTCGAGCGTTGTTGGAGAAATATTGACTGTATATCAGATCTGTTTCGAAGCACTGTGCTTAGTGCTCGTCTAAACACTTTAAACAAAAAATGGCACTTGGCCTTGTCTTGGTTCACCCTGTGTACTCGGAAATAATTTCCAGTTATAAATTTTTTTATGTAGTTTACCTGTAATTTTTAAATTTCTAGCTATCACAGAAGTCGGGCCATCGAAGTCGGACACACTATTGCACCACCCTATCTATACATTTCTTATGAACACACTAATCGGTGATTAATATTATTTATGATTAGTGTCTTATTTTAAGAAGCCTTCTTCGATATATTGGCAGTTTAACTTACATTGGTACATTATTAAAAGCGCTCTTTTAAAATAAAATTTCAATAATTTCATTTTTACTCACAAACTTTTTATTACACCCTTGTAACTAAAGATTAGCATAAATAGAAAAGCTTAAATTTGAAGGGACCACCAAAAATCAAAAAAAAGTCAATCAATAGCTAATCTACTTTATTATTTTTATTGGCATTTTCGCTAAGATAAAAAAATACAGTACATTCAGCAAATTGTCATTTTTGTTGGCTTTCATCCTCTTTTGTAAATAACACTTAAATTCAATGAAATTCTAGCCTCAATAAATACTGTGGTAAAAAAGTGCTTAGCGTTCACAAATTTTAAGCAATTTTTCAGAGTTCTTAGTAATCGCTAGCTCTATTATCAGTCCTTAGTACTTAAGAAATAGAAGCACTTATTTGAGTGCTTACTGCTCGCGAGCACTTTTTGCCAGCGCTCGACACAGCTCCGCTGTGTGTAGTGTATTGCATGCTGGCCTTTAACCAATAATCGCCAATATTGGTTGGCTCTCCCTAATATTGGTCCTAAATCGAGTATGTTACCCAATATGAAACTTTTACTTACAGAGACAATCTTGTGTTACTGGGGAGAGTGTTCCAACAAACAAAAATCAGGTATGGCCACATAACTAATTAGATTATTATTTTTTCACTATAATATATGATGTCTTACAAGGAAACGATTTCATATGATTTTTAAGTTCTCGAATCGGTCCAGAAACAACCAAATTACAGAGGGACGGGGCATTTAGGTAATTCACCTTGTATTTCAGATCCCAGCAAAAAATTCTCTCCTAACACTTTATTTCGATTTTTAGCTCTATTTTTATTTCATTACAAAGTTATTAAATTATAGATACAAGCCAATTATGTTTAATTAACAAAGTTCATCAAAACTTTAAATTACTTATAAAATTATATAGACTTGTATTTCCTAGCAGTCAGTTAGTACGTACAATGTGTAGTAAGGGAATCAAAGGTCTTTTTAAAACCTTTAAAAACGCTTTGAATTTGTGTAAAATTTGATTTATAAATGAAGTTGTTCCATTATTTTTCTCGCAGTTTTCTTTCTCAAAGATATATTTTTTTCAGTAAAGTACCATGAATAAAACAGAATACTGGAAATCTCTGAATACATTTACCTTTGTCTTTTTTCTTATTTTATCAAATCAGAAATTTTTATGATCAGTTCGTAGTTTACGGCGTATAAAATGAATGTTTTTATTTGTCATAAAGAGAATATTTCTGTAATTTAAATAACAGGGTTTGACAGACGTTTGAATTCTACCTAACAGGATTTATGTTTTATATTACAATATGCAAAATTTCTCAGCGATTTACTTCTATATGGGATGTAAGACAGACACTAATGCGTGGCCGATATGCGAAAATTTTTTTGATGTCCGCTGATTTATATAAGCATTTCTGAATATATATAACATCAACTGTTAATAACCCTTCGGCCCGAAATGCTTCGACACGTTTACCTGTAGTGTGGCTTGTACATCACATATATTAACTCTTTTGCATTACAAATAATCTGTTTACATCCTTCTCGTTATTATAGAAAATTATGCCATAACGAATCACAGCCTTAAAATTTGCATGATACCCTGTTTGTACTGTTTGTTGGTTTACATATTTGCTTAATATCCCGTTATAGCAGACTTTATTGTTTTATAAACATGTTCGATATTAAAACATAATGTTTTTAGTCGCAAACTCCTCTATAAAATCCTTATTTTACTATAAGGAACGTAACCAGACTGCAACCAACAGTTACTCTCCGGGTTATGTGCCCCGCCGAGCGCTGAATTACAAGTAACAAGCCTGGCGCGTTAAGTGTAATAATTGCATATTACCATCAAAACGCAATGCTTCGATTGCAACAAACACCAGCCGAAAGGCTGATCTTACTTAAAGGAGCTCTCGTGCAAGTCGTCACACACCACTTGCAGATTGCAGTTTCGAGCTGTTAGCTCTCGTCTCAGTGCAAGGTAGGAATGTGACGACCGACACGAGTATCACTTGACCATTTAGTACATTTCGGTATATTTGGGATAAAATAGTCAGCAGGCGCCATCTAGCGGTCCAGTGTCTGTTGCAAAGTTAAACCATCAAAGTATTTATGTAACAAGCCCGTAATGTAAGGCTTTATTGAATAAGGCCAGCGAACAACGCCATGCAAAGGACGAGTTCAATAAAGCCTTATTATGGAAAAGTTGCAGCCAAAGCTTTATGTTCGGCTATATAAACTGGACAAAATAAAACTTAAACTTGTTTTATGATTTTCACATTTTTTTTTGTTTATATATATTTTTAAATACATAAATACATGATAAATATTTCTCCAGCACAGTACCTTTTTCGGATATGATTCTAGACTCTAGTTCTGGACACCGTTCTGTGTACTGTACTTCTTACCTTTGTTTTGCTCCTAATCTATAAAAGTCCTAAGCTGATGTGGGGTAATAATTCCAAAGCACGTTTCCGTAACTGTATTTCAGTTTTTGCAATTACTTGACGAGCTTTTTATCAATAAATACAAATTGTATAATTAATGGTAACATTTGTGCTAAATAATTTTTCTTTGTTGTCATATTATCTGTCATGTCAACGTCAACTGAAAGTGGCTTTTAGTTTCATGAGCGCTACTAAGGGTTGGATACAAAATTTTTCTAGAGAGGCGGGAAAGGAAGAAATGCATTTTTTAAAATTTCAGTTAATAAGAGATACAAAATTGGTTTCTTTGTGACGAATTATTTTTTGAAAAACCATTAAAGTATTCCTCATCAAAGAAGCTACCAAATGGTAGCACCGTTCAGTTTTTATTGGTTATAAGCGAGTTATTTAACATAATTTTCATAATCATGCACTTTTTGGGGACTTTTGGCCATATTTTGTTGTATAGACATGGCTCAAATTAAAGTTTATCAAACAAGCGTTCACCATTATGTAAAATATTTTTACATATTGTGTATTGTATTCGAGTAAACTGAAAAAATATATCGTAAAAATAAGTAAGCTGAGCCATAACTTCAAAATGCTTCATTTTCAAAATGGACGTGCCAAGTATGAAATTAATGAATGTTTTATAAGCGTCTTGATGTTTTTCACTAAAACACCCATTTTTTCGATATATTTGCAAAAGAACGCAGGTTTCATTCATTAATATAGAATACACAAGTTTCTAGACTACCGCTGATATACAAATTTGTCTTTATTAACATATTTGGAATTTTTTTTACTGCCCTACAACCTATTACGTAATTTAGCTTTTTTAACAAGATATTACAAGAATCGAATTTGTTTCTATACTTATTTGTGTTTTTATTATCGATTTCTCAATGCCCAAGTTCTAGAATCTTCTACACTGTCATCACTCTTTCAGAGTCCCATAGATTTCATCCCGTCTAATATAGTTAGGGACCATTAAGATTGAGTATTTCGGGCATTACGCTTGTAAATTTTTATATTTTCTGTTTTTTTTCTTCCTACCATAACGGAATGGCAGTTTTGGCGAGCCTATAAATACGTCACTTTTGCCTAATATTGGAGTCATGTTAGGATTTTAATGTGAATTTTCGGATCAGGGCAGTTTTTTAGAGGGTAGAGTTGTGGGCACAGTCGTTTTGCAGTTTTGGCGAGTTTACTTACACAATTAAATTTTGTAATGTGATTTCCATCGATTTTTATAAATATCTCAGATCTGCAAATCCTACGGGGCGGAAAAAATGGAAAATATCCCTTATGAATTGTACAATAAATATATATGTATATGCAAGAATTCGCTCCGATTATTATTATATTTTCAAAAATATTAAATATTGCAAAATTAGGTATTCTTAAATTATTATTTCTCTGAAGAAAATGGGCAAATTCCAATGAAACTTTGAGAAAATTTAAGTCAATGTACAATCTTGATTTAAAAGTTCAAATTGAAATAGGCACTGAAGCAGCTGACAGTCGTAATTGTTGCTACAATCTTCTGAAATTCTGGTACCAAAACTGAGAAATATGCGTCTAGCTCAAACTATAACCTTTAATATAACTGTATATAACTTTTTTTTTTTTTTTCATTTTTGACCACTAGTTTAATAACGGGGTACTTTATAGTTAACAACAAACGAGATAGTAGATTTTTTTATCGTCTTGTATATATTGTAGAGAGTAGAATCCAAGTTTTAGACCTCCAAACCCTTGGTAAAATTTTTATGTGGCCGAAAAGACCACGAATTTTTGGCACTTTTTTCAGTTTGTGGCCTATAACGCAAAAACAATGCATCCAATCGAAAAGTCATCTATTATCAAAATTAAAGACCATTTAATTTCGCTTCGAATGAGTACCTCAAAGTTTCGTCAAGTGGTATGGGCGTAATTGGCAGTCGAATAACAACAATTTTTACCAACTTGTAAAAAATCGTTTGAAGACATCAGGTTCTTCAGCAGCAGCTTCAGTGAAGAAATAAATGCTGCAGTGTTACATGAAAAGTTTCTTACAAACGAGAGCAACAAGAATTATTTGATTTTGATGTTTATACAAAAACATAAGGCAAGAGGAATCCAAGCGCAACAGGCAAAAGATGCAGATTTATTAATTATTGTAGAAACAGTTATTTCTCAAGCAGCAAAATCCGACAGTGTGGCAACTGTTAGTGAGGACATTGACGCTCTCGTTCTCCTAATGCGTCGGAAGCAAGTACGAGAACTTGTACCTCAGAAAAATTGTTCAAACTAGCACGGTTGCTATCAACATCGGATGCAGCAAGATGGCACTCAATGCGCGCTTACCACCAAGTGCAAATTTGTCTGGGAAACATAACAATGTCATAGGATGCTGCACCCATCATGCTGCTGAAAATCGTTTCGTGTCTATGCAAGAAAAAGTTGCACTGCAGCATGCAGCTGTCGTAAATCAGACCTAAACTGCTCTTTGATCTGAAAACACTGCTCTGGCCTCTCATGTCAGAACGCTTCTGAGATTGAGCTGGATGAATATGAAGTCGACGAAGATTATTTCGAGCTTGAGGAAGTCGGTGGTGCTGCTGCAATGAATCAGGAAGATAGGATGCAGTATTGCAGTACGAGGACAATAGTCAGCCTCAATCCAAACGGATTCGACTACTATAACCACTACACGCAAATAATCCGTTTTTTTCCAAAACTAATTTTTACTTCATTTCAGTTTTTTCTTACAGCTATTTATTCTAATATTGCACTTTGTATTTGTTTATTTTTTTTACACTTTGCTGTATTACCATTATTGGGTAAATTTTTATTTTTGGTTAATACACGTTTTGCCTTTCTTTACGTTATGCTTTTATTTCGACAACCCATTTTCTCAAATTAATGTTGAAAAATTAAATAAAAAAGAATAAAAGAAAATAATAAATATATTTATATGTAGGACATTTTGGATTTTGACTGTATTTTGCTCAATACTGATCAAAATTTGAAAACCAGATAATCTATTAACTTGAAATTACATGCTCTACAACTTTCATTCTATGAATTTTTTTCACTTAAATGAACCGTTTCAAAGCTGAAGACGTTTAAAAAGTTACCCAGTGTGAATTTTTTACAACTTGGTAAAAAAAAATTATTATTCGACTGCCAATTACGCCCATACCTCTTGATGAAATTTCAACTTTGAAGTACTCATTCGAAGCGGAATTAAATGGTCTTTAATTTTGATAATAGATGACTTTTCGATTGGATTGGTTTTTACGTTATAGGCCACAAACTGAAAGAAGTGCCAAAAATTCGTGTTTTTTTTGTCACAAAATTACCAAGAATTTTTAAGCCTAAAACTTGAACTCTACATACTTTCTACAGTATATACAAGATGATACAAAAAAGTCCACTACCTCGTTTAAGGTAACTATCACCCAATTCGATGACGCCTACCCGGACTACACTTTTTCATCAGTCAAAATAAGATTTGAAGTGGAATCTTGTTGGCAGGTGCTAAGGAGTACCTAAAAAATGATTGTACTTCAGAAACTCTGTGCTTCAATTGTTATTAACAATTTATTTATTTTTTAGCCCCGTTTTTCAACCTAAAAATGTGAATAACTCGAGATATGTCCGATAGGGACGAAAAAAAGTCTTTGTAATTAAATTTTCTACAAATATACGTTTAATGTAGGTCTTTAGAAGCGCAACCATAACAAAAGTGAAAAAACTGGCCAAAAATCGTTATTTTTTTTTTTTCGTTTTGCAGCCCAGAACTGCTGGGTGAATCGATCAGCTTCAAACTTTCAGAAAATCTGTCTTTTGCTCTAACAAAAACACCCTGAAAATTCGGTGCAAAAATATTAAACCCAGTGTGAGCAATTGAATTTGTTATTTAAAATTTCAATTCTAAAACCTACATTAAACGCAGACTTATACATTTAATTACAAAGATTTTGGTTTTTTTTGTCCCGATCGGAACTATATATCTCGAGTTATTCACATTTTTAGATTGAAAAGCGCGATTAAAAAAAATTTAATTGTTAACAATTGGAGCGCAAAGTCTTTCAAGTGCAAACATTATTTGATAACTCCTGAGCACCACCCCAAGTCCTAATTTGCCTCTACTATAATGGATAAAGTTTACGACAATGTTATTGCATGACAGCTTGTATGTCTACAAATAAGTAATGTTCAAAAAAAATTAGAAAAAATTGAACTTTCAAGAACGGTACTAAAACTTCTGAAATAAGATTTCATTCAGTCTTCCGGTGAATTAGACGTTACTTAATATCGACGTTGAAGTCGGATAAAAATTTGTTTGGTTTCGCAGTTTATTCATTTTTACACCGACGTCCTCAATATCGATATTACTGGTAGTTAGTTACCTAACTAACCGGACGACTGCGTGAAGTTTTACTTAATAATTTTGAGTGACTTCTTTTGATGATGATTACATTTTTACCAATTATTGCAAAAAACCCTATTTAGTGGCCTCACTCTTAGCGAAAGAAAATATTGTGATATTACCATGCTAAACTGCCAATAAGCCTTTTACTTACTATAAAATTTTACTTTACTGGATTCCCAGCGCATCCGCCAAATTTTTAAATAATTTTTTTTTTTTATCTTTCTTTCAATTCCACTTAACAGGAAAGCTTCCTCGTTCAGAGAAGGAAAGAAAGAAAGAAAGAATCGTGCGCATCGGTCTATGTATTACGAAATTATGGGTTAAAATATAAATACGCATACGAGTTGAATAGAGAAGCATCCTCCTTTTCTTGATCTCGGATGAAAATGCTCATAAATGAGTTAAATAGGAAAAATATTTACCTATTTTAGAAGTTATTGAATAATAACAATACGTATATTCTTCACATGAATTCTAAAAACTTCTTTAAAACATAATATTGGTTTGGCCTTTTTGCAAAAATTCACCATGTGAACTTAATTATTCTGTTTTTTATTGAATGTATTTTTGTACAATACTATATTGTAGTGAAAATTAAAATAACATGTCGTTTTTGTTACAGAAACTTGAAAACCGACGATAAGAAGGAAATTGGCGATCCTCGCTGATTTAATCTAGGGTGAGTGCTATTTCTTTTCGTCCGTACTTTCATAAACCTTTTAGTGTTGATTAATATCTCTAAAAAAATCAATTCTACATCTACTTCCAATCCGCTTTAATACAGAATGTGGGTTGTATTCTATTAAATTTTATAACTTAAATTGTAATATACAGGGTGGGGACCACGTATGAGAAAAAATTTCAGAGCTTTGTGAGAAACAGTCGAATAGATCAATTTTTAATCTAAAATGTACGTCTTTTAAATTTGGAGAATACAAGATGATTGGATATAAGCAAAGCATAGTATAAGAGAGGTGATTTTTTTTAATGGAAACCCTGAATATTTGAAATTTTTTAATTCTTCTTGATGAGCTCATTTTAATGACCTATAACATATTGGACCTAACTCATTGATTAGTTACAGGTGTCAACACTATGATACTATTGAAAAATTTATTTTCTACTTAATGTATTAAATGTTGTTCACTGTACCAAATGTAATGGAGAGAGTTTGTCATTCACGTTTTTAGAAACAATTTTTAACACCAACTTTCTCTCAATTATTTTATTCCCTCCAAGAATAGGTACCCTGTGGTATACCGCTCATATCTACGAGTAGTCGTCTGTTCCATCATCTTGATGTACACTCTAAATTTTCAGAGTAAAGAATTCTGTACTTACCGGCCGGCCGAGCGACGCATTGGGCTTGCAGTTAACACAACAGACATTCGCCCGCAAGTCGCCCCAGGGTCGTGCCTGTCACCAAAACTGTACAACTTGTATAATAGAGGAAATCGCTATCGAGTTGTGTGAATATGCGTACATGTCAATGTCATCCGCGTACTTTGCGAGCTTGGTATTCGGGAACTCTGGCAAGTCGGAGACGTATAGTCGATGCAAACAGTCTAGTAGAAAGCGGTCGCGGTGAGACAGAATGTCGAGAAGCGTACTACCCCTCTGAAAGTCTTCTGCTGAAAGCCCACATTGCCCGTGTCACGGTGAATCACGTCCGGTGGAAGATTCGGATAAACGCTGAAAAGCCAGAGGCGATAGTCTCCACGCGCCGTTTCACTGAATACAAAGTTTTAACGCCGATTTCATTAGGGGGAAACCAAATTCCGATCAGGGAGTTAGACTTGACCAGCGATGAACGTTCAACGCTCACTTAAATAAGACGGGCTGCTAGCTACCTGTCCAGAAGTCTGTATCCGCTCATACCTAGAGGTAGCAGACTTAACCGACAAAATAAAAAATTGTTGTACACGATGGCGATCAGGCCGTCCATAACATACACGGCACCGGTGTGGTGCAGCTCGTCGGTCACGACAATGAAAAAACTAAAATCCTTGGAACGCAAATTTATGTGCTTCATATCTAAAATAGGTACATCTCCCTCAGAGAACCGTATGTATGTTGCAACGACATAATCCAATAGCGGACTACATTCAAGAAATATCAAAAAAATTGTACACCCTTAAGCTGAGTGATAGTCCACTAACTAGAAACATAACACAAATTAAACAGCATAATTTCGAATATAACACGCCCTACCTTACCAGATGCTGCCCATCTTCCGGCAACATATGTAGCCGACCTCTCACTTCCTATCACGTGGTCTTGCACAACCCTCTCATTTAAAATTTCATATCTTTAAATCTTTAACTCTTTCCTGTCCCGTTTCTGTTTGTCCGTTTTTGTTTATGATTTCTTCTTCTAAATTATTACTTCCTAATCCTAATTTTATCAAATATTCCAATCCAATTTAGGCCATAATCTTAGAGAATCACACATTAGACTCCCGGGATACAACCTGCATTAGCTGCTTCGAACAGATTTTTTCATTGAGATTTTTCCTACATTAGTAGCCAAATTCAATCAATGCGCGTATAAATCTATCAATTTAAAGTTTTAATCGTTTTTTATCCCTTTTGAGAGCTTCAATTATATTACCTTTTTAATTTGTTTTTGTTGAAATGGAGTTAGGAAGTTTTTTTTACACATATTCGCCCTACCTCGCCCGATCCTGAAATCGCCACTGCACTCAAGCAGCAGTTGCATGGTCGATCCCGGGGTAGGCTCTGGGGCGGATTTCCTGTAATCATGAAGAGAAATAAAGTTATTTTGAATTGATTTGAGGCTTGTAGTCGCGAAGTCCCGGGTTCAAATCCTGGTCAGGATATGGATGTTTAGTGGCGTTGGTAGCAGTGAACTAGACGAAGTTGTGTTGATAGACAATTTGGCTAGTCGCTGTACCTCTCTTGAATTCGAGAGCTGTGGCAGATAGCGATGTCGCAAGGAGTGGGTGTTGTGTCATTGTCTATGTGATCATATGTCCTGGTTGAGCGGTGGAATAACTGTGGCTAATCTCCACCAGGACGTAAAATAAATGAAACCATAATAAAAAATCTAGAACTACAGAGAAATGGCGGTACAACAAGGAGAAATCCTTCCTCCATTTACATTACCAAAACTGTAGCTATATAATGTGTATCAATGTAATGGTTTTGTCTGTATTTTTGTGCTTTCACGTGAGTTTCCAGCAGTCAACATTATTTTTCAAAATTACCCTAAATTATGTTGCGGTGTTTTTTCCCGTATTTGCAAAAAAAAGTTTTCATTTATTCTCATATTTTCTAACTGTAGTTATTGTTATGTATGTCATATCGGAACCAGACGAGTGAAAACAATTTTTAGTGGTTCGGCACTGCGTTATGAAAAGTAGTCTGATTTTGATAAAATGATTTTTTCCGACGCCGCCGGCGCGGGTAAAGGAACATTACCAAATAAGGATTTGTGCCATGCCGTTCTACCCAGCATGTGCCACAGTATTTTTTGAAACTACGACATGAAGTATGGTTCATATTTTGAATGTGTTAAATGTAACATGGTTCGATAAAAACGGGCGGTCAACTCGAACTGAGAGCATTCTCGTTGATATTATCGTTAGACTTAATACGGGCACATAGTTCTAACATAAGCCTTGCTCTAAGGAGCATGAATAATAGAGAATTGAAATCTCCCAAACAAAGCACGCTTTGAATAGATCTTTACCTAATGTTACACCAAAACAATGTAAGGTTTCATTATTTGCATGGATTTGCTCTTTATCATTTTCTTAAGCATTATTCAGATAAATCATATGAGTTCAATTTAATTGAATGTAATGTGAAAGACTGTAGGAGAAGACCTATTAATTCATAAAAAAATAGCCTACCCTTCTATAGTGGAGTAAAACAACTAAAATGTTCGAACCAAAAGGAACAGGAAAGAACGATAAATTTTCTGTTTTTTGTTATTCCTAGCACCACCGTACAGGACCCGGAATTCTTTTTTAAAATTCAGAATGGCAAATGTCTTCGCTAACCTAGCACAGAGAGTGCATATTTAGAGGATTAAATTTAACGTTGTGTCAATGAGACAGTCTATGAATGTTGTTTCCCACTGGTCTCAATATTCTCTATTTTGGGATTATTAGATACAATATTTGTAAAAATACCGTTTTCGTCATGTTGATTATTAAAGAATTTTTGTAACACCAGCCTTCAAATTATTTAATGACTATAGGAGTTCTATTCTCTGAGTGTCCTACTGTGTCACTGTGAAATATAACGAATAATATGTCATATGCGTGCATAAATACTTCGCCGTCTGTTAAATAATCTGACAAGCCGTTGATAAAAATTAGTGGGCCAATAACGGAACACTGAGCTACCCCGATATCCGCGTTAACTATGTTAGATGTGTCTGCATTCATTGCAACTAAGATTTTTAGATTTTCGAGATGAGAAATGAGCCATTCTAGAATATTTCCATTTATTCCTAGCGTTTGTAATTTAACCTCCAGAAATTTCGGATTAACTAGTTAAAAACGGCAATCAGATAAAAAAATAGACTAGCCTCTTTTTGACTTTATCAACGTAGTGATAGATTTTTTGAACAAACTCTAGTGTTGCTAGTTCTGTGGATTTATTATCTCTAACCGAATTTACTCTCAGTAAATAAATTATTTAATTCCAAATATAGTTGTATTTTATTGGCAACTGCTTTCTCAAGAATTTTAGGTAAGTAACTTAGTAATGTTATAGGCCTAGGATTTTCGACTAAATGCGGATCTTCATTTTTAAATAATGGGATTACTTTATCTAGTTTTAAAATATTCCGAAACTGTCCAAAATTTTTTGACAAGTTAATAAGGTGTGCCAGAGAACCTGCTATATCGTTCTTACAATACGTTAAGACGAATAGTATTTCATCAAATCCCGTTGAATTTTTGTTTTTCATATAATAATAATAATTTATTTACCAGATAAATCAGCAATACAGAAAATTTACGTGAAATGACAATATACAGGTAAATAATTGAAAAAGATCCCATGAAGCTTTCGCTTGTGTTTGGCTTATAGAACATGTAGTAATAACAATAATATTAATATATAACAAACAAATACATTACTTAAAAACTTAATATTAATTACAAATTAAAACAACATTGATAACAAACAAACAATTTGCTAGGTAACACATAAATATTCCAGATAAAGAGGCAGACAGTCAGTCAGGAACTCGTACATTTGGAAATTAAATTGTAAAGTGATTATCACTTTACATTTATGGAAATAGCATGAATTGATTTTGTACAACTAAAGAATAGAACGGTAAATTTATGAACATTGTTATAACATATGAGTAACCGTTTACAAGTATTTATAATAATGTGATGTAAAGCCATGAACTACAAACGATTAATTTACAGTATAGTGCTACGTCATTTGCGCAGATTTCTTTTCAATTTCCATCTATTAAATTGTGTATAAAATGTCTATTTTCCAGAACAAAATTTCTCAATAGCTTTTTAAAAATCTAAAACTTCTTTCATATATTATTTGTTCTGGAAGTACATTGAAGAATTTTGGGGCAAGAAAATTGTAGCTTCGTTGTCCTATTGTTTTTTTCATTAAAGGTAGGATATATTTTTGGCTACATTTTCTTGTGTTATAATCATGATCTACTTGTAGTAAAGTTGATTTATTTACATATTGCTTTATGTTCACACTTTGAAAAAATAATTGTCTGACATCTAGGACTTTGCTTTCAGTAAATAATAAATTACTTGGATATGCGATGGTTTTCTTCAATATTATCGTCAATAATTTTTTTCTAGAGAACCTCTAGGTTAAATAAAAGTGTTTTTCCTACCCCTCTCCAACCTGTGATACCCTAGGTAAGATGACTTTGAACTAGAGAATAGTATAATGTTAAAAGCTGTTTAGAATCCAGGAAATTATTTAGGTATTTAAATTAATAAAGAATACAACGCAGCTTCTTAATTAAATATAGTATTTGCATATCCCATTTCATATGCTGATCTACATAAATGCCCAAATATTTAATATTAGTAGCAGGTAGGACTCTGAACATTTCCCCTTCATTGTTAATGTTTAATTCATCAAAAGGCGGTATTATAGATTTGTTACAAGTAAATGGTATGTACAGGGTCTTTCCAAAATTTATAGTTAATAATTTTGAACCAGCTTTTAACATTCACCATATCTCTCTCGACAATTTCTTTTAAATGCTGCCATGAATCACTTTTATAAAATATAGCAGTGTCGTCAGCAAAACTGATGATATCACCTTCACCATTTAATGAAAAGAGACTATTTACATAAATTATGAACAGAATGGGGCCCAATACTGTGCCCTGCGGTACACCGTATTTTATAACCTCAGATGCGCTGGTATCATTACCAATTCTTACATATTGTTTTCTATTACTTAGATATGATGTAAAAAAACTTAAGCAATTATTCCTGATTCCTATATCTTCTAGTGTCTGGAGAAGTAAGCAATGGCTAACAGTATCAAATGCCTTTGCCAAATCTATAAATAGACATAATCAGTAGTCTTTTTTGTCTAGAGCATAGTATATTTTAGATGTAAGATTCAGAATAGCATCTTCCGCGGAGATATTTTCTCTAAAACCAAATTGATTGTCCGAAATTAGTTTATATTTGTTAAGATAGCGTGTTAGTCTTATTTTAATTATTTTTTCAAAAACTTTACATAAACTTGTTAATAGTGAGATGGGGCGGTAATTTCCTATATTGTTTTTATCACCATTTTTGTGAACTGGAATGATTATTGACGTTTTAAAGGCGGCTGGAAAGTAGCCACTATCAATGGCATTATTGAAGATATATGAAAGTGGTTCTCTTATATCATCAACTACTACCTTTAAAATTTCAGATTTTAAATTATCAACTCCAGCACATTTTTTATCTTTTAATTGTAAAATTATTTGACCAACTTCGATAGGATTTGTTGGGGCTATTAAGATAGAGTTTTGTCCTAACAATTCGAGAATTGCCTTATTTTTGATTTTAATTTTACTAGCTAACTCAGTGCCCACATTTGCAAATTTTGTATTGAATAGGTTAGTAATTTCTTTTGCATCCGAAACGTTACCATTTTCTGTTGTTATAGTTGTTGGATTTTCTTTAGTTTTTACCTCAGTGAGCTCATTTACGGTGTTCCAGAGTTGTTTTGTATTATTTCGACAATTGACTATTTGCTGTTTGTAATGATTTATTTTTGTTTCCTTTATCAATTTTTCTAATGTGTTTTTGTACCTTTTGTATTCAGCTTTCAGTCGTTCATTTTCGGGATATTTTATATTGTCTATTATATTAATGAATTCGTCTTCAGTCACAGGTTCAAAAAAAAAGTTGAATTAATAAATGTTTTATATATCGTACAATTATTTGATATATTATTTCCAAAATGAATGATCAGTTTGACTTTAACACGTGGAGAAATAGTTAGCAAATATTTCACGTTTTCCTTTCATCGTTTATTTTTATACCAATTACTATTTTCCATTTTTGTCGCCACAATTTATTAGTAACTATTGGCCATAAAGTTTTATTTTTAATATTTGAATTTTCGATTTTATTTGTATTTATATCTCATATTAGATATTTTATTATATTAATACAGGTTTTATGGTGTCTAAACGATCTCATCAGTACAACCAGTGCTTTTAGCAATGCAATAGAGATATTTTAAGTTATTTAATTCTTGTCGTACCCTGAAATCGTTTTGAGGCTTGCTGTTTATTTAACTGACACAACTCATCCAAAATCCATTGGAAGTACGCTAAAAACGCACAAAAGTTGTCGTTGATGTTATTACATTCTTCAGCAAATAGGTTAGCAAAGTGAAGCATATTTTTTTCTGAAAAAATCTGTACATTCTTTTATTGTCTAAAACAGAGTCGGTACAATAATTGTCCATTCAATTATAATTAAATAATTGTCATTTATGATCCGATATGTCTGCATCTGTTAATAGTGCCTTACAATCTGTTATATTTGTAATGACATGACATAATCTAAGGCTGTATTTGAATTGAAACCTTTTCGCAGATCAATTCTTATTGGTTCATTTACTAATTTTCTTAATGGGAAGGAGTAAATTATATCTGATAATGATTTATTTTTGTTTTGTGTTGGATAGTTTGTATATACTAAAATCCCCTGTTAGTATTATATGATGCCACTATCACTTGGTAGTAGAAAATATATTAGGCTGATGTCTGCCTGAGGGGCATTGACTTGGGGTAGGCAGCAAAACGGGGAAAACACTTTAAACTACCACACATATGAGCCCCAAAGTAGAGCGTGGGGCTAGCTCTGAAGGACCTCAGGGTCTAGGTACGACCAGCGTACTGCCTAGAGCAAATACAAAAGAATGTCCAATATTACAGTTTAATAGATACAGAGCAGATATTTTTTTTGGGGTGCTTAGACCTTTCCCTCCTCGCACAGGAGCCGATACAGCAGTGCAGATATTATTATTATTATTATTATTAGTGAAATTTAGGCCACATTAAATACTAAGTAACGGTATTAACTTTCCCAGTTAGCGACAGTAAAAGGTGTCATATACATACAACTTTCCCATGTGTAGCTACAAGCGGGTTATGTCTTGAAAAAGATATTTATTTTATAAGATAAATTTTTTAAAATTTGAAGTTAAGTAAGTTAAGTTAAATCACGAAACGGGACAAAAGATTAATAATAAATGAAACGGTTATCATAAATAGCTGAAGGCTCATCTGCTTGCGTTCCAGGGGTTATGCCCCACAGGTTTCCCAATCGAAGTGGTGTTACATAAAAAGTTCATCCGGAACCGGATCTTCAGTTCATGGCCTAAAAGAAGAAATCTAGAGTGGGATCCCCAATTCTTAACCCAAAAGAAGAATTTCAGAGTGGGATCTCCAATTTTTAACCCAAAAGAAGAACCCTAATGAGGAGGAAAATACATATTGTAAATAATGCCTAACATTGTTCATGCTACAGGGAGCAACTGAGATTACCTTTTTTTCTAGGGGTCCTAATGATTCTGTTGAGACTTCTATAATATGCAAGTAACCAGGGACACCGACTCACAAAACGGATAGTAGACGGCAGGACATACGCGTTAAAATCCAGAATTAAAATCAATTTACACAGAACAGCAGTGACTGCGGTGAGTAATTTCAAGTGCCTAAAAGGAAAATAATTGTGGCGTTAGGGCTGATTAATGAAGGCGTAATGGTGGGCATGCCCCTTACCTAGACCATAAAATCCCACGAGGGTAAGTTTCTCTCCATATATAAACATCAAAATTCACCAAAAGCAACACACAATGGTGGAGAATAACTTCTGAAAGGCTATGTACATAAATCCCTTGCGGACAATCAAAAAGATTGAAGCTTAAAGTACAGCCAAAATGATTCCAGGCACTTTCACCGGTGGTCAGCCGAAAAAATAAAGATAAGAGCCGCACCCAAGAGAAAGAACGCTCTCTAAAAAAAAACAAATAGCTTCCGCCGACGCCATGATCACATCAGAAGTCGGATATGACAGAACACAGTACAGAAATAATTTTCTCATAGCCGTGCAGGATTGATTTTCTTGCAACTTGAAATAATAACTAAACCATTGCTGGACAATCCAAAAGGTATTTAACAATATCTCTGATGTCAATAAAATAATTACAGATATAGATAAACAAACTTAAAAGGATGACTGATGAATTAATTATTAACAATTACACAGAAATTCAGGCACGTCCCTGGATAGCCGCAGATACTACAGAATTTCACTCTGAGTGTTGGTAAGGTCAACAGAAACTGAAAAGTCCCTAAGTGGACTAGGCAAAACAACAAATTCAATTTATAAATTACAAGGTTATAGTGACATAACCCCGAAACTACTCTGCACGAAATAAATTTGTAACAATGACTAAATTTATTAACATCACCTAAGTATTTAATCATAAGTCCAGTCAAAAATTGTTTATATTTCCGCTAAGTGACCTATACATATCCAGTGTCAATGTGATTTAATAAAAATTCGTGCACTATATTCCGAGTTATTAAATAGATTTGTAGTTTGTGTGGTTTTAATCTTTTTTTTATAGGTTGTGTAATCAACCTAGTCAAAACCAATGCACTTTTGTAGAAAAGCTAATGGCAAAATTGTTTTTTTGCGATCAGATAACTAGAAGCCTAGATATTTAATAAATTCTAGAGGAATGATATCCGTTACGCGAATAAAGCAGAAAACTCGTTTCCGTGTCCCCTACGACGCGACGCCATGAATAAGATAACAAAATAAAATAGCTCATTTTTCCCGTTTCTTTCTTTTTTTTTTCGAAAATTTTGATTAATATTTACTCCACTGCTATTCAACATAATTTTTTTATAATCTTGTTTAGTTTCTTTTACTTCCAATATGTATCCTTTTGCTGGGCTCAGTTTTTAAATGGTTAAAAATTATTTCTGACTAATTTATGATAGAATATGTTATTTTGTGATACACTAAAATCACTGTGTATTGTCCATGAAGGTTCCACATAAGGTGATTTACGGATAAAATATTCCACGAGTCCATTACGCGAATGAAAAATGTATGAGCTGATACAGGCATTAGACTATTCATATATGGCACGTTGATCCCTCTGAGTATTCCCATGAAAATTGAAAACAAATTATTAAACAGTTTTCGCTGTAAAAACCACATAAAATCAATAATATTACCCGTTTAATGCCTCCTTGGTCTAGATGATAGAAGTAAAATTACTCATGGGATAAATAAGTTGAGAATATATACTTGTTAGTTTGAAGCCGTTAGGGGTTTGGGAGATTATTCCTAAATAATTGAAATGATAATAAATACACTATATAAAGTGGCACTTTAAGTATAGAGTCATCGTTTTCTCTTTTCACCAAAATATAACACTTTTTAATTTATCAAATACATTAGAAAATGAAACAAGAAATAAATCTGACCAGTAAATTTTCTTGAGTATTATGAAACGGTTTAGATTTTTAAATTGCTGCGTTAACTAATGTAATTATTTTTAAATAAAATACAGTGAGTCTCAAAAAGATACCGACAAAGGGCAGGTTAAAAAGGACACCAATACAAACAGCAATTTCTGTTAATATATCGATAATTGAAAACGAGTCTTTATGGCAGTAGAAGTAGAGTAAATTATTGGAATTTCTGTCAATTGTTCAAAATGTTGATTATTTAGTTCTTCTACAAAGATTGCATTCTCAGTATGAATTCATGGACCCTTTTTTGGCGTTAGCTACCCCCTCTACCACCCTGATTACCACCCCCACCCTATTGTTTAAGGGAATAAAAAATTAAATTGGGATTTAGTGTGTATACGAGAACCAAGAACCTCTAAATTTTTTTTGTTATTAGCCACCCTATTATTAAACGGAGTAAAATATTACATTGGGATTTAGTGTGTATAAGACTTGGATACAAAATCTGGATGTGGAAGTAGTAATTCCTTGGGCAGGTTTTTTTTTAATGAGATACTATCATCATCAAATCCATTTGGCATGAAATTAAGTTTCTCAACGTCTGTGTAAGAAGGCAGTTCATTATTTTTATCTCTATTTAGCCAAAAATGTGTGTTTCCTATGTACGTAGGTAGAAGAGGTACTATATATGGAAAATAACAGCCCCAGTACGCTTACCCTGGGACACTTCTCTATTAACGGTCCTATAGTTTGAGCATCCACCACAGCACAAATTTAGTGTAGTGACATCTTTATGTACACGGAAATATTCATAATTTTCTTTTTGAGAGTGCCAATTTTTATAGCGAAGTACTCAGTTATTATTGAAGTAAATAACACGTATTTCGCAGGTGACGTTTCTCCATTTACACACTGAGGTGGATTTATATGTAATCCATTTGTGGGGTAGTTTTGCGTGACTAACGAATAGGGTCACTCAACAAACAAATTTGATATCGTATATCCAATAAATCAGTTGCGAGTTTTAGTGAATTCATCTTTTCAAGGGTATTAAATTTGAGCCGAAATGAAATAGCGACATACCGATAAATGATATATATCATGGCAGGATGCACCGTTAAAATATATACGGATATTTACGTAATTCGATTAAGAAATAGTAAACATTTTTAGGTTTATAATAGAAATTAGTCGCTAATGTAGGTGATGCAAGAACATTAATCCCTTTTGATGACAAATTGATCATGAAAATAAAATTAATTAAAAAAATAATATATGGCAAACCCTCTGAGCATGTAAAGGAAACAGAGGTGATAATTAATTTAACAAAATTTACATCAACACCATGAGTGCTAATTGCAAATTGTGATTTTTATGCAGATCTTTCGAGTTAACGACTTCTTCATTAACGTGTTGCAAGTGGTCAATGTCAACAACAATCCATATGTCGAAATACAGCGAAACCCACGCGGATAATACTGAAAAATTCGTATTCTTGGAAGTTTCACTTGAAGAAGATTTAATGCCAAAGGATCTATTGGTATTGATCGTAAAATACTAGAATTATTACTGCCAGAGCTTGGTGCGGTTTTAACATTTATAATTTGTGAAAGTCTTGCCACTTTGTTTTTCCTAATGTATGAGAGTTTGCTAATATTTTACCAGTTCCTAAAATCTGTACTCCCACGGCTCTAAATTACTAACTTCATATCCATCAGCATTTTACCTACAACACCTAAAATATTAGAAAAAATTGTAGAGCACAACTGCTCTACCTCATGTTACTGATGAGATCATTAATGCTTCTGATTCTAATCTAAATACATGTTTAATTTTTATCGATTTTAGCAAAGCATTCGACACCTTGAACAATGTAGTAGTAAGCTCATATTTTGGTTTTAGTGAACGTTACGGAGCATCTTTCTGTAACTATCTACGTGACCACAGACGTCAGAGAGTTTTTCTGATTGTGAGATTGTTGAGCGATGGGTTCAACAAGAGAGCATTTTTGGACCTTTGCTTCATATGTACTACTGACTTTTATATTTATTTTATTTCAATTATTATGATGTGGTTTATTAGTCTGCATTAACTATGGCACACAAGGTTAGCTTACTTTTAGGCGTTCTAAACTCCATAAAGTTAATGTATAGAATCCAACGAGCGGCATTTACATGAAATAAATTAAAATTAACTAATCTAAACAAATTGAAACGTTACAGCTAAATAAAGCCAGGTATTTTAGGTAAACTCATTCAAGTACAACACCACAGAATAATCTGCCTGAGAGTTCAAAAAAAATATTTTCATCTGAGAGCAGCAGAGGAAGCATTAAGTAGGCGCGCGAGTGTAAGAGAGAGAGAGCTATATGAGAAAGCGCGTCGACACGCCATTGACATTTTCGAGCTCCGTTTAAATTTTAATTCTAACATATTTACAATGAATAATCTATAACATTTTTTATTGTTAGGTGGAAAGCACTACAGTAATGGCCCCATTATTAAAGTGTATAAAGCTGTATAAACTTTGTGCCTTGAAATTTTAATTACAAAAATGTTGGACCTTGTTTGACAATATTGTGCTATATGTTCCAAAACGACTTTTCTCTGTGCTTTTGTCCGTCCGTGTATCATGTCATACTATACAATTTTTCACGAATGTCAAATTTTGTTATTACTTGGGAATCTTCCCCGTATTCATATTATGTTTGTTCATCCACAAAATTCGCAGACGTTCGCAGAACTATAATTAATAGCCACTGACGTATAAGATTAAATAACATCCTACTCAAGTTGAAACTTCTTAACTTTTCGAAACTTTCTTGTGTGGATTTTTCCTAACTACATTATCGTGCGATGCAGATACTGCAATTAAATGGGCTTAAGTACTTATAGGATTACATTTTGTTTTTCATTCTAAAGTTAAGCAATTTTCGTTATTCAAATGACCTCGTAAGCTCTATTCCAATGCTAGGGCAAGTAAATAGACCATAAAAAAGACTAAAAGTTCAGTAAGTTCTATAAGTATGCTATAAAAGTTTATGCTGAGCAACGGATTGTTAACATGCACGTAGCTGGGTGGATACCGGATAGACGATAAAAATAAAAATTACTTATGTGTTTAGGTAGTAATCTTCTAATTTGAGTTTTAAACTAACATTATTCAAATGGTTAGGGTAAAGACGGTGAGATATGGAAAGGTCGCATTTTATTTTTAAAATGCTTTTCGTTGCTTTGGAGGTGAATGGTCGTAATCCGCAAAAATTCAGTTTACAGCTTGTTCCATTTTCATATTAGTTAAAAGGTTCAATGCAGTCTAATAAAATAGCATAAAAATAAAATACTATATAACTGGCTAACCTACAATTCCTATTCTTTAGTGAAATGTTTTAAACGACTTTTCACTAATAACTTTAAACGAGACCATTTAATAACACTGTGTAATAATTGAAATAAATTATTTAGATCATACAATATTTACATTGCTCAAAAAAAGTTTAAAGGTATCTCTGAATGGTGCTATTTTCAGTGAGATATACACACAACTTTAGTGGTTCACTTGCTTTTGTAATTTTTCATTTTTCTATCTTAAATTAAATTAGGAGAAGCCCATAAAAATATCGAAAATAATATTAAGACATGTCACAGATAATGCAATGAATATGCTTGCACGCTCCTTATGAAACCAATGACCCATTCTACGAGGAACTGGATTATTCTAATTTTCTCAATTCCAAGGATTTCTCTAAGCCAGTTGTAATCATTTATTTCGAAAACGGAAAGAACTAGACGCTATGGAAAAGGTCATAAATTCATTCTGAACTTTAACCCATTTAAAGGCGTGTTCTACCCCTATAGATTTCATTCTGACAAATTGTACTTGTAATATTTATCCAAATCAAAAGGAAGTCGATAACACATTTCAACAACAAGACGATTACGTGGCGACCAAGCTGTGTATTATCTTTCATTACCAAGAGATGAAGCAGCGGAAAGAATCGACAGTCAATTAGTCACTGCGCTCGATACAATTTGAATGCTGAATGTTATATTACTAATTATCAGATAGTTTTATTGTTTTGCAATATATCAAAAAATCAGTCAAAGTATTTATTTTTTTACAAAATACAGTATTCCGTTTTGTGAGAAATATAATAGTGTTTATATGATAGCATCTGAAAAACTGAAACAATATTAATTTGCATTCGTTTATTGCCCTAACAAGGTCATTATTATATTACTTGCGTTTTAATAGTATCGACCAACTTTTATTTGGCGGGTCTATTTTTAAATCTCTTTAATATGTTTCTTGCACGCAAATGTTATACTTTGTTTCTTTGAGGAACTTTAAGCACGATATTTATGCGTAAAAAGTGCTTACTGAAATACAGTATATACATATATTAGTCAGGGCAGAGGGCAACGTCCGCAATGGCAATAACATTAACATGGACTGTAAAGCGTACCAGTACCATTTATTTATGTATCTTTAAGGACCAACTAGAGAATGGGAATAACATTACATCAGGTGCCATCAGGTAAAATTGCAGACGACTATAAATGATTTGTATATTGTTTCTTTCAAAAATGTAAATTGTACATGTTAGAAGAAATAAATATTGGTTAATATAAATAAGATATGTAGGTCTCATACCACACATGGTGAGTAAACAACCTTATGAAACGCAATTTCTAACTACCATCCAAGAGCTTTGGTTAGAACAATCGACTGACACAAAAAGATTCAATTCAAAATTTAAGCAACTGGTGCTTCTATTTACTTGCTATTGGTAATTAATGTGGCCAATTCGGGTTCGCCTCTGGATAGGATTTAACAGATTATAATTTACGTTCAGGAAATTATGACTCCCATGCGCACAGTACTTGTTATCCAGTCAATATGTCATATGACCTTACAAGTCACCAGGTCCAGACGTCGGCGATCCTTTGAGAGCACTAAAGTCGAGTAAACTCTAACTTGGCGGGTCCAAAGGTCGCTTCGTCGTATGAAGTAAGAAACTATTTACTCGATAGCTCAGGTATGACAGTGGTTCTCAAACAGTTTACAACAATTTACAAATGATTATATGTCTGTAACTGTAATGCAATCGCTAAATAATTATACAAAAATATTAAAGGTGTTATCATAAAATATTAGGAAATATGAATTTACTAATTTCGTTGTTTTAGTGTCATTCTGATTATACCGGTATAGGCTCGGGCACAACTGAAACCGATAACGAAAAATGAATTGTCCAGTTCAGTCAATAACAATGTTAGTTATTAGAAGAAAAAAAATAATAGAAAACTAATATTGTTCGAAAACTAATATTGTTACAGTTCAGCAAGAACCACGGGAAGGTATGGACATTTCTTGCCAGGAAAGGAGAGGATGGTAATATTAATAGGATTTCATGTAGTAACAAAAATAAATCTGAAATGTCCATTAGAAGTAATAAAAATAAATTGTGTAAATTCTGCTTGAGAAAATATTAAAAAATATATCAATTTCTATGGTAAAACAAAATAAAGGAAAATTCTTACATAATAAATAATAAATTAACAATAATTTTAATATAAAAATATAAAACTAACAGAGGGTCAATAATTATCAAATTAACAATTATTTTTTTATTATTATTAGCCGTTACTCGAGTCCGAGTATAAAAATGTTACAGTCGATAGATTGTGTACAATAAAAAACAAGTAAAAGGTGTAGTCTATTGTAATTCCCATTCATCTACGGTGCACACGACTATGGCTATAGAGGCCAATTCGGGAGAGCACATGTCGACCGCAGTCAGGACAAACATAGACCTGGTTAGGTCTTGGATTCGGCCTTCTTGCAGCAACATTTCCTTGATAGCTGGCCACAACCCCTCGCCATTCGGTTCTGTCCGCTGTAAGTTGTTCCCATTGCTCGTCTGCAATACCGCAGGATTTTAGATTTTCATGGAGAGCGTCTTTGAACCTCTTTCGTTGACCGCCACGCCTTCTTCTACCGCTTAGCAATTCACCATAAAGTGTACATTTAGGAAGGCGGTTATCATGCATACGATGAACGTGACCTGCCCATCTTAGGCGTGCTCTTGAAATAAGCACCTCAATTGGAAGGCTCTTTGCTCTCCTGAGTACTTCCACGTTTGATATGTGATGGAACCAACGGATTTTCATCATACTTCTGAGGTGTCTTTGCTGAAAACGTTCTAATTCTTTCACATGACGACGGTAAGTGACCCAGCTTTCACATCCATATAACAGTGTTGGAATGACAACTGCTCTGTAGACAGCCATTTTCGTTGACAAAGCAAGGTCGTGGTTGTCAAATACTCTCTCTCTCTAAGTCCCCAGAGTGCTCTAGATGCAGCGTTAATTCTATTGCGAATCTCGCTGTCCATGTTTGCTTTGTCATTAACAACGTTGCCTAAGTAATTGAACTGATCCACCACTTCAAGAGAATTTCCGTTAAGTGTAATGTCTATTTGGTTCACTTGATGAGGAGTTGACATAATCTTAGTCTTTCCAATGTTGATTTTAAGTCCCAAGGAATCATAGCTCTGGGCATACACATCTAAAAGTTCTTGAAGCTCTTCCGGCGTAGAGGCTAAAAGTGCACAGTCATCCGCATACTGGAGATCACAAATGAATCGTGTGCGTGTCTTCGTGAAAGCTCTAAAGCGCCCTATGTTAAAGAGACCGCCATCAAAACGGTATCTGAGACCTATTCCTCTGACTGTCAGTTTGTTGTCAACAATAATTGTTAGAGCAGTAGTAAACAAATTAAAGAGTAGGGGTGCCAGGACACATCCCTGCCTAACTCCAGTGAGAGTTTGGAAAGGTTCGGTTGCCTCATTATTATACATAACCTGGGCGTTGTTGTTTGTATGTAGACTGCGACATACTTCCACAACATACTTCCATAGTAAAATAAATTACTACAGCATAAAAACCACTAATTCCTATAAAAGGAATTAAAAATTCATTGCCACCGGTTAAGGTACACAATGGCGTTTCCAAACGACTGGAAATAATGTTACAAACATTGCGACGTACTACATCTTCAATCGGAAAACGCAATCAGATTTTATCTGCGTTTTTCGCAAGGTTTTCCCATTGAAGATGTAGTACGTCGCAATGTTTGTAACATTATTTTCAGTCGTTTGGAAACGCCATTGTGTACCTTAACCGGTGGCAATGAATTTTTAATTCCTGTCACAAGAATTAGTGGGTCTTATGCTGTAGTAATTTATTTTATTATTTTACTACACATTTATTGTTAATTTGATATTAATTTTAATATAAATAAAGTAGAACAATTCTCACAGAAGAACACAGCGATGAAGCGATTTTCATAAACACTAAAATACAAAATGCTTGAACACTACACTTAAACAATTTACCTACTCGATGCGTTTTTCCCCATTCGTGTATTAAAATATAAAAATTCTAATTGAAACAAATTTCACAGAACAACACTAGCAATAAAGCATTTTCACAAACAACGAGCACTATGCACTCGAACACTTTATTCGACGCGCGTTTTGACATTGGTGTATTAAAAAATAAAAATATGTATAACTTTAATAACTATCTCTATGACTGACATCATCACTATCAGAAGAATCAGAATCGTCAAAATTAATAATTAATGGTTCGACTTGAACATCCAAAAGTTTTTCTCTTTGCCACCATCGCTTAATTAATTCCTCTGTATGATTAATACACTTCTTCCAGTCTTCTTTTGTACACTGTTCTAATGCTTTTTCCCAAGTTTCTAAAACGTCCTTATCAGTTCCATCGATTTTTAAATGTTTATCATAATATTGTTTTGTATTAGCCCAAATTAATTCTATAGCGTTAAATTGACAATAGTAAGGTGGTAAACGAAGAACTTCATGCCCATTCTCACGCAGCAGTTCGTCAGCAAAGTACATTTTTTCCTTCTTATTACTCCGAGTAAGATTTAACAAGTCCGCTTTCAATGCTGTAGAAGGAAAAGGAATATTATTTTTAGTTAACCATTCTGCAATATCATGCTTTCTCCATTGACAAGTAGGTTTTTTATTTAATTGTCGCGTGTGATACGAAGCATTATTCATTACAATTAAACTTGGTTCTTCAAGATTTGGCAGTAGTTGCTGTTGTATCCATTCTTCAAAATTGTCACATTCATGTTATCGTGATAATCCATACTTTTATTGGTAGTAGAAAAAATTAAGCTTGCTCCCGGAATAAAGCCATCTGATGTTCCTGCATGCAAAATAATGAATCGCTTTCGTACAGTTGATTTTTTGTGTTTGACACTTTTTTTTGATAAATCTTGCCACGATTTTCGAACACTTCCATTGGCAAATATCCATGTTTCATCTATAAATACAACCATTCGAAGGTTACTGTCATAGTTTTCCATATATTTTCTTAAAAATACAACCCTTTGCTGAACTATTTGCATTTGTTCACATAAATAGCGACGGTTACAATCTTTTTTATACCTAAATCCACAATGTTTTAATAGTTTTAAGAGACTTACCTTAGAGACGCCAATGATTCCCTTATTTTTTAGCATTTCCTTCAAAGTATCTAATGTAAAATGTGTTATCGATTCATAAAAATTATAAATTACTTCCCTTCTTTGCATTTTAACGCCTTCACGTACATCTAATGTTTTTGGTTTCCTTTTAATTCGTTTTTTATTTTCAAGGATACATTATTAATATGGTGCTTAATTCTGCTAACTGTTCTGAGATTTATGTTTAAGGCTTCAGACACTCTTTCATGAATTCGTTCAAGAGGTACCTTGTTTTCATTTTCTTTTGTAAAATAATCTATTAAATTTAATACCAACTTCTTTGACTGTTCATTTAAGATGTCTAATTTAGTTGCCACACATATTTACACACGTATCTAATTTAGAAACCCGGACACATTTAACGTTAAATAGAATGACCGGCTTAGCGACCCTCCAAACCGCAAATTGTAGATGGCACGTCTGTTTATTGGATAAAAACTATAGATACGCCACGCCCATATCATCAGGTGATATAGGAATGGGCTGTAAAAAATACTACAGCTTTGACACACCGCGGTAAACTGTTCGGTCTAACTATTTATTTAGCAAGAAATAAAACACGAAGGATTGAGGGCCTATGGCCTATGTAATGTATAATAAATTTTTAAAAATGGCTGTGGATATTCGCCTGACAAGCGAATAAATAACCAGACCATTAAATACCAAAGGGATAAACTCGCGCGGAATAATACAAGAAAAATGTTTAACGAAAAGAAAGTTTTAACAAAACTTGCGGCGCGGATTAATAAAATAAAATGTTTAGAAGAAAAACGTTTAACTTTTAATATAATAAAATTTTAAAAAAAATCGGTAGGCAACAGGACTTGAACCCGGATGTTTTATTCCCTTTACCTTTAAAACCTTTCAATTCAATTCAATTCAAAACAGTACAGTAAATAATGTGCCTCCCCAGAGCCCATCCCGGGACGCAAAGCGGGGCCGAGGTGGGACTGGTTTGGCTAGGTAAAAATTGAAAATGACAAAAAACTGAAACTCCTTTTGCATATGTAAATAAAATTTTTATTTGGGCACTGACGCTGACTCCGTAACTTGCACGGGGTACCATCCGCGAATTGCTCCAACTACGGGTTGCGCAAGGCAGGCCGTGATTCTAAAAATTTTGATTGTTCTGATATAAAATTTAGATTCTGTTACGAGTTTAAAGAAGGAAGGATGAATTTACAGACAAAAATGTACAAACAGAAACGAAGATCAAACAAACGCGACACAAAAATACAGAAAAACAAAAGAAGAGGGGGACAGGAAAGAATTAAAGTGGATGAAAGGTATGAAATATCAGTGAAAGGTGGATAGTATTAGATAAGGTACAGTAGGTGAAAGTTTGGCTAGAGTGGCTGCCGGAAGATTGGCAACGTCTGGTAAGGTAAGGGGTGTTTAATCCGAAATAGGGCATTATGCTGTCTAATTTGTGTAATGTGTCTTGTTAGCGGACTATCGCCCAGCTTGAACGAATAGAAGTTAAAACCTTTCATTACACACTGAGCTATTCCACGACGTACAATTCAGCTATAAAACATGTAATATGTAGATACTAGAAAATTGCAAGTCCTAGGTATCGTGGTTTGGCAATATTCGTTTGTCGGATGAATATCGACTACCACTAGAAATAGCTTATATATTTCATATAAAGATGAATTTAATTCTAATATGAGACGATTGTTAAATAACCAATGACTTCTTCAGAGTTTGAGAATCGCTGAACTTATTGAAAACGTAGATTAAAATTTATTTCTCTCCAATGTGTGTCGCAATATTTCTGTCTCAAAATAGGTGAGGGAGAAGCTTGGCAGACATACGCGGCGACAGTGCTTTTGGGCTATTACTTTAACTTTGTGTGCGAGAGAAATGAAATCGTACGCGCATTATCAACTCATACACATGCCAGTTTAGAGTTTACTAGTTCGGGTGGTGGGGTTCGCCGCCATATTGGAAAGTGTGGCGTCAGTGGTTTTGTTTGAATGACTCGGCAACCGTTCAAGCTAGGACCTTTTATAAAACGTTTTAAAGGTTTTTTAAAGTACTACAACTTTGTTTATAAACACTTTTTTCATAAGATGAATGGTTTTTAAATTATTTCGCTGCAAAGTTTTAATTTTGCTCCGAAATTGCCCTTTTGTTTCTCTGGTAAACGGCCACAGTTATGAGAAAAATACAAGATATCAAAGTTGTAGCTCTTGAAGAAACCTACAGAATGTTTTTTTTTGTTTATCTCGCGTGAATACTTCAGTTCGTAGCGCGACATCTCAGAGTAAAAATGACCAGTGTCGTACGCGTCCTACTCCTATCTGCCCATGTGAGGTCCAGTACGATGAATATGGATTGCAAGACGCAGCTAAAAACGTACATTTTACTTAATATTTTAATATAATACAGTATTATCAGGATCGACGATGAAAAACAACGCCTTTTGAAATGTGTAAATGCAGTAAATGTACGTTCAGCATGTTATAAAAAACATTCTGATAAGAGGGAAGCCGCGACTCACAAAAAAATCACATCCTCTGTATCAACCGTTGGCTTTTCTACACTGAAATAGTTATCGATGAATTGCTAGCCATAGGAGGGAAGTGTAAATCGAACGAGCGCAGAAAGTTTCAAATTACCGAGAAGGCTTCTTTCTGTACGGGAGACTGTTTTAAAAACTATTCAGCATCGCCAAGACGATTTTCACGAAGACTTTTGGAGCGGATCATCAATGTTCCTGGCCTGGTTGCCATAGCAGCGCGATACGATGTTGCGTGTAGAAACAGAAAACATCGAAATTGAAAAAATTCTAGAGGAGCAGAATTAGCTAAAAGAAGGAGAATAAAATAGTTACATAGGAATAATGTGACATGACAGAAAATCGTGGATTTGGCTTGCTAATTAAACCACGTAAAAAAACGCGACAAAGCCTCTACCTACCGAGTAGTATGGAAACGGGTTTGCCGTATGTGCGCCAAAGGCAGATTTTTCCCGGCGTGCTATTTTCTGAAACATTCACGCGAGACAAAAAATTACCAATTTGTAGATTTTTAGGACAACAAAGAGTCGAGAGAGTATTGAAAATGTTGGTTTTTGTGCATGATACATTCTTTGACAATCGCACTGCCTAATAGCCACATTCAAAAATTAAACGATTTTTGTATTTTACGTTCCAAACGACAAACTGTAAATACTATCATTCCACTAATCGCACACTGGTATACGTCCTGCGAATTTTCAAATTTCACGATGATCGCATCACAAATTTTGGACCCAATTTTTTTGCTACCGAAGATGATATATAGCGCTTTGAGCATTACACTACAACTACAACAGAAACTATTTGATACCTAAAAATAGTTTGAAACAGTCATGGAAAACTTAGGAAAGCCGGAAAATTTGATATTGAAGGATTGCTATAAAATGTGGATATTCCAGAAGAGATTTGGTGTCAGATAATAGATTTTCACATAGGTACCGCAATTTTTTTCAGTCATAAAGGTTTTTGTTGTATACAAATTAATAGTACCTACTCTTTGGCTTTTTGACTAATGTGAAATGGTTAGGGATACAGAGTTTTCTTTCTTATTAACCCATAAAAATACTTTTATAATTTTTTTTTTTATACATTTATTTAACGTCGGCCTATTTCCGCTACTGAGGCCTAACACCGACGCCTCTAGACGAGCTACCCCCCAACCAGGAATTTTGCCGAACGTCTTCCCTTAAGAAGAGTAGGGATCTTTTACTTGCCTAACATTTAATAGGCAAGGGACCGACAGCTTTACATCCCCTCCGAAGGATGATATATCTCCTATACAACCCTCAGCTAAGGTTGTATAGCTTCCGCGCATACACTGATATACAAGCCGCTGGAAGATGTGTGAGGCGAGGACGCGGTTTCCGTTGGAATGGTCACCCATCCAAGTACTAACTGCGCCCGTCGTTGCTTTACATCGCATACCGAAGTATGTACATTGTAAAGACGCACCTACGCTCGCCCCTACTTTTATAATTAGACCCGTATTTTGTAAAGCGTTCTGCTGAATCCATTTCTGGCGGGCGCAAAGCGATTCGAGCTTGCGTTCATCCCCTATATTGATTTTTCATCCCGTTTCCTTGATGGAAGATACCTATATTTATCATTTTTAAAATATTGCGGCGCGTGATTTCTTTTGACACAATAATCGAGTTGTAAAAATTCTTTCACTAAAATTAACTTTGAACTTTCTAATAAAATGTAGACAGTATTCCTAGAAATGGAGAAAGTATTTCGATGTTACACTTTTTTTCATACTGTTTCAGTACTTCTGAGTTCTTTATTTTATCTCGAAATATAACTCTTTAAAACATTTTTTTGACATCATCAGCATCATTATCCATTATTCAATCATTATGTAAAATTTGATCCTTACAGCATTTTTAGTGTTCAAGAAATCCGAATTATACTTCAGACGGTACAAATCTTTGTGTATCAGCGAAAAGGAATTAAAATTAGAATTTGAATGCAAGCTGTAACGGTTTATGCCTTCCAGCAGTGGATTTAGCAGAAAATTTTACTGATGTTAAACTGATTTTAAAAGTATCCAAAAGTTGCACACGGAATATCTAACAACCTGGAAAACTGGGAAAAATCAGCGAATAGCCAAGGAAACGACAAAAAATAAGCAACTGTTATTGAATTTTTACTACTTTCAGAAGCGTCTTAAGTATACCTTTTATATATATTTTGATAATAGAAAAAGTGAAAAAATAACATGAAGGATTAGCGAAACTTTTCATTTTTTTGTTTTTACGAACCGTTTACCTCGGGATTTATAGTATATTGTTTTATTAGGAGTAAAAGTGATACTTTCATTGCCATTAGCAACGCAACGGAAGTCCGCTCGAGCGGAAGAAAAAGTACTTTTACTTCCGTTGCTAATGGTAACGCACAGCCTTCTGAAATGTCAAACTTTAATAAGAAATGAGTAAAAAATGTCATGATTTTCTGACGTTTGGAAAAAAATGATAATTTTTTTATAGAAAATGGAAACTGAGTTCTTTACAAATATGTCAAAAAATAAGAGTTTTTAAAGAGAATTACCATAAAGTCTGTTTTTAAAGGATTTTAAAATTTCCGTTAATTTGAGACGTCTCGTATATATTTTGATTTGATTTGTCAACGTACGGTAGGCATTGTTGCCACTACCCGCATGCCCGTAGAACAGAAATATAGAATGGGTAAATGTAGCTGTTTAAAAAACGCTTTTCCCTTCTAAAGTTATTCTTCTTTAGAAGAGTCTTTCTTCTCTTTGCTTCGTTTCCGATTCGGCAGCGTATATATTAATTCGATTCCTTTGTGATATTCTTTCTTTTTCTTTGCTGTTCGTTCTCAATGTGTTCGGTTGTTTTTAGTTTGTTCACGATTCTTTTGATTGTTAACCACGTCGATAAAAATTACTTTATCCCTTATTTATTAACGTAAAAGAAAAATTCTTTATTTAACAGATTCTCGTATTTTTTTATTTTATTTTATAGCTGCTATAACTTCACGCCAGTGCTTACTGCGTCGTACGAGCATACCTATGTCGAGAATGAATAAATTTCTAATATTAAACAACACATTCTCTAAATGAATTCAAAGCTAAAATAAGAAACAGTTAATTAACATTTTTCCGAAATGGTAGTCTTCTAACAGTTCTAACTAGGTAATATAAATAAAACAAACAATTTGATATTCATTATTGACAGTAACCTGTATACTGCAATAAATTACGTGTTCGTAGTCTATAAAAGCATAAAATTGCATAAAAGTGTAGTATACCTATACGCATTTATCATGGAAAATAATTCCAGCTCTACATTATAGGTTTATTTGATCGAGTTGCTTCACAACTAAATTAATCAACCGGCATTACAGTTGACTTTACAAATGCAACGCAAACTGAAACTTTATCACTATTTGTCTTATCTCCAAGCTCACCAACATTGATAGAAGCAGAGAAGATTAGATATTTAAGCAAACTATGAGTGTACGGTTTGGCTAAATACATTTAATATTAGTCACTTCACTGACTTAGCATGTGCTGCGTTGCCATATATGTATAATTTCCATAGATACGTGAAACTTTTTTTTTAAGTAAGGGAAGTGTTTACAGAATATAATTTCTCACTAGTGGGAAAAGTGAATATTGGTAGTAAATTATTCTGATTCACATAAAATTGACATTTATTAATTTTGTTTATTCTATAAGTTTTCTTTACCTTTTGACACGAGAATAAATACAATTTTTTTATGACGTGTTGTAGAACTCGGCGTTGCCTTATTCTGCAGTGTGTATACACGTAAGAAGTGATTCTTTTTCCCATCTAATTAATTGGTAGTAAGGTTTAATTGTTCAGTTACTCAAATCATAGGTCAAATGATCGTTTGACTGATATAGCACTCAAAAAATTTAATCCTTTTTAATAATCAGTTGGTCAGTTGTTCGATTAAATGATTATCTGATTTTTCGATTGTTAGATTACTTGTTTTTAGCTTAAGTTAATGGATTAATTGCTTGTTTAACTATTGAATGACGGTATCTACATTTACATGACCCCACACTACACTAGTTTGCATTAACAGGGGCATAATTTTAATAATCTACAGATAATGCCAACTTGATTGACGAAACGCACATCGATTGTAGCGTTCAGCAGTTTGGTGACCTACTTCAGTATCAGTGTTGTTACAAAGTTTCTTCTAAGGATACAAATATTGATTTCAGTTTTAAGACATTCATTTGTCATTTGCTATTAGATGTTAAATTCAATCAATATGCGTTGGTAAAGCGGTTAATATTTTGCAATATCGGGTGTCGACGGACTCTGTATGTTATTATATTTTTAGAATACTTGAAGAAGTGTGAGTATGATGATGAAATATTATGGAAAGCATTTCGCTTCTAGTGCAGTGGTGTCATCCGCAAATAGTATGAGGTCAGTGCTCGATACACAAGTTGTCAAATCGTTGACATATATTAGGAACAGGATAGGTCCCAAAACAGATCCCTGCGGAACGCCATGCAATATTTTTTTCTCACTAGATGTCATGTTGTTAATAACTACTTGCTGCTTCCTATTTGTAAGATAAGAGCTTATTAGCTCGATTGAATTGTTATGAAACCCATAGTAAAACAACTTTTCTTTGAGTATATCAAAGGATACGCAGTCGAAGACCTTAGTTAGATAAAAAAACAATGCTCCAACATGTTCTCCTTTGTTATAACAATCAGAAATTATTTCTGTTATTTTATTTATAGCCATTGTGGTTGAGTGATTTGTACGGAATCCAAACTGTGATTTGTTAAACAAGTTATTGTTTTCAAAATAGTTGCTCACCCTAGATTTAAGGGCTTTTCCAAAGATTTTACCTATAAGACGGATTATGGATATTGGTCGAAAGTTGGAAACATCTTTTTGAGAGTTCTTTTTATGCACTGGTATAACTTTTGAGTTCTTTAGTACATCAGGAATCGTATTACTTTTTAGACACATGTTGAACAAGTCAGTTAGACGTACCACTAAGTCGTCACCAATGAATTTAATTATTTTTGTGTTTATGCCATAAATATCCTTGCTACAGGTGTTTTTGAGTTAGTAGATAATTTCCTTTGTTTCTTCCTATGTGATGTTTTCAAATTGAAATTTATCCGACTGGAGATTAACCAGAGCAGAGCGTTTTATATAATCGGCACTAGACATGGTAGGTGTTAGTATTTCATTAATTACCTGTTTTGCTACGTTTATAAAGTAGTTGTTTAGCCCATCGAGTGTGAGTTTTGTATGACTGCTAGTATTTTTTACTTGCTTATAACTATTTATAACATTCCACGATGTTTTTTGCATATTGCCTGAATCCTGAATATAGGATTCATAGGCCCTACACTTAGCTTTTTTAATTGCAAGTTTATATTGCATGCGGAACCTTCAAGACACATTTACACTCGGTGCTATTTGTATGTTTAGTTGCCTCAATCATACAATTTAAGTTCATTTGTAAACCAGTTTATGCTAGGTGTATTGTCGGCCGTGGCGTTTACCGTTTCTTCAGGAAAAGTATTGCTTACAATAGTAAGGATATTTATTAAATTTTCAAATTTTTTGTTAATGTCTAGATTACAATCATAAATAAACTGTCAGTCAGTGTTGCTGATAATATTTTTAAATGATCAGTCCTATATTAGTTATTGGTCTGATTTTTATAAAATTTTGTCCGCTAGCAATGAGATTATTTATAGTAATGGTTATAGCATTGTGATCAGATAAATTAGGATCAAAACAGGAGCTTTCATCATCTAATGCGTTGTTAAAAATATTATCTAGATAATTATTAAAACGTGTGTTTGCAGATATGGTGGGTTTTAATCCATAAGTTGCCATTAAGTCATTCAATTTTGTGGATTTATAGTCATATTTATTAAAGTGGACATTAAAATCTCCATTTATAATTAGTGTATTATTGTAAATAGCAGAATAGTCTAATAATTTTACCAAGGTGTCATAGAAGACATTAAAGTCTCCTAAAGGTGCTCTATAAATAGTTATGATAATCATTCAATTCCATTCTACAAATCATACTTATAAATACATATTTTACAACGTACAATTTGAAATTAACATTAAATATCTCTGGGATTTTTTTCGTCAATTTGGCAACGTTGCTTTATACGAACTCGGTGTGAACGACTGCTACAACCTCGATTAGCTTGCGTTGTTTGTGGCACGCTGTCTGTAAACTGAAGCAACTATACTCAACCGCTAACGGCTATAATATAATATAGTATAATATATCGACTATTTCAAGCTCAAGTGCAATCGTGTGTGTGTAGTTCACAGTGCCCAATATTTGGATTTATCCACAACAATTTTTGCATATTAATATTGCTTAACTTGTAAGTTTTTTTTGTTTTAAATAAAGTAATAGATGATGTGTTGTAAGTATGTATTACAAACACTTTTTAGTTGGTGCGTAAATAGATAAGATTATCGTTTTATCAGTTATTTGCGAGGTTATTTAGTGGGTATGAGATGTTTATGTATATCCATATAGAAAAAAAAATTGAAGTAGGTACTTATATCAAGTTTTTTATACATTTTCAGATAGAAGAAACGAAGATATCGTTTTAATTTTTACAATGAGACAGTTAATGAAAATTTATTATTTGAATGATAATATATTTATATCACATTAACCGTACCGTATTGTAATAACATTCAAAATTAATGCATAACTTTTTTAGTACCTATTAAGTATATTATATTAATAGCTCCGAAATTCTAAAAATTTTTGTACTTGGGAAATGGAATAAATTAAATATAGAGGTTTTACAACAGTTTTTTACATAAAATCGCTAATAAAATTAAAACGACGCATTAAAAAGAAATTACAAAATGTCAAGAATTAAGAAATAGTTCTAATTTCTAAAAATGTAGCTGGGATTATAACAGGTATGTTTTTTTTATATACATTTATTTAACGTCGGTCTATTTCCGCTACTGAGGCCTAACACCGACGCCTGTAGACGAGCTACCCCCAACCAGGAGTTTTGCCGAACCTCTTCCCTTAAGAAGAGTAGGGATCTTTTACTTGCCTAACATTTAATAGACAAGGGACCGACGGCTTTACACCCCCTCCGAAGGATGGTATATCTCCTATACAACCCTCGCCTAAGGTTGTATAGCTTCCACGCATACACTGATATACAAGCCGCTTTAAGATGTGTGAGGCGAGAACGCGGTTTCCGTTGGAATGGTCACCCATCCAAGTACTGGGTATGTTTTTGTCTTCGGTGTTCTATTGAGATCTTTAAGTTTCCGAATAAGGAGAAATTAGGTGTTTTTATTTCTTCCAGTGATCTCAGCTAAATTTAAGACATCTAATTTAGTTGAGCATTCTATTTAATCTTAATATCTGAAATTAACTCAGTCGCAAAATTTTAGGAAGTTGTCTAAGTTGATTTTCAAGGTGGCCATTGCTCAAAATTCTCGAATCTTATGAATGTAGATGATAAATTTTCTGATCCGTTTTGATCGTTCTTTCTGCAACTTAAGCGGCCTATTCACATGCGAGTATGTTCAGTGTATCCACGCGCTCGACGAAGATGTCTTGCTCGGGCTCGCCGTCCGTGGTCCAAGATGACGAGCACCGACAACGAGCCAGACAGTTACATACGCATGTGTGTAGTTATTTTCAACGGATTTGTTTGCCGGACGTAAAATTAAAATTGCATGCCTGCCTCATTTGTTTTTAGGCAACTGACTCAAAAAATAACGTTTATCGAATCTGACAGCGTTCCTAAAGTGTCGTCCCTTTGTACTCATTTATCAATCTTATTTTTTTTTCCGCTTTTACTTCACGGCCGCATTTACCTCACGGTCTCATGTATTAATTCATCATCATTAATGTTTGAAATGGATTTAGGCTTAAAGAAAAACTATAAGTAAGCAGTAGTTTCAAAAATTTATTATGCAGGTATATTAAAATAATAAACTGAGATACAGGAAAATAACATATAACAAACTTCATAACTACAAGTCTGTTGAGATTTGTCCGTAAATGTGTAGCAGCAACAGATCTGTCTGCGGACAAATCGGCCTATATGTAGCTCACCATAGATCTGTCTGTCGGACAAATCCTCTGGACATACTCGCATGTGATAGGCAGCTTAAGTTTAGAGAAGAATCTTAAATTTAGGTATAGTTCAAGTAATAAGTTCCCGATACATAAGAAACGCAACAAAAATTTTACGATATAATTATATCGTTGTTGTGTGGGGACAACTAATTAAATGTTCTTCAGAAAGAGTTATTTATTAAACAAAACATTAACAAAAAGTGGTTACGGATCTTAAGTTTACGAAGATGATGATACGAAGTGAATTGTTTGAGAACAGAAATATGACTGATCTCTTTTGCCTGCATTTAGGCGGTCTCTAGTATACCTCTTGAGGGATGGGTAAATGAGCGTTAAGTTCCAAATTAAGGTTGGCAATTGTAGTTGGCCTTTACTGCGTCCAGCCTGTCGGCATTTTTGCCTTAAAAGTATAAACTTTGTTAGTTTTACGATTTTGGTATTTCCGTGCTTAATTGTAGGAAAGTACGCTACAATCGCCGCAGGCCATGGCGGCATGCTGCATCGAACGACCCGACACACATTAAAAACCTATGAAGGTAAGGCAGCCAATTGCGGTTGCGATAGCACAAAGAATAATGGTATTTTAATGAGGTCGTAAAGTTTTTGTTGCGTTTTTTATGTCTCGGGAAGTCCTTACTTGGACTATAACTAAGATTGTCGGTAGAAAGAAAGCGCCTATTGACTCGATTGATTAACTGCGCTAATAGCAATCCAAATAGTAGTTTGCCCGTTTGCCGAGTAATTTAGTTTTTACAGTACTTTTAAGCAACATTTTTGCTTGCAAGGTTTATGAAATTACGATAAAATTTATTTTCAGCTTTTATTAATTACATTTTTAATTTAAATCTTCTATGTAGTTATGTATTATCGAGTACAACTCTACTATGCACTCAAGAAATGCAACAAAAACTTTACAACCTCATTAAAATATCGTTACTCTCTGTACTATCTGCAACTGCAAATCGAATCACTTATCTTTATAGGCTTTTAATACACGTCGGCTTGTTTGATGAAACCGTGCCGAATTCTTCACCGGCGTTGATAATTGGCTCGTCAAGTTTTGTTGCGTTTTTTGAATGCACAGTAAAATTGTACTCGACTATACATACCTACAATGTGCGCGCTGATTTTTTGAAAAATTCTATTAAGTTATAAATACAATTAATTTTCAGTACGTTACATTCTACACCATTTGTGCAAATATTTAGTACATTTTAAATTGCACCAATACTATTGATTTCAGTATACAGATTCAGCAAAAGTAGTTTTATATATCCTGAAGTAAACGAGCGCGAGTAAGAAAACAAAAATCGTTTACGTGAAAGCGAGACAGATGGTCCTTATACCTATTAGTGGGGCACGAAGGAAAGGTGATAAAAATAATATTTCATGAAATATGCAGCGTGCTGGGATAGTATATCTGACTTTCTGTTCCTAATTTTTGTTGTTTTTTTTCTCGCACTGGTTTATTTCAGGATATATAAAACTACTTTTGCCGAATCTGTATATTCAGTGAGCTTAAAACAAATATTTTACTTACGTAAAAATACTCATTGATATAATTATACCTTCTTGAAGATTCTTATGTGCATGACCATTCAATTGAAACGTAATTCCTGTTATATAAAAACAATGGAAACCGCCTTTTCTTTAAAGGTTTTATTAAAGTCAGACACCATTTATTTAGGTATAGTGAAATTAAAATAAGTACCCATGTACAATGGACAAGAAAACGTGAGACAACTAAACTTAAACTTAACATTAATGAGATAATCAGGCATGAAACTTACATTAATCAGAGAATTTAACACTTCTCGTGACTTTTTATAAACTTTTAATCGTTATTTAACACAGTTAACAAAAATTTAAACCGGAAATCCCCTCCTGGTATTTTCTAAACTCATAATAAAAATAATTAGTGAAGATTTTTATCCATAATCCATTTCTGTGACTTTGTGATTTACTTGCATTATAGGTAGGTTATTTCAGAAATTATCCTTATTTAAGTCACGAATAAGAGCAAGATAGGAACATTTATGGGCATGTCTGAAGTCTTCATTTGCTTGCATTCTCGGTGAAGGAAGTGAGATGCGTTTTTCCTCGTCTGACGTTCTATTTAAGTTATTTCTACTATACAAACAACGCAAGTGCTTTTAATCCTAGAAAAACCAGCGAATTGATAATTCCCAACGAATGATATATTAAATGAATGAACGGACACAAGTTGTTATTTTGTGTTATTTTGTGTTATTTTTAAAAATTATTTCTATGTCGAGAATACTTCTTTATTTTCCAATTTATAAAGTTTTATCATGCAATAGAAATTATATGTTTATAAAATTAATTGTTTATGCAACGTATTCGATACATACTCTCAATATCACTACAATACTAAAACAACGCTAATTACAGGAATATATATGTACAAAGTCAATTAGCAAAAATTTTCGAACTCGCATTTTATAATAGATTACTTGCTTTCCTAGAGTAATTTTAAACATCTCTCAACATGGCTTTTGTAGACAAAAGTCTACTACAACTGCCATAGCTGAATTTTCGGAGTTTATTTACGAATCACTGAATAGGAGAAATCTAAATATATTCGATTTGAGCCACGTGCATTTGACTTGATCGATCATCATCATCTGTTACTAGAAAAGCTATCTAATACTGATGTCCATGGCATTTCCAAGAACTGAATAGCATCCTACATAAACAATACAAACCATATAGTTATCATAAACAATTATAAATCTGATCCATATAATATATCAGTAGGAGTGCCAGAGGGTACCATATTGGGGCCTGTATTATTTTTGATATTTCTGAACGATATATCCTCATCAAACTCTCCTACAGCCGATACGCAAATAATATATGCCGATGACACAAACTTTGGCATACGTGCAAATAATAAGAAAGAAGTAGTATCAAAATGTAATAAATCCACTCATGAATTTGTAGAGTACTGCTCAAGTAATGGACTATCGATAAATATTTAAAAAATCTGTTCTTCAAAAAAAACTCTGTCCAAGGCTGCAGTTTCTTAAGTCCGACTAAATAATATTTCAATCGAACAGGTACATACGTCAAAAGTGAAAACTCTTAGGAATAACATTTGATGCCAAAATGACGTGCGGATGTCACATAGAAAAATAACCGGTAAACTAAGTAGTGTATACTATTTAATCTGGCAGCTAAGGTGTACTAACTGTGAATCTTGAGGTATAGTAGTGGGGAACAGAGATGGTAGTGGCGTTGCATAATGCATAGCTGTTTCTCACATCACGTCTTACATCTTTTACATCGCGTGCATTGAAATGGGAGAATCATGCTCGTGATGTTTACCAACTGGCGCGAACGATAGGTGGAATGTGGTAGTTCAGTGACGGACTTCGTTTACTTTCATATACGGCAAAGTAAGGTATACGGGTAAATACAATTAATATATTAATACGTAATAGTTTATATTTGTCTATAAAAAATGCAACCAATTTAAAGAAAGTCACTTTTCTATAAGAAAATTGCATAGTCTTTTGAAAACGTAAACAGACATACATAATACAGTTAAGTCCGGGTCTCCCTTCTTAACGTCTCACCTCGCACCTCCTTTCTCGATTAAAGCTTTCCGCGACTATACTTAAATTATTATATTTTGGCTTAACTGAATCTATTATCATATGGCTTAATATTTTGGGGAAGCTCGGCATATGTAAATAAAATGTTTGTTGTACAAAAATAGCAGATATAATCGTCTGACCTTATATAGAGATCTTTTTGGATAGTATGGCATCTTGAGACTGCCATCCTCATACATTTTTCTGCTAATAATGAATATAAAAAAATTAATTCCTTAATAAGAGCTCCATACATTCTTTCAATCTACATCAACCGTCTTCTAGGCTCTCTGTTGGTCAGCATTGTCACATTTATAGAGGCATTAATTGCTACAAAAAGTTTGTAAATCTTTATGGCAATAACGCCAATTACAAGAGTTTTTAGATTTTAAATGACTATGTGTAGTGGAATGTTAGTATTAGTTTGACTAGTCCAATAACATGCATTTGTGTATTATGTTGAGTGATGAATAAACTTATTATTGTTATTGTATTATTATTAACTTCAGAGAAGACTCGATACAGTACCTGTGCGTGACCTTGTTCTATCACTAAAGCGGGACTATTCTATTTATCGTAACAATTTTTATTTTTTGAAACTCAACAAACAAGTTAAAAAAAACCGATACATTACTTTTTCAATCAAATGTTTTATGTAAATACAGGAAAAAATATCGTAATCGACTTATGTTTTTTTTTTTTAATTTCATACGGTTGATATCAACGAAATTAAGACATTTTAACTATATTTAGATCACGTACTGCTCATTAACGTTTGCATTTAAGAAAAATTTTTTTGTTTATAATTTTATAAGTATTCCTTAATTTTTTGATGCAAAGTATTTTTTCGTAATACGCACAATTCGCGTATTAAAGGAAACGATTGCAAATAATACGTGTTCCGTAGGTACCTTTCCGCCATTTGTTTTTTGTTTCCAGGAAAGCTTCAAATAATAAATTTTTTTAACATAATGTCTAATTTCTGTGGTGTTTATTTATTATTATGGTCATTCTGCAGTTTATCCACTTCTCGATTTTTGAGGGTTTTTTTTTGTGAATACATTAATAAGACAGTTGTATGAAGGCTGTGACTAATGAAAGGTTGCGCAAATATATAATAATCGAGAAAATTGACGGGAATGTGGAGTGAATAGGGGTGCTGTGTGGATAAAAATGAGTGAAAATACGACGTTTTTAGGTCACTTTGAAACGATTGGCATTGAAAAAGTCGTTTTAGGGCAAATGTAAATAAGATAAGAGTCATTACAGCATTATATCTACTAAATACGTCTAACCTAACCTAACTTTTTCGGTTGGCAATGACCAAGACGTAAAGGACCCAAAAAGGAGTAACGAGAATTTCAGGTCACTTTCACAATATGAAAAGCATTTAACCAGTTATTTCAGGACAATGGAAAATAAGCATCGTGGAAAATTTGAATATTTATTGTTGGGGTATCCACAAAAATCCCTCAAAAGTCGAGAAGTGGATAAACTGCAGAAATACAATTATTAGTATAAATCTGTCGCTTTGGTTAGTAGTATCGAAATGTAAAATACTTCGCAGTTAAGAAAATTCGCATTTTTTATAATTTCGCAAATCGGCCATACAAAACTCTCGAAAATGTATAAATTCCCAGGAGATTATCTGAAACTTCCGATCCTTTCAATGAACGCTTATCGAGCGTCTGGCTGCTAAATAGTGGTTTGAAAGGCACGAAACATATTTTTTGCCTTTTTGCTTGACCTTGAAGAACACAGAACCAATTTTTTTTAGCATCACCTCTTACGTTTTATTCCAGGGGGCCTCATAAACATCGGTACAAAATTTTAAGAAAACAGGTTTTGTTAATAAGAAGCAACTTAATATCTTTTTTGCCATTTATATTCTCACCCTATATAAAAGCTTTAACAAGGTACAAACTACATCCTGTTTTGCTGTCGATTCATCGTTGGCTAGTTAATATTTAAACAACGTTAAACAATTTCACAGCTAATATTAACCGCACTGTAACTTGATTTGCAGGTTTCCGTCTGTTTCAATTAATTTTTATTATTAAAACTCGCTTGGTGTGTTCTAACTACTAAGTTCATTCCACTATCAATAAAGTACTCAATTAAATATGTACAGCAGGAATTCTTTGACAGATTTTTCCGACATGACTAAATTAAAATTTGTATCAATTCTGGAGATTACTTAGTCTAGTTTGTTATTAGAGCTTATATATCTATAAGCGTCCAATTTATCCACAAACTAATACGGGCAGCTAGTATTAAAAATAAAACCCTGAAAAACTTAATTGTAGGGTTGAGGATTCTGAAAAGTTTCCAGTTTCACCGGGCTATAAGTCGTATTTAAAATAAGCTCTAATATATTGGTTTTGCAAAAATCCAGGGAAATATGTGGTAGGTACTTTTAATAGCCATATTTGTTTATCAAAAGCGGTCATTTTCCCCTAGTGTGAGAGTTACATGAAACCAGGTGCAGGTCCGGACTGGAAACAATTTTGCTACCGGGCAACTTTTTTGACCGGCCCCAGTCCCCAGTTCATTTTTTTATAACCATAATCGGTAAAAAAAACGTAATTTTTATATGTATATATTTATAATTTTGCATAATAAATGACAAAATTATAAAATTATAATATATTTATTCATTCGTCAACACAACAGAACTATAAAATAGAATAAATAAAAATAATAACTTTGGAAAACTATCAGATAGTTCAAAAGTAAGATTTTTTTTTAAGACTGGAGCTATTGCTATTACACTCTCGAATTGTATCGAATTGTTCTGTAGATATTTGTACAACCTGGCTACCAATGTTAAAAGAAGAACTTAACAAACTCAACATTATCTAAAAGAAAATATCATCAGTTCTATGTTCTGTGTAAGTAGTAAGTATCTATGGAAATGACATAAACAGAATCTTAAAGCTGTGTATTTGACATACACAGCAAAATAAGAGTTCTTCCAAAAAAAAATAGCTTTGAAAACGGAAAGAATTACTTTCCGAAACGTCAGCAAAATACATTATTTCTGTGCTTATTCCGATTTATATTATTTGCAAAACATAACCTCTGACTTTTCCTTTGGCGTAAACGTCACGGGCGCAGAGGTTTTTTTCCAATAATTCTATTATTTTGTAGATGTGGTGATTTGTTTTGAAGAATAATAATATATGTGGTAGAAAACCCAAATAATAGGAAAGAATATTCGTAGAATGCCACAAATAACTTTCAGACAACACCCTCTAGAATATCGACATTTTTTAGTTTGTTTAAAAGTGTCTTTTCTACATACATTAACATCAACACTTCCAGCTTCTTTTGGGTCATTGAACTTCTAAGCCTATTTTTTATGAGTTTCAATTTGGAAAATCCAGTTTCACAGGAAACTTGGTGACGAAAATGTTAGAACTAACTTATACGCAGCAAACAGATTTGCATATGCCGAGCAATACAGATTATATTTAAGTAGCAAACTGTAACAGCAGTATAAACACTTTCTGCACATCATATTTCTATTCTTACCGCACTTCATGTTGTTTTAACAAAACTCATTATGTCTTCATCGTTATCCGTTTGCATTCCCGCTTTTGTCGAATATTTCTCACACAAAGTTCTCCACAACTTTAGTTGTGGGTCAAACTTTGAAATTAGTAGTAATAATTTAAAAAATTCACCATTGTCCAATTCTTCGTCATCTAATAAATGAGCTGCTTCATAATCTGATCGATAAGCCAAGGCACGTTTCCCAATCACTCTCATTACCTCTATGACTTTCAAGTATATCTCGATTTTCTTTAAATTGCCTGTTTCGGAGATTAACAGAATCATTTAATAAAATACTGATTATATCCTCTTTATTTTCACTCATTGGGAACGGCTGTGAGCATCTATGGTGTATTCGACTTTTTCGTGTTCTTTAATTCGTTGATGCATATACCTCCAATCGCTCATACCAGAAACAAAAACTGATTCCTCATTTGGAGCGCTAAATTCTTAGCAAACAAAACAATACAATTTTTTATTCTGAATTAATAGGAGAGCCATTTTCGATTTGAACCATTTTCTTTTCTGTGAAATACATTGGTTGAAAGGGCAATTCGCAGTTATTATTATCCGGTTGAAAATGATGAGAAATCTACAACGTTGGATTTATTCGTGGGCAGGTTAAAATAAATATTTTGAGTAATCATTTCACGCGGCAAATCAAAGGTATCACTATCACTGCTGTCAGCTATAATATCCGAATCAATTATAGCAGTTTCCCCTTGGGTTTGATTTAAAGTTTCTTCGTCATAGTTTTCTTCAGGAGCAGAAGATATACTAAAATGTGAAGGTGGTACCAATGGTATTGCCTCGGTGTTAACATCAGTTTTTTCCTGAGGGAATCAAATCTCCCGAATCAGCAGATGGTAAGGGTTGAGATGTTGTAAAAAACTGTGTCAGTCTTTGACACTATGCTGCTTCGATTAATAGTTTCTTTTGTTTTTTTTTTCAATTTTTCTCGGTTCCGCCTTTATTGTGACGTTTTTTTTATTATAATTACTATCCATTTTACACTTCTTCACTACCGTAATACTTAATCAATTGTATGAAACAAATTAAAACAACGCAATTCTGCAATACAAGTCAATACACGTATAGTAGTGGATGATGCGTATATAATACACGCATCACCCACTACTATACGAAATTTTAGTAAGCTATAACTTACTGATGGAGCATGAGACCCATGCCAAACTGTTAAAAAATTGTTATGGTATGTTATATGATTACATTAATTAATAATTATATTGGCATATGCGGACTTCAATAGCGCTTTGAAAATTGATATGTTGATAGGAGCTGATTGGTTAGTCAACTATACGTGACGATTCTTATATCTGAAAACGTTCACAATAATTTCTTAAAAACTCGTATTTTTTGGCGGCCCTGTAAGCCACCGGTCCACCAGGCATTTGCCCGAATGCCCGCCGGTCCTATCCGGGCCCAACCAGGTGTAGTCTCACACGGGGGCTAAAGATACACTTTTGTCAATGGTGCCTACATCATTTTTTGTACGACCATATGATTTTAGTTTCAGTTTCCAATAAAAAGACAACCATTTCATATATAAGGTTTACAAGACAGCATGAATTGTTCGATTTATTTGGAAATTATATTAAGTTGATGTATAAAATAAAATAGCTATAATCATGTTATCGTGTATACATGCATCGCGCCGTATAGGAAATGTTGATTTGTTAACATTACATTAAAAGCTCGATTTCCAAGGTCGGGGGTAATTATTAAGTCAAGAACATTTATTTCAAATTTGTACAATTTTGGGGGTAGGTATACGTCAGGATTGATTGATTGATATACTTCATAGGTATATATCACTTCCACGTCCAGTGGAAGTATAATAACGCAAAAAACTTCTTTTTTTTCCGTCTGTTGATTTGCCTTTGATGAATACTGTCTATATAGTAGTTGCGAATTATGCCTAGTATTTGTATCCTACACTGCAGAGCGTTTATTCTTCTGTAATAAATTGTACGGTGAGTTGATTTTAAGGAGGGGGTCGTCTACACACTCTCCTGAGTTTCAATCTTAATTGGAGCAGATGTCGCGGTGTCATAGGGAATGATTAGAGACCCAATAAAGTAGAAACTGGCCACTCAAATGGGATTCACTGATTGGTCCGTATGAAAAGTGAATGCATAATGGCGGCGCCAATAGGAGTTGCTTTTGTTTTGACGAGCATAGTGTCATTACACTCAATGTAACAGGTTAAAATTAAAATAACGAAAATAACAGTCTGTTATGATTGATTTAGCCAATTAATGATAACAAATACTGCAATCTGCTTTTGATACGTGCGATACGTTGTAAACACACTGGTGCACACGCGCACAAACAAACCATCGCTACCATTGTGCATCTACTTGTGTGACCAGCCTCTACTTTATAAGGTCTCTAGGAAATGATCATTGGAGAATTGCATATTTCCTAGTTTTGTGGTTAGGATTTTCTAGCATATAAGGGAAATTATATGCTCGAAGGGTAGAATAGCTGTAGCTAAATTTCGCTAGGGCAGTAATATAGAAATATCGATTAAAGAAATATATTTGCAAGTTTCGAAATGAATCCTATGCTCGCATTTAAAAATCGAAAAATATCAATGTGAATAATACTGGTTTCTTAATTGTTCCTCTCCTCTATGAATACGCGGTTAAGTTATTTTATAAATAGTGATATTATAACCTTGTATAACGCGAAACTTAGAAATTACTTTCAAAATTCCGAATGTGCGTTAATTTTAAAATCTGGTTATTTAATAGCATATTTTTATGTGGTTTCTTCGGCGTTTACTAATAAAAATAACTAAAAGTAACAATTAAAATTAGTATACAAATAGTTACCGTGCATGTACTATAATTTGCAAAATCTGGAGGCTCGTGAGGAGGTGTCAGATTTTCAAATTTTAAGATCCAATAAAAATTTTATTCAAAAAGTAGTTCATAAATCGATATTAATTTACTTAATTTGAATGTGAATTCGTTAATTGAGGAGGTCAACGGCTTGACAAGTAATTACCCCTTTGTTTTTGACAGCGCTGGCATAAATACGAACAGAAATAAAGTTGGCGAAAAGTCATTTGTGTGTTGTAAACTGTTACTCATCTTCTAGTGTGGTGACACACCTGTAAAATATATATTATAGGTACACATCTGTTAAAAATAAGTATTTCGTGTCATATAATTTATTTTTGAATGTTTTGCTGCAGTGTTGCCACTTACCTCCCAATACTACTTAATTTTCTTAGTCCACAATAAGACTAGCGGGTTGGTCACTATCATTTGTCTGTTCCATGACCTATGGCATGCCGATGAGAACATAAGAAGTTCGAAACCGGTCTAGGCCTGGTTAGGGATTGACAAATTATAGTTGGCCACCATGCTATAAGGTGCAATCCAATGCACAGTGGACTATTTATTCGCTGAGTAGTTGTTTTGCGTAAGTGCTATTTAGTAAATAGCTTAAGCTATTAATAAAGTATTCTATTTTGCCTTTTCATTTATTTGTTCGTTCTGTATGTTCAATCTGCATCTGCGCATTACTGGGTCTGCGGGACCCTTATCGCCGCCAGTGCTTACAGCTTTAAAAATAACGATATCATGATGAGATGTCATTTTTTTTATGAAAAATTTGTGGTTTGTCTGCTGTTGTGGGCTCTAGAGTGAATAATTACAAAAAAAAAAACATATTGGTCTTTGTTAAAATATACAAGTAGTTATTTTAGAAAATAAACTTTGGATTAGAGCAGGTATTTCCGATTTTGCTAAAAAAATCCCCTTTTTACAAATAATTCCAAGAGTTTTGCATTAAGCGAAAAATTTACTTATTTCTGCATTGTGTCAAAATATGCTGCACCCGCTACATGCCAGCTTAGTCTGGAGAATAATAAAAAGTAACCAAATTGGAAAATAATATATAGTATATTTGGCCTTGGTTTCTGCTTATTTAATAAATAATAAAAAAAATAAATAAACAGAACAGAAATTAGACAACCCCCAATTCCAGAAGCCAGGACTCGTGCGGAAGGGGGTTACACATTGAAAAAACGCGGACATACAACAATTTCCTCCGACAGTGCCCGAGCCAGAATTCGAACCCGGTGGTGCGATGTCCGTGTGATTAATCGCGATTACCACATCGCACCTTAACCCACGCGGCTATCGACCAGACAGACAAACAAATATTTCATTTCCTTAGTTTCATTATTTATATGCACAAGAAGTTATGGAAAACGGAATTATATTACCTAAGTTTATTAATACTTAATTATTACGACTTTTTATTTTGTAATATAAGTACCGATATAATATTACTACCTACATATTTTTCAGGTTAGATGAGGTCGTATGTGAAATTTTACAGTTTATATTTACGATCTTGCCTATATTTTCACATTGTTACACGTACAATGTAGAAAAACGTGACTTGACTGCGAGAGAAAATACATATATGTATGGGCACATTTTATTTTCTTATTTTCATGCTAGACAATTAGGGAGGCACATCTTCCGGGAATTGTTTGGTTTTAGCTTGTACCTGTAGCTGTGTATCCGGGCAGATAATTATTTTATTAATAGTTGCTATAATATGCAAATGAAGAGCTTCCAGGTAATTTAAGCTCCATAGTGCATAATCTCGTTCCTCTGTTGTTAACATCAAAAAATGATTTTGTAATAAATATATGTCAGTTTATTATTAGAAGGTTGTCTAGGAAAATCATACAAATTTCTATGATGTAATATACAGTAAATTACCAAAAATCGAATATATTTATTCATCGTGTAACGCCCAGCCTTGCGTTTCGCTGTACTTCTTTTATCTAATAATGTATATGTAGCTAGTGATTAAAAGTTAAATTTGTTATGTTTCGACAGTTATTTTTTTCTTATACTTCGCAACGTCTTGTCATACATTTTGTGACCCATGATTATTCTAGTCTAATTTATTACTAGCTAACATTTATAAATAAGCATTTAATTATAGGAAGTCTCGGGGTCCGCAAATTGCGTACCTGAATTATGTATGATAGAGTTCCGCAAATTGCGGACCTGAATTATGTATAATAGAGCTCCGCAAATTGAGGATCTATATTATGTATAATAGAGTTCTGTAAATTGTGTCATCAAGACCTAACATTATGCCAAATTTCAAATTCCAACGTTACATGAGAAAAACCTCTGACAGACGGACACGAGAGTGTCTTATAATAGTTCCGTTTTTTCTTTTAAGGTACGGAACCCTAAAAATGTAGAAGTTAAAATACAAATTGTATATTTGTTAACGAATTACATACACACAAAGTACAAATCTGAATTGTTTACATGAACACAAGAACCTAACCTACCCTAAACTATTTCGATTCCTAATATTTCCATTCAAAGGTTAGTTTGGGTTCTTTAGTGAATATTTTCAATCAAATATTTCACATCTTTTTGCATTTTTAGCAACAAAAACCTTATTCCCCCGACTTAAAATCGCCTTACCTATTATATTTTGGCCATTTTCAGAGAAGTCACTAAACTGAACTATTACCTCATTATTTAATAAATTTCATTAGTTTTTTACCCACAACACTACAATTCTACAACACACATCATGCGGTAAAAAGTAAGGTTATGAATTTCAGATCCCTACAAAAATAAGATAGGAGTCCGCTATTTGAGGACCTTGAAGAAATGGAAATACGGGAACACAAGTTGCGGAATTGTAACCTACCGAATAGAGGTTTGCAAACAGCCCATATATTTTAGAAATATTTAGAAAGAGATTACTTTCCGAAACGTCAGAAAAATACATTATTTTTGTGTTTATTCCGATTTATATTATTTGCAAAACATAACCTCTGACTTTTCCTTTGGCGTAAACGTCACGGGCGCAGAGGCTTTTTTTCCAATAATTCTATTATTTTGTAGATTCGGTGATTTGTTTTGAAGAGGATAATAGTACATGTGGTAGAAAACCCAAATAATAGGAAAGAATATTCGTAGAATGCCACAAATAACTTTCAGACAATACATATCATCATTGTTTAAAAACTTTCTTTGGTACCTTTTTCTTCTGTGTTGTCCTCTTTGTCGGTTCCTTATTATTAGTGTAAAAATCAGAGAGCTGCACTTGTCTTACAAAAGCGATGTAATAAGCATATGTAAGAAATATGTAAATATGTGAAATAACGAGGTCTGGAATTTTATTACTAACGGGCTGATTTTTACACTATTGTTTAATTAATGTTTTTGAAATGAAATAGTCAAGTTGTCCTACAAATTTTCTGGCAGGTTTTCAAGTTCTACGGCATGAAAATGTCAGTTCCACGATCAACATGTTTAGCGGGTGCGTAGAACTTTATCTACCTCTACCGAGAATTTTCGCAGAGGGAAAAATTGGAAGATTTGTTAAAACGATGCCACTCACGAAAATTCATCCTGTTCGTAATCACTTTAAAAAAGGGGCGTGGGACCCCAGATTATTATATCATTTGGATTATTGACTGAGTGATCCGAGGCACACAAACCTCTTTTATCTCATTGTTTTATGTATTTAGGGAAAAATAGGAGCCTTTCAGATGTTGTACAGCGGCCAGCATGTATAGTTCAAGTAATAAATTCCCGAAACAGAAAAACCCAACAAAAACTTTACGACATAATTATTATCGCCGCGGACCATGGCGCTAGTTGAAATAAATAGATCCCAGTAAATAAAAAACGCAACAAAAACCACGACATAATTATATCGCCGCGGGCCATGGCGCCAAGCCTGACATGAAACATTCCCGACACACATTAAAAACCTATAAAGGTCAGCGAGTCAGTTTGCGAAAAACACAAAAAAAGTACCGGTATTTTAATGAGGTCGTAAAGTTTTTGTTACGTTTTTATGTCTCAGTTTCTTCCTACTTTTACTATACTTGGTTTTATGTCTGTTAATTCAGCGTCACTGTGTGCTCTTCTTGTAAATTATGCAGATTATTTATATCTTCCTCTCATACGCTGAGAATGTGATTATGTTATATTTGACTAATCGGTGTCAATTTGTTTCTTTCAATAACGCTAATTGGGGAAAAAATGATATTAAATTTAGTGTTCCTCAGAGTTATGTTTTGGGACCGGTTCTATTTCTTATTTGTCAACGATTTAGCAAAACTTTGTTATCACAGACTCCAAACAATTTGTCTTTAGTTCAAAATTAATAATAAATTGGTTCTAATGGGCAAGTAGACAATTTTTTTATTATTATTTCAATAACATCTACACATAAAAACGCTTGACCCGAATTTTTTATTTTATTTTTTTAATGCCTTATAGTAAAAGAAATCATGAAGTTTAAACGGTTAGATATTGCCGCAAATGTTCGGGCTATCCTATTGGCTATAACGTAATAGCGTAATCAGCAGAGAAACAGCCGCTAGTGGAAGGGCGGGGCCAACTAAGTTGTATAAAACGTATGTGCGGCACTGTCGGCGTTATATTGAATGCGCGCGCATTTTACGCTATTACGTCACGAGATAACCGGCAAACTGCCTTATTTTAAATCCACTCTAATCTTAAGCATATTCATTTTACAATAAAACCAATAATAGTCGGCAAAATTGCCTTGAAATTAAATTTATAACATATTGAAGAGTCATACTATAATGCTATATTGTTACTTTCGTCATTTTCGTTATTGTCTACTAGCCCATTGGAAGACAGAGATAATGATTTAAAGTTTTATGAACGGCCTCCAAGTACTTGGCTTGTACACTTCTCAAATCTGTAATTTAAAAATCCTTCTTAATAAGCTTTCCATGATTTTGAAAGAATATTTGACGAATTCTTGTTTACTGATTTTGTTCGTTTAACTATTCTAAAAAAAACACAATACAACACAGCGCGACCGGCGCAGCTATAGGATATTGTTGCTTGTTTAAATTATCATATTCAAGAATTATACATTATTATGAATATTTAAAATATTATTTTTCTCAAAAATATTATTATATATGTTACATAAACTTTCATGCACTGTACGTAAAAAAGTTATTCTTTGAAAAGGCGCTATCAAAAATAGGGGTTGCGATTTAAAACAATGCCGATGACGTCATATCTAGAAGAACGCTCACGTCACAAAAAATGTTAATACAACAAAAGATGCACAATTAAAAATTAAAATCGACCTATCTCAGGATTTTTCTGAGAATTGCCTTTGTGAGATATTATTAGCATACTGCGCACTGTACGTATCTAGTGCAAAAGTTAGTGTTTTTATACGTTTTTATTTCACTGTTAGCGAGGCAACAGACAATAAAATTAAAAGTTTTGTAAATTTACTTTTGACATCAATTAAAATTGAAAAGTTTTCACTTTTGTTTTCACATATTTTTAATGGCGTTTGCAGAAAAAATATATTTCCCGCAAAGCAGCTCTAAAATCTCCGCCTGTGCCGCTGCTGAATTTTGAACGACTTGACCTGGAATATCCAACTTGTATTGTGTTGTTGGTATTTGTTGTTGAGGAAAATCTAACGAGCCAATTATACCTTGAGATGGTGCAAAACTAATATATCCAGCGATGATTCAAATAACAGAAAATAACGATGAGAAATTCAATATTACAGATATAATATGGAATATCTTACCGCAACAGCATACAAGTAAAATATTTTTCAGATAGAACCTATCCTGGGCAGTGGATTGTAAATTGGCCGTCGAGGTCCAATAAAACGGTCTTTTTGGTGTGTAAACTTAACGCGATTGGGTTTGTTCCTATGGGAGTACATTAAATCAAACACAGTTTCTCATTGATGTAAGCCTAAGACAAGTGGGGCATATGTTTCCTTTATATGAACTCATTTTCTTTGAACATTGCAGGATATTGTTATAGTATATTTCCATTTTAAAACAAAGTAATAATGAAAGAAGTTATTAAAATATTTATTATGATGGATGACTCATTTCCACAGTAGTTAACATCAGAAAAGGAAAGTAAAACATAATTTAATACGATAAACAAGAGTAACATAGCTTGAATCAGTGGTATTTGTTACAAATTATATGTTGAAAATGAAAAGAAAAATTTTGTATTAGGATGATAGAAATTCGAGAATCATTTTATTAATATCAATGGACATTTCACAAATTCCTCCTAAAAGAAGCGAAACGTTATTGCATTTAGGCCAATGTAATGTAATGGACGTACGTGATTACGGTGTTATTTTGATCCTGCCAAACTGTAATGTTAATGAAATATATAGAGGTTCGTTGCGGGATGTAGGCGAACAATCCTTTGAAAAGGAAATGTCATTTCATATGTCAGTATTTCTAACGTAAGCACGGCATGGAATTTCTGATCAATATTGTATAATTACTTTGTATGTTGGAATCTTTTCAACATATTGGAGGACATATACGGATTATCAGTCCATGAAAACGAGGCAGTGCGCTTGAATGCTTTTAAGTACCTAAAAGGCTATTCCTCATATGTTCTAAATGCCAGTAAGTAAATGAAAAGTGGAAATATTGACACAACAAACAGTGTGGGATACCCGAGAAAAAAGTCATGAGTCGCGTGAGTTCCGCGTATATATTGGACCCTTTTCAAGTGTTGTTGTTTTTCCCACATCACCATTCTTTCAATGCATTAATATTCTATTCCCAACTAGCGCGAATGTTATCTGTATACCAATTATACCATCATGTTTTACTTACTATCGTCATTTATTTACATATAGAGTTTTTTCCCACAATTAAAGACAACTCTGTATGTGTTTTATTGTGTATATTTTACACTATATTGAATATTAAATTGAATGATTATTAAATGTGACAGGTCTTTGGCCACACCTGTTAATAATAATGTAAAGTATCCTTTAATGCCCTTGAGTATATTAAACATCATGCATGAATCTTCATATGTTATTTAATAAATACTGGGAATTATTTTGTGTGACAATAAACACCAAAATAACAATAGGACTCGTAAGAGGATATACATTATTGAAGGTGACTCTATATTTATATTTGGCGTTTGATGATATCACAAAAATTGATAGCCTAATCAATTACTTTTCCTTGCTTTCTGACGTAATTGTTTGTAAAATTTTTGTCTGTTTAATCAAAATTTATATAAGAGCGTATTATTTGTTATACAGTAGGATAATATTTTCTTAGAATTTTTTGTCAGTCAAATTTACAAAATTATTTAAGTAAATATGAAAGAAGTTGATGTTTCATATGTGATAAAAAATTTAATTAGTGGAATCGTTTTATATCAAATAGCCCGAAAAAGGAATAGAATTCCTGACTATGTGTATAACATTTATTACGATAGAGTAGAGTAGTGTAGTAATAAGAATTGCAATGTTTGGAGAAGGCCAGTACTTTATGATTTTTCTGAAGTATTTATTTATTGTGCACACGTGGTGGAAAATATGGAAGACACTGGCCTTCTGGTGAAAGTACCACAGGTGATTTTTTTTAAACCGTTAAATGTTTGTGTTATTTAAGGATACCGTTCAAGGTTATTGTTTGTTCTTTTTTTCAAGAAAGCTACTGATTTTAGAACATTAAAAAGCTGGTAATTGGCAGAATGCGTTTTAAATAGTGGAATACTAAAGTCGCAGTAAGCCTAAACAGGTAAACAAAAAAATTAAAAAATCGTGAACAATTACTTGTAGCTACTACACAAAATCCCATTATCGCGGCTTGATTTCGTCAGATGAACCTTAAACAAACAATGACAGTGAGACGGTTGCCTTGAGATTCCTATATTGCTGAGCAACATCTTACTTCCCCGTATGATGCCTGCATGAGTTCGCGGCCAACAGAAGATGGCGGCAAAACAAGTTTGACCTCTAGGTATAGCGTTATTCTTGTGGAATGCTTTTCCGTTAAAACAATAAAAGGTTCTTCCTTGTTGTTTGAGGATTTTTCAAATTACTACTAATTACTAGCATTCAAGACCTATCATGCAATTTTGATGTGGAATGTTTAGGGATTTCATTGATACTTTTGCTTTTTTGCTTTTGCTAGTGCAAATTCTTTAGTTTATTTAAAATGTCCATAAATAATTTTATAGATTTAAGTATTTTATATAAATAAGTGATGAAAGCATTTGTCATGTGTAATTTCGCCACAATTTTTTGCCAATATGTGTTTTTTCATACATAAACGAGACGGTTAGTAAAAAACACTGCTGTTATCAGATTTAATTAAAAATAGTTTTAATCCTATGCTAGAAATGTATTTATGAATTTCCGTTGTTAGAAACAGTTTATTATCATTGATGTACACACATCTCTCGAAAATGGTTTAAGCTGTCGAAATAAAACAAGAGTACATTTTTTTTTTAATATTTAGGTATTCTGCAAATGCACAGCATTTAAAAAATCTGTCGTATAATCGAATCATTCGTCCCCGGCACTCAAAAAGACACAAACAACAAAAACTTTACGACCTCATTAAAACACCGGTACTCTCCGTACTATTTCGTTCACAAATTGACTCGCTTACCTTATTGGTTTTTAATAATGTGCGTCGGATTGTGCACCGCTTGGCCTGTGAACGATCCATATTTTGGAGTCTGAAGGACTTTTACTATTTTTTCAAAAAATGAATATTAACGTTCACAAATAAGGGTTCAAAACGACTGTTTCAGACGGAGAATAATACAAAATTTATACTTACTGTTCGTTTATGCCTAACTGCTTCTCTGATGGTATCAATTGGACGTCGTATAACACTATAAATCTAACACAGTAGGTATTAACACTTTCTTAAAATTAAACCTCAAAGGGAATTTTGAAAACACAAGAAAAAGACAATATAAAGTTCAAAAATATATATTAAATCTCTTTAAAAATTCATGTTTTACAACAACTTCAAGAAAAATGTTTTTTAACAAACTATAGTCTGGCCCGTGTACAACACATGGTGAGGAACGGACGACTTATAATGTACCAACTACCATCCAATATGCGGTTTTTGAGCTAACAATTACACAAAAAGATTCAAGAAAAGTTCAATGTTTATAAATTTTTGGTGGGCTTTTGCTTGCCTGTCTATTTACATATTTACAGTTCAATATCAGTTTTGATCGCTCCTCGGAGCTTAAAAATGCTTGAATCGCAACGACTTTGAATTATATTTTGCAATTACAATTTCATACGTTCAGGCAAGGCGGTCCCTTGCACATATGAGAACATGTAACTATACTTTTCTGACACCGAATCACTGCAAATTAGGGCAAATCCCGTTAAAACTCATCATTTTCCCGTCAAAATCGACTGCTAGGAAATGATGGGGGGTCCCTTGTCGCTAAAGGCTATTTTCGCTAAAACTTTCGATATACTTTGAATAGAGACTGGATTAACTCATATTTAACACAACGCGTGAGTTGCAGTGCTTAACAACGTGGATTCGTAAAAGGGTTTTTAATTTTGAAATTTCCGAAATTAAAGTCAAATTTTGTTACTGTTTCTAAAATTTGGTGGTCGGGGCGACATTACGTCCCCGTGCAGCGACATTTACTGCACTTTCTAAAATTACGCTCTTTGATGAGTTATTGAAATTTTTACATAAAAAACGTTCCGTAGAGCGAAAATATGATTAAAAATATAAAAACCTCTTCCAACGATATTTTTACGTGAAGCGCGCTTTTCATGCGAAATGTTTCGGTCGGATTTTGTTACAGATTCGAAAAGTAGGTAGTAGTATTCGAGGGTTTTATCGTGTTCTTTAACAGGCCCAATGGCGATAATAATTATGTCGTAAAGTTTTTGTTCCGTTTTTTGAGTGTCGAGAACGGATGAACTCGACTATACCACCGGCAAAGTTTTGCTGTTGAGAAGGTTACAGACGGTTTCCCCGTTTCTCTTCACGTGTCATTGTGGACGATCCGTCCACATCCCGTCTGATGGACTTGATTCTAAAAATTTATTTTTGGTACTGGATTTATAAATATCTCAGAAAAAGGATATGAATTTGTAGCATTATTTTCACATGTACTACACAATCATAGAGGTTGCCAAAGTTCTTAGCATAATTTTTCCGATTAATAAAAATATTTAAATTTTTAACACTCCTTTATATGTTTGTGTTAATTGATTAAAATATATATTTTTTTTTGTTTCAGGTAAGTGGCGATAATTACTTCAGTTTTATAATAGTAAGTAGAAATCTGCTGTCAAATATTGATTATTTTAATCAACTTATTATACAAAAATCACTTTAGCTTTGGATAAATAATATCATAGACAGTGCATTTTATACGTATACATTTTTAAAATCGTAATTCTTTATTTTAAAAGATATATCAGCCGTTCCCAAACTTTCACATTTCACAAAACTCTTCAAATAAATAAGTTTGCAAGCCTAAACAGTCATTCCCAGTGTGTAAAAGTCAAAACTGGGATGGAGGGGTTACTTACCCTATCCAAGTTGTCTGTAAGCCGAGGTTAAAGCCATTTTTAAACTGGCTGCCTGCGATATTATAAAACTCCAAGTTATGCATATGCACCGCTGTATATATAGTGCAATCGTAAATGTATTTTAATTATTATTAAATTATCTTTAAACAAGCTTATAATTAATGAAAATAACATGTTTCTAAGAAAATTAACAATTCCCAAATTGATAGCGTGCACTTTACCAGGTTTTACTGCTTTTACTCCAGTCGAATAGGGGGGAAGGGGGGGTGTTGTATTATCAGTTACCGGAACAAAATATATTTTAAACCAAGTCTTTTGGTCCCCAAAAAATGCATTTTATAAGATAATTTAAAAATTACACTCAGAACATTGCTAAAAACCCCCAAAAAGGAGTGTTTTTGTCCCAAAAGGGGTGTTTTCGGAATTTCCACCGAGCAAAACTTTTGGATCGTATTCAGGAACCAAAAAGGACTTGGTTTAAAATGTATTTTGTTCCGGTAACTGATAATACAAATAACCCCGCAATTCGACTGGAGTATTTTACTTCATTCTACATACTTCTTGTCAGCTTTTTTATTTTTATTTTATACATTGTGGTAATTTTTCAACAAATGCAATAAATTACAACACTTTAAAACGTTAGTAGTAAGACTCAAATTAAGACTTTTGAGAAATCCATGATTTGTTTGTTTTAATATCACATTATTATCAAAATATTTAAATAATTTACAATACTACGTCTTGGAAAGTAAGAATCTACGTTATGTGTACACTTATTATCCCGAAAATAGACATACATTACAAACGAAGTAGCTATTTATGTTTTATACTAAAAATATTCATTAAATTTTTATGGCTTGAGAAATTACCCACATAATTTTTATTTATAAACTGAGAATAATAGAAGATCTGGAGCTTTTACTCATGTTTTCCTTGAAATAACGTTGTTGTCCACTAGATACTCTAAAAATAATGTACAGGTGACGGTTGCAACATTTTAGATGTTGATATATTTTATCAGGTGGGTGCCATTTAATGATTTTTTCAGCGGCAATATTAACTGCGCACTGTTATATATCACTTTTTATTACAAATTCCATTGTAATATGAAAATTTTGGTGTGACTTTTGAGTAAATAAATAACTACTGCGGCGACAAAAGCTCGTAAAGATCACATAAAAATTCTGAGTGTGCTCGTTTCCATTAAAGACGATAGCTCAGTGGTCAGCGCGTCTAGCTTTCTCTTGGAGCGTACCTAGCGAAATGGGTTCCAGCCCCACCACATATGAAATAATTTTCAATTATGAATTATCTCTAAGAAGTGGTTCGAATCCCACTATAAACTGTGGAAACTCGTCTCCTTTAGTAACAAATCTAGATCTCTTAGATTTAAGAGATCTTTCAGGTGACCTGGAAGGTAGTTAAAAATGTTTTCATTGTTTTCTATGCTATGAGTAGTATTAAAAATCTTCTAGGTTGGAATTTGATACCCTCTATTATACTCATGTTGAATAACTTGTCATAGACACGTTATTATTCATTATCGATCACAAACCATCCTAAGATCTTGTATAGTAAGTAGCTTTTACTGAGAAATTGACTTTGTAGGTAGGGTACTCCATATTTATAGCTTTTGTTTATACAAGCCACCAACCACACCCACATTTGAATGATCTTTGCCGAAGTTAATGTTAACTCCTTTGATAGGTCACTGTAAATAAATTATCTACGGAGCTTACTTTATTCATATTTGTATGTGTGCCAAATTACTAACCTAGTTCTTCCATGTATAGCTCTTTTGTTCCGTCTATATTAGGGTGAGCGGTGCGCTCCTATTTACATGCATCTTCTACCCATTTCACCATTCTATATAGTGACGGAGACTGGTGTTATTCGATTCTTTGTTTTTCAAAGTACACTGATATAAAAATCGTTATAATACTGGAGTGCACGCTTCGCAAGTTACTTTATAGAGACAGAAAAATAATTCTTACTTGCTTCCAAAAAATTTTAATTTTAACGATATGAATTGTTAATAAGATACAATAACAGTGACTCATGATAATTATTTATCATAGTAAATCAACTGCTTACAAAATATTCACAGGAAATCTAATTTTACAGAATGATACCATCGACCTAGTAGTTAAATAATTACTTATAATGATTAAACTACAAGGTCGATAATAATTTCCATTATGATAATTAATGAAACAATTAAAAAAATCAGGTGGAATCGCCAAGAATTGCGGATCTTTGAGCTATTTAACAAATTGAACCATGATTATAACTGGTTTAACACGGTGGAAGTGTTGCAATTTGGTTCAAAGGCAGTTTTAATGGGAATCCCTTAAATTTAGGTGTTTTTTTAAAAATTATATATAAATGGCTTTCGGCCGAAGACCGTAGTGCCAGTCAAAAATTGTTTAATAGACTGTCGTTACAATGGGGTTAAATTAATTTATTAAATATACTTGATACTAAGATACCAACCAGTGCGAAAATCTATACCTAATTCTAACCTAAAATAGAAAGAGAGAAGAAGAAAAAGAAAAGAAAAAATTTTAAGAAAACAAAAAGGGATATAACAGAATCACACGCTTCTCGTCTCGACCACGGTTGACAGGGGAAAAGTAACACGGGGAAAAACATACAGTAACCAAACTTTAAGAAACCAAAAATATACGTATAAACTTTCCAAGATCTGAAAGACAATAAAGTAGAGCATATTAAATGGAGCCAATATATTGCAGTTTTCTGCAATATTTGTAATTATATTAGAGGCATTTTGATATTTTGCACATCAGAAAAATATATGGTCGAGATCTGCTATGATGTCGCATTGATCACAATTTGGTGAGGTATATATACCAATTTTGAATAACTGTGCGGAATAACGTTCGTGGCCAAATTTTAATCTAATGAGAGATGTTACATATTTTCTTGATACTTAAAATCGTGCCAAAGTTTATTAGGTACACTGGGATGGATCATCGTGCATCTGGTAGGATTGGTAAAGCAATACTCTTTCCACTGATAATTCCATTTGACTCTCAAGTTTATTTTAATAACACTATGTATATTAGCTGATTTTATGTTGTAAACAGTACCTTGAGGAAGCTCCGTTTTTAGCTAATTTATCTACGTGCTCGTTGTTTTTTATTCCTATATGTGTTTTAACCCAGACGAATGTAACTTCTTTCCAGATAAGTGTATTTGGTGAATGATATTTTTTATTTTGAGAATATATGGATTGACTCTAACTGAAGGTCTTTGTATTATTTAATGTATTGAGAACAGACAAGGAATGTGATAAAATAATTATTGGCCTCCGCCGTGAAGATTGGTGTTCAATTGGAAATAGTTCTCTATATTCAATGATGGAATGAAATAAGCCTCGCCAGTCTGAGAATTAATTTTAGATGCATCTGTGTAAATAAGCAGCGGGTCGTCAAATTGATTCAGCAAATTTTTTTAGAGTGTTGAAGTTGATTAAATAATTTTCGGTATAAAGATGGTATGATAAAGTCGGTATCGGTGAATAAATCAAAGAAATTAAAATTATTAATGGAAAATTGCTCCAGGTCTGGAGGTTCAGAACAGTGAAAAGATGCAGTCAAGGGAGGTGAATGTATTTTAATCCAAAATTTGTTACATAAATGAGAAACGTTTACGCTTTTGCCTAGTAGTGGAGTATTGAAATAAAATTGTTTCAGAATAAATTCTCTCCTTATATCAAGAGGGAGCTCAAGGGCTTTAACATAGTGGATCGATAGGAGTGGAATTCATTGCACCAAGACAAGTCCAAATCGCTTTTCTCTGTGTAATAGCTAACCTATTTAGTACAGATTTATTTGCAGATCCATAATATGATACATCCATAATCTATGACTGATATAATATATGCTCTAGAAAAGCAATGCAACATTTACATCTGCGCCCCACCAGGTTTTAATTTAGGTGGTTTGTGCATCAAACAACATTTTGAGGTGTATGTATGTAATTTCCGACTTTTCCTTTTAAGCTGTGAAAATATAAATGTATATTTTATCAGAATGTCTGCAATTCTTTATAACCTATACAGACGGTATATAAATTACGGCATATAAATTTTAAATAAATGTGTTCTATATTGGCATGTTTTGTTCTATGATGAGCTGGTCGCTGTACTGGTCACAGCTGGTGCTGGTTTCAAACACCAGCTGTGTACTAATCGACCGATTATTTATAAATTTTATGAATCATGGCACTTGTAATGTACAGACATATATTTTTATAGTTGGATATTTTCTCAAAAAAACCGGGGGATAAACCGTCATCCAAATGTATGAACACTAGTTCCCCATTTGCTTACTAATGCCCCGTAAATTTCCCATTGATGCTCCCAAAATTTTCACTAATAATGGTCTCATCTTTAACCACAATTCTCTTAATTTTGTACCGGTGTATTGTAATTATAATAATGGTTATAATTATTCATTATTGGACTATACTTCTCTAATAAAAAAAATACTTTGCTGTTTTATAGAAGTTTATTTATGTTTACGAATAGGAAATATTGGGGTTTTAATAAAATAATATTTTGACACCAAAACAACAGGGCTTTCGTTCAGGTCAATCAATATGTACGGCATTGTCTACCTTCTTCCATGAACTAATGAAATGTATTAACGGAGACTAGTGTTTTCGACTGCGTAAACTAAGAAAAGTTGTTTTGTTTATTAGAATCATATAATCTGCTATCTAATACTACCTCTGAAATTAGACTGGTTCAAATAGGCGTCCTATAAGGTCCCGTATTGAAACCTGTCCTATTTTTAATCATAATTAAAGTTAGAGGCGGAAATATCGCATTCAGAATTCGTAATATGCAGATGATCTTTAGTTACTTATATCTGCTGAGAATACTGAAAACATTGAAAATAAATGTAAACAAGTAACTGCAACATCTATTTTTTTCAATTCCCATGATCTACATTTTGATATAGGATGCTACGATTTTATAATTACTATTGAAAAGTTATTGAACGTTTAAAATTTAAAGTTAATGACATTATTGTACAAACCAAACATTCATTTACCCGGCTTTATTAAGTGTAGTAAAAACTTAAGCTTAGCCTAATATCGTTTTTGTTAGAACAGTGTTTCTACACAGTAACAGATTTCTATCTGTTTAAAATTAATTTAATTTAATTCAATTTCATTTATAATATTACTACTTGTAATTCTCTATTTGTATACGATGTTTTCTTGCCTTTTAAGGAAAATAAAAACGTTAAACAATATTATTATGTAGTGTTTCCACACCATACCATACCAGTCGACAATAGTGCATGCCGAATTCGGATATTGATGAATTATTGCCCGGATTAATTTTTTTATACGCGTTTGAGCATGCTAGAACACGAAAATCTGGTCGGCAGTGATTTACTGCGGCCAAGAGCCCTAGGGGTTACAAAAATTATATAAGTGACCGCTTCATAAAAAAACTCTTCCAATCTTTGAACTGACAATTTTCAAAGTTTTAAGCTGAAATCAGTCATAAATAGAGCACTACCCCTTTAACCAGGTATTGATATTAACATTGAAATTTAGAAAAGAAATATAGCTGTCAATCCTCGATATCAACCACAAGAAACGAGACGCCGATTAGCGTGGCCGTTCAAGAGGCCCGTGTGAATATAGGCTTTTAGTAACATATTGCTTGTACTTAAATAAGAGTCGACAACGTGCAATTATCAGTTAATTTATCAACGGCGTATATTAATTACTCCGTTTATCATATTCTTAAGAAAACATATAATTGTCGAAGTAATCGCTACATTAACAAATTGGGTAATAATTTTAGCGTTAGGTAAAATGAGGATGTATACGCTTACTTTCTAAAAATACTGTTGGTACATAGCTATTGTGCTAGAAAAGATCTATATAAATATAAACAGTTTGTTAACTAATATTGTTTTGTAGTAATCAGTTTCAGGAATTGGCGATAGATTTATAAATTAGAATTAAGCTCTTCCTGGAATGCCCATAGTAGAAATTCTTTCGTATTTTCGTAATACTTTTTCCACAAATTTTGTTGTATTTGCTATTAAATCAGGCTAAGAATTAGAATTAAGTTTTTCCTGGAATAGAGTTTCATAACAATGTTTATTTTAAATTGTGCTGGTTGCTGGATTTTTATTAAAATTCCCATAAATCAGGACAAAATTATTTGTACAGAATAGGCATAAATTAATTCTTGCTCTTTTAAATTGTACTCTTCAGAATTTTTATCGCATAAAAATGTATAATTTTCTGTTCATAGAAATTTTAATACCGAATTTTGTTATGTTCATGTAAATGTTGATACCGACATTCTCTAAATTGTTCTTTTTTAACTCCTGAGGAAGAAGTGGAGCTTTATGCTCTTGACTTGTCCGTGTGCCTGCGTGTTTGTATGTTTTCTGTTAGTGGGGACAGCCGTATTTCTTTGACAATATTTTATTGATCATTCAGTTAATCTTAACTTATAGTATAAGCAGGTTTCACCGCCAGCTGGTGGTCTATTTCGCAAAATGACGGCAGACGCGACTCTTGCTGCAGGAATCTTTTACTAGCCTCGTTAGGTTCGACATTTTTAAAATTTTTATAAAAAATAGCCCTTTTAATCGTTATAGAATAAATAATATTGGTCTCAGTTTTTTCTATCTTCGAGTTTTGGTTTAATGGGTCGTTTTGGAGTTATGACTGAACATGTGTTATTGTTAGAGGGCTTCCCCCACATTTTTTTTGCTATGGTACCTCACGCAAGACACAATATTAAAATATAAAATAAGGTTGGCATTCGGATCTTTTTTCTCTCTCTTACTAGTTTGAGAAAAAATAATTAGATACAAGAAGCCTTTCTGAAGGTAGGGCAAGGAGATCTGGTAGAATTTCTCGAGGTGGGTCTGTTCGAAAATCTACTTATTTTAACGTGTTCTATGTGTAATATTTTTAGTCGCAAACTCCTCTATAAAATTCTTATTTTACTATAAGGAACGTAACCAGACCGCAACCAACAGCTACTCTCCGGGCTAGTAATTATTGCATATTACCCTCAAAACGCTAATGCTTCGATTGCAACAAACACCAGCCGAAAGACTGATCCTACATAAAGGAGCTCTCTTGCTAGCCGTCACACACCACTTGCAGACTGCAGTTTCGAGCTGTTGGCTCACGTCAGTGCAAGGTAGGCATGTGACGACCGCCACGAGGATCCTTTAACTATTTGGTACATCCCGGTATTTTTACAATAGCGATATGTAAAATAGTCAGCAGGCGCCCTCCAGCGGTCCAGTGTCTGTTGCAATCGAAAAATAAACAGCCTGACTGGGCTGTTCAAATGTGCTTTTAGAGGGCGGAATATTAAAACATAATATTTTTAGTTGCAGTAGGATCAGTCTTTCGGCTGGTGGTGTTCAGACTTGTAACTGGTAATTCAGCGCTCGGCGGGGTACATAGCCCGGAGAGTAGCTGTTGGTTGCAGTCTGGTTACGTTCCTTATAGTAAAATAAGGATTTTATAGAGGAGTTTGCGACTAAAAATATTATGTTTTAATATTCCGCTCTCTAAAAGCACATTTGAACTGTGTTCTATGTGTGGTTTAAAGTATTTGGTTTTACTAAAAAGTGGAAGTATCAAATCTAAGCATAGTCGAGAAAATCATAGTAGAATGCGGTCGCAGAGAGGGACCCAATCCTTCCTTTAGTCGCTTATATGAAAGCGAGACAGACGATCAAGAAATTATCGGCGCACCAATGAAAGTTTCTCGACCTCCCGTCTCACCGCGACCGCATTCTACTATACCGTTTGCCACGACAATAACTAAGCTAGTAATTTACATACCATAATGCATAGACTCAAAGTGACATAACTTTTTTAAATATTATTTTGTATCCAATCGCGCGTTAAAGTATGACAACTTTCGGAATTTCTGAACACACTGTATATTGGCTATTACAATTTAGCATCGTAGTAGATGGTTTTCATTGCAAACCGTGGAGCATAAAAAATTGTTGTTTGATAATCTTCTGCTGGGCATATTGCAATGTATTCCACATTGTTGATATAATGTTCATTAATCAAATTTATTTGAAATAATGGATTATTATTAATGCGCTCTTAATAACTTGGATTCCTCATGTTATGTGCACGCCTTCTTATGAAGAGAGGTTCAGTAACTCAGTAGAGAAGCTAGCAATGTAATGACAGTTTGACAGTCGGCTCAGATATGGCGCTATTTGCTTTCCATCATAGAGATATTGAAAAAAATGAAAACCACATAGAAAGAATCATGGACTAGAATCATAATAGAATAAGCGCCAAAGAGTATATAAGAAGCGGGACCAACGCATCAGGGCAGTTCTAATTCAGATAAGCCAAGTGATCAGATGGGAAGAAAGAACTGAGTGAACAGACTAGTACAGTGACAATAAGTCAATAATAGAGTTTATAGTACAAGTTACAATTAGTGTCTAATTATAAGGACTAATTATTGTAAGCTATTTTAATGTTAAATAAATCAGTGGTTAGTGACAATTCGTGTCGCAGCTATTGAACTTACACTTATGGTGTTTACTAAAGGATGTAAACACGTAACACTTACTTTTGTAATAAGAAAAGCCTGAGAGCATAAGCATGAATGATTTGTATATTTATATGCGCCTCTCAAGAAACATACGGCAATATGAAATGCAGATGTCAATATTCTCTATGTATAAAATGATTTTTTTTAAGTCCACCCAAAGTGTAGTCCTGAAACTATTGAATTAAATTTAACAATAATTATCTTATACATTCGTTTCGTGTTAATTTGAATTGTAACGAATAAAAACTTTCAAGCTAATAAATTTTCTGACGGACTTCCTTTGCAATAACAAGCACACTATTGTTAATGCAGAACTCCAATTAACTATAAAATTTATAAACCAAACAAATAAACCGCACATTTATCATTCCAGGAGATTTATCGCTTTATATTTCTTGGCAAGAATAAAGTAAGCACCTTTAAAACCACGCGTTCATCGTAGACTGAATCTAATTTTACGGATACGAAAAAACGCTGCAAATGCAAGAATAGTGTTGAGAAAAGTCTTTTGTAATCGTCATCATAAACTCATTATATTTTTGTTTGGTAAACGACGTGAATTTGTATTTATCTGTGATTTGTACTATTTCTTGTATGAACTATATTTTTATCCGGTTTTTCGATTAATGTTTTACTCTCACTTTAATCTCGATAGACATCTATCACATTTAAAATTCTAGTTACGGTTTTCAAAAAACAAATTAAAACACAAGTAAATGTTCACACTATTTTGCAATTGGTAAATATTTTTGAAATATTTTCTTAAAAACCAATTTGCGCGTGCTTTGGTATTGAAATAACGTTTAACACAAACACGATAACTTGTTATAATTCCATATTAACAATTTATAATAGAAATATAGGCGTTTAATAGCGTCTCTCATACCTGAATTGTCGAATCACTGCAAGTTTACCATGTAATAACTGACCACAGAAACCACAACAATCTGACGCTATTTGCTAAAAATTAAACTCAACTATAATAAGAGCTGGCTATCGTTAAATCGTTCAGTGATGAAATGACAAAATATAATAAAAAAACTAGCATAGTTGAGAAATAGTAAGTATCATATAAGCAAGCTATTAAGACAGAACTAAACGCCAAAAACAAAATCGCAGCTCAATAAGTACAATTGCTGTCCTCCCTGTAATTGCCTACAGATTTGGAATTTTTGGCTGGTTAAAAAGTGACATTGACAAATTGGACAGAAATACCAGGCAAGTTTTAACAACAGACAGAATTCTCCATCCAAAGGTCGATGTACACAGGCTGTACATTAAGGTAAAGGATTGCGGTCGTGGTTTAATGAAGTTAGGATCTGTTTACAACTACAATATGGTACGTTTAAGCGCATATATTCAGCAAGGAAAGGACACTTTACACGGCTAGTTAAGGAACATGACCAGAAAAACTCAATACAGAAAGAGTGGTGTAAAATCCAGGAACAGTACCTGGGACCCGCAGCCACCGATGAGGACTCAAGAGGAATTAAATCCAGTATCGAAAAGAGGAAAATAGAAGTCTCTGCGCAAAGTCGATGCACGAACAGTTCTTTCAAAATCTCGACCAACCAGCAATCGACACAAGGGCCGGCCCGAAATTACAAACGGAGAACTTGATAATAGCAGCACAAAACCAAGTACTAAAGACTCAATGCCCCCAGAGGATATCCTGAGGTAATGTGCAGCAAGTGCAGAATATGCGGCCTAACAAAGGACCATTTCAACCACTCGGTGATTGGATGTATTACGCTGAGACCAACGAAGCACACTTACTGACATAACAGTGTGGCCAGTTATCTCCACTGGGTCATATGCCAACACAAGTCGACTCCTATCACCAAAGATAGCAATTTTATTGGGTGATTTGCAATTAAAAGTGAACTTGTGTGGGTAAGATGGACAGCACCGAATATGAATACATCCCTGAAAAACTCATCAACGCCAACGACGTTACATTTATGTGGGAAATTCTCGCGTGTCAACCAAACATCGTCGTACAATAAAAAAAGAGAACTCCTGCTTACTGATTACGGTGTCAATACCAAATGACATCAATGTGACGCTCAAAGAAGCTAGAAAAAACTGTAAACCACAGAAATTAATATTTATTTTAATTAGTAATTGATATACGAGAAGACCGTAAATAATTGAGAAAAAATTAAACTTATTAATGAACTATATGTTCAATCGAACGACATTTATTTAAAACTCATTTTTTATGAAATATTCTACCAAAAATCGGTCATATTGAATCAGCCATTTTGATTTTCTAATTTTCAAGATCATATTCTTTTTCAGTGACCTCAAAATCACCCTTAATATTAATATAAGCGAAATTTATTTGAAATCCTTCGAGTTACGTCATTTTTTAGAAAATATTTTACATAAAGTCGGCCATATTGGATCAGCCATTTTGGACTTTTATTTTTAAGCATTATATTCTTTTTTAGTGATCTCAAAAACCCCTAGAATATCAAGTTGAATATAATTGCTTTGAAATTCATTGTGTTATTACAATTTTACATAAAAAACGTTTTTCTTTTGTTTCAACAATCAATAAACAATTAGCGGGCGAATATAACTGTATAACTTTTTATTTTAAACTATTTCAAGTGTCTATCAAAAAGTTTCACGGAAATCCAAGCTTCCCGTAATTATTCCGAAACATAGCGCATTTCTGAGCTAATTTGACTCCACTACTCCACTACATGTGCAACTTGAATCCAACAAATAGATGGAATTAAGTAAAGTAAGGATTTCATATCTATTAATAGTTTCTTGATTAATACAAATCTTAGTTTATAATTTAGCTTTGCATCCCTATGTTTAGCCTTGTGCGTTTCCCAGCTTTTTCGTGATCCACTCTTGCTGGTCTATTATTTAACGTTCTGAAAGATCCATGGGCGAGAAGCGTGTGACCCTGTTTTTCACACTGTTTTTTTTATGTTTCTATTAATACTCTTGTAACGAGCTGCATGGTCTATAATGACCCAAAACCATTAAGAAATTTAAAAAAATCATATCTTTGAAATCAAAAATCAACGTTGTTATTAAACTATCTAGACTATGAAAAATGAAATTTCAACTAAAATGGGCAAAACAAGATTATCACAAATTCAAAAATAACATGTTCAGTGACTGCAGTGATACCAACTATCACGCTGTTCTAAGTAAATTAAGATTATATGAGCCAATGGACATTAGACTGCAATCTTTGAGCATTATAAATATTATTATAATGTTTGAAAAACTTAATTTTGCCCACTTAGTGTATTGCGTCTGACTTACCTAGGCACATTTACACTGGAGAAATGAAGATGCTTTATTTTCCTGCCAAATTTTAAACTTGATCTGTGGTCTCATTCTGCTATCTCTCGTCTTAATGCATAGTTTCATTATTTAAACACTTTATTTTAATATACATTTTGATATGGTAATATTGTAAATTTTCTCCCGAAACATGTCAAAAAACTAATTTTATTAATGATTTTTGAGAGTAGATATCTATTAAAGTTTTTTTTTTGCGACCACACGTAAATTCATAATCAGCTTGTCAGTTTCTGTAGGAATCCGTGTTTATTGATTTTTTCTACATAGATCCGCTATTTTGCCCACTGTGAAGCGGAGCAAAAATTGGAGAAAACCTGCTTCACGCATGAAATATGTTTGCAACTGCTTTGGGTTAATATTTACTTAATGTTACTGCTACGGGGGTTAAGTAGAAGAGCAACTTTTTTTAACTACGCCCTTGAGTGGACTTGACGCGCCAATATCCATTGGCTGGATGTCGGTCTCGATAACTAGGGCCGAGTAGGACTACTACTCTTTGCTCCTAGATTATCTCTGTAGACCTGGACTGGCCTTCGTGATAGGTGGGCCCGCTTACTTCTACCAGTCCCAGCTCGCAAATGCGAGATGTGTCGTGGTATTTTCTGCGGACCTCCCCTGGTCCTGGCTGTTGAACCTCGCTGGCTGAGGTCTCTTCTGGCGCTCTTCTTGTCTTGATATTTTCTTTCTTCGCCAGCTTGTTACCCCCGGGGGTAGTCATCGGTCGAGTTGGGTTTAGGAAGTTTTGGCTTGGACTGACTGCCGGTACGTAGGACATCAATTGATGTCCTACCCCGGATCATCGGAAAGGTAAGGATATGAGCTGTGTAGCTCGGGAGTGTGGAGACCCTAAGTGCTTATTTTAGCACTTTCGGACTCCACGGAGCAGGTGGGACAACGGGCGTTGGACGGTATGTTGTCCGACGCCCGCAAGGAGGTTGGGTTAGGCTAGAAAAACGTCATGTCTCTGGTAGTGGTGGTCCGTCCTGGGGTATCTGAAACAGATCGGTTAGCGGGAAATATAAGTTATACTCACCCGTTGTCCAGTAGCTGTACCCTCGGCTTCGCTCGTTCCCGGATGACTTCAGTGACCGTGGTGTACTCCAGGTCTCTGACGATATCTGCGGTTCTCACGTACCATGGGGCGTCGACTGCCGTCCTGAGGGCGATGTTTTCCACTGCCTGGATTTTCTTCATGTAGGACTTTGCCTGGTAGCCCCACGCTACCGAGGCGTACGTCAGCTGCGGCCTGATGAGGGTCTTGATAAGCGTGAGCTTATTCCTCAAGTTGAGAAGGCTCCCGTTTCCCATCATCGGGTAGATGAGGGCTCTCGTGCGCCGGGCCTTGGCTGTGATAGCGTCCGTGTTCTGTCTCCACGTTAGGCTTCTGTCCATGATCACGCCAAGGTACTTGACGGTGTCGTGCCATTGGATGTCCTCGCCGTTCATGGAGACGTGTCCTGTGGGAATTTCTTTCCGCACTCGTCTGAAGAGAATGGCTTGGCTTTTGTCGGCGTTGACGGCGACTTTCCACTTCGTGCACCATTCTTCCAGGAGTGTGGCCGTTTCCTGGAGTTTTATGGTTGCGTTCCTGGCTTTCCAGGATCTGGCAATTATTGCTGTGTCGTCGGCATACAGGGCCAGGGCTGTGTGGTCGGTCCTGGGGAGGTCTGAGGTGTAGATAGCGAACAGGTGCGGTGACAGCACCGAACCTTGCGGGACTCCCGCCTCCACTTGACATCATTTTAAACTACAAGAAATCAACAACTGATTTATATTGAGCACTACAATACAACACATGGTCAACATTTATTGACGCTATAAATTACATATCTCAGAAAATACTTTTGAACAGCTCAAAAGATTTTGCAGATATGACTTAAACTTCTAAATTGCTATTTACATTAGTAACTTTATTTTTCCATTGGAAATTTAATTTAATATTTTTAACCTGTATTTATGTATTGATAGTATATTATTTTTATATAGTTACCGTTATTGTTAGTTAAGGCTTGCTTACTAAAATATTACAATTTAATTAGTTCACCTGTACAGAAAATGTACGAAAATGGTATTTAGATTTTTAACCTGTTATGTACTTGAGTAACCAGTAAATAAATAAATAAATCACTAACTGCGTCCACCAAATACAGAAGTGTGTTACAGCACTCTCTGACAATTCGACTTCATTAGGGTGTTGCTTGGAATTTATTGATTTGGAAATATATATATATATATATATTTATATGTTGTTTTTTAGGTTTTCGCGGGTATTAAATGAAGTGTTGTACTTCCGGGTGCTCTCCCGCGTCGATGATCGATATACATATATATATATATATATATATATATATATATATATATATATATATATATATATATAACCAAAATTAAACACACGTGGTGTATCTTGAGGTTGCAGTCAGAGGTGAAAAGTTTACGGCCACAAAACAGAAAAAGAAAAACTCTTTTGTTACTTTGTCAAGCTTTCGGAAATTATTTATTCCCTTTATCAAGACATCTATAAATAAAATTATTATTTAATCAGAGTCATATAATATAGTTCGCTAAAATACTTACTAACTTGAGGTTAAAAGTTAAGGTCACATGTATTATAAAATAGTCGCATTTTTTAACTTAATGTAGACAAATTCATACACAAATTCCTTTACAGGTACACAATTTAAGGTAAACAATTACTGATTATTTAAAATTAAGGATTAAAACCATGATTAAAATAGATATAACAAAATGAACATGAATAACTATCACATGTGAGTGTAGAACTAAATTTCTTTATCAAACTGTATACAAAAAATTTTTAAAATGACAGAAAGGTATTACAATTGGCTGGCTTGTACTAGGAATTAAGTTAGGAACATTAATTCCAACGTGAATGTTACCAACTGTGATCCAGCGGGAGGTTTGAATTTTGAAAAATGCGAAAATTCTCTTTTTCTAATTTGAGGATATATGTATAAATCTTACTTAAATTATCGATATCAGATTTTTTATTTAAGCTATTTGTCTCATTATTAATATGGATCATTTCAAGGAATGATCTTTTTCTAAAGTTACTCTCTACAGCCAAAACCTTAGCACTTTCATAATTCATTTTATGACTGGTGTTGATGACATGTTCTGCTAATGCACAAGATTTTACGTTTCTGTTACAATCACTTTTATGTGAAGTTATACGACCATTAAGTGTCCGAGAGGTTTGACCAATATAAGATTTATTACAGTTGTTACATTCTATTCTGTATACCACATTTGATTTTTCTTTATTTTTTAATGGGGTTTTCACCCGACTGAAAAGTTTACCAACAGTTAATATGTTTTTTAATGCAATTTTTATGTCCATGTGTTTCACTAAGTTTATCAGCTTAGGAGTAAGATCTTCAATGAATGGTAATGACATATATTTAAGTGGACTCGTATTGGTTATGTTATGGTTTCGCTCAGTTATATTATTATTTACCAAATTAGGTATGGTATTATCGATATTATTATTTATGTTAGGTGCGTTATTATTATTTAAATTTAGAGAATTATTATTACTATTATTTGCATTATGTAAATTATTATTATTATTTTTATTTACATAATGCAAATAATAGTAATAATAATTCTCTAAATTTAAATAATAATAACGCACCTAACATAAATAATAATATCGATAATACCATACCTAATTTGGTAAATAATAATATAACTGAGCGAAACCATAACATAACCAATACGAGTCCACTTAAATATATGTCATTACCATTCATTGAAGATCTTACTCCTAAGCTGATAAACTTAGTGAAACACATGGACATAAAAATTGCATTAAAAAACATATTAACTGTTGGTAAACTTTTCAGTCGGGTGAAAACCCCATTAAAAAATAAAGAAAAATCAAATGTGGTATACAGAATAGAATGTAACAACTGTAATAAATCTTATATTGGTCAAACCTCTCGGACACTTAATGGTCGTATAACTTCACATAAAAGTGATTGTAACAGAAACGTAAAATCTTGTGCATTAGCAGAACATGTCATCAACACCAGTCATAAAATGAATTATGAAAGTGCTAAGGTTTTGGCTGTAGAGAGTAACTTTAGAAAAAGATCATTCCTTGAAATGATCCATATTAATAATGAGACAAATAGCTTAAATAAAAAATCTGATATCGATAATTTAAGTAAGATTTATACATATATCCTCAAATTAGAAAAAGAGAATTTTCGCATTTTTCAAAATTCAAACCTCCCGCTGGATCACAGTTGGTAACATTCACGTTGGAATTAATGTTCCTAACTTAATTCCTAGTACAAGCCAGCCAATTGTAATACCTTTCTGTCATTTTAAAAATTTTTTGTATACAGTTTGATAAAGAAATTTAGTTCTACACTCACATGTGATAGTTATTCATGTTCATTTTGTTATATCTATTTTAATCATGGTTTTAATCCTTAATTTTAAATAATCAGTAATTGTTTACCTTAAATTGTGTACCTGTAAAGGAATTTGTGTATGAATTTGTCTACATTAAGTTAAAAAATGCGACTATTTTATAATACATGTGACCTTAACTTTTAACCTCAAGTTAGTAAGTATTTTAGCGAACTATATTATATGACTCTGATTAAATAATAATTTTATTTATAGATGTCTTGATAAAGGGAATAAATAATTTCCGAAAGCTTGACAAAGTAACAAAAGAGTTTTTCTTTTTCTGTTTTGTGGCCGTAAACTTTTCACCTCTGACTGCAACCTCAAGATACACCACGTGTGTTTAATTTTGGTTTTCTTAACTAGTCAGTCAAGACTACCCTTCTTCTTTATCTATATATATATATATATATATATATATATATATATATATATATATATATATATATATATATATATATATATATATATATATATAATTAATTTCAAATTTTCCACTACCATTTTGAACGAAGGGTAAACTGAAAATAAATTACATAGAAATTAGATTTTGCTAATTACTGCCTAATTTGCAGAATTATAGATAGTTGCTGACATCGGGTATGTTTTCTTCAACTTGCCGCCTTTAATTAGTTTTTATTTTATTAAGATGAATTCTCATTTAGCGCATGTCTTTAATTAAGATGAAAGATATCTAATCTAATTTTATATAAAACGTTGCAGAGTATTTTTACGTGAAGAACTGGAGCTCGTCGTGTATAATCATATAATAAGATTTTTATTAAGTCTATTTTCAAACCAATAAATAAATTTGTTTTGATCCTCCCACTGACCTTTCGTTATAGTAACAAGTTGAGTTAATTTACAAAATGTATTATATGTATGTGTATTATAAAGTATGTCAATTGAACATTGATGAGGGTGAATAATTGCAAGTTTAGGTTATACCTTGAAAACTGAATTAATGTTTACAATACATTCAGTGAAATCGTCCTAAGAACCGCGCTCGTAGAAAACAATTACATTTTTCTTCAATCGATATAAAAAGTTTTTGCTTACATTTGACAACGCAAAGTGGATATTTACTGAAGAGCAGTGAATGAGTATACATAAAAATAATGTTTTGAATTAAGAAACTTTATTTACTATATTGGCTGTAACACGAACATGGTATACCTCCAATTTTTTGTTTATTTTATTGAAACTTGGTACCACTTGCGGGCTCAGTGGAGGTGGTACTTTTAATTTTCATATGGAACAATGTACAGAGCTTTCAATAATGATCACAGGACACGTGATTTTTTAGTTCATCTTTTAGGCTTGTCATGTTTTAGCCATGTCAGAACCTTCCATACTAGGGATATTTTAATTCGTATGTGTCTAAGGGTGCGTTTTCAATTATCTTTGCTAACGGTTCTTTTCACGAAATCTAGACGGAACGTACGATTTAATTGGCTCTGAAAGTGAACACGCCCAGCGGAACCAATAAGGCAACGGTTTGTCTACGCAGAATATTTAGCGCCGTACAGTCTTCTTGTAGGCATATCCTAACATTTAACTATTTATTTTAATTTGTAATGTCATATCATAGACGTAGTAGTAGTGTTTTGGTGGATATTGCATAATTATCATTTCTTTTTCACCAGTTTTGAATTGTTTTAATTATTATTTGAGTACTAATCAGTTCTTTTCGGAACTACATAATTTACATCAGTTATCTTCTGGTGAGTAATGATAAAGAGAAAAAGAATGTTGGGTTAAGTAACGTTTTTTAAATTTTATTCTAGTCCTGTCTTGCAATGGTTTTTACGACAGAGCAAGATGCCTTCATTTTGATGGCTCATTTTCGAAGTGGAACTCGCAACGAAGATGGATCATGGAAGTATTCATTGCAATCATGAATCGAACAATTTATGGAAAAATTTCCTGACGCAAATATTCCATATGACACATTTTCAAATCGTAAATATGCACTCGTTGATCGTTTTGCAAAGAAACACTGCCTTTGCAAGGGAAAATCCACTGGTAGGCCAACTGTTTTAACTGAAGTGGTTATGAACAACGTTCGAGAAAGAATGAATCAAAGCCCGACAAAATTCATACCAAAGTTGTCCGCTCAAACAGGTAGGTACTTTTACACTAAATTTTTTAATTACTGAATACGTTACATACCATTTAAATTTAGTTTCTTGAAAATATAAAATATGAATTTCTTTAGTGAAAATTATTATCAACAACTAATAACGATATCTACTAAAACTCTTGTTTATATATAAAACCTGAATGCAAATAAAAAAATATATAAAACTGGGAATCGGTTCTCTTCAGATGTCTTAATATACCTAAACGACAAATCAACGAAATTTATTTTTTTAGGTGTTTCAGTTGGAACAACCCATAAAGCACTCAAAAAACTCCATTTGCATCCATACAAGGTAACCGTTGTTCAAGAACTATTACCCCCTGATTTTGCAAGTCGAGTAAGATATTGTCGTTGGTTCAACGGAAATTTAAATAACAACAATGTATTGGATTTAACGTATTTTACTAATGAAGCGTGGTTCCACTTAACAGGTTATATCAATAGTCAGAACTACAGGACATGGGCTACAGAAAATACTCACGCTTATGTAGAAACAAGTTTACACCCCTTAAAAGTTGGTGTATGGGTGGCAATAGCCAGAAGGCGAATTATTAGGCTCTATATTTTTTCGTGAAACAATTAATGCCCAAAGGTATCAAACTCTTATTTTAGAGCCATTTCTGGCGCAGTTGCATGATGATGAACTGCAAGATGGTTATTTCCAGCAAGACGGCGCTACTGCCCATACAGCAAGAGCTTCACTTGATTTCTTGATGACCGATTAGTCAGCCAGGGATTATGGCCTGTACTGTCTCCAGATCTAACACCCTGTGATTATTTCTTATTTGGACACATGAAGAACAATGTTTTTTAAAATAAATTACATACCATTGACAAATTACAAGAGGCAATAGAAAGAGAAATCAGCAATATTACTGTTGATCAGTTACAGAATGTATTCGAAAATATGAAACGAAGAGTCCATGTGTGTTTAGAGACTCAAGGCAGCCATTTTGAGCATTTGGTATAATTTCTTGGCATTTCGTATTAAAATGTACCTATTCATTCATCTTCTAATTTAAATATCTTGTAACAAAAGTTTTTATTATGTAATTTCTTTTATTTACTGTGATTGTTCTATTCTAATGTTTATATTCATGTTGTCTGTGGAAATAAAGATTATTTTGAATTAGGTGTAATAATTTATTTCTTGCGAACATTTTTTTATTCAGATAAAAGGCATCCCATTTAAATTTGCTTTTAATATTAAAAAATTCTTAAATTTGATGAATAAATGAATTATAAATTTTTTACCTGTAACTAGAACGCCAATGGATTTAGGGTATTTCTGGTTAGTGCAATACCATCGTGTATACGTGGTTGTCTATATTTCTGCGGTCACGTGTCCTGTATATGGTTGATTCCTTATTAATGGTAGTGTTATGTGCTGCCTTCTGACGGAGAGAGATGTAATTAGTCCCTGGTACAGAGTGAAGGAAGGCCTGTTTAGTGGACAGTCGATAGGGTGGTGCCACCTCTGGGCCAACTGGAATAGAATAGAATAAACTTTATTGCTATAGATCTTACAAAAAAGACATTAGCATTGTCAGGGTAATTAAATATTAAAAGTTATTACAATACATTAGAATACAAAATATATAACATATATAAAATATATAAAAACAAGGAGAGCAGCAAAAAGAAAACACACAACTAAAACAACCCTAAAACTAAAACTGTAGAAAACATTATAATCAGTTGCACTATTGAAGTTACTAACAAAAGTTTTATGCATTTAAAAAATCACTGTAAGAGTAAAATGTATTTTCAAGTAAATACAATTTAAGTTGATTTTTGAAGGTATGAATGTTATTAATAGATTTTAATTCTTGTGGTAAGGCATTGTAGGCTTTGATAGCGTTATAACATGGATTTTTTTCATAAAAACTATGATGGTGTACTGGTATTCTGAGATCATTCCCATGTCTTGTTGTCATCAATCTGTACACATCAATATTTCTTGTAAATTCACCAGTATTTTTTTTAACGAACAAAACTAATTTATAAATATAAAGAGACGGGATGGTAAGTATTTTCAATTCTTTAAACAAAGGTCTACATGAATCTCTGCAAGAGACCTTCATCATACACCTAATTATGCGTTTTTGACAAATACTTTCTGCCAATGTAGGGAGGAACCCCAGAATATTATCGCATATTCTAGAATACTTTGTACGTATGAAAAATAAAACATTCTTAGAGAGTCTACTCATAGTTGGTATCTCATGAATCGTATTAGGTAACAGGACGAATTAATTCTTGATATTAAAGTATTAGTATAAGCTTCCCAATTTAACTTACTATCTAGCGTTATGCCAAGAAAGTTTACATTTTCCGTTTGTGTGATTGAAGAACCATTTAATTGAACATACAACGAATAATCAAGATCAGTAGTTGGGGAAAACATAACAAGAGTAGTTTTATTTACATTTAAGTTTAAGCCATTCGAATTACAATATTTATACATATTTGAGGATATTGTGGTAAGTTTACTTGCACAAGCCACTAAGGATTCTTCGGTTGCAACACAGGAGTTATCATCTGCATATTGATATAAAAAATCTATATTAGTATAATCTTTTAAATCATTTGTATACAAAATAAATAGGAGAGGCCCAAGTATAGATCCTTGAGGCACACCCTGTAGTATACAAGTTTTATCTGAAAAAACAGTTTGAAGTACTCCATCCTTGCAAGTTGTTAGTGCAGTAACTTGTGATCTATTTGTAAGGTATGACTGGAGTATTTTGTTACATGTACCTCGAACACCGTAACTATTTAATTTATCCAACAAAATGGTATAATTAATTGTGTCGAACGCTCTTGACATGTCGAAATACAAGCAGGCCACCTTCAAATTTGAATCAAGCGCTGTAATAATTTTAGTTAGTGAGTGATAGATAGCCTGTTCTGTTGAACAATGAGGCATAAACCCGAACTGACAATCTTTAATTATTTTATGCTTAGTAAAAAAAGAAATCATTCTGTTATAAATTGTTTTCTCAATAATCTTAGAGAAATTCGGTGGGATTGATATACCGCGGTAGTTTGCGACGTTTTCCTTATCGCCCTTTTTATGGATAGGTATTGTTTTGTTAATTTTTAATTGATTAGGAAATACTCCTTCCAGAAAACAATTATTTATTATAACGGAAAGTGGTTCAGAAATTTCTACAATTACTTTTTTTATGACATAAATTGGTACTTCATCAAGACCCGTTGATTTTTTGTTAGGCATGGCAAGAACAATATCTATAATTTCTTGGGCATTAGTAGGGTTTAGAAACAAATTTGCTCGATTTTGAACTATCATATTTGTTCTCTCTCTAACAGGCTGTGTTGGAGAAAGAGAAAAATGTTCACTAAATAAGCGCACTAAGGCATCTGGGTCGGTTATTTTATTATTTTGATGGTCCTTGATGATAAATTCATTTTGATCTTGTCTATTTTTTTTACTAATACTTTTATTAAATATATCCCAGGTAGCTTTTGATTTGTTTCCAGAATTCGAAATTATATTATTGTTTAGTTGAGTTTTATATTCTTTGATATATTTTTTATACGCTTTTTTCTCAGTTTTATATACCTCTAAAATATTGTCACAATTCGTCCTATTATGTAATATATATAAGTCTCTAATATAGATAGACCATTGCTTAATTTCAGGAGGTATCCAACATTTATGTCTATGAATATTGACAGATTTTTTTGTTTTAGGAAATGCAATGTCAAAATAATATAGAAATATCTTCAAAAAAGAATTGTACTTACCATCCGAGTCTTTTTCTGCATAAACCGCATCCCAGTTCTCAGAATGAATCAGATGATAAATGTATTGATGTTACCTTCATTAAATGACCTTTTAACTACATATTTTTTGTTATATATATTTTCTACAGCTAAACTGACTCTAAGAGCTTGAGGATTGTGGTCTGATAGTGGATAATGTATAACTTCACAATTTAAAAGGTTAGTGGGTATATTGCTAAAAATATTGTCGATTATGGTGTTTGTTGCATTTCTAGTGATAGAACTTACATGAGCATTTAAACCATAAGTGGTAAATATACCCAGCAAAGCCTGTGATCTGTTTAGTTGATTACTATTAGGTTTGAAATCGATATTAAAATCGCCACAGACAATAATGAAATTTGTCATAGAAAATAAATAATTTAGTATTTCTTCCAGTGATTTTAAAAATACTTCAAAATTTCCTACTGGTGATCGATAAACTGACAATAAAATACAGTTTGTAAAATAATAAAACAAACTTTGAACAAACATATTCTATATCTTGCTCAATTCTCTCAATCTTAAAATTTTGTTTAGCATAAACTGCCATTAACATAGAATATACGAGAATGGCCAGAAGCGCCGCGAACAACGCTGGATGATTCTATAGAGTTCAAATACCTTTACCAGAGTATATAAGAGACGAACTCGGCGCACGCTGACAGTATAGGGCTGTATATTAGATAACAAGTGATCAGATGAAATAAAGAACAATAACAAGTTGTGATTTAAAGTAGTGAATTTATGTTAAAGTTATTATTAGTTGTGCTATTTTTAAGAATTAATTATATAAATCAGTGGTTTGTGAAGATTCTTGTTGCAATTTATTGAACCTACGTACAGGGTGTTTACTCGAGTGTGTAAACAAACACGTAACAGTAGTTGAATCTTGGGGTCGAGGCTTCATTATAAATTAACTATGAACCTGTACGTATTTACCTCATAGTACAGACTTCTTATCCTAAAAGTGAACTAAGAAATAAAAATTGAGTTAAAAAATTTGACATTTTGAATGTCGGTTATATGGCAACATTGTATTAAGAATTGGGAATATTGTAGTGAGAAAGCCACGTGGGATCCAAACATGGATTAATATACAACTCGGGCCATGCATGTGTAGAAAATCCTTTCCTAGTGTTTGGATTGCAAAATTGCACGCGTATTCTATTTGAACATTTCTGACAGTACGGTATCTTCCACCGTTTTCTCTTCTTTCTCCAGAGGGACATTTTTTTTAACCACTTTTGAAAAGCGATAAAAGTTTGTTTACAAGGAAGATAACGATTTGAAAGCTTTGTGGATTTAATTTCCATGCATTAGCATTATCATTAATTCTTCCGTAAGAAAATATATATTCGCTATTCCTGAGCAGTGTATTCTGCCATTTTCAATAATTTTGGTTAAAATAAATAGTAATGAAAATTAATTAACAGTGATATGTCTTCAACGGTTCCTCATCAAACTCATTAAAACAGTTTTTCCCACAGACGCACGGTTAGTCCTGCGACTAAAATGAAAGAGGATTTTTTTGCATATTTTTATCCAGTGAATGAGATTTCAGTACCAAATTGAAAAAAAATAATAATAAGAAAGTAATAAAGACATAGCTTGTATTTATTATGAATATACGAACAGGTTGCATTTATGGTCAAATGGTCATATGAACTTTACACCCTGTGTAATACTGATATTGAAATTGGTCTAAAAATGAACAAATAATGACTTTGATATTCATATTAGGTGTAACGAAGTGCAATTAACTTGTCCAATGCGTAAAATTGTATTTTGAAATTTTAAATGACTTTTTGAAAGCGATTCAATTTTCTGCGAGAAAATACTTCAACGCTCGCATATCTGCATCAGTAATTACATACGTTTGATTACAGTATATTTTTATGGAATAATAACACCCCGAAACTTTTGCAACAAAATACACCGTCACTATTTCCCTCTCTGCTTTATTGGCGAAAATAAAATCACGATATAAATTCAAACGTTAGTGGTTTGTTCGTTTATTTACTTGGGTCGCATGCATGGCACGGCACACTCATGATATTAAGAAATCTCTATTTCCAACTAAAAAAAAATCAACCTAATTATTTCTTTTTATTTTATTTTCGAACAATTGCAGATAAATTCGTGAGTAACTCGAGCGACAATGAGGCGCTTTGGGCTCTTTACACACAAATAACGATTTGAATCTCGATTAACAGCAAAAAATGCTAAAATTTTATTACACCTTTGAATTTCTGTCGTAATAATACCACATTGACATGGTATCTATATATTTGTGGCCATACGTCCCGCATTATGCGAAATTGTCCCCTTCCTTTTAAAGCATTTAACGCGAACACAAGCATCCTGCAAACGCCCCGCAAATGTTTTTCACGGCACAGCCCATCTTAAAATCTTCGTCTTTCGGTTCAAATGGGACAAAAAACAATAGTGCGGTAATTCTACAATGATCTGACATATCCTTAATGCTTTCCTGTTCCTCTCTTTTGAGCAAGAACTAAGGTTTAAATTATGAAATTTTGAAAGTTGCGTATAGAGGGTCATAGTAAATTTATAGATATGCTAATTTCTGTGGTGTTTATTTATTTATTTATTATTTACTTACACACGGGTATCGCGCCACCTGGTTCGAATCCTGGCTCCGACACTGGCACTGTCGGAGGAAATGGTTGTATGTCCGCGTTTTTTCACCCCCTTGCGCATAAGCCTCTGGCTTCTGGAATTGGGGGTTGTCTAATTTCTGTGGTGTTTACTTATTTATTATTTACTAACTAGAATTGCGGGCGTTTCAAACGTTAATGGAGGAGACACCCTGTACATCCTGTTAGTGGCAACTCTTATATAAATGTATATGAGTAAATACAAATGAGGCATTTTTTAATTGCTTTACTCAAATATTATCTAGTCAGCTAAATTAATGCTAATTGCAACAGACCGCTCTTCATACGGATATAATGTTAAAAGGTTAAATTAATTAGCTGAATTATTTAACTTTCAAATTGAAATTGTATGAAGTGCTGCCCATAGCGATAATTGAAATATAAATTTTCCATACTACGTTACGGTGTTAGGTTAACCATCACGTAATAAGTGATAATGTACAACATTTTGTAAGACTTGCCGATTGTCCCTATACGTAAATTTGTGAAAACAAATAAAAACATCGATGGGGGAATGGATTTCTACAATTAGCATTGGCACTGGTTGTAGGTAAATACAGACCACAGATGTGTTTAACGATTATTTTTCATAGAAATTGTTAATATTGCTGTAATACGAAAAAAGTCGTATGCACCTAGGCTTGTAACTTGTTTTCACAATAATTTTAGCTCCTCTGGTGCTAAGAGCAGTTGATTTGTCCGTTAATTTCCGAGCTTTCTTCCACATTTAATTTGATGAAAGTTTGCCTCTTCAAACGTACCACCATATCGTAAGCATTCGTCAAACTCAACACAGGAAAATACGCGTAAATCGGTACACAAATATTACATAAAATAAAAATAGAAGTATTCAAAATATAGTCATTGGCTCTCTAACATCTCCTTAGCGTAAAGAAATTACATGTATTCACACCAAAGGGTTAGAAATTCACTACTTAAGACATACATGCCGATAAATTAAATTAAATTAAATTTGATTGAAATTCATGTATGAGGTATTTAGGACAACACAAGTTCCCTTGTAACGGAGGTAACATGTCATGTACACATGCACATTTAGGATGCATTATAGAAACAACGACTATATGATTTTTTTTTTAATATTCAGTTACACTATTTTCTATGCAATATTGTTTCAGTATATATTTTTGTTTTGTTTCTAGGCAAGTCTGGATTGATAATTCTCTAGAGTAAGTAGAACATATCCCTGCCACATTCATTCTTAATTTACAATATTGATACCTATTAAAATCTTTTTGAGGTTTTGGTAAACCGCAGACGGTGTACAATTTCATGCGTTGAACTTCACTCAAATGCTCATATTTACCCAAATACACGCGAATACTAAAAATAGAGGATTCTAAAAGAAATATATTATTACCACCCTATTAAAGATTGCTACTTCTTGATAACAAACAGGCACGTTTGAAGAAGCCGACCTTTATTATTATACACTTCGCAGAAAAGCATATGTACGTTTCACTTCTCTTTTTCACACTACTGTAAAATTTTACTTTACTGCACGATTTAGATGATTTTTTTGTAACCAGGCGACCCTAGGTGTGTGTAATTGCGACTGTCAGGTAACCACTTTATGGTCTGTTATGTTTTTTCTATGCCATTATTCAGTAATTCATATTAGCGATTTCTTAATCGAAAATCTGGCAACGTAGCAATGTACAGCACCCTTTAAAACCCGAATTTCATGAAATTCTGAGATAAAGTAACTTCTACTATACAGAGCTTTCAATCTACGAAAATTAAAAATTGTCATTTACTGTTAAGGTCCAAAAGGCTTTTCAAATAAATGAGAACTGTAAAATTAAATTCAAAATAGTGCATTAAGTAATAGTACAATTGAAAAATATCAAAGAATAAAATCGTGTTTCATCAAACGTCAATGAAACATGACTTTTATGACAAGTTTTTTGAACTTAAACTGTCATTTCTCTGACACTTCATCTGACCAATTCAATTCAATTTATATATAACTTTATTTTCAATTTTAATTACAGTTGCCTCCCCAGAACTCACTCCGGGTCCGGTCGTGCAACCACCGCGGGATTCGCGGTGGCTGATTGCAGGGTCGGGCGGATTGGGTCTGGCTTGGCTAAAAAAATAGTTAAAACTTAAAACCTATACTCCTGCTAACAAACAAAAAGGTATATATCTAAAAAAAATAGATTTTATCAAACTTAAATACTACACGTTTTTTAAAAACTTTCACTTTTCACCAAGTAATTTTGACACTGACGCTGACACCTCAACATAAACGAGGAGCTTTCCGCGGGGTGTGAAATCGCCGGGCTGCGCATAGGCTGGCCTAAACTGTGGTTTTTAAATTTTTGGTTTTTCGAGAATTTTGGTTGTTTTGTTGAAAATTTTTGAATGGAAATGAATTTAAACAAAAATGTACAAAAGGAATACACGAAATAAACGGGATAAAAGGAAACAAACAGAAAAGAAGAGGGGGAGAGGAAAGATTTAAAGATTCAAAAGGTATGAAATATCAGTAAAGGTGGATAGGATAAGCGGAAGTTATAGTTGGTGAAGTTTGGCTACAGAGGTTGCCGGAAGATCTCGGTAACGTCTGGTATGGTAGGGTGTGTTTTATCCGAAATAGGGCATTATGCTGTCTAATCTGTGTTAGCACTTCATCTGACCGGCTTACTTAGTCTCTTAGTGCCGCTAAGGAGCTCTGAGCGGCAGTAAAAGTTTTTTTTTAATGCATATAAGTAAAAAGATATTTCACCTACAAATAATATTTATTAATCCCAGTAACTTCACGCATACTTAAAATGTTTAAATTTGGAATAAACAAATATATTACGATGCCTTATCCGATAGAGCATTTGTATGAAAATGTAAATAGGAAAATGTAATTATTACTTGTCTAATAATAACCGTTTTTAAAATGATAATAGTCAGTATGTTAAGCATACCACATGATATTTCATTAAAAAATAATTCAGGAAAACGATAGGCATAGGTAGGGTGGGACCTAAAGGCACTCGTATCAGCCTTTACATATGTAAATAATATATAACATTTTGAATATTAATAGTCAGTATGCCCTTTTGAAATTTAGTAGATTTTGTCATAACTTGCACAATGAAAAATCATACTGACTATTATGGTTTTGAAAACGGTTATTATTGTACAAATAACAATTTCCAGCAAACGGTTCACCGAGACATTTTCATTTTCATTTTCATTTCTCACATCAGTTATATGCCAAAATAACATAAGCCTAAAGGGCATACTGCTTATAATCATTGCCGATTTGGGTACAGTCTGACGGTCTATATCGTAGCTCGCGTGTTCGCCTGTTGTCATACGATATGATGTCACGATCGTCTCCGTGCTTGTGAACTTATTTGAAATGATTGGAACTGATTATATATAATACTTATGTCGCTTATACTTAAAGTGTCCTATTTTGCGTAGGTACTTTATTTTAGAACATGAACATTTTTATGCATTAAAAAAATATACAAGTTCTCTATTTATGTTTTAAAGTTTAATGTATATTCCCACCAAGTGTAGATGTGTTATATGGAAATTTTAATAATATTTCGGTGTATTTTTTTGCAACATTCAGTGGAGTATGACTTATTATTGATACAGTACGGGGAAGGCTACTGGCCGTATAGGGGAATCCCTATACACTTGTGTACATGTGCAATGTGGATTAGAATCACGAGATGATATGAAGTGGATAGTGAATACCCACCATAGTACCATTTAATTATTTGTACTTTCTCTTCTGTTAAATAAGTATCCATTTTAACAGCAGGTTAATATTATTTTGAGTGCAATAATACTTCAGTTTCGTAAGATTACCTATGACCTAAGCCCAACGGACTTTGGTAAATAATAAATAAATCCATACCATCAACAATCACACAGCGACGCCTACATTGGATCGCCCCACCCAATCACATTCCATTAGATGACATTCTCACTCGTATTGCACATGTACATAAGCGTATAGGATTTCCCTATACGGCTAGTAGCTGTCCTCTTGCTGTATATACAATCAGAGAAACTTTGTAAGATTTCATATTTTGGAACTAAGTGAAGGGTGTTTAAAAATCTTGTACAACTTAGAATTTAACTATTCAAACATGCATTTTTTTAAAGGAATATATTGTTGTTTTTTTTAATTAAACTAAATAGTGAAATTGAACGGTTCTGACTTTTATGAGATATCGTGTATAAGTATTGTTATTAAAATTTCTTCCTTTACGAATTTACGTGAAATAGCTCAAAATGTTGGTCGTAAATTCGAAACGCTTTCCGTTAGTTATTAATTATTGTATTGGAGGATATTCGTCGAATCAAGTAAAATCCTCGGTAGATATAGAAATCTCCGTTTTTCAGAGTTCCTAATTGAAATATTGGGCCGTGGAAGAGTAATATTGTCACGACCCCCCTTTGGGAGAGCCGCAACTGACGGCCACTTGGCTTGTGAGAGAGGGAGATTGGGTAGTCAAAGTAGAAGTAGAGAAGTAGAGTTTAAAACAGATATAATTTATTGACAAAATAATAACAAACAATGTCACAGTACAAACAGGCACAACAACAATAGTAACAAATGGGGCTCTTACCAACATCACTGATGTGGGGAAATGCGTCGGGATAAGGAGTCGCACTTCTTAACACATTAAGAGTAGGACTGTCTTAAGAATTCGACTGTCGCCCGCGTTAATAAAATTCGTATTTATAATTTTACTAGTTGCTTACTTAGCAGGTTACCTATTGAGTACAAGTTCGTATTTATTGTTTGTTTTTAATAATCCAGTGTCAGGTCTCGTTCTCAATATTTGTTTAATATTATTGCAAAGTATATCAACTTAGAATTTGGAAAAATAATTTGTATCAATATGTAACCTACTAAAGCTGATTTATAGTTTTCTCCTAAATTATGAATACTCCTTACGTAACAATATACCTATTTTATTAATATTATACGCTGTTAACTTCCTACGCTTCTGGCCCTAATTTTACTATGAATATTAATATTAATGTAACACTGGCGATTACAAAGAAGAAACGCCATTTTCAGTGTGCAGCGGGAACTAATTAAAGTAGTTTTTGGGTAGTTGGTTAATTGTTATCGCGATATTTAGTACTTTAAACTCTGTTATACATCTGCCAGGTTATTAGGTAGTGGCAGATTATATATTTAATGAGTAGCAGTCGAGCATTGATGGCCTAAATACCCATTTGACTAATATCTTATTCGGTTATAGCAGCATAATTAAGGACATATCTAAATACTCTTTCAGATGATAGCAATTTTGTCACTTTGTGTTTTTTCTCAAACGATTTCAACAAAGTCGATTGTTTCACGACATTAATAAATCAATTTATCAAAATAAACAAATAGCTATTTGTATGACAAGGGAGAAGAATAATTTCCGCCAGCGGATAGTTAATATCCAAGGGAGGAAATGGCACTTTGCTCCTGTGTAATACATATGATTTTTTCTACGACCATTTACAGTGTTTTGCATTGATTTTACATATATTTTATTATATTTTCTTATGCATGACAATCAAAAAACCTCGCAAAAAACCAAATATGTCAAAATGTCATAATAGGTATTTAGATAAGTAAATATTGTTAAAAATCAAAGTACATGGAACGTTGCTAAGGTTTCTTCTTGTTTACAAAATAAACAAACTTCCAAGAAGTTTATAATAATGTATTCCGAATGTGAAGATGAAGTTCCTCAAGATATTCTGGAAGAAGCAAACGTGGTGTCGTTAAATCTATTACCGTTAAAGTTTCGTGAAAAATATGAAGTCTCTGCACTACCATTACAGCAATTTGAAGTTTCTACTTGTTTGCTTTCAGAGGGAGTCAAAGTATTTTCCTCCCGAGGGAGGAAAAGTACTACTTTGCTCCCTGAAATGAGGGAGCAAAATAGTATTTTCTATGTAGGGAGTAGAAAAATATATTGCCTTAACCCCCTTTCAAGTCACCGAAGTAACGCCTCACAAATCTAAAATTTTTCCCCAGATAAAGAGCGACAAGGCAACTACCACTTTATCGCACATATACAGCAAAGTGAAATCGGTCAGTACATGCCAAAATTTGACCATTTGTTGCCACTTTATTTATAGAATTCTAATTCGAGAAAGATTTAATTTTATTAATCTGTTTAAAATAATCAAAAAAATTATATGCTTGCTTATATACTTCTATTGAAAATTCTTAAACAATATTAATAACAAAGGAGAAGAAAATTTTATGCTGACAATACATAGATAACATTTTTCTCTACATCTGCAATTTCTTTAGGAATCTCGTCGTCAGTTTCACCAAAACTTACTTCCATTATAAACGACACAATATTCAAAATTTTAACGGAAAACCGCATAAAATTGAATTAAAAGCAAATAATGTTTATTGATTTTTTGATTTTAATGCCAGGAATACCGCATGATACGTACCCGTTGTAAAAACTCGTCATACGGAGAAAGCCATGGGTAATCTATATACAGATTTTCTGGATTCCAACCCTATTGCGTTAGCCGCCATCTTAAATTGAATGGTTAGTTTCGTACTTATTAAATAACTCGCTTATTTCAACTTTAGAGTGAAAAGGTGAAGAAGATGTAAGAAAATTTAATTTTCTACAACTTATCAGTCTTTCTGTAGTATCGACTTACGCCTACAATGAAGGGAAAGGGGTGTTAATGTACTATTAAATCTTTGATAAATTCGAAACGGGCCAGCGCGATATTGTCTAAATTGTATTCACAGAGGTTGGGATCTTTTTTCCGGCTATATGGACTTTTCACTATATTCCTCTACATTGAGGGGACGGCTATTTGCGTCTCAGCATTTTTCTTATTGACATATGTTATCCACTATATCATCAATGAATAAGACGAACAAAAGTAGACTCGAGTGTAACTCTGAGGTATCCCAGAAGCAGCTTGATGTGTATCTTGCTTCATATCCTGTGATCAAGTCTGTCGAAGGGTTTGGAAAAACTATTTAAAATCACGTCAACTTGTATGTTAACAACTAAATCTCCGAAATAAATTGTTACGTGGAACAGATTGTTTATGTAGATTTACCGCGCACAAAATCATAATTTCAGTGCAGGTTGGTAATAGAAGTTTAAAATTGTAATTCCACAAGTGATGATGGTTAATTGAAATGAGATTGTACCAGGACGTTAGATATATTTATTAAAAACGGAGCTTATAACTCCGTTGCTGAACAATAAATTGAATACAGGAGGACGTTGCCGCTCAAAAAAAAATGAATATAATTTTATTTAGATATCTCCAGCCATTTTCGCAATGTATATAAAACATGAAATAAAACAGTTGGTTCAACGCTTTTATTTCTATAGCTGTGCATTTCCGGAGCCATATTTATATAAACTTGTCTTATTTAAATGAGAGTAATTCATCATGAGGCTGATGTCTAGCAATTCATTGACATCCTATATTTATCAAGGCTACACCCTCTAACTCTTCCTATTAAACTACATTGTGTACCTTGGACACGGAAGAACTGACAACATACTGTTGTATCCTATTTTTTTTCCTAATATACGTAGTAGGTATGTACTATACAGGAAAGTACTGTGATCGTGTAGAAATCGATAATGAGCTTTAGGTGACTATACGTTTTCAGGTCTCCAAAAAATGCATTTTAAAAATGTCTGTCTGTCGTCTGTGGTCGCATGTAGAACTCAAGCTACTTGCTCGTTTTTCCTTAAATTTTGTATGCATATTCAGGACGTCCATACCTCGAGGTGAAATCGAACCTAGCTTAAATGTGGGGGGAGGCGACCTCTAAAAAACCGTTAAAAAAATGCAAAATAATTTTTCTTTGACATGGCTCTATTTTGATTGAATTTAGCACATGGATATGATTAGTACTAATATGAGTATGTGTGAAGGAAGGAGTTAAAAAAATATTGGAAGGAAAATTTATAAAAAAGACCATGTTTATTCCTAAGTTGGAAAGTTTGTCCTAATTGCCACGGACCGATCTTTCTCAAAATTATCTGTGACTCTTTAAAATTGGAATATCTCGTATATCAAACGTAAGTTAATAAAACAAAAGCAACATATTTTTACTATTTACTTGTTCCAGATATAAATCGAATTGCAAATTGTAAAATTTTAAGTCAGCTGGAATGATAAAGTCGATTCGCAATGAAATAGAGTAGAATTATGTTAGACTGTATTTGAACCCTTTGATCATATTTGTTAAAATACTCTCCTAGTATTTTCCACTATTTCCAGAGCCGCGTTGCGCAATAATTATCTTGTTACCTGTGTTCAAAAGAACAATAGAAAGTTGAAATAAATCCAATTATGTAACAGCCTCGGCAACAACTGAAAATAAGTGAAGTTTTTACATTTTAGTGATCGAGAACAAAGCTTCAAATGCGCCACTTTGGTCTGTTATTTGTTTTTGCCTTAATTTGCAAAATTTGCGATGACTCTACAATTGAAATTCTACACTCGAATAAAATTATATCGCTTCGGGTTTTGCATATATTTTTTAATTCTGGAGCCATGTTTTTAATAAATATTTGTGACAAATGATGGCAAACTGCAAAATCTTGAGGTCACACAGTGTGTAAATACTCTTCCTAAACATATATAGAATCACAAATTGCGGCCTACATAGGCGGCAACGCATATACGTCTACACCAATCATGTATAAGACTTTCCAAAATTTTAGAAAATCGTGAAGATTCATGCACATATCTTTTTAGCGAAAAATCGTATGGTTTTGTAATCTTTTTTCCTTTACCATATACGTAGTATATATGAGTGTCGTGGTCGTGCAAAAAATTGATTTTGAATTTTTGGTGAATTTACACATTTTCAGGTCCCCTGAAATCAAAAAATTGGGTTTAAAAAATATCTTGTCTGTAGTATGTCGTATGTTGTCTGCCTTATGTGGATCCACTTAGAGCCCAAACTACTCGATCGATTTGACTCAAATGTTGTATGCATATTCAGGACGGCCACATCTCAAGGCGGAATCGAACCTAGCTTAAATATGCGGGCAGTAAATCCTTAAAAACCGATAAAAAAAAATATAAAATAATTAATTTCTTGAAAACGGCTCTCCATTAGCACTACTATGAGATGATGGCTGGGTGGATTATTTTTTTCTCTAAAACGATTTTAACGATTTGACCGATGGATACTCAGTGTGCCTCAAGAGGTGACCGAGCGCAGACGTACCACCGATCCAAGAAAGTGTACAGTGAAGTGGCAGCCCCACAGTTAGTGTCGTCGACATTTCTCTAAGAAGAGGAAGTACACACGTCTTTTTCAAGACGGTGTACTATAAAAGATAAATAAAGTCTCCCTCCCTTGGAGACACCATTTTTACTGTTATTAATCATAACTTTTTCCCATAATATTATAGGTATTCCCTTGCAGGACACCCACAGCGACGTTACCGTGGAGGACGGTAGCATGGACTACAGCGAAGGCGTAACGTCCCAGAACGGTAGCTCCCGAGGGGGTACCCCAACCCCAAGGGATGACAAAGAGACGATAAAACGTCTCACAGAGGAGAACAAAACCCTCAGGAAGAAAATCGACGAGCTCACCGAGAGGTTGGAGCTGATACAGAGGGAACAAAAGTCCCAGCACGAAGAGCTTCTGCGTGCGATTCGAGGAGAATCGCAAACGCGGAAGAGGAAAAACCCGCCCGCCACCAATACAGACTCGGACGAAGAGGCCCCTAAGGCGGCACAGAAGGTGGCTGAAGAGCCCCTTAGGTGCCTCCCCGAGTCTGAGCCACCCAGACGAAGCAGATCGGGATCTAGAGCCCCCCAGCAGGAGGCTAGCGTCCCCCGACAAAACGCCAGGGAAGAGGAGACCGAGGCCCCTCAAACAACAACAAGAAGCCAGCGCATACCCCCGGTAGTGCTAAAAAATAAGGAGACATGGACAACGGTGAGCCGTCGTCTAACCGAAACCGGCATAAACTTTAGCAAAGCTAAAGTTACCGCGGAGGGAATCTCCATCGAGCCCGCGACATCCGAAGATTATCCCAAGATGACTAGGATGTTGGCTAACGAGAAAAGGGAGTACCACACGTACGCCCTGCCAGAGGAACGGCAGCTACGTGTGGTGATCAGGGGGATCCCGAGCGGCGTTACTTGTACAGAGGTGGCAGAAGACCTCCAAGACCAAGGTTTCGCACCCACCGCAGTGCAACGGATGACGTCAAGACGGACGAAACAGGAGGTGCCCCTCGTACTTGCCCTAGTCCCACAGGACCAGGACAAGATACTCCAAGTTACAAGGTGCTGCTCTCTAGTCGTAAGGACAGAGAGCCAAGGTAGCGGCATCCCAATGCCACCGCTGCCAGCGTTTCGGCCACGGACAATCCAGGTGTACCGCACAGCCGAAATGCGTGAAATGCGGCGAGGCACACCGGACGACAGAATGCAAGAAGGCAGACGAACCAGCCAAGTGCGCGAACTGCCAAGGGGCCCACCCGGCCAGCTACAAGGGGTGTCCAAAATACCCCAGGCAATCAGCCAACGCTACTCAAAGGCCGGTACAGAGGCCGACGATGACCTCAACAAAGAAGGGCGGCGTAGCGCCAGGCACGAGCTACGCAAAAGTAGCCCAGGGCAAGGCAGAACAGAACACCGTCCCTGCCTCAAAACAACAAGCATCGCCAGAGGCCAAAAACCTCACAGCGGTGCTAGCACAGATGCAACAAATGTGCTCAGCGATGAGTGCATTTTTTGCTCAAATGCCAAACTTTACTAATCTGTAATGCCTTTACAGATTAAACCGGAATTCCTGCAGATGGCGGCCTGGAATGTAAACGGCCTGCAACAAAGGAGACTTGAAGTCGAAGAGCTCCTGACCAGGTACGATATAGACGTCATGGCACTGCAGGAAACCAAGATGACCCCGGCCAAGGAGATCAACTTCCCAGGATACCACACGTACAGGATGGACTGGGTAAATATACCTCAGCGACCCGCAAGAGGAGTGGCTCTACTCGTTAAAAAGACCATAACCCACCATCCGACGGTACTGCCTGATCTAGAAAACATGAATGCCACCGCCGTAGTAGTGTCCACAGCACGAAACGGCGACGTCCAAGTGGTTTCATGCTACCAGCCACCCCGCAGCACGCTTACCGAGGGGGATCTGGACGCAGTTCTGCCCGCCAGGACACAGGTCGTCGCAATTGGCGATTTTAACGCCAAATCCCAGCAATGGAACAGCGGCATAACCAACACTCGAGGACGAGAACTGCTGCGGTTCCTGGGACAGCACGCCGGCGAACTGATGGTGGTAGAACCGGACCAGCCCACCTTCGACAACGGCAGACACAGGCCAGACGTACTGGACATAGCCATCCTAAAGGAGATGACCCTCGAAGCGGAGATCACTACCAAAACGGAGGGATCTACCGAGCACAACCCGATCTTCCTAACTCTAGGAGGACAGGCGGGTGATGACAACGCTACCTTCACGAAGCGACGAACGGACTGGGAATCGTACCGGCGGCACCTGCAGCAGTACATCGCACAAATTCCCAGTCTAGAAATCGTGGAGGACGTTGAGAGGGCCGTCATTACCCTAGAGGAGCAAGTCCTGGGAGCAATAAGGGCCAGCACGACAGAAACAGAAGTAAGAAGACACCCAGCACCGATGGCGAACCTACAAGAGGTCACAAGGCAGCTGATAAGGGACAGAAGAAGCGCCAAGAGACGGGCTCAGAGGACGAGGCTCCCCGCCGACAGAAGGGAGTATAACGTCCTCAGCCGAAGAGTGAAAGCCGCCCTCCAAGAACACCGCCAGGAGGGGTGGCAACGCCACCTTGAGTCACTCGATCCACAGGACAGAAGCATGTGGAATACCCAACGTGCCCTGCGAAACCGGAGGAAGCCTATGCGCCCGATTCACGGAGAGCGAGGGATCGTCTACACTAACCAGGAAAAAGCCGAGGCGTTTGCCGACAGCCTAGAACTGCAGTGTAGGTTCTCTCTACACTGCAGTTCTAGGCTGTCGATGACGAGGACGAGGACTGGGTGGACGACATCGAGCGCAGAGTACGTAGGATCCACCGCCTGCCTGATGACGACCACATCCGCCCGACTACCCCCGAGGAAGTCAAGGAAATCCTTAGGAGCCTAAAACCGAGAAAGGCTCCGGGATGTGACAAGATAGGAAACATCGCTCTCAAAAAACTACCCAGGAAAGGAGTAGCGGCGCTAGTCAACATCGTGAACGCGATGTTAAGGTTACGGCATTTTCCAGCCAGGTGGAAAAAGGCCGACGTCATTATGATCCCTAAACCAGGGAAAGAACTAATTTTCCCGTCTTCTTACAGGCCCATCAGCCTCCTCCCAGCCATGAGCAAGGTTGCAGAACGGGTCATCTTGAAGAGGCTTACAGAAAATACAGAAGAGCTGAATATCATCCCGGATGAACAGTTCGCGTACCGAACAGGACATTCCACCGAACTCCAAGTACTTCGCCTCACCGAGGAGATTACTAAGTGGTTCAACCAGCGGCAAGTCACCGCGGCGCTGTTCCTAGACGTTGCCAAAGCGTTCGACAGGGTCTGGCACGACGGCCTACTAGCTAAAATGATGAGTATGGGTTACCCCATCGAACTCGTTAAACTAGTGAGGTCCTACCCGCACCACAGACAGCTAAGGGTGAAAATCTCGGACCAACTCTCCACTTACAGGACCGTGGAGGCGGGAGTCCCGCAAGGTTCGGTGCTGTCACCGCACTTGTTCGCTATCTACACCTCAGACCTCCCCAGGACCGACCACACAGCCCCTGGCCCTGTATGCAGACGACACAGCAATAATTGCCAGATCCTGGAAAGCCAGGAACGCAACCATAAAACTCCAGGAAACGGCCACACTCCTGGAAGAATGGTGCACGAAGTGGAAAGTCGCCGTCAACGCCGACAAAAGCCAAGCCATTCTCTTCAGAGGAGTGCGGAAAGAAATTCCCACAGGACACGTCTCCATGAACGGCGAGGACATCCAATGGCACGACACCGTCAAGTACCTTGGCGTGGTCATGGACAGAAGCCTAACGTGGAGACAGAACACGGACGCTATCACAGCCAAGGCCCGGCGCACGAGAGCCCTCATCTACCCGATGATGGGAAACGGGAGCCGTCTCAACTTGAGGAATAAGTTCACGCTTATCAAGACCCTCATCAGGCCGCAGTTGACGTACGCCTCGGTAGCGTGGGGCTACCAGGCAAAGTCCTACATGAAGAAAATCCAGGCAGTGGAAAACATCGCCCTCAGGACGGCAGTCGACGCCCCATGGTACGTGAGAACCGCAGATATCGTCAGAGACCTGGAGTACACCACGGTCACTGAAGTCATCCGGGAACGAGCGAAGAAGCTGTACGCCCAAGCCGAGGAGCATGGGAACCCGCTGATCAGACAAGCCACTGATTATGACCCTGCCGACGCCCCGAGGCATAAACGGCCGAGGGTACAGCTACTGGACAACGGGTGAGTATAACTTATATTTCCCGCTAACCGATCTGTTTCAGATATCCCAGGATGGACCACTACTACCAGAGACATGACGTTTTTCTACCCTAACCCAACCTCCTTGCGGGCGTCGGACAACATACCGTCCAACGCCCGTTATCCCACCTGCTCCGTGGAACCCGAAAGTGCTAAAATAAGCACTTAGGGTCTCCACACTCCCGAGCTACACAGCTCATATCCTTACCTTTCCGATGATCCGGGGTAGGATATCAATTGATGTCCTACGTACCGGCAGTCAGTCCCAGCCAAAACTTCCTAAACCCAACTCGACCGATGACTACCCCCGGGGGTGACAAGCTGGCGAAGAAAGAAAATATCAAGACAAGAAGAGCGCCAGAAGAGACCTCAGCCAGCGAGGTTCAACAGCCAGGACCAGGGGAGGTCCGCAGAAAATACCACAACACATCTCGCATTTGCGAGCTGGGTCTGGTAGAAGTAAGCGGGCCCACCTATCACGAAGGCCGGTCCAGGTCTACAGAGATAATCTAGGAGCAAAGAGTAGTAGTCCTACTCGGCCCTAGTTATCGAGACCGACATCCAGCCAATGGATATTGGCGCGCGATGGATACTTCCCTAGTATAAGTATAAAATAGCAAAATAGTTGCATCTAGATAAATCAGGGAGGGATGTTGCAAGGGGTGTCGTTTAAAGAATTAAATAATTTTTTCCTCTAAAATTTTCGAACGATTTGGTCAGATTTAACACATGGATACTCTTTTAGTACTAAATATGAGATGACATGACGCGTTGTCCTTAAAAAATGTAGGGATGGGGGTTGTGGAGGATAAGGTTAAGATAATGATTTTTTTTTCTGAAACGATTCTAATGATATTGATCAAATTTGGTACATGTATACCTCCTTAGTACGAGTATGAAAGGGCATGACTAGTTTCTTTCAAGAAAATGCAGGGGGATGTTGCAGCCTCAGGGGGTAGTTTAAGTAATTTTCTTCTCCAAAACGACAATAACAATTTTTAGGGATTAAAAATGTATTAAAAGTAAAATTAATTAAAAAAACTATTGTGGGTGCAGAAATTCAACTTGGTGCATTTTAAAATTGTATGTTTGATATTGTATCAAGATTGGTTGAAAAATAACGGAGATTTGAAATAACTATTTAATACAAGAACAGGGTAATGTTAGTTTGGTAAATTTACAGTACAATAAATTGAAGTAAAATTTTTAACATCAAAATTCATTTATTCTTAAATGGGACAATTTGACCCAGACCGATTCTTTATTTGTTAATATCATAACTGAAAAGTATTATGGTTCTTCTGATATAAAATAAATTTTTGCTTAAGATTTTTCTGTATAACATTTCCTGGAAAATCAGGAAAAGAGACTGCGAGAAACCGAGAGAAAGGCGGGAATTTTAGCGTCCGAGTTTGGTAAACATGTATATAGTTTAAAATTAATTTTTACTCAGCGTTTACCAACAGAAAGGTGCCATTAGAGATACGCAGCAGGCCTATACCTCCTTAGAAAACGAAAACTTGCATATAATTAATATTCTGACGACTTAAGAATTCTAAAAAATTTTATGACTTTTTCTAAAGGTGTTATTATTCAGTTCTGTTTCTCAGTTCATCATTGTTGAAACAATGTATTATATTGTATTTCATTTATATGGAGATTTCACCTACATATGTACTAATTACTTAAATATATTATATGTTTAAATATTTTAATTAGTTTTAAAAGCTCTTTTTAAACAGTCTTTTGTTGTTTTACGTCTTGGTTATATACGATTGCCAATTAAAATTGTACACAAAAGCTGTCGTTGGCACACGCTAGCCGTTTAAATTGCATAGATAATTGGCTGTTAAATTCATTTTGTCAAAAGCAGGTCGTTGGATGTATTTACAGAAAAATAAATGATGTACCTGTTACAGCATCATCTATTATATTAACAATAAAATATATACCTGTTACATAATAAGGATTCGATAATGATCTCAATTAAGAAGGATAAAGTGGGATGAATTCTGTTAGGTTTCTTTTATTAACCGACCTCAAAAAAAAAAAAAGTTTCGATGCTCATGTACTATTTATCTATGTAACTTTATCTTCGACTTTACGATATTCTGAATTTGTAGAAAATTTTTAATATAAAACAACATACTATTTCACTCCCTTCAGCGGTTTTTGCGTGACCGCTTTTTACTTTCCCATATTACATAGTTTCTATAGAGAAAAGTATTGAAGAGGTTTTAGCCCCACTGTATTAATTACTAATGAAATCCTGGTAATCATGTCACCAGTAAATTCATTGCTATTTATTTATCTGAAGGATAAACAAATGAGATTGGCCATTTGCGTGATCGCCTAGTTTTGTTAGTGTAGGACTCAAATTTTGTTGTATGTGTAGTAACCCTTTTTAATTATCCCAGGTTCTTTTATATAAAGCTTAATATTACTTGTTTCTGTATGATACTATATACCTTAGAAAATTAATCACTCTGTTAATTGAAATACCTGGTAAACTTGAACACACTGTCTATTAATTGAGAAACCTAGTTAATTATATATGTTATTTATGTAGTATTTTATTACTCGAGATTGCACTGTACATTTATAGTTGAAGATTGTCTTCTATTTTGCTTTGAAACAAAACCATTTATTTAGTTTATTACATATATGACGTGAAAGAATAAGACAATAATTGATGGGAAAAAATAGTTTTTTATTTTATATAAATTCATGCAACAATAGTCGAACATGAAATCAAAAGTAATCCAAATATTTGAGACAATTGTCTAAATATTATAATGGGAAACTGCGTCGCTATAGTAATGGCCATACTATAGATATTCTGAGATTGCTGAGTGTTTTGATGCAATAACAAGAACTTTGTTATACAGAAGTATGCTGTGTTATTTTAATAGTAATGAGAGTTGTGGCAATGGCCTGATAATGTTAATCTATAATAGAGCTGTTAGCAATCGCTAGGTAATAATGGTTTATAATTAAAGAAAGTTGTTAGCAATAGCCAAATAATGAATCGAATGCAAAACAGAGGACAAGAATCATGTCATGTTTATACATTATCAAAATAATAGTCTACCAAATTTTGTACTGTCGAACAACGTAAAACAAGGTGGGTAGATATAAATCAAACAGACGAGACGTCCCGGTTCAGTACTCGACGAAAAGTAAACCCTTCTTAATACGAACAAGTTTACGGGCTAATTAACCCAGTACTACCCGATGGCCTGTACAGTTTGTGAGCGCAAGGTAATTAAGTGGATGGATCGTTATTAAATAACCATAGAAAACCAAATAGATTGCTGGTGAGAAATCTCAGATAATCATTAGAAAGATAAACATTACTATGACATCTTACATGTCCAAAATTAGGCACACAGTAGCCTTAATAAGCACATCAAATGAAAAATAATAGAAGTGAAAGTTTCTTGTCATTGCATAAACGCAGAAAATATATAGTTCTTGAATATAAACTTGTTATTTTGCATACGCAAATTTCCCTAGTAAAATATTCACAAAGTGAAATTTTATGAATTAAATTTGTGAATGAAATCATAACTGAATAACTGGTAATATAATATTATATTTTCTTGTTAAAAGTAAAAGCTAATATTTCATTTAAAAAAAATCTAATATCCTTTTAGTACCACAAATGCGTCATTTAAACCTTTTTAAACACCCCGTAACCAGAATATGAATGCAATTGTAAATAATAAAGTAGTGTCTCGAAATAAGAAAGTAATCACCTTTAGAAATTTATGCCAGCTGAATTTCTGTGCGCTCTGTATAGCGTTATATCGCCTGTGAATGCTCTCCCTCAGGTTCTACAGGTTTACCGTTCTCATAGGGCATCGTAGAAACGTTAAAACGGCACTTCATAAAATGTACGTTAAGCAGTGATTGTCTTAGATGTAAGTACAACGAACACGAAGACTGCGATACAATGGTGTATTAGAACTTTATTTCCTAAGTACAGCGGACAGGAAGTCTGCAAAGTACCTTGGTTATGTTTAACTTTTTTATTTCCTAAGCACAGCAGAGGTGAAATCTGCAAAGTAACTTGAGCGTGTCCATTGTAAACAAATGCTGTAACTAGATTCGATTTTTAAGTAAATTCTTTCGGTATATACAGGGTGCTTCAGTATTGCGATCGTTTCGAGTTTTTAGTAAATTTACACGTTTTCAGGTCTCCTAGAACCAAAAAAGTGGTTTTAAAAAAATATCAGTCTGCCATCTGTAGTATGCGTCTTACAGTTATTAATTATATAAGGGGATCAACAGGCCTTCAATCTACGAGAAAAAATATATACTCGAAGCGCAACCGAGAGTCACGTTTTTTCGAGTGGATTAAAGGCTAGTTAATCCCCGAATGTAATTCAACGTTTTATCCACGACCACGGCCAAATTAGGAGCGTGAAAGCCGTATGAGAGCAGGTGAAAAATTTTTATTTTGAAAAACGTCAGATATGACAAGTTTATTTTGATTAAGAATCTTTTGATTTTGAGCAAAAAAATAGAAGGTCTTTGAATCGTTTCTATGACAATCGTGATATTATGAATTCTAATCCACTAGTGTATTACAGGGCCTTTAATCCACGGAAAACAGACGTATTAATCCTTCCTAATACAGTGGTCGTGGATAAAATTATTTTATCCCCAATCACATTATAATTGGACTTATGAAGCATATAAAGTACCACTTTATCCACTAGTGGAGTAATGAAAAATACAATCTTAAATCAATTACATTTTATTTGTTAATATTAACATTTTTTATATTTCAATAATTTTTGTCGTTACAGCCGCTGACAGCGAAATGACAAATCATTTTTTGATGAAATCTGATTTTACTAAGCAGGTTGGCCACTGTCATTTGTCTGTTCCATGGCCTATGGCATACTGATGAGAACTAATAAGTTCGAAACCGGTCTTATCTGGTCAGGAAATTGACAGATGACATTGGCTACCAATCTTTCATAATTTACAAGGTATAATTCAATGCAGGTCGGGGTATTTGCCCGCTGAGTAGTTGTTTCCTGCAAATCATATATTACAAGATAACATTTATTCATATATAGTGAAACATCGCTACTAACTTTTCTTAAAGTGGCTCAGATATTATTATGTCTGTAAAAAATCCCTACCATTCGCCAAAGTAACATGTTTAATAAAGCATTTTTCAAGCAAGTATGTGTGTAATGTCATAGCCGATTTCTCAGGATCTACATACGCTATCAATTTTAAATTTGGCGTAGTTACAAAGTTTTTTGTCTATTTTTGTAGGGACAAAGATTGAGTCAATTTTTTTTCCACGATCCACCAATAAAGCGTTGATATTCACTTATAGACCAGTCGATAGGGGATTTTTGGGTGAAATAAATGGTGGCAAGCTGCAATAATGTTTATTATCTTTATTTTGGTATCTTTAATGATATAATGAATTTGCACCATCTGTCGATCCCGGATTTGGCTGCAATTTTGAAAAAACTACCATAAAAGTTACATTTTTACGATCTGTTGTAAATAACTTGGTTCTGGGTTTACTTTAGGGAAAATTTTAAAGTAAGGGAAAATAAAGCACATGCAATTCTCTACAAATAAGGTTATACTTGTTTTCCTTATGCCCGTTTCCACACCACCTAACGGCGCGTTTTTTCTTAGGTGGTTTCCCTAATAACCTAATCTACTTATATTAGCAGTCTCCGGTAATTACTTTTATTCTCTGACTTTTTCGACGTGGAAAGTTGATTAGTAAACTCTTCCTCTCTCCTCTGGTATGAGTCCATTTGGTGACTCTTTCCAACCCCAATCAGTTGGCGATTTTTCATTACCGTAGCACTGTTGAACTTGTAGGTAGCTACGAAATAAATGTATGCACGCTACATCTTTATTGGTGGTAGGGATGCAAGATTGAATAAATTATTATTTGTTATAGTTTGCGTAAAGAACTGGCATCGACAAGTGTGTAGCGATATGTCGTCGTTTAGTGAATGCGATACCATTTCGGCATTTTACAGCCAGGTAAAAATGATGTTACTCAAAGAATCAATCTAGCCCGCAGTTGGCCATTGAATGTTTCAAAGATGCAAATCCATAAACCATTATTAAAGCTGTAATTCGATTTTTATTGACACCTTATGGGACAAAAACTGACGACATATCACTACTACTACACAATAGTGGCGGTAATGAAAAATCGTCAACTGTTTGGGGTTGGAAGAGTCACCAAATGAACTTATCGTTGCAATGCATCATGCAGCTGTAGAAAACCAGTGTGCAGTGTTCACTGTAGTGTGTGGTTCATGCAATGGAAGAACTTGTTCAAATTCAGGAACCATTATTGAAGCACCAGATGACGAGGAAATAACTTTCGAATAGAAGTAACTTAATATTGCGTGGAAACCTGAAGATTAACCATAGGAAGTGTTTACTGATGAGTTTACTGACCAACTTTCCATGTAAAAAAAAATCAGAAAATAAAAGTAATTACCGGAGGCTGCTACTATAAGTGGTTTAGGTCTATTGAGAAACCACCTAAAAAACGCGCTCCGTACCCTCTAAGTGGTGTGGAAACGGGCATAAGAAAAACAAGTATAATCTTATTTGTAGGGAATTTTATGTGCTTTACTTCTAATTACTTAAAAAAAAGAACAAAAACCGAGTTATTTACAAAATATCGTAAAAATGCCAGTTTCCTGGTTCCTTCAAAACGGCGGCCAAATCGGGGGTCGACAGATGGTGCAAATGTATTATATCATTAAACACACCAAAATAAAGACAATAAAATTTATTCCAGCTTGCCACCATTTATTTCCACAATCGCCTCTTAAAAACAACCTACCGACTGGCCTATTAATACAATACGTAAGAAAAAAAAATATCACGTTATTTTCCCAACACCCAAGCATGTTAGGAAAGTATCAGCAGTAGACGCTGTTAAACTGTGAAAACCGTAGTGGTATGTAAATAAATAATAAATAAATAAACACCACAGAAATTAGACAACCTCCAATTCCAGAAACCATCAGAGGCTTGTGCGAAAGGGGGTTACACATTGAAAAAACGCGGACATACAACCATTTCCTCCGACAGTGCCGGATTTCGAACCCGGTAGCGCGATACACGTGTGATTACACAATTAATTTTTAATTACTTATTAAATAATGATCCCGGATACAGCTTTCCATGGTAAGTTAGTGAAAAACTTCTCTACCTGAAATCAATATTACTTGGCCCAGACAGACACTTGGAAGTTGGCTTAAAATACAAAACTATGATTAATTTTCAATAGAAATAAAAGAAATATATTTCAGTTAACGCAAACGTAAATACCTGGAACTGAGTTATACCACAATTGCAATTTTCTGCCAGCTACTACGTTCATTTTATACATTTTGATTTATTTCATCCGCTGAATTCATCTTTCCGAATCTAATTCTTACAGCTAATTCCAAAGCGGGCGCACTTCCATAGCTTTATCGCTGTTTAATGAGTTGCATTGATTTTCCGATATGCAAAGTCGGTTTTTCAAGACGGGAGTCACTGATTGATGCCGTCATATTGAGAACCGATCAATACGTATTCTAGCTCATGACACCCAGATCTACTGAGACATCCAGTTTTGTTATCTAATGAGGATAATCGCTCTCCACTCTTTGTAATGACCCTTAAATATTTTCCCAAATATTATGTAGATACTTAACAAGTACAAATTGATGAGTATGCGATAAGTTAATGACAACTAAAAATAGCTCAAATTTTTGTGCCTGGAATTAAGATAAATAGCATAATAGCAGCTCATTAAAATATATACATACAAATGTTTATTTTTTAGGTATATTTAAAATTAGAAAATAGTTACACTTTGGTTTGTACGTACTGTCTTATCCGTACTACGTCTCGTTCACTGAAGTAGGTATAGGCCAGTAATTATAAACATTGGACCCAAGACTCGAATAAAGTGTTGATGAATCGCATTTCGTATTGAATGGGATGGTAAAATAAGCGCAAATATGGCGGCGCAACCATCTCATACAACGTGAAATACGTTCAACACTTCATACGAGTCTTCTGTCCTCTCTATAGAAAAATGCTATAGATATTGGAGTTGGAGTTTACAGTTCAGTTTGCATAAAAGGGATATGCTCGGTAGTAAATAAACCATTGATCTTGACCACGGTTTTTTTTATGTAGTGTAGGGATGATGTTCCAGTGTTTAGGTATTATTCAAAATACCGACTATCATAATGTAGATTACTGCAAACTTATGTAATATCAGTATCGTAGGTATTCGAAGTAGTATCACTAACACCCATATTCACCATCGTTAGTTAAATAGGTAACAAGCTGCTAAAGCATTAACAACCTATTAAATATTTGTGGACATATTCACCAATCTCAGTTAGGAGAAAACAACCCCTCAATGTTAACAGGAGGATATTGGGCAGTTAATCTCGTAACAGAGCGTTTTGTTGAGGTTATGTGATGTGTCAAAGGCATATAAATTTTTTAATGCCTTGTTTATATTTACGTCCTGGCGGAGTTTAGCTTACAGCCACTCTTCCATTCAACCAGGACGGCGAAATGAGATGCCGTTCACCCGTCCAAGTGACGGACTCGACCAACGCTGCTTAACTTCGCCGATGGTGGTCTTAAACCGATGACGGTACCTCACTTCAATTTGCATGTAGTTATTAAATATACCATTTGCCATTGCCATTTTAGAATGAAATTTTAAATAGATAGACTCGATTTCCATCCAATGATGACGACGCATTACGAAATTCGATCAATATACCCAAAACAAAGGGATGAGGGACATATAAGAAAACAGTATATACTGTTATCAGAAAAGCGTTAATAATACAACTTTTAATTAGAATGTACAATATTACCATCATATGTATCTTGCTATTAAAATTTTTATGAGTTTTTTATTAACTAAGTATACAATTCTATATACAATACGAATCATACTACACAAAATAATGCAGTCACAAATTTTGAAAACAATTTATATTAAATTATTTTTATTTTCAATACTAATAACTCTCTTTTATAATATATTTTATTTTATTTTTATTTTTCCGTTTTTTTCTATTTCTGCCCTCTCCAACTATATCATTATTCTTTTTTAAATATCACTTCGGTTAATTAGTTTTTCATTTTTTTATGTTTGCCATTAAGTATTCTAATGAGTATATATTTTCTTCACTTCCGTGATTAAAGCTTCTGTCATTAGACAGTTCTGTAACCGATGGTTCAGTACATTCTTTTTGTTTATTTAAGGAACTTTAAACAGTAATTCAGCCATGGCCAACTTCTATTTCTTCAGGAGATAATACAACTGTATTAGTGTCTAGATATGCATTAGAGTAATTCTCACGTACGATAGTATTATATAGTCACCTCGGTTGCCTCTGTTGCTGTATTTATGGTATAGACGTTTTACTGTTTACACAACAGATTCATTCAAAGCATTCCTCCACCAGTTTTTATGGTTCCCTAAAAGAAGAATTAAATTATCTGGTTTTCATCATCATGTTGTTTTATACTATTTCTTTATATAAATAACATTGTAAAGTCTGTGAAAATAGGTTTTTATCAACTGCTGCACAAAAATACTGGTTCCTTTCTGTTAACAAAGTGTTGCTTAACTTACACTCAATTTTCGTTGGTGATACTATATTGCTTTAACAACCTGATAAATTTTAACAGTCAGTTTAGTATCGGTGAGTTAAGCAATTATTGGCGAATACGGGCGTAAAAGAAATATATGTAACAAGTAAATAAATAAAAAACACTTGGCATTTAACACATATATATTAAGGATGAATTATTTTTCCCATTAGAAGCTCTCATTTACATGTCCTTGTGTTTCATACGTTTTTCTTCATGTCGATCATAAATTAACAGTAACACAATACAGAATCTTGATTATTATAAAGTTTCCAACGATTATTGCTTTGAAGTGTATCTATTTTTTGCCCCACTTCTAAGTTCTAATGTTCACTAAAAATTAATTCTTAAAAAACTGTCATGACGTCTTACCACATCCGCCCTTCCTTTCCTCATTAGATAACAAACTTGAATGGTTCTCATTTATTATATCGAAGTAGTGTTATTTAATAACCACAAGGAATAAAATTACAGAATATATCAGTGGTTTGGATTTCATATAATAAGCGAAACTATAAGATATTTACACGACTGTGCTACACAAGGTGTGTGCCACTGAACCTATATAAGGTGCATATCCAATCAGCACCAAAGTAACAGTAACTGAGACAGGAACTTCAAGTGAGTAACTATTACGTAACCGCGACTAAATTTTCGCCTCGGTAGCAGCGACTTATGTTACTAAAATACGATATCAAAGCTGTAACCACTTTAAAGTAGTTTTGTAGCTGTTGCATCGGTCCGGGGACCTTCATTATCTTTTTACAGTTATGTGACTTATAGGTAATACTTATTATTGTTAATAACGTCACCGCTACTTGCAGAACTCAACGTCTTATTCTTGGAAAATCAAAAATAACAAAGTTTACAAGGGTTCGGTACCCTATCGGAGAGGAGGGGCACTGTATAACAAAATAACAAAATATTGTTAATTTACCCGACATTCAGTTCAATAACCCAAACCACGTGACTGGTTATTCTCGAAGTAAATTTAAAGCATGAAAATTATAGATTAACTTGAATTGACAACTATACCGTATTCTAATCGAAGTTCTTGGCGGCATTTACATTGTAAAAACAGTCTATAATAATAATAATAATAATAATAATAATAATAATAGCCTTTATTATTTTCTTATAATTTACATTTTAAAGGATAGCTATTACGCTAAATGAAAATAAATGGCGAAGTTCAATCCTTGCAACAGAAGTTCTGCTATAGGCTTGTTCTTCCACGGGCAATACTGGCATCAAATGATTTATGTCATGATGATACAAATCGTTCTTTGTTTCTCGGCTCTTGAATTTTTTCTTAGTAGGTATGTATTATTTCTGTGCAATATCAGAATAGGTCTATAACCGTTCATTTTTCAGGAAACTTATAAGGTTTGCGCGTGGTTTCTTTACTACGCGTGACGAGAACGATTCCAAAACTATTCTGGTCAGAACCAAAATAAGCCTATTATATGAAACCATGAAGATGCGAACGCGAATGGTCAAAGGTAAATTACGCATATTATTGTTCTTGTTCGCTCTTTTAGTTACCTTTGCGTAGCGTAGTAGGGTAAAGCCGGCGCCACACATGCGTTTACGAATATTCGTCATTGTTCACAAATGTTCGTAATCAAATGTTTGTGGACAAATATTTGCGAAATACTGTATCCACACTTGCGCTCTATATTCGTTATTCGTCTGCTTTGATGTTGAGTAGCTTACCGACTCTCGGCCTAACCATGTTCGTGTTCGCGCTGCATGGCAAATATCCGTACACGAATAGCGAATATTGTATCCACATATGCGTGATTTATAACAAACATCAAATAGTCGTGGACGAATACCGTATGTGTGGCGCCGGCTTAAATATCTCAAATAATGGATGCAATCACGGAGGTCTGCCCAGTCCTGTGGCGCCGCTAAACTTTGGTGGTTAAATTTAAATTATTTTCTGATAAGCAGCACTTCAGCGATAAGAGTAGTAGATGGTGACGAATTCGAGGAATATTTCCAAGCAAAAAACTAATCCAACAAAAAACAAGCCTGTTTATTCCCAGACAGTAAATTGAACATATAACGAGACGATTTACTTGAACGAAATGAATACTTTTGATGTATTCTGACAGCCGTGCGAGTTCCTCTCAGATACAAATTGGAAAAATGTGAGTGGGAACATACAACTCACATTCAGATATAACATAAATTTATATTGCTCTTTTGAATTGTATTGGTAATCGGAGTTTTATAATGTCGATTTTCTTTGTATCATAACCACAAATGTGTATTAATAATTTTGAAATTATTAACGTTTTAAGTAAAAAATATAATAATTTAAAGCCACTATTGATTATTTTAATTCTTAATCGTATATTACCGTGCCATAGTGAAGGAAAATAATTGTACAACTACGCCATCCAATTAAATAATGAAATGGAGCTAATTTATTACAGATCTGAATCTCACCGATCGATAGTGTTGTGACCCTTAATAACAGTTAAAAATATCCACGTCAATATCTTATGGACATTACAAAAAGAACTTTAAAAATATATTTGCTTTTTCAAGGACAAACGAAACCTTATTGCTGTCGGTTGTCTGCCCGTTCGTCAGTAAGGCAGCATTAGGTAAAAGGGTAATAAAGTCTAGCATACTTTAACTTGGCGTGTGTAAGAACTGACATTGCGGGTACGACATTGTCTCTTGCATACAAAGTTAAACCAAGAATGTCTACCAAACTTTTATCTTACCCCTTTTGAGATGGAAATATGAAATATAAATTGATAAGAGAGAATAAATAATCTATGCTTTCAATAAGTTCAGCGATATCATATTCTAAAAATGTGTCAATCGTTATTGTGAACTATTATTTATTTGGGTTAAAAGTCGTCTCATATTAGAATTAAATTCGTCTTTATTATATGAAATATTTAAGTTACTTTCAGTGATAAATAGTGGATATTCATCCGACAAAATGGCATGCCAGACCGCTAAAGGTATTATCATTTTCTAGTACCTACATAATTACACGTTTTATAGCAGAATTGTTGTCCTTGTGTAGCTCAGTGTGTAAGATATTCGAATTGAATTGAATTAGCAGTGGAATACATCAGAGTTCAAATCCTGTTGGCCCCTAGCGGTTTTTATATTTTATTATATCAAAAGTTAAAAATTTTCCTTAAAAATTTTATTTTATTAATCCGTGTCGCGAGTTTTGTTAAACTTTCTTTTCCCTAAAATGTTTCTTTTATTATTTCGCGTGAGTTAATCTATAACTAAATAAAATGGCTTTCGGACGTTTAATGGCCTGGTAACTTATCCAATTGTCAGGCGAATATCTACGGCCTTTATTTTTTATTATTTTATTATGATTATTTAACGATCGTTACAGGTGTGTGATTAATCATTCGTGAACTGTTTGAGAACCACTGGCATCTCTGACCTATCGAATACATTCTTACTTCAGACGACGTAGCGACCTTTGGACTCTCTAAATTAAAATATTCTCGACTTTAGCTATAACCACCTCTTTCTCAAACCTGGCAAAATTTAAAATTATGTAGTATTATTTAGGGGGTAAAAGAGGCGAAATGGTATGATCATCTGTATATGAAATTTGTGTGAACATTTCTTTTATACTTAATTTACATGGTGGCCTAATGAGTAAGTCATGCTACGTAAGATCTACAGGAGTGTAACTAATTTTCTGATTGACTATTAAACACCCATGTTAATGATATTGTACGGCCAATTTATTCCATCTCCAGGAGTTTGTCTCCGCTCATGTTCAGGAAGCAAGCAAGCAAACTCAGCAGAGAAGACAAAAAATTTGTATACACAATTGTTAATAAGACTGGTCTGCAGCCGTAACATAGGCGTAGTTCTACGTTTTTGCTGTGATTCTAAAAAACTGGAAGTTTTGGAAAACATGCTTATGTTCCTTATTTCAAATTTCTCATCATACACCTCTTCCTCAAAAAGCTGTACGCCCTCTACTACGACCTAACCCCTCTAGCGCGGATTACGTTCTGCTAATATCTCAGAAATTTAACATATTTAAAAGTACGGTTAACAAGCAACATGACCTAAATTGGAGAGTAGTTTGGATTTGTTTTTATTTTGGTTCTAAGGCTTTCGCGTAGCTGATGATGATCCATAGTTAGGTTTCCGGATTCTCTTCTGCGTTGCTAGTTTTGGATACTTGACGTTTTCACCATCCTGTCGTGGTTTTCTTCTGAAGCGAAGTGAGCTTTGTTCCATCAGGAGGCGTGGCTTGGTTCCGGTGATGTCACATGGTTAGTGGACCGGAACATTGATTTCCATGTCAATGGTAGCTGTAGTCCGGCGTCACGGTTGAAATTATTTGGATTTTTGTGTTTTTCTATGGCTTCTCTGTATCTTCTGGGCCAGTAGTATCTCATGCTCGCCAATCTTTTGGTTTTTATTTATTTTACATTCTTTAAGCTAATTTGGCTCTGCCTCGTTAAATCCTTGAACATTAGTGAACTATCTAAAAGTCGCGAATGTTAGGCCGTAACATTCTGAAATGTTCTATTACATTCGACGCGGGTATATATAGGGACCGAATCGGCGCACCGGAACAGTTTGATATGAGACAAGCAGGTAAATAGATGTAATAAGAACAGTAATAAGTTGTGAATTATAGTAGTGAGACTATAGTAGATGAAACTTGTAATTAATGTGTACTAATGTGTATAAGGACTTAATAATTATTGTAATTAAGTGATTAATAAATCAGTGGTTTGTGAAGATTATTGTTGTAATTATTGAACCTACATACAGTGTGTTTACTGGAGATTGTAAACACGTAACAATATTCATTAATTTAAGAGGATCATATCGAGGAAAAATGATCTGATAAGGAAATATTTATTATATTTAGCCACAAAATATTAAGACTGCCTAAGTAGAACTGTAATAAGAGTAGTATTGTGAATTCCATAAGTTCATCAGTCGTTTGTTATAATTATATTTATATAGTTCCTTTGTATATTTGTATGATAGAATTATGGAAAAATAATTTTTCTATCTAAACTCTCCCTCCCTCCCCATCTCTCTCTTTCTCCTTTTTTTTTTCATTGTTAACTACTTATAAAATCTAATATCGTTAATTTTTATAAACCGCCTCCAGTAAAGAAAAATGTTACGTTGTTACGTTGTTAGAGTAATAATGTATCAATTGCTACTTTAGTCTCATGAACTTTAATAGAACTAGTCATACATTGACAATCATTTTTTTTGCATCGAATTTAGACCTATTTCATAAGTGTTAAAGCAATTAATTTTCTCATCACGGACAATACTAGTAGTTATAGATATTATTTGTGAAATTTGTGGAAAACAATCATGATTTTTCTAGTTTTATTCATTTAACTTAATTCATCAATTGCAAAGTAAATAAACCTGAATAATACTTACACACAATATACATAATTCAGTCTATATCTTTGAAACGATTAATTCTACGAAAAAAAAAAGGTTCGCTGTTTGAAGTTGACAAAATGTAACGCGTAAAACGGAACACTTGGTATGATATTATTGAATTTATTTCAGTTGTAGAACGTCTTTCTTCTTGTGTTCTTTTTACGTGACACGAAGCAAATGAGGATCTTTTACACGAAGAAAGTTATAATGGTCTTGCAAACTGTTGCACCTGTCAAATTTTCTATAAAATGTCAAATATCTCTGAAACGGCTAGGTTTAGGTATAGGATATGCTACATATTTTCGACTCAGAATTTTATGCTTTTTTCGAAAACCCTAAAATATATAGGGTGTTCCACTTGAAATAAGCAAGTTGGTATCGACTTCCGGTATAAACGGAAGTGCCAGCTGCTTGTAATTATTTTAGTTGGATTGACCACACCGACATTAGTAATTATCTAAATTTTCAAAATTTTCTGATGCGTACTTTTCTCTATATCGATTGATTCAGTTCCCGGTGAGACAACCTGTATACCTAAGAAAATATACTAACAAACATTAATATATCGAAACTAACTATTACTTAGAAGATGCAGTGCTTGCTTGTCTCACCATTTCGTGACTTCTATGCAACATAACTCACAAACTATTCGTTATATCGCATAGAAACATCATCTCCATTAAAATCTTTAGTATACTATTATTTATAAATAAGGTTTTCTCGCGATTTGAACTACACTGACACACTAAAACTACTATTCATCAATATTTTGTTGTATTCAGCTTAGAATGTCATTCATCTAATCTCCTCATCATAACATACGTACAAAAAGCACATAGAGAACTCGAGGGTGCTTCTTAAATCTATCTATTCTATTTCCAGAGCTAACGTTCAGAAAATCTCGTTCCTATATAAAGTGTATGAGAACAATGGTTAATAATCTTTAAGATTGAAGTACCCTGTATATACCCCATATATAAATTTAATTTTTTCCTATTTATATTTCCAAATTCAAGTAATTATTGCAGTTAATTCATTTCATTTTTACATTTATTTATTCATTTAAATTTGAACAAAGTAAAGTTACCAGAATGCATTTTAAAATTATATTCTTTTAAAGCAAAGTTAAAAGCTACAGTTTTAACTAAAAAGTTACATAAAATCGAGTCGAGTCACAGGGTTTGTTTATCGTATATTCAGATAAGTGTCAAGTACTTCGTTTATTCCCAGAGTATGAAATCGCCTACACTTTTCTACCTTAACTATAGAAAAAGATAGAAAGTTGAGCGTCGAATATTATAATAGGGTTAAAATAAACATATTCCCACAAGAAACAAGCGGAGATGCATAATCCGGGTAGAAGGGTGACATCAGGAACCATATAAAAGGAAGTCGGAGTGATATTTAGAAGAGAATTTAGACGGCATCTGAAGATAACACCTTTTAAGCTACGTCGCGATATTTTCGCCGAGCTTTGGAAATTAAATTGGAAACACCTCGAAGTTACGTCGCGATATTTTCGCCGAACTTTATATTTGCCTTTGAAGTCATTCCAAGCTACGTCGCGAGTTTCTCGCCGAGCCTAACAAATTAATTTGGGATATTTTTCACGAAATCAGCCGTCTAAACTACTAGCCAAACATTATTATAACTTACATCTTATTTTAACGAATTCTTCTCAACCACCGACATGCTCGACGAGGACGTTCAACATGTAGAACCTGGGAGAGAGCATTCACGGGCGATACAAAGCGCACAGAAATTCAGCAGGCATAAATTTCTAAAGGTGATTACTTTCTTATTTCGAGACTCTACTTTATTATTTGCGATTGCATTCATATTCTGGTTTCGACGAGGGTTAATAGGGGAAATTGACACATTTGTGGTACTAAAAGAATATTAGATTTTTTTAAATATTAGCTTTGATTTTCAACAAGAAAATATAATATTATATTACCAGTTATTCAGTTATGATTTCATTCACGATTTTAATTCACAAAAATTTCACTTTCTAAATATCTTACTAGGAAAATTTGCGTTTGCAAAGTAACAAGTTTATATCCAAGAACTATATATTTAGAGCTATGCAATAACAAGGTACTTTATCACAGACTAGCCAAACTTCATGTCTGTCACTATTCTGCAGTTTTTATAAAACAAATAGTGGACTTTCGTTTCCACCACATCTCATGTAAGGTTTTTCAAGAATGCTTTATATCTAAAATACACTAGGAATATTTTCCTACTGTAACCACAAGGTTTTCTGATTGTTGGACATTTACCTAAAATGAAATATTATAGTTATATGAATTCGGCGTACTTTGAGTTCACAAAGGTTTGAAACATTGACTACGGTCAATTGGCTGGTTCTGTTCTCCAATTGGGTTCAGTTACAACGAGGGATATGTCAAAATTTCAGGCAGTTGTCTGGTCACTTGTTTCGATTGAATGGTGATGCAACCGCACTTTCTTACCTTCGCGGATTCGCGTCTTCGTATGTTTGACAATCATAGGCAATTTTCTGGTTGCTTTTCTATTTAATTAATATAGGGAGATTTCCCCAGCAGCATTCTAAAAGATTTTACGTGAGTGTAAATTCTCACCTCAGCAAGGTTAATATGACTATCTGAACGATTTTCCTACTTTAATTTCAATCACTAAACTATGTATAATTAAAGGATATTTCCTCAACATTCTATGATACGTTACACGAATATTTAATGCTCGTTTTTCAACTTAATTTTGATAATGTATAAACATGACATGATTCTTGTCCTTTGTTTTTCATTCGATTCATTATTTGACTATTGCTCACAACTTTAATTATAAATCATTATTATCTAGCGATTGCTAACAACCTCATTTAATTATAAACCATTATTACCTGGCGATTGCTAACAGCTCTATTATAGATTATCATTATCAGGCCATTGCCACAACTCTAATTACTATTAAAATAACACAGCATACTTTTGTATAAGTTCTTGTTATTGCATCAAAACACTCAGCATATCTATAGTATGGTCATTACTATAGCAGCGCAGATTTTCCTATTATAAAAAAATATTCAAATATTTGGATTACTTTTGATTTCATGTTCGACTATTGTTGCATCAATTTATATAAAATGAAATGGGTTTTTTTTACTATTTTTTCCCATCAATAATTGTCTTTTCTTTCACCTTTACCTTTTTCTTCATATAAGTAATAAACTAAATAAATGATTTTGTTTCAAAGCAAAATAGAAAACAAACCTCAACTATAAATGTACAGTGCAACCTTGAGTAATAAGATACTACATAAATAACATATATAATTAACTAAGTCTCTCAATTAATAGACAGTGTGTTCAAATTTTACCAGGTATTTCAATTAACAGAGTGATTAATTTTTTAAGGTATACAGTATCAGACAGAAACAAGTAATATTAAACTTTATATAAAAGAACCTGGGGAAATTAAAAAAGGGTTACTACACACACAACAAAGTTTGAGTCCTACACTAACAAAACTAGACGATCACGCAAATGGCCAATCTTATTTGTTTATCCTTCAGATAAATAAATAGTAATGAATTTACTGGTGACCTAATTACCAGTACTTTCTTTAGTGATTAAATAGGGTACCCCATAACCACTTCAAGATCAATTTGACATTTTCCATTGCAAAGTAGCTTCGGTATAAACATTAACTGCTTAAATTAAAATGTTTTTTTTTTCATATTTGTATTTTAAATTTTTGTTTCTTACTGCTTTCTCATGTAATCGTAATTACTTTTTATCTTCTGCCCAATAATTGGAATGTTCTGTTGAGCAATGCATTATTAAAAAACAAATAATGTCACAAGCATTTAAATTATCAGCGCTCGAATACACTTTTTATTATAATAATTAGTTATCTGCTAAATTGCTTAGCTGGCGCATATCGATTTGCTTTTCCATAAGCCTCGGTTCTCTTTCATTTACAGTTTTCAGAGCCAAAATCTTATATTAAATTTTACATATTGTTTACGAAATTCGCCGAAAGCTAAACACAACAGTGTTGTGAACATTGAAATACTTTGCCAATTAACGTTTCAGAGGGTATCAAGTTACTTGATGTTCTAACAGGTAAACAATACATTCGGTTTATCTTTGATATAATTAAGTTGTTTTAATTATAAGCATAATATCACGCTACCTGAGAGTAAATTCCGCTTTAAAACTTCATCATTGACGTGTGTACTGGAACGTGAAATAAAGTATTAATTAACAATTAGTAATTTAATTAAATAGTCTCCGGTATGGTTTCAGTTCACGTTGGAGAATTTATGTCATAGCTCTTAATCAAGCTAATTGCACATTTCGAAAATTTATTTATACATGTGTTACTTATAGGTACTCACCATATAAAATGCGGTGGCTTGTTATTTAACTACGCCTACGTAAGCATTTCGGAACTTGTATCTACTGCTTTTCTACTTATTCACCTGGGACAGGAGGAATACATCAAATCAGACTTTCATCATAAGATGTGTACCGTCTGTAAAAATATTTATATGTAGGTATGTTCAAGAGTATGTTGACTTATGCCTCGTTCGTATTTGTCGTTACTTCAGGCCAAGCCTCCTGCATTCAAGTAATTCATATTTGACCTTGAAATAATGCATAGAGCATCTCCTTTGTTAATTACGTCGGATTTCTAAAGATGCATAGGGCAGAAGGGGAGCGGACGAAATTATCTTTTTAAAAGACTTTAGTTGATAAAGAAGAGTATAAAAATCGTTTACGATTGTCTGCAGAAAAAAATGTTAGATTCTTTAGTGTGATTGTATTTAAAATTCAAAAAGCACTAAATACTACACTCGACGTGCACACTAACAAATTAGCATCACCATGAGGTGATTAAAAATGTAATGATTAATTTCTAATCATCTCCCAATGATGTTAATGTGGTTAGCGAAACCCACGTCGAATAGTCTATTCTAGTGTAGTACACAAGTGTTTTTTGTTTATGGAAACTCCGTCAAAGGCGCATAAGAATCAGTTCAGTGGTTAGCGCATGAATACAAACAGACGACAGTCACAACGACCATCCCATGTAGTAGTGGTACCATCAGTTCTAAATGTCAAATTTCAAAAATATGTTTAGCTGCGCCATTCGTTCTTTTGTTATATAAATCGGCTCATCGGTTACATGTTAGGCTTGAAACCAAGGAGTCCCGGGTTCAAATCCTCGTTGTGTATGGATGTTTAGTGGCGTTTTTCATGTGTTACCGACTTGGTAACAGTGGATTAGACGGAGTTGTGTGAGAGACAACGCAGTTAGTCGCTGTACCACTACTCAATTCGAGTCTCAACTGCATAAAGCGATAAAATATAAAGAAATATATTGTACTGTTATAAGTGTACTAGCAACCTATTAACTCTCGATTCGAATTAATATGTTTACTCTTTCTCAGGGTGAGTTCAAGTTGCACTATTTTTTGTATTTAAGAATTATGATATTTAAACGACAAAACTATTATCAGGCTTTAACAAATCTTGTATATTGACAACAAATTTTCCAAACTAAAATATTACAAATGTCGACAATTAAAACGTTTTCTTTTAAGGTTAGAAAATTTCTGACAAAATTTATTTCAAATGCATTCCTGATCAAAGAATATAACGTTTTTAATATATAGTATACGACCTTCTTTGCACTATTATGTTTTCGTTTCTTGGCAGACTTTATTATTCGTCCTCTGCTCCCAGATTAAAAACAATTTCGCACCCAAACCATATATCCTTTTATTCTTGAACGGCTACTTATCTATGTATAATTACTTTTCCAAAACTTCTGCTACTTATCTGTTCTAGACTTTTCCTTCGGTTATTTGTACCGCTTTATCTAAATTATCTCTTCAAACACCTTCATTTTATATCCGCTTACCTGCTGGTTAGTTATTAGCTTCTATTCAATATGCCTTTGGGCCTAGATATTATAACTTCTATTTGGTTAACTTCCTTCTGGTTATATTGGGTTAGGATTTTCTTACCGTATTTATCTTCTCTTCAAATGAATTATTTGAAACTTTTTTATTATCCCTTCTTGAACTTACTTGGGTTAATTTTTCTTATTAAATTTTGATGCAGTCGTATGTTGCATAATTTGGAACTCAACTAATATTTTTCTTGGGTTATGTCCTTTTAATAAATTCCGATGCACTTGTAAGCTGAAGACTTTCGAACTAAATTTCTAGAAAACTCTTTTCCTATTTATACTACATTCATAAACAGTAGAATTTTTCTTGTTATTATTGCCAAAAAATGTATTATTTATTAAATTGCCAATAACTTTCTTAATTTCCAAATTGAATCTAAAATCATTCCTATATTTAATTTTGTTCCCCATTGTCTAGCTTTTAGCATGCCTAATTTTCTAAATTTTACCAAAAGTTATAACATCTGACAAATTAATACGTAATTTTTCTAATGTTGCCTAAGTGGGTTCTTTATTGGACCTTCTCTGGTATGTACGATATGAAGAATTCTTAAATAACAATTTTTTAAAAGAAATCATTTCAGCTTACCTTCACTTCAGGAAAATGTTTTTTAAGATCAATCCATTTTCAGTTCCAAGGCAAAGCAGATGTTGCTTAGGATGTGATATTCCAGCAATACATTCTGTACAGTGGATTAATTCTTTTTAATTGCCATTACCTGTTAAAGAGTTCCCTTTCAATATTGAGAAAAGCTTTATTTAAACTTTTCTTTCAGAATGTGAATACCCAATTTGGCTAAATTAATTTATCTAATTATTTCTAGAGCATTGTTTCCTCGCAATATATGTACAATGTACATATATATTTAAATATATAGTTAAATTGAAATTGTACGTCGTGAAACAATGCAAAGTGGCTCTGTCACATTAAATACACTATACGCTGCACAATTTCGAATGCCTCCTCATGGATTTGCTCTCGAATAAAGTCTCTTTACATCATTAAAATGAATATCCTTATTATTTTTAAACAATGCAGTTTCGAGTCACTTTAGAGAAACAAAAAAGACTGTTCTTTCTCTCAATATCTCTTTATTATTTGTTACCAGTTTTAATATTTTGTAATTTAATCTCAATGTGAAAGATTCAAGTGTGTCATTTGTAAAAAAAAAATGAGTTAAGAACGTTTTCGCAGTCAAATGGCATATTTTTTAATTATGCATGTTTTATACAGAGTATCTAAACAGTCGGGAAAAATGCTTCCTTTCTGTCTGATACTAGTGAAGGATAGGTCATCTATCCAAATTTTTTCTCTATAGGGAATTGTCTGGAAAGATGAATTTTGTAGTTAGTTGTGCAATGGAACATCTGTTTTCTAAATAATAATAATAGATTCCGGACTGGTTTGTCGAAGAACGTACTGTACTAATTTTCAACAAGGGAGATCTGTCCGAAGTTATTTATACGTATCTTGTTCGCTAGGACACTACGGCATGCTGATCCGGTCTTTCAGCAGGTAAATGAGCAACGTGATGCCAAGAAAGGCGTGGCAAGCTGCAAGGATAACCTACTGATAGACCGCGGTATTACACAGGACTCTGTGCGATACAAGCGGAATCTATCGATGGCCTGGATTGACTACCGTAAGGTACACAACATCACATGAGCTTTTGTTACACTTGCTCTAATGTTTTGCAGTAGCAGCACCACTAGTGAGATGCATAGAACAACTGCTACCGCTCTGAAAAATTCGCTCACCATAACATCCGGTGCACAACGGGTTATCACAGAGCAGGGAGCATTTAGGAGAGGAGTATTCTAGGAGACTACTTGAGTCCTCTCCTCTTCTGCATCTCACTGTTGCCTTTATCTGTTGAACTCCGCCAAGTCCGCGGATACCAATACGGTCCACCCAGCAACCGGTGTCATAAGGTCACTCATTTATTCTATATGGATGACCGTAAGCTCTACGCCTTTGGATAGCACGAACTAGAGAACGCTCTAAGGGTGGTCGAACGGTATACATTGGCTATTGGAATGGAATTCGGATTGGACAAGTGTGCAGTCGTCCGCCTCAAGAGAGGGCGATGCGGGGACTTTTCTGAAGAGGCGCAGCTTGCAGACGGAAGCATCTTACGTCATCTATTTGCCGGAGAGACCTACACATACCTGGGTGTGCAACAACATTACATCCAGGATGTGCAATAAATTAAGGAATCCCTCCGCGGCAAGTACAGATGCCTAGTCCGAAAGAGTTGGTCATCCGAACTTTCGAAAAACAAGATGTCTGCTACTAATATGCTTGCCGTTCCTGTTCTGTTCTACTCCTTTGAAGTAGTGAAATGGACGGTAGATGAGCTGCTTCAATTAGATAGAGGTACCTGCTAGATGATGATTATCCACAGGAGCATTCATCCAACATCGTTCGTCCCTCGTGTGTACCTCCCGCGTCACGGGGGGGGGACTCTTGAGTTTAGAGTGCATGCATGGTCGGCATGTAACGACGTCCTTAGGAGCTCAGACCCTCTCCTGCAATTGGTGAGAAGTCATGAAAATGCAGTAGTGGGAGAATTATTCAAGGCAGAAAAGAGAGTCGCAGATGAAACTCGGTCTCGTATTCGACATTAGGCGAGGAGGCCGACGTGATGCCGACCCAGAATCGGTCGGTGAGCGTCCGCCGAATCGTCTGAAAGCCCAGATTAAAGCCTCTGAACAGGAAAATCTGTCTAGACTGCACGTCGATAAATCCAAATCCATGCACAGTGTATTCTATAGGAACATACAAATACTGGGTTTATCGACCAATCTAACGTTCGCCTTTTTAAGGTCAGCTGGGCATAAGTCGCAGACCGAGAGATTCATTGTGACCTGCCAAGATGATGTTATTAACACCTTGATCTGCCGAAGTCGTGTGATGGGTGTAGGAGTTCCTGGGTTCCTGATACCAACTGGAGGACCTGCCGTCAGGCGCCGGAACCGCTCATGCATTTACTGACTGCATGCCCGGTATATGCGATTTCGGCCTACATCCACCGCCATAACGCGGCATTACGAGTGCTTTACTACCATCTACGGCGCTCTTACGGAGTAGACCAAACACCGGTGCTGCCTTACGTCCCTGGAGATATTAAGTTCGTTGTCGAGAACGAGAGGTGCAGAATATACTGGAACTACTCGTTCCCAACCGTCAGGCTAAATCAAGCCTGACATAGTTACCCCTCTATCATCAGAAGAAGGCGATGTGCATCATCTAGTTTTCAGCACCTGCTGAAACAAACATCGTCTTGAAAGAGGAGGAAAAACGGACTCTCTCGCTCTCGCGAAATAATAATAATAACGATAGATTTATGATCTAACAGACCTAATATGTCCGGTTAAAAGATGTACACATTACAATTACACATAAATCGTGCATTTTTTGTAATTTTCGTCCGGTCAAAAAATATTTTTAGTAAAAATTGTTCTTAGTGGAGTATTATATCGAAGAGGTATTCTACCAATTTGTCGTCTAAAGACAATTTTTTGCTCCCTCCCCCTCAAAAAAATTTGCATAATTTTGAAAAATATTGAAAAAAAACGCAATATGGGGAATTGTAATGTTCCACAGTTGTAGAATTACAGAATCAAAAAACTGTATCGAAAAGTTGATTTTTAAACCTATCGCCAGAGCACCAGGTACGACTTGAAGGAGGGTTCAAAATTTTTTTACGAATACTTGAAAGGTTTAAAAAGTCAAAAATATATTCAGAATATAGAATGATGAGAATGCACCATGGATACCAATTTTTTCATTACGGATTTATATTCCAAAATCTCATTGCTTAAAGCAATCCTTTGTCAAAAATAGATTGCTCTAACGACCCATTTTAGGTTCGGAATATTCGTTAACTAGTACCCACCTTTTTGAGACGCCAGATATAAATAAATAATGTCATTAATTCAGATACCTTAAATAAAATTACACATATAGTAGTAATTTTTATTCAAAAATCAAACACAAGATTCTTGAGAAAACACGAAAATTTTATTTTTTAAATATTACTTCGGTCAAACCTCCTCCTCCTTCTTGTTGCTGACACTCTTGAAGCCTAGCACGAAAGTTTTTGCAAATCGTTCGCAAAAATCAACGCGTATTCCAAAATCTTGAGGCAGAAGTTCGTGTACGACTTGAATTTTGTAGGGATGGAAGTGTCTTTCAGAATGCGCTGATACGATTCGAAATATTGAGTGCTAATGGTTGTCGTTTTGCAGATCGTTTAGAACTTCGTAGCGCTGCTCTTACCCTTTCAGCATATTCAAGTGTGTATACAGAACGAGCTTCTTTCCTTTTGGTTTTCTTTGGCACACGAAGCAGTACTGCGAAACTTGTGTACCCACTTTTTAATCGTTATTCGACTAAGAATTGGATCTCGTGGATTTAAATGAAGGTAACGACGAAATAAATGCTGGGCTAATATTTTAAATGTAAACGAATATTTACGTTAAATAATTATTATGTTTTTTCTATTATTTCGGGAAATTGGAGTCCGTCAAATACAACAATTTCTGCTGTTTTAGCTGACGCACTTTACTGATAAAACACCAAAAATTAACATAAAAAATTAGATTGCTAAGTTCTTTAATCAGTTGATATAAACCTCTTCATCATACCAAGTACATATTAGGTTCACGAATTCTCTTAGGAACTGTATTTCAAACCGAAACCTGACAATTTGAATTAATTTTCTCATATTCCTTTGCCCATCGCTTTTGCGTTCGTTCATGTAGACAGTCGACAAATTAATTAATAAGACTCATCTCTTAAGTGCACGTACAAGAAATTCGCTGCTAAATGCCATCTATAAGTTTAACAGTGCTGTAAATTGTTCCAGAAGTACCATCGAAACAAACACGATGGAAAACTAGAAATTTAATTGTTGAAAAAGATCTGTTTAAAACTAGTCAAATTGAGAAATATTTTTATAAACTCATCGACAAAACCCCTATTTGTATCAATTTTATTTTAAATAAAGTATTCAGGTTTAATATTTGAAATTTATCCCATAATTAATTGATATTTATTTCATAGTATATATCAATGCAGAGTACGTTGCTTTTGCTCATAGTTATACAGCGGGTTGTGTTAACTGTATCTGATGACCTATATTTCCTTTTAGTAGATATTCACTAAGGACCAAGAACCCATATCAAATTGAAGGGATGGACGTTGAGTTCCAAATAATTTTCAGATATTAAGGCAAGCGTTTCCCTCAACGAGGGAGTTTATCGTTATAACAGATGGACCCGTAATGAATTAATGAATGAATGAACAGTAACACAGTTAATTTCGACTAAATTCAACTAAAGCCAATGTCAAGACCTTATAATAATAGTCTATTAAATTAAACTTCTTATTATTATCTATATAGTGTGCCCACGGAAGGAGTATTAGAAGTTAAAAATTTTAATTTATGATTTTATACAACGAATGCATACTTACATATTTGTTTCATTCAAATGAATAATTCTTTTTGTGTTTAGTAGAATTTTAAAGATATAACATATATGCATGGGCGTTATAATTTTATTGCCAGCAAAAGCAAATTTACGTGATTTGGTGAATAGTAGTCATAAATCAATATATTTGCATTATTAAAATTCTTATGCTTTCGAGTGCTTCACGTCAAAGTACATGGCTGTTCGTGGTTGTAGACTAGAGAATAGTATACACTTAACAGGCAATTTGTAATTTCATTTACCTTTAAGATAGACATTATGATCCGCTAATTATTCTTTTTTTATGTATAAAAGTTGATGCATATGGTTACATCTATATTTAAAATGAAGTTATTTTTCTTACACCGATTTTGCAAATCATGTATGATTTATTAAATTCCTTAGCAGTCAGTGCTGAAATAGGCACAGTTGTGTCATCTGAGATCATTGTAATTTTTAGTTGTTTTGGAACCTATAGAATGCTTCGTATTGTTGATATAAAACAAATTTAGTTGGTCATAGTCACCATTTCGTATATGCAGACTGCAATGTTTGTATTTTTTTCTGTTAGTTTTGTCGAGTATGACGTCCATAAAACTGCAAATAAGAAAAAGCTGTTTGGAAATCAATTCATGGGCACACACAGTGTTATTAAACCTTGGGTGCATTGATTTATGAAATATTATGAAATCGTCTATTTTGTTTGAAAGAAAGTGGAGTATTTTAAGCTGTCTCACATGTGAGTGTAATTTGGTAATTTTCCAAATTACAAATTCACACCTTAGAATGTCCAGACAGCATGCCAAATATTTTTCTTCAATATCATGTTGAATTTTATACTAGTTATTTATGCAAATTTTATAGCTTCTTTGACTTAATAAATCTATGAAGCCATAAACCTTTGAAATGCAAAGAAACAAGTATGAAATATAATATCGTACATAAATTATTGGGCGGTTGCGTTATTTGATTACATTTTTACATGATCCAGTCAAATAAGGCGAAATAAAGGCTAAACAATCTAGGAATGAAAGCCAGAGAGCTAAAAATTTGCATTAACCTCTGTTTTGACGTTCTAAAGACGGACTGAAAAGCCTCAGAAGATCTCGTATCCGCTAGTCAAGATATCAAAGGTCACAAAAATCGATTTTTTTGCAAATATTTCCTTCCTATGTGTCGTATGTCATTAGAGGTCAGATCATAAAATTTTCTACAAGTTTGGTTATATGCACTTTTTTGTATGATTAACCGTTTTCAAGATATAGCGCGGAGAATGGGAAGCGCGCATCCGTTTGGTGCTATGTAAACTGCGGAGCTAAGCGCATAGTGCACTTTACAAAGTTAATTACACAGTAAAAATATTATAAATAAACATTATTATTATTATTATTATCATTATTATAAAGTAAAATTATATAAATTGTAAGTTATGAAGTTAAATATTTTAAATAGATTGTAAGTAATAAATATATGATTTATAAAGAATAAATAACAAAATAGTGCATTCATTTCCACACCGCCTTTGAGGTATAATGCGAGGCGCGTTTTTTAAAATTTTTATCACGATAGGTCTAAACGTTGTGCAACTGTAATTGGTTGTATAACAATGAATGGTATCAGAAGCTACTTGGCCCACCATCACCAGTAGGCATGCGTCTCAAGATTCTTCTTTTTCGTCGTCGTCGTCATCCTCTTCTGGTCGCCCAAATTCTATTTCCGGATCATTATCGCCATTCTCGTTTTCCGTCCCATTTGACTCTAAAATTTCAAGGACGCCAGGAAAAAATTCACTTTCTCCATCAAATTTATTTGATATTGATGAAGCGTTGAGGCATTCTTCTTGTCCGTGACACTCTCCACAAATTGTGGAGCATTGCAACCCTACTTTCCTACATCGACAGCTCATGCCACATACTTTCTTGCAGTTGCAGAAGATTGTATTAAACCTTTAGTTCGGTGCTGGTGGCAATAATGTTGTAGTAGGCTCCAGGATTTCGTCGCAATCGCAATCAGAACTATACTGCTGCGATAAGGGGAGCGAGAAGGTAGTCGCGCGCGCTAGCTGCGTAAAGTCGGCACCACGCCTTGGCCATATGATATGGCAAACGTCACTTGGCCATCGTGTGGATGGAGAAGTTGGCGCTTGGGAAGGCGCTGGCAGAAGTTGACGTTTGCAATTGCCGCCTGCCGTAGGGTTGTCGGTTTTTGTCCCCATGCCCAGCTTCCCCTCTACACATTGGCCATATTTTAATTTGTATTTCAATGATGTGTCAATCTGTATTGTTAATATTTTTTTAACTTTAATTTTAAAATTCTAAGCACGATCTGGTTCTTTCTGACTTGCTAAGTTTTCTGCATAATTATATGCAGCAGCCGCTACACAGAAAGCGCCATCCGCTAGTTGCATAGTCATCAGGCATAGGCACTTCGACATTAGCTTAGTCATTTGTGAACTGACCATGTGACAAGTTTGTAGCCAATATGTGGACGCTCACTTGCAATGTGTGAAAGAACAGCCAATGGTGGAATGAACATTGGCCTGGCCATGTGAGCCAATGTGTGGAGCCGGCTTAATGTGTAAAGACATGGACTGAATCGTCGTGGCTAGTCATGGGAATTTGCTGTTGTAGCGCTGCTAAATCGCCAATGTGTAGAGGAATATGCCCCTTTCACATTGGCGATTTAGCAGCGCCGCTGAGTGAAAGGATATACTAAGTCGCGCGGCTTAGCAGTAAAAACACGAGCGGGTGAGTCGTCGTGGCTACCTGCTGCTGCATGCTCGATTGCGCTGCTAAATCGCTTAATATGTAAAGCTATAGGGAAATCAACGTACAAAATGGTATGCACGAGAGCCGCGCGGCTGACTCGCGCTGCTAAAAGTCGCCAGTGGGTAAGTAGCATTAAAATTATTGAAGAAAAGCCGTCAACAATCGTCGTCGATTTCGAAAGGGGAACATTGGCAGATTCTGCGCTTCGCGAAATCCGTTGTCACATTAAAAAATTCGAAGCAACAGAGAAATACAAAAACGGGCATTTTCTATTTTTCGCAAAATCGATCTGACGCATTAGGAAACTAGCATTCTTACAAATTCTTTGTAGTTCGGGGTAAAAGTAGACCCTAATTTAATTCATTAATTAAATTAAAAATTCTAAAATTAGAAAAAGTAAAGTATTCTAATTGAATGTAATAGCTATTTACTCACTCGGCCTCGTTGCGTACCGTAAACATCCATATGAGTAATAGCTAAATTACATGCTACTTGAATCATTATAAAGGTATTTAACATTTAATCAATTGTCGGCCATTTGATCATAAATAATTTTGGCACATACCTAGGGGGAGGTTAGAAAAAGACCACTAATTTTGAAACAGTTAATTGTTAATGCCGAAGAAGGTTCATATAAAAAGTTTTATTTATTTCTCACGAGATTTCTCATATGCACACACAATTTGATTATATAACCAGTTTAGGAATCTGACAAATCTTGCGACTTTGTTAAAATATCCTCTTAATTTGTATCAAAGAACCTTCCTACCAATATTTTCATCTATTTTAAAAACGCCCTGAATATTTATTGGATATTTTATCTTGACGTATATTATTTCTAGTTATTGTTCTAATAAATGATAAAGCTGTCTTTTATAATCTGGTAACTTGCACAAAATATTGCATGTAAGGAAGAAGAAGTAATTTTATACAAATAAAATGAAACAAATCACTGGATATATCGAAAAGATGGAATATAAGTTAAATTTACCTCTCATTTTCTAAAATAAACAAGAGAAACTGATAACATAGTGAGCAACCCGGCAGTGTTGAACAAATACGTGAATGAGTTACGCAAACATAGACATAATTGATATAAGGTTTTCCTTCTTTTTCTCTTTGGGTTCGATTTGAAGATCCGCTGAACACATTTTAGGATTAACTGAATTTAAATAATCCTCCATTGTCACTGGCGGAGCTTAAATGCTGTAAAATTGAACTTTTTAAATTGGAAATCTGATTTATCAGCACTAAGAGTTTTTCCGTGTATCAGTTTGGGCTTATGGAGTTTGATAAAATCTGTTGCAGAACTTTCCCAAAAACTTTTTCACTTCATTTCAACATACATAGTGTACAAATCAATTTTCATTATAGACACGCGACTCTGGTTCTTATTTTTTTACTTATTTTTAACATAATTTCACCATGCTTTCTTAATTTTTCATTTTTGGCTGACTTTTACTTAAATATATGGCCCAACAAATTGAAAAAATGTGGGACGGTATAGAAGTTTAAGATATATTTATTTATACTCAACTACCAGAGGATTATAATAAAAGACATACAGTGCATTTAACAAAATATGAAATTCAAATATACAGAGGGCGTTGAAATTATAACAGGTTTACCTCTACTAAATAAAATGTTATCTTTTAGGATACTGGTTTTGAATGTATTTGGATTTCAATTGAATACCTCTGACATAATTTCAACAAACACAAACATTTTTCAGCATTACACTCGAGTACACTCGACGCGCGTTTCACTAATCATACCGGGAGATCATTAAAACCAAGTAAGCCTAATATCCTATATTATTTTTTATACTATACTAGATTCATGGTTGTACTAATTCGTCCAAATTCGATTATCCCTACCTACCTACTCTAATTGCGTTGGACGAATCGGGACCAATAAAACGAATTTGGGTTAAACCCTTTGGCATTATTATTTTTGCAATTACAATTCTAAATTTGCATCCAACGATCTATTACTTGTTACATTCCTAATTAACCTCAAGTTATTAATATACATCTTATTATTCTTATCAGGCAGTCTAAATTTGTCCCTTCTTCTGTATCTGCAGTGGATCATATATGATCCTTGATTGGAGTTGTAAATGGACGTTCCGTTTGTCCAGCATTCTTCAAATTGCAATCTTTACAACTCAATGGATCCAAGTTATAACAACAGTTGTAATATGGCTCATAATGTATAGAACAGAGAAATTTTACATATTGACGTGGTTGCGATAAGTATAGTAAATATCTGGAAAATATATGTATAGAACATATTTTCTAATATAGTTGAGTTTTGTAAAATAACGCTTGAGAGAAATATACACGCCTGTCAAAGGAGGACGAGACGTGATATATGTATATAATAGGAGGTCCCATTGATGAAATACTACTATTGGAGAATAAAAATCTCCATGGCTACTGCTCACGATAAATTCATATGTCCTGTTATATTCACTCACAATGTGAATAGTGAAGATTTTATTTTATCAAAGGTAATCCCGAGGTCGCGAAATGTGTCAGGTATTACTAAAGAGTCAGTGATAGAAATGGATTTACTTGGCACTTTTCCAATCATACAACAAAATTTAAAACAGTAAAGAATTTGTGCGCCACTGCAATCCTATTAACTAAAGTGCTTAAAATGTGTTTACATAACACATCTTTCCCGAATTTCAGGAACTCTAAAAGCAAATTAAACTTATTCGAGTAATTTGTTACAATATTTAAGAACACAATTCTTTTTAGATGTTTCAACGTTTTAACGATAATTACCTGAGGCTACCGGCTACAAATGACGTCATTCGTTAGGGATAGAGCGTTTTTTAATGGTTTTAAATTCTCATCCGAAATAAGTATTTTTCTTCACCCTCAATTTTAACAAAAAAAGAATAAATACGAGGAAGCATATTTTTCTGTCGTCTATCTATCAGTGATATAAAAAAAAATCATGCAACTTCTTCATTGCCCGATTGATAAGTACTAATGAAATAAGTATATTATTTAGAAATTATTCAATCAAAACTCTCACACCAATGAGAAATACCTAATTCATGTTTGTATCGATGTTCTTCCTTCTGAACATGCCATATATTATAAAAGTATTTAATTTGAAAAATATTCGAAATGGTACAAGGTTAGAGGGTAATAATAATAATAATATTTATTTCATCTGTTTGATTACAATTTATGTTTTGACATTTTTTTTCTTAAAAAGAATTCATGATAATAAATAATTACTTAAGCCCCATCTAAGTTTTTAGAGACAAACTTGTCTGTGGGTGTTTATGTAAACACTTAATTCTTTTTTTATAAATATATCTAAAATATGTTTTATTATAAAGGGAAAAAAAAAGTCTAAAAAAAAGAAACAGATACAAAAAGAACTGATATATCAAATTATGTGTACAATTGCCCTGTATTTATGAAGTTCTCTATAAAATTTTCTGGTAAGCTTAGTAGCCAGTTTTGATGTTTTCTCTGTGTTTTTTATTATTGGTGTTTCTTAGGTGATCTGGCATTAGGTTATACAGTCTTGGACCTAGATATGTTGAACTTTTTGTAAATATTGATTTTTTAGCCCTAGGTATGATTACATTAGATCTTGTTCTTGTATTATATAAGTGATTTTTTTTAGATAATTTTTGTTGTTGATTTCATACTTTAATATTTGTTCGCAATAAATTTGCCTGATATTGAGAGTTTTATATTTTTGAAATAGGTATCTACTTGTGTATCTAAGATCTTTTTTGAACATAATTTTAATTATTCTTTTCTGTATTCGTATTAATGGGGCTAGATGCGTTTGGTGCAATCCTCCCCAGGCTGTTATACCATACTGTATGATAGACTCTACTAGACCGTAGTATATTATGAGTAGCTGATGTTCTTTGAGGATATTGCTCGCTTGTCTAAACGTGTAAAACAAATGCTTCATTTTTTTGTACATATTTTCAATTTGACGGTCCCATTTCGGGGTGAGTTAAGAATGATTCCTAGGTATTTTATGTGAACGGCCTGGTCAATTTCTATGTCAGTGTTTTTTATTTTTATTTTTTTGTAAATAGGTAATAGATTTTTATATGAGCAGAATGGTAGGTATTTAGTTCATAGTGAGTAAATGTTGATCAAACCATTTTTTTATCGTTTCAAGTAATTTAGATGATTTTTGATAGACTTCTTCCAAGTTTCTCATACTACAAAGATAGTAGTATCATCGCAAATGAGATGATTGTACCATCGATGGGTAATGTAAGTAGATCATTTAAGTATATTATAAATAGCAGCGGAGCTAAGACAGGGCCTTGCGGCAATCCATAATTAACGATTTTAGTCCCACTTTTAGTGTCGCTCAACCTCACACTTTGTGTTCTATTGGTTAAATAGCTTTTTAGAATGTTATATATTTGTCCCCTAAATCCCAGATCCCAAAGTTTTTGCAATATTTGACTGTGACTTATAGTATCAAAGGCCTTCGTTAGGTCTATAAAAATGCCAAGCGAGGATTTTTTATTGTCTATTGAGCTATAAATTTTCTCGATTAAATAGTTTATTGCGTCCTCAGTAGATGTTTTCTCGCGGAAACCGAACTGTCTTTGGCATAATATATTAAATTTATTTACATATTTCAGAATTATTGACTGGTTTTTTCAAAAATTTTTGAGAGGTTGGAAATTACGGAAATTGGTCGATAGTTTTGTGTTTCAAGTTGCTTACCGCTTTTATATAAATGAATTATTTCTGTTACTTTAAAATGAGCTGGGCAGACACCTGTTTCAAATATTCTATTTACAATGTAAGTCATTAGTGGTATAATTAAGTTGATTACTTCTTTAAGTAGATCTACTGATACTTTGTCATGACCAGGGGCTTTTTTATGCTTTAGTTCTAATATGTATTTTACTAAGATAAACACTGTTTTCAATGTTTTTGTTTTAGTATTTTCTTTGCCATGTTCTTTCCTACATTTGTGAAGAAGTTACGGAGTTGCGTAGATATTAATTTTAGACCAGTTACTTTAAGAGAAGCTTTTTGAATGATCGAGGTTTCATCAAAATTTATTGGCATCCTCAAGTCCGCTTATGTGTTCTCTCTATTTAAATTTTAAAAAATACGTAACATATTGAAATTTAATAGATGTAAAACAATATAAAGCTTTACCTGTGGGTGACCCAATCAGTACTGGTCATCGGTATTGATTGGGTATGATGACTGTATGATTTTTGATAGATTGATTCTCGTCTTATAATAATGTTTTTTCGAAATCGAATTAGCCTCCTCGAAAAGATTAGCTAAACTGACTGTGAGATTTAGTGGTTTCTTGTTAATTTGTTTTTACTTTATTCGCCAAACGTTTTAAATCTACCCTACCAGCACAATTTATTTTGTAGAAACTGCGGTAACCCATATTGTTTAATGACATTTTTTTATAACTAGTAAATTCTTTCTTCATTATATTGAGGTCCTATTCGTCTTTCTTGCCATTTTTTTGGGTCAAGTGTTGGAGGTTATGTTGAATATTTTCTCTATACATTTTTTCATTAGTTGAGCTAAAATTTAAATTTTTTTAGGGCAAGGGTAAAGAATCACGGACATAATTTTGATTGTTTATTAGGGCACAACGGGACGCGCGAGTTACTTTTCCTTTTTTGAAATGAATTTAACTAAAATTTTTCAAATCATAATTTTTTATAAAACAACCATAATTTTCGCCCATAGAAAAACTAGAAGCTTTACATTATGCAACAAAGTCTAGTCTAGTCTAGTCTAGTCTGAAATTTATAAACAAATAAAAATGTCCATGCTCTATCGAATGGAATCCATATCATTTCTCTATCCCTTACCATTTTTGCGGAGAAGGGATATAATATGCATGATTTCTCGAGGTGGGTTGTTTGAAAATCTGCTTACTTTGACTATTTCTATGCATGGTTAAAAGGATTTGGTTTTACTCAAAAGTGGAAGTACCGAGGTATTTTCAAGAAACAAACGACATTACCTCTGTAATAGATGTTAAATATCAGTTATATTTGATGATAATTTAATAGTATATAATAAATAAATGTATCAGATTGTAGAAAACTTCAAGGTAAATTGAACAATGTCCAAGGTTGGGGATGAACAAATCGTGTTTCAACAGGTTAAAAAGATTCAGCACTATTTTTCACTCAAAAATTAGATCCAATTTATTGAAACTACGAAACAAATAATGTTTTGTAATTTGAATTACATTGAGGAGTTGTTTTATAACTGAAGTAATCGGCTGGGATTATGAAGTTCATAATTAAACATTACTCTAAACTGATTTTGTTAATGGATATAATGAGTTGCTTATAATTTATCTTCATTGCTTTGATGTTTTCCTAAGATTATGTATAACTATGTCTAATTGATTAAAGTATGCCTGTTTGTACTTTAACAATACGTAATTAGTATTTGTTGAATATTCAAATCAATACAGTTAGGTTGCCTTGGTGGTCTCTTTGTTTTTTAATTAAAGAAATTAATGCAAATATATAACCTCCAAAAATGTATTCTTATTCACAATAGATACACATGTTGCCTACTTTAAATGCGAATTTCACAGACCCTGTGTTTGAAATCATTTAGTAGGAATATCCACTTAATTAGTATATGTTATATTTTTTTAAAGAAATGCTGTGTATCACATGATATGAATTTTAATTGATTTTTCTTACCCAGTGCTTTGAAGAAATGTCCAGACATTTGCGAGAATTAAAAAGTTTACCAAGTACGTAACATATAAAACAATACGCATTTAATGTGTGTTACTCGGATGCAACAGTTGACCATTGATCTCGCCCTCCCCACCACTACGATATTCTCAACTGTATAACCAGACATATGAATCATCAGTGAATCTTGAAGAATATGAGTTTTTCACAGATGGACGGCGCTTCACAATTTTGGTGTGGCACATGGCTGAATGAAAACCGTGGGTGGATTAACTCATGGGCGACGAGTCAAGGAAAGCGTGCTTTCCAGATGCACTATTGGAATGTCATTCTTGCACAATATTTCTGACAAGGTTGAAAAATTATGCAATGTAGATTTTGGCACTTCAGATCAGCATATTGAATTGAGAAGTTCACGCATTAATCGTGATAATAACGACGTGAAAAAATTAATGGATTGGTTCTCCCAGCATTCGCCTTTTCCACAAAAACTTGGCACATCATCATCGATCTTGACTTTCATACTGTAAAATTTAAGCGTGAAGGCAGATTGAAACCACTTGCGATTGTGAACACCGGTGCACGTGTCAACAACAAACTCTCCATAGAGCGGGACATTCGTGCGGGAGTCACGCAAGGGTCGTGCCTTGCACCAAAATTATTTAATTTATATGTCTCTAACTTCCCCTCCTTTCCGAATACAAAATTGGCCTTGTATGCCGATGACACGGCTATGTATGCACACAGCCATAGCACCCAGGCGGCGAATATGCTATTGAAAGCCCACATGGCTCGTGCCACGACGTACTATGACCGATGGAAGATAAGGATCAACGAGGAGAAATCAGAAGCCATGGTTTTTTCTCAGAATTATTACTCCAATCTCGATCAGGGGGGTGAAAATTAAAACAAAAGAAACTGTGAAGTATCTGGGGGTTTATTTAGACACCCGACTGACCTAAAACAAACACATAAACGAGACGATACGCAAAGTATACTTCCTGTCTAGGAGTCTGTACCCTCTGATGGCAGGGAATATCAGACTAAACAGAAACAACAAAAAGTTAATTTACTGGCTTTCGTGAGGCCGGCCCTTACATACGCGGCTCCGGCGTGGTGCAGCGCGTCGGCAACGACAATAAAAAACTATCAATTCTTGAACACAATTTCTTTTGCCTCATTTCCAACTCAAGCAGATACACCTCCCTCAGAGACTTGTACGCCCGTTGTAACGACATCGTTCCACTAGCGGACTTCATTACAACCACTTCTCAAAGGTTTTATCAACACAAATTTGGTAATAGTCCGCTAACAACCAACATCACACAAATAAGAGAACATAATGCACCATTTAGGATTAAACAGAAATTACCGTACCAGGAACTACCCATCTTTCGACAGCATATATAGCTATCCGACCCCTTACCAAGATATTATATTTACAGTAAATTTCTTAATCTTTTCTGTTCACGTTAACCGTCCTTTATTTTTGTCAGTTTTTATTTGTTACCTTTTTGTTTTGAATTACTATCTTAAAGTCAAGCAAAACTATTAAAAATAACCACAACATTTGGAACCAAAATTAGAAATTTTATCATAAATTTAACGGCTGGCATAGCAGCTCTCGCTCAGTATTCCATTGCCTCTAGTGGGTTTTTTTTTCAGTGAGTTTTTCCCGTCTCAGCAGCCAACAACCTACGTAATGTTTTATAAATTTTATATTCTTAGTTTAGTTAAGTCACCTGGACATTTATTTATCGCGCCCTAATAAAATTGCTACGCAGGTAGGAGTAGGGCCTTAGATTTTAATTATTTTAAACTCTATCTCGGTCTCGCTCCGGTCCAACCTTTCAAATACCACGGTGCCCTCGTACCCTGGATATTCAGCTGGATCAGGTGCGAGTGTCCGAGTAGATCTTTTGTACTTTAACGACAAATAAATTTGATTTGATTTGGTGCATGTGTAGAAAATGGAGTTATCCGTGTAAATCCCTTTTTGATTTTTCAGAGAATGTGTATAGCAAAAAAATTTGAAAATTCCTTTCGTACGAACTTGCTCCGTTTCCTTTATACAGCTTTTCAAGAATGTGCTACTAATGTTGATTTCAGAAACCTTATACATATTATAGATGGAGGGTATGTATTGCATTGCGTTGTCTGGAATCTGGAAATATATGGAGCGATTGAAAAAATTTCAAGCTGACCCATTTTTTTGACTCTATAATAGTTGAATAGTCGTTGGGTAAGATATTGATTTCTTAGTCGTTCTGACGGGCATATCAACACAAGCGAGCATCTATTTCCTTAAACCTACAAGAGGAAAGATTTTGCAACGTATATACTCAACAAACAGTGTAGCAGATAAAATTGTTACAGAAAAACATGCTATTCTTGCATGCATTTAGCGGCTATGACACGACGTCGTCTTTTTTCAATCAGGGCAATCTCAAATTTCTTAATGTGTTGCGAAAAAACCCTAATCTTCACGAAATTATAAAAGTATTTAAAAAAAAAGATGCCGACAAAGAAAGTGTAACTAAAGCTTGAGAATACTTTCTTCTTGGACTTTGCGGCTGTAACTAAAAGGGATTTATACTTCTGAACACTTTTAGGCACCAATATTTCATAAAATCAGCATACAGGAATATATTTAACATCGCTTCATTGCCTCCTACAGAAGCAGCAGCAAGACAACATTCGTTTCAAACGTATCATCAGGTATAGCAATAGGGTAGCGAAATACCTGCAGATCAATGCGGATGGAATCTTGTCCCTCTCACTACAGTCGAAGCCCCTACTCTTAAACTAATTTCTTGTAAATGTAAAAAGGGATAGACATAGATGTGATAACATGTCTCAAGCATCTGAAGATTGTGATTAAGATGAAAACAGTGATACGATCTTAGAACTACTGTGTAATGAAATTGATACAGAAAGTAGAGGAGAAGCTACTGCGCCAGAAGAATTGATCCCACACGACTCTGACACTTCGTTGCCTTCAACTTGCAAAAACATTGATTTACAATTTACAGCACATAATTACTGGGCTATTCAGTGATTTATTGATTTACATTCGCCCAATCATTATTTGTTTCCAAACAAGTAACTTTTTTACGCATTACCAAACTTCTCCCCCTATAAATGAGAGATATATGGTACTCCTCATCACTCCCGAAATTTCACATACCTTCCATACTAATCACATTTGGGAAAGTGGAGTGTGGAAAAATATAGAATCAACATTTCTGACGTACTAACGCAACATTTAGTAGTAACAATTTATAACGTGATCGCTACTAATTATCAATTTAAATTTTGGCGTTTTGTAACTAACAGCGATGCGTATTTTGAGTGATACTCAAAAGTGTATACATCCTTCTGTCGAGATGTATTTGATTTAGTAAAAAATCAGAAAATATGAATCGATAAATAATCTACAACAAAATAGAGCAAGCTCCAAAAAATTTGAAATCCTTTGGGTACCATATTTAGAGAGTGACCAACAAGGAACCAACTTAGTTTTACCGTACAAATAGATACTAAAAATGTGTTTTTGAAACGCAAAATTGTAGAGTAGTGTAGGGTGTACATGTACACTGTACAGTACATTTTGTTGAAATGCGAACGTACAAAAGATATTTAAAAACTTTTACATAATATAAATTATTATGAAAAATATGTATAATTACCCGAGAATGAATCCTGCTTACGCGAATTTTGACAATACCACGACAATATTTTTCGGAATGCTGTATAATTGGAATTGTGGAATTTTCTATTTTCAGGGGCTTCATACATTACACTAATCTAGTAGTCCATCGTATTAGGATTTCCTTTCTACCAAGCCAAATAAAATAAACTTCTGGACAATGATCCACTTGACTTGCTCGAATATGTACAATTTCAAATTCCTGGCAGAACGTGCGGTTGCTGCTTCTCACAAATAATGATCTTAATCTGGGTCTCAACAATTTGTTCTCTAAATATATATCCGTGGTATTTTTTTCTATAGGCATCTAAAAATGTTTACTAATAATCTCGAGTGGACAAGCAACCACTAATACACTTCGTTCAGTAATCGTACTATGCTTTGCTTGATAATTCGTTGTACCTAATTAAAACGTAATGCAATTAATCAAAATGAGGTTTTTGTTGAGTTCATATAATTATTTGAATTTGTAACATTTTTATGACTGATCGCTAATTTTAAAAGAATTTTAATTGCAGTTTAAAAAATACAACTCCAAGGTCGATGTCGTCAATGTTAAATACCGTAGACAATAATTTTAAGTACCTACGTAATGTGTGTACATTCCAGTAGACAGCAAACTATAGCAAAATAAATAAAGTACGTATGGCCTAATATTTATGTAAATATATTTTAACAAATATATGGAAGGCCTAGTAAAATTAAAACATAATTACATACACTGTGTTAGGGATATGAATGCATTCAGCTCAATTGCCTATGGGCCAGTGGACGTGTAGATGTGATGGAATAATCAAATATCGCTTTGTGGTTTTAATATTTAGAGTTTAAATAATTATTTATGAATTTATTTAAACTTAAGATTTATTTACCCATTTTTGGTAAAAGAACTTCTTGTTAAAACGTTTATATTTGGAAATAAATATATTACATTAAATAATAACTTTTTAATTAATCCTATATATTTTATGGCGTTGTCACCACATATTTCATTTGAAAATCTTCGACTTTTCTAGGATTGTCCTGGAAGAATACTTGCATAACTCATTACTAATAATATATTTTTTTTGTAAAAAGTTATATTACGATATTTATATTCGTCTAATATTGGCACAATCTATAAATTCAAAGTTTTCTTGACGTAAGCAAAATTAAAACTAATTAGCACTAATCAGTAACTATTTATTATGAACAGAAACTTTTACGAAATTACAAGAAATTCGTATAGGAACATTTTAGTAAAAATAATATAAAGTATAGAAATGAGTTTACTGACTAATTTTAATTCAATTTGATGATGCAATATCACCATGCTTGTGTATATTTGTGGACCTTGCGAAAGCATTTGACACGGTATCACATAGCAACCTTTTAAAAAAAATTAGAATATTGTGGCTTGAGAGGAAATATATATAATTTAATAAAAAGTTATTTGTCCGAAAGAATACAATATATAAAAATAAATGAAACTATTAGTGAACCAAGAATTGTCAGCTATGGAGTTCCACAGGGAACAGTTTTAAGGCCACTTCTGTTCGCTGTATACATAAACAACTTACTTTCGATGCGAGATATCACAGCTAAAATATTAAGTTTTGCTGACGATACAGCAATACTTCTTAAAGCCAATTCATTGAAAAATCCTAAAAAAATCGCAGAAAATGAATTTAAAGATATTAAAAAATGGTTCGATTACAATTTACTCACTGTTAACTTTAAAAAAACTAGTTACTTACCATTTACCTCATATGCTAATAATCTACCTAACTTTGGTCCACTAAATATTGAAAATCTTTTAAATAATCCAGAAGGAGATTCAGTGAAATATTTAGGTATCATCATTGACAAACACTTTAGATGGGACCTGCAAGCAAAACATATGGCACAAAAAATTCGAGGCCTGCTATATCGATTTAAATACCTAAAACCTTATCTAGATATAAAACATCTTAAAATTCTCTATTATTCATTAGTACAATCACATCTAAGATAGATAGATAGATAGATAGTTTATTAGTTCCAATTTGCCAGTAATGGATAGGACAGGTCAAAAATAGTACATACAATGTGGTTACTTATAAACTAAACAGAAGTATACAGTATGTAATAATAATATACAGTAAATATAATATAAGGCACAAAAATAAAACGTTTAAAATCTACAAAATCAAAATTCGAAAGCAACAAAAACTATTGGACAAAAATGTTATTCTTATTTAGGATCAAGACTATACAACAGATCACCTAAACAAACAAAAAATACAAATAAATTGCACATATTTAAGAAAAATGTTGAAAAATGGTTCAAAGAAAATCCTAAATCCCTAGTACACAGTATTATTAACCAAAATGTAATGTAAAAAAACAACAAATTGGTTATTGGATATTTACATGTAATATTTAAATAAAATATTATTATTCACCGATTTTGACAGAAAACCCCGACTAAGAAAAAATTCACCAAATAGCGACATTTATAAACCAAAAGTGACAAATGTATTTAACCCTTCACGAACAAGTAGTACTTAACTACTTATGTAATTATTGCACTGTTTATTTACAAAATATCGATATGGAATTAAACCATTCAATAATAACGATGTTATATGTAATTATTGTTATTTTATTGGAAATAAACATTATTATTATTATTAATAATACAAAAATATATATATTATCAAATTCCATGACTTTCCGTGTGAATTTTCTTGACTTTTAGATTTCCTTGATGGTGCCAGCCAAAATTCCCTGATAATTCCCGGTTTGTCAGGTTCTCCAGAAAAGTGGTAATCCTGTAGAATACATAATTGTATACCTTTTCACTTAAGAAAAGGTGTATAATTCCTATTATTTTGCTTCCTGGGTCTGGCCACCGCATTGCTCCCTCTCCGTACACTAATCAAATCTCATTCCTGGTATGTCCTCCGCATTTCCTCTTCTTCGCAAACCACAGTGTCTAAAAGATATTGAACAATAATTAATCACAAATTGCACGAAGGTCTACACGCCATACTATCAAGTGAAAAAGCAAAACAATAACTTCACAGTGTACCGTGTACTGCGCTGATGACCTTATTGGCTGTAGTATTACCCTAATGTATTACATTTTGGTAATAGTACTTTATTTATCGATTTATTTTGGATTGAAGAAAAACGTTTTATTTTCAAGCACAAAAAGCAGCACTTAAATTTCCACCTTTATTTGAATGACTTAATTTTTTGGCCTACTACCTGTCTAATCTACTTGGGTCATAAATAAATCTAAATCTCCTGTCGATGTTTAACTAGGGCTTTATCCAACAGCGCCAATTAACAAAACACATGATGCTGCTGCAATTTTAGCCTGTTTATTCGTCGTTAAAAAGGTAAATAATAACCACAAAATTGCCAAGTGTAAAGTGAACTGCAGGATCAAGTCCGGAACCCTTGCCGGCAATACAATTTACTGGCAATGAACATTGCAAAGTGTAAAATGGCTTTTAGATTTACTAATTTGGATAAGTATATTATTTTGGTACAGTCAAATCACCTTTTAAAAATAAGAATTTATATACCTAATACCCTGTAGAAATATGGTTAATTTATTTTAGCCCGTGGGCATAAAATGGTAATTAAATTATGCCCATGAATTAAAGATGTTCGGAAATGATTGCCAATGAGGAAATCGAAGGTTAACATTGTTTACAAGATTTATCCAGGTGGTAAAAGTGAGTGGGTATGTCATATCTATCAATTTGCTGATCTAAATTCATCATACATATACATAGATCATAGGCACTTATATTTTTTCTGTACATAAGTAATAAAAATTACGTTGCAGGAACGTTAAAAGGGTTGTGTTATTTAGAATTGAGTACAGAATGAAATTTTAGAAAATTCGTAAACATATTTAGAAAATATTATTTAATCAAATATTAAACAGATGCCGAACTTTTTATACATCGATAAAATCTTTAAACTTTATTTTTTCCGTAACTTAATAAATTCCATTTTTCTACTAAAGCATTTACCAATTGCAAATCTTGTTGTTGAGTTGATATCCTTCGTCGCCCTGATCCAGGATTTCTACTAATCGTACCGTTTATTCTCCACTTTCTTAGAATGTTGCACACCAAATTTTTGTCAATATTATAACGCAGTGCAATTTGTCTCATTGACCATCCATCTTCTGCAATAACTCCAGATTTAACTAAATCGCTTATATGAGGCATATTAGTTTTTTGCACACTTGCAATAAATTATGACAACTAACTGACAATGTCACAAAAAATAAAGTTAGATCTACACAACTAGATTTTAGCAAAATACCGTTATAAGACTTGTCCTATTTTTTTTGCTCACGACCGTACGTCCCTGCTAATAGTACACTCTTGGCAAATACCCTCCATTTCCCAAGGTAAGAATACTCTCCAGCATTCAGCACGATATTATAATATCAAATATTTACAGCAAAAAAATTGTAACATGGGTGTTAGGCATGAGAAGAAACGGGCGTGGTAATAAATGATGTAGATCATGCTTCTCAATTAGATTATTAACAATTCCTCTTGTTTATGTTAATATAAAATCGTTACAGGCAATATTATGTAATATTGTTGATTGAATGGCGACGGAATTTATTTTCAAATGAAACGTGGGGTAAGGTTAAACGTGTCGATAAATGTCGCAACTATTTGCGTAATGTTGACTTTTTTATTACTGATTGCGATGTGAATAGTACAGTTAAATTAGATATTTATTTGACCAAAATTTGTAACTGATTTTTTCGCAAATATATCTTAAAGTACGCTCCTGTTCAAGAAATCGATGATTTTATAACATTAGTCGCTTTTTTGCTTGCTACCCACTATATTGATGTGAAGAACCGTGAAAGTTGACACTTATTTATTTTCCTTTAACAAATCAGGTTAAATCGCTAATTTAATAAAAACGAAATTAAATATAGATTAATACCACCGAATATTAAGTGAAAATTTAAAGTCTTTCATAGTCAAATTACTGACAAAATGTCCAATGTTTTCTTTCTTTTGCATTTTGTTAAAAATGTGTTCTAGAATCAATAGGAATGCTGTTGAGAAATAAAAGTAATGTCCGGTATCATGTAGTCTCATGTAGTACTTAACCTTTGGAAATAATCTTAAATGTTTCTTTATAAGATTTAGGAACCCGACTAACGTTTATTGTTGGATAATAATTTTTGTTGTAAGACACTTATTTGCAAAAAAGAAAAACAATTTTGGTTCGTATTACCCCGCTTTTATTTAACAATGCTTTTCTCGAGGCACATGATTTCTTCAAAAGTACTATAAGACATCCGTAAGAAAAGAATAAGAATTTTCTTTATGTGCAGGTTTATGTAGTGACTCTTTTTTATTGTATTAAAACATTGTTTTTCTTTCCGAAAGTACTATATGGGTAGTGAAAATATCACAATAATTCCAACAACAGAGAATTTGTTTACAAGAAACGATAATTGTCGGCTGTATTACCCATAATTACTATGAACTTGATAGACTGTCTTGTAGATTTTGTTATTTTGAAAAGTATAGTCAAATTATTTTAACTTTTGACTGCATCAGATGTTACAAAGGACTCTGGCATTGATGACAACACAAGACAGAACATGTTAACTAGGGTCTAAAGGATCAATTATTGTTATTGCATTGCTTACTAGAGTGACGTACAGTTCAAAGTAAAATATAACAATTCAGAAAGAACCGCTTTCGTGGGAGGTGAAGTCAGAATTAACAGGGAAATTAAGGAATAATGTGTTATGTGCAGAACAACGGCGCCATCTTTCATTAGTCATTTTATTAAATTACAACCGTCAAATCTGTATCAAAAGTTTTGTGATTTGTTTCCGTGTATGCAATTGCCTCAACCCTTTACAACTTGAATAATTTATTCAGAACGTATGAAAACTAATTTGGTAGTAAACTGAGCAGTGAACTAACTTATAGCGTTATGCATATTTTAATATCGAAATCTGTTTGTGTTTTCGCCTAGAATATAGGAACCTCATATGTTTTCAGTTACCGTTCCAGACAAAAATAAACGCTCACTTTTATGCAGAAATTGCATAATTTTATATGTTTGATTAGTGCCAGAGTTTGTATTAAAGGAAAATTTATTACTTTATCTGATATTAATGCAAGTACCTACATTGCAAAAAACTGACTTGCTAGAGATGTATTAATTATTGCCTCTGCTATCGCTTTGAAATAATTATTAACTGAACAATGAAAACTTTTAAATAGTTTTAGGTAACATCAGATTTATCATTAATTATTCATTCTTCTAGATGACGTTAATCCTACATTGATAAACCAGTCATGGAATCACTGGATATATTATAGGACGAAAAGATGTAACAAATGCAAAACATGATCAATTGAAGCTGACAAATAGCCTAGCCAGGGTCGGAGGGGTACGGAATATTATAAAAATATAAAGAATAAATAATTGAAAGAATTTTACGTAACATGTTAATTTTCTTGTTTATTTCTCTTTGACTGGAGAATATACTCAGATTCCTGAGAATGAATTAAGTATAGTAAATACGGCCAAAATTGAAACTGGTCAGTTTTAAAGCACAGGGCCGTGCGTACTGAACTTGATATTTTGTCCTATATATTTGGCAATGGTATTGAGATTCGAACGGTATAGTCGAGGCAAGAATTCAAGCGATGCACGTCACAGATCGATTCTATAAATAAGACAATACTGCTAAGAATCATGAAGCCCCATTAAACTGTACCTAAGCTTAATAACTGGGTGTCAAGAATTACTCTTTTTAACGTAATTAATGATTAAAATTATGTTAGTATTAAAATTTCTTTAATGAGATCACTCGTGACGTGCATCGCTTGAATTCTTGCCTCGACGTTGAAACTGTGCAGGCGAGTCCGAGACTGACAATGTAATCAGCCTGAATGAACCATCTACGACTGCACTGGTTTAAAGGTAATAAAACGGACAGGCCTACTAGCACAAAAAAACTCGTAAATCTTTTCTTTATCTTGGAACGTGGAAGTCTAATATCGTGCTGTCTATGTGCCAGTGCAGCGCATAAATACCTATTATAATATCAAGCGTAGGAGTTTAGTTAGTTACTGTTCATATTTATAAATATTTACTACTGTATAAAAGGCAAAATATTTTAATTATTTACTAATTTACCATGGCTTTCTGGAGACCATTTGAAACAGCGGATAATATAATAACGCCCGAAAATCTTATCATTTTCTTATGACAAGCATTTCCATTTACCTCCGCCCATGTACAATAAAGAGATACCGACTGTTTTTGACGGCTTTTAGTTTTTATACGGTTTCAATTCCAATCGTATATACTTTACTGTATCCATTACTGTAGAAAGTCAAAGTTAGTATAACATGATAGATAGGGGTGATCGGCGCAAACAATTACCAATATGATTTTCTTACTTGACTCTTATGAGCAATAAATAAAAACCAAACTTGTGGGTGGCAATTTATTTGAATAAAATACATTTAATATAGTATATAATAATAATAATAATAATCGTTTATTGTCCAACAGGCTCACGCCCAATTACAGGACACTTTGAAGTGTACAAAATATTACTAATGTAATAGGTAAAAGTATGATAAGAAAAAAGAAACAAATGCAATAAGAAAAAACGCAATAGAGACCACAAACGTAAAGAAGTATAGCGTATATATGACAAGTGAGAGTATAAAAACAGTTAACATAAAAATTATAATTACCTACATCTAAATATTTGAAGAGCTAAAATATCTCAGTTTTAATTAATTGTAAGAATACATACATAATGGCATCTAAAAAATATTAGTGTGTAGTTAAACCTGATTGTAACATATATTTTTTAGTTTGATTAAATTGCACTGGTTAATATCGCATAAATGACTAATGCTGTTGAAATTAATGCACATTGTGTATATTGGTGAATTAAAAAACACATTTGTCCTAGCTGTATCAATATGAAATGTGAGATTCTGCCTCGACTCTTGCCTTGGAACTAAAAAATTTACTGCAGCGAGAAGGTCAGAACAATCAATTTCATTGTGTAACAGTTTGTGAAGGAAAGATAGGGAGTTGTATTTGCGACGAGTTTCTAAGGATTGGAGGTTAAAACATTGGAGTAAATAATTATTATCTATTCCCCGCTCAGGATAATTATCTGTAGTCTTAAAATACAAAAATTTTAAAAATCTTCTTTGCACGCTTTCTAAGGCATATTTGTGGCAATAATAGTAAGGATTCCAAATTAAAGCGCCGTATTCCAGTTTAGATCTTACGTATGAGGCATATAGTGTTTTTAAAGCAGCGGTATTAGTAAACGATAAACAATTGCGTATAATAAATCCAAGCATTTTAACTGCTTCAGATGTTTTTGTATTTATATGCTGGATGAAAGTCATTTGTGAATCAAAAGTCACCCCTAAGTCTTTTATTGTGTTTTCTCTGACTAAAGTGTTACCATCAATAGTATATTCATAAGTTATATTTAATTGTTTCCTAGAGTAAGTCATTACTTTACATTTCGAAACATTTAAATGCAGTTTATTGACATCACACGAAACCTTAATACTATTCAAGTCGTTCTGTAGGCGTATACAGTCCTCGATTGTATGGATATTGGTAAAGATTTTTAAGTCGTCGGCCAAACACAATTTATTACAACTAATATTGTTAAATAAATCGTTAATAAATAACAGAAAGAACAATGGACCAAGATTGGAGCCTTGGGGGACCCCAGAGGTAGCAATAATCATCTGAGAGTTAAAACCATTGTATGTAACAAACTGTTCGCGTCTATAGAAATAGAATTGAAAGAACAAAGCTAGTTGATTGCTAAAACCAATATTTAAATGTTTGTCACACAATAAGTTATGGTCGATCTTATCGAAGGCTTTTGAAAAGTCCGTATATATCACATCCACCTGACTTTTATTATCGAGTTCTTTGCTCACAAAATGAGGGAATGTGGCGAGATTACTAACGGTAGATCTATTACTAACAAATCCATGTTGAAAGGGAGATAAAATGTAATTAGTTGAAAGGTAGATACGATTGTATAAAACTATTTCAAAAACCTTTGCAAAGTTAGATAGGATGGATATTCCGCGGTATTTATTAATTTTTGTGATATTGTCACGACCCCCCTTTGGGGAGCCGCGACTGACGGCCACTTGGCTTGTGAGAGAGGGAGATTGGGTAGTCAAAGTAGAAGACGAGTTTAAAACAAACATAATTTATTGACAAAATAATAGCAAACAGTGTCACAGTATCAACAGGTATAACAACAATAGTAATAAATGGGGCTCTTACCAACATCACTGATGTGGGGAAATGCGTCAGGATAAGGAGTCGCACTTCTTAACACTTAAGAATAGGACTGTCTTAAGAATTCGACTGTCGCCCGCGTTAATAAAATTCGTATTTATAATTTTACTAGTTGCTTACTTAGCAGGTTACCTATTGAGTACAAGTTCGTATTTATTGTTTGTTTTTAATAATCCAGTGTCAGGTCTCGTTCTCAATATTTGTTTAATATTATTGCAAAGTATATCAATTTAGAATTTGGAAAAATAATTTGTATCAATATGTAACCTACTAAAGCTGATTTATAGTTTTCTCCTAAAATATGAATACTCCTTACGTAACACATTTCCCCCTTTTAGATAGAGTTAGCCCCTAGCTCTAAAAAAGATATTTCTCAATATAGAAAAAAACAAAGTTTCAACCTAACACTAAAAAACAGAAATTCATTCATTTATTTAAAAACTATCATTCAAGATAACAAAATTATACAAATTGGTAAAATACGCTTCATCAATAAAAAATTTCTATAAGTTAACAAATTAATTCATTATGAGGAAATATAGTTTTTGCGGGCACACCTTGTCTAGTGTTCTTGCACTTACACTGAGTCATTACTTATTGAGTGGATTGGAGGTGAAGTCGCTGAGTTAGCTGTAGCAGACGCCTGGGTTGCTGACACTTGTAAACCATAAACAAAACATTTGTCCGAAGGAAGTTAGCGCAGCTATGATGGGAACATGTACTGCATTATAGCTAGATAGCTAGTTTCGAGACTGCAGCAGAAACTTTAGCCCTTGGCTGGCTATAGATGAATGGATTATCCCTATGGCCCTGCTGGAAATCCATTGTCACCACCATGTAGTGGTTGGGGAAGGTTAATGTTTAGATTCCATATTGCTTCTCTGAACATTATAACAATGACCTATATACTATGGATGGTCCAAGTATTTATTCCTTGCTCTGCTCAGGATCCAACCCTCCTGGATTCGCAATGTCAACTACCATCCTCTGGTTTTCAGTGCTAAGTGTGCCTCGCCCTCGTACGTTTTATTACATGGAAAAAAAATACAGAAAACATTACAATACAAATATTTTTACAAAAGCATTACTACTAAGGAAAAAATTTCTTTAAAACATTATTATATAAATATATTTATAAAAGCATTATTACTAAGGAACGAATTTCTTTAAAACATTATTATATAAATATTTTTATAAAAGCATTATTATTCCGGAGAAACTGTTTATTTCCCAAAGAAGAAATATATGTACATCTAAGTTTTTTTTGTTTTTATTATATCACTAGAGACAAGTATATAAAAAATGAAAAATGGGGGAAGTTCTACTAAATTAATCAAAATATTTTTCTACTTTAGTTTAATTTAACAAATTATGCAAAATGTTTTCCTGCTTCGAGTATATTTAAAGTTAGTTTTATCTTTTGGCATGAAATTTGGCTCTTCTAGGACTATTTCCTGTATAAACAACTTCCTACTTAAATTTGTACCCTTCGTGTTAAAATTGAACCTACTGCATATAAAGAAAATTAACAAAATCCGTCTCACTTATGTACCTTTGTACAAAATACTTTAATTGATGGGGCTGACGTTCAGTTTCATCGTGAAACCATCCTCCACGTCTTCCTCATCTATCACGTTGCATCCCTTTGTGCAACAAACCTCACAAAATCAATATACCTCATAATATTCACCATAATAAACCTCATATTATTCATCATCATAAACTCCATAAAACACGTGCGTTTCTTTACGCAAAAACCTCATAAATATACTTGCATTTCTTCATGCAAAAACCTCATAATTATCAACATTGTATACTTTTATACACAATTCTTGAGACGTTAGTTATTCCCTATGCACATACAAAAACAAATTCTTTAACACCTATTATTTGGTACTGTGGTTCTTCTCTGTGTCCTTTTTTAAATACTTAATTCTGCCTTCCTAACTTTTAATTTACTATTATCTAATGTCCTTCCCATAATATTTTTGTCCGCAGAGCAATTCAACAAACAACGTATACGACGTTGGCCACTGTCTTACTGTTGTTGTAAATTACTCATAGGTTCAAAAAGTTATTTAATTTTATATAGGAAACTAGGGAATTCTTTCCCCCTGGAAAATTAGTAAAAATAAAAATATTGTAAAAATAAAAATTTTTACTTTCCCACCATATATTTTACCTTAATGCTTTTATATTATCTTAGTTAAGAATAAATATTGGGTATCAAAGAGACTAATCTGACTTTTAAAATATTTTACATTTAAATGTTTATATTGAAGAATAAAAAATTAATGAAATTGAAATCAAATGACGTTACTAGTAGAAAAGAAAAGCTATCTAAAAAAATATTTAATCTAGTGCTTATCCCAACATTCCCCGACACCATGTGATATCAGCAAGATCACTCCCATACAAATTCATTGCTTCTACCTGTTGTACATATGACACTCCACAATTATTCTATTTGTTTTTTTACCGACTATGATCCAGTATATTGTTACGTTATTATATATTTATTTATATATCCAAGTATAGGTATATATTTATATCAAAAAACAATTTAATACATGTATACTTCATAAACAACAATAAAAATATTCAATAATCAACCTACAATATTTATATAATATTTATATTTCCCCATATAATTTAACACATGTAAAACAATTGCAATATTTAATAAACGACATACCATTCATAATAACTCAATATATTTGATCAAATATAAACATATTCTGGTCATGGTCTAGTTTCACTACTATTATGCAGCGTCTGCAAGGTTAATGAGGTGAGACATCTAATTTGTTTTTTGTTTGTCAGCAACATGAAAAAAGTAACTAATATACAATCTATATTATATAAAAAAAATTATTCGATTAATTATCCTCTGGGAAAGCAAACAACTCGATCTTGAACCCCAAAAATTGTATCCCATACAAACAAAAATTGAAAAATAAGAAAATTAAATTCATTTGCTGACAACAAGACCTCGTATTTTACGCACAATAAACGAAATAAAGACAAAACGCGATTATTGACTTAGAAAACTTTATGTTGTAAATTCGGGCCTACTATGACATCCAAATCATCCCTTGTATAAAGCCGAAGCCGGCGCCTCCACCAAATGTCACGACCCCCCTTTGGGGAGCCGCGACTGACGGCCACTTGGCTTGTGAGAGAGGGAGATTGGGTAGTCAAAGTAGAAGACGAGTTTAAAACAAACATAATTTATTGACAAAATAATAACAAACAGTGTCACAGTATCAACAGGTATAACAACAATAGTAATAAATGGGGCTCTTACCAACATCACTGATGTGGGGAAATGCGTCAGGATAAGGAGTCGCACTTCTTAACACTTAAGAATAGGACTGTCTTAAGAATTCGACTGTCGCCCGCGTTAATAAAATTCGTATTTATAATTTTACTAGTTGCTTACTTAGCAGGTTACCTATTGAGTACAAGTTCGTATTTATTGTTTGTTTTTAATAATCCAGTGTCAGGTCTCGTTCTCAATATTTGTTTAATATTATTGCAAAGTATATCAATTTAGAATTTGGAAAAATAATTTGTATCAATATGTAACCTACTAAAGCTGATTTATAGTTTTCTCCTAAAATATGAATACTCCTTACGTAACAATATCACCACTTTTAAATATAGGGCAGAGTTTAGCAAGCTTCCACTTACTGGGAAAAGTAGTTAATCGTAGAGACATGTTAAACAAATGACATAACGGCTCAGCTAAAATATAACCGCAATCTTTGACCATGAACGATGGAATTAAATCGGGACCAGAGGTTAATTTGTTTTTGAGTTTTTTGATCGCATCGTACATTTCGTCTACATTTATCATATCAATATGTACATTATTATTGTATAAGGAAGTTGTTTCATTTCTAAAATTTATATTTATTTGATTATCAGCTGGCGCAAATATATTGCTAAAAAATTCAGCGAATACGTTGACAATGTCTTGCTGGTTATCATACGCTTCATTCTCAAAAAACATTTTACCAGGAATTCTAGAATTACTTTTTTTTTACTGTATGTATGACCAAAAGTTTTGCGGATCTACAATTAGAGAAGATTGAACGTCCGACAGATAGATATCGTATGCAGCTTTGATTTGATTCTTTATTACAGATCTTAAATGTTTAAATTGTTCCAAATAAAAATTATCCTTTGTTTCTTTATATTTTTTGTAATATTTATACTTTCTTTTTATATTAGAAATTATCTCCAACGTATACAACTTGGGATATTTTTTGTTTACCTTTTTATAAAGAGGGACATGTGCGTCCAATATTTCATACAATTTGCTGTACAACGCGTCAAGTGCAATATTTACATCCGAGAAGTTATTTACAAAAGACCAATCGACATTAAAAAACGCATCATATAAAGTTGCGAAATTGGCCTTCCTAAAGTTATATGCTTTCTGTGTTAGATTGGAATGAAAGTTATTAGGTTTTGACACTTTCTCAATTGAGATAAATAGTTCAGGATGGTATGCATCTTCTTTTACAAAAGGAGTATCATTGCGCATAGTCTCACATTTCAAATTCGAGAAAACTAGGTCGAGTATTTTACCATTGACATTGGTTATGTTATTAAACTGGCATAAGTTGAAAAAGCTGGAGAAATTATTTATACATATTGTTTTCTTACTGCTGTCATTGTTGCAATAATTTGGATTATTGAAATCCCTATGATTAAAATATTTTGATTATATAATAAATTCAATAACTCAAGAGTCTCAAAAAATTGTGGTGGTGGTAGGAGGTGTACATATAACTACTATAAAAATCACTTTGCCATTCATTGTGCACTTACATCCTATAATGTCTAGAAAAGGAAAATTGGTCTCAAGATGAGATAGATCTAATTTTTCACTTTTTAAAACGTTTTTGCAAGCTAAGAGTACGCCCCCACCTGTAATAAGATTTGTACGATCCAACTTACGGTCACATCTGTGCACGTTATAGATCGGAGGGAAAAGTTCGCTGTTGCCTACATCATCTTGCAGCCAGGTCTCACTCAGCGCAACAATATCAAATTCAGTTTCCGAAACTGTAGTGTAGAATTTTTGTATTTTGCTTCTTAGTCCTCTTAGATTTTGGTAACTAATTAATAAATCACTAGCACTGTCGGACGATATTAGTATAAATTTGATACTATTTTGGGATCTCCGTTATAATATTTAATTTTACAATCATGTTCTCCTTGGCTACGACGTTCATCCAGTTCAGTTTTAAGGGTTTTATAATATTCAATTTGGCGCTTGGTGCGATCGTACGAAATTGAGATATGACGATAATCTCTGTTGTTACGTAAATTCTTAGCATTTCGTATAACGGAAAGTACTTGCTTGTCGTTGCTGAGTGTCAGGCCTATGATTAACGCTTTCAATTCTTTAAGATCATTGCCAATAGTACGGCAATCTTTACATGACCAATCGTAGCCTTTATTAGCATTGATAGCTCGCACTTCAGAAGATGTAATATCGACACATGTATTTTTAAATAATTTCTTACAGATTGAGCATTCCACCATTAGATGTTGTTCAAAGGATTTATTACAACAAGAACATATATTAGTTGACTTCATACTTGCTTCTTAGCGAAAATTTCGCGAGCTACGCCACTGGTTCCTAAGACTTCCTCCACGCAAATTAGGTTATAAGTGCAGATTAATCAAACTTAACATTAACAAAACTTATTTAGATAGCACAAATACTTTAATTGATAGACTATTAATCAACCAATTTGTTGTCCGTATTTTTTTTTATTAGTTCACTTTAACCAGACAATTTAATATAAATTATCAACACAATTCTATTTACTCTCTCACTAGTATAATAATGACAATAATAATGACTAGTATAATAATGACAAGTTAATGTATAGTGGAGTATGTGAGGAAAAAAAGCCGAAAATTGTAAATATTTTGCTATGCAACGAGAGTACATCCTCCCCAAACGGTCAAAACCACCCCCAAAGTCAGTTAAACACTTATCACATCTTTTCCACTGGTCAAACTTAGCGTACCCCCTGTTTACGAGGATGCTGAACATGGTGGTGATGCTGTGTGTTTCTTCCGACCCCCTCCAAGCCCGAAAGGGGTAAAAATCTTTTTTTGTATATATTGTCATATTTTCAATTTGTAAAGTTATCAGATGAATCAAATTTTCTTAATAAAATAAAGTTAATATTGGGCCAAAATAACTATGTATTAAAAAATTAAAAAAATTTAGTTTTTCAAGCGATTATTAAAATTGCATGTTTGTTGTCATTTGCTTGTTTGTTTTTTTTAGATGGTTTCAAAATTTGTTTAAATTATCTAAAGATCCGAAAGGTTAAAATGTTAAAAAAATTTAAGTTTTGTGAAATTAAAATTTATTATGTTAGTATTTGTTGAAAATAGTTTTTAATGAGGTTATCAAGAAGATTTTAATTTCTGATATCCAAGTTAGTAATTTTTAATTTTAGAGTTACAATGTTTTATGACAATAAAGTCATCATGCCATTTTAAATTAGCAATTTTAATTTTTAAAGTTATAATGTTTGCTCAAAATAAAGACAAGGAGGTTTTAGTTTTAGGTTATGTTAACAGATCAAAATTTGATGGGTATCTATTTTGTTTGTAAATTTTTGATATTTGGGGTTATGATATGATAACAACCACAAATGATAGAGGCGGTTAAAAATAAAAGTGAAAACAAAAGATGGAATTTGGTTGGGAAGGAACGGAAAAAAAAACAAGAAGAGAGAGGGGATGGAGAATTTTTTAAAAACTGAGAAGGAAAAAAGTCATATTGAAGAAGAGAGGTTGAAATCGAATGATAAAATTGGAATTGAGAAGAAAGAAGTGGCCATAATATATAAAAAAAAAACAAAAAAGTAAAGAAGATAGTAATAGTAGTAGTAATCCAGAAGAGAAGAAATTATATCTGAAAAGGGAAAACGTCATTTTGTGGACAGATGCTGGAAGAAGCCTGTAGCTACGAAGAGAGAAGTTGGTATATTTGTATTAAGGTTGTATCAAAATTTATAGTTATAAAAGACTTTCATTAAAAATAGTTATTATATTCAATCATAAATATCAAAAAGGGAAAATAAATAGATTATATTATTATTAGATTCAAAATTTTACTTTAACAAATTTTTTTGAAAAAACAGATAACTTAAACCTGAACCTGCTCCTGAGAAAAAGAGTAAAGTATTTGGCATAAATTTATAGAATTGACACTTTTGGATCTAAGGTAAGAAATTTAATTTGATCATAATTTTTGAATTTTGAGTTTTGTCTATGGGGAATAAACAGGTTTAACTTAATTTAATAAGTTTGATTAGTATAAAAATAACATAGCAATATATCACTAACAAAATGCATATAACGCCCATTTTCGAGGATGCTGAACGCGGGGTCATGCTGAATGTTTTTTTATACCCTCCAACCCTGATAACGGCTAATAAATACCCCCGAAAGGGGCGAATTTGTTGTTTTGTAAAATAGCGGCAAAATTCAATTACCGCCCGTCTTCGAGGATGCTCAGCACGGTGGTGATGATGAATGTTTTTCTGATGAGAGTACAGCATCTCGCGCAGCTTCCACGCATCTGTTCGCGCCAAGAAGTGAAGTAGCGGCAACCGCTCATCTGCCTTTACTCTAGCTTCTTCACGTGGCATCATTACCGCTGGACGTGCGTTCCTTAACTTCGTCAAGTAAACGTAAGCACCAAACCAATTCAGGTCTCAACTCGGCAGGTAGTGTTTTTTGTACAGATTGTTAGGGCAAGAATTGTCAAAATACTACAGTACAAAACGAAAACGGAATATAACGAGACTGAAAATGATATTGACCAAATATTGTTGAATTTTGTACCGGAAATTCGTATCAGCGATTCTGACAGGACAACGGCTGATGAAACCTGTGATATTGATGATTGTGATGTCCATTTCGAAGAATGTCAACCGTGTAATTGTACTTGTAAGAGACGTAGGTTAAATGTAGATAAGGTATGGATGAAAAAAAAAAAATGTAATGTAGTGTAAGCATGTTTTATCTTTACGTATAACGTCTATTATATTTTTCATGTAAGGAAAGCGACTATAACAATTTAGTTAAGCTTACTTGTATGCGTCATTATGAATTTTGCTATCATTTTTTGTAATAAAATAAATGGTACGTATCAATAGTTCAATAGACCTGTTTTTGTAAGTTCTCAATTATCTTTTTCAGCTAAAGGGTAAAGAAAGACAATTATAGTCACGGTATATACATTTTGCCGGTGAAAAAGATTTTCAGTCTTTCCGGGGGTAATCGTTAGCCGTTGGAGGGGTTTTAGGGGGTCGGAAGAAATGTTGATCACCATCGTGCTCAGTATCCTCAAAGACGGGCATTACATACATTTTGCCGGTGATATATAAAAAAACAATGTTCACCTTTTCGGGGGTGTTTATTAGCCGTTAGAGAGGTTGGAGGGTTCAGAAGGACAAAATATTGAGCATCACCACCGTGTTAAGCAGCCTCGAAAACGCTAAGTTTCATAAGTGGAATAGATGTGATGAGCGTTTAACCCCTTTTGGGGATGGTTTTTGGTTTGGAGGGTTGCGCAACTCAAAAGAGAAATTCTACCGGCACCATCGTGTTCAGCATCCTCCAAAACGGGGGGAGAAGGTCTCCTGTTGCATAGCAAAATATTTACAAGTTCGTCCGACTCACACACTCCACTAAGTGGTCCCACTGATATTCGATAAGAATTAGATAAATAATAATCTTTCAAATAAAAAAAACCCAACAATATATTTCTTACTTGCCCGTAAAGCACATTTGTTTACTGTGCGGCGTATGATATCGGCAACCTATAAAGACGACAAACGGACAGACCTTTTTGTTACACCTTTTGTTTTTGGTATACTACAATCTTCGTATTATTTAAACTGTAAGTACAGTCAGAATGATGAAAATATATTCAAACTCATTTGATGAACATACTCTTATTACTTTATTATTATTTTGATGTTCGCCAATAATCAACTTAATGCGTCAGTGATGTTCACCACTGACAAGGTGACAACGACATTACTAGCACCTCTCTTTTCAAGATATATACGCAAATTAGCGTATTTTTACATATTTGACGAATTTTGGTGACTTGCTGATGGTGCCAACAAAAAATTACTTTCAAAAAACTAATTTCGAAAAATTTGAATGCGTCTAGTTACTAAATGTATTGATTAATAGCAAGTTTATATTACTTCCACGTCCAGTGAAAGTATAGTAACGCAAAAAAAAATTTTTTTGTTGAAATAGGCTTAAAAGGTCATGAAACGTCGAGATTGTAAATTTGAGCGAAGAAAAATTTTTGTCTGTCGGTCGGTCGGTCTGTAACTTTTTTATGCGCACGTTTACTCTGGAACCGTTTATGATATTGACTTGAAATTTGGTACATTTATGTATTATAACGAGATCTGGAACTGGATTATATTTTGATCTAATTCCGTTGAGGGGTTCGGGGGTAAATTGGGTAAATAAAGGTAAATAGCCAGCAGGTAAGAGTCCATAAAATTTCAATTTAGGGCATGTACAAAAAGGCAAGGTCTCAACATTTTTTTAGCATCAGTCACCCCCCCCCAGTATCCCCCCAATACCGCCCCCACACTATTATGAAAGGGAATAAAAAAAATTAAAGTGTAATTTAGTGTGTATACAAGAACGAAACGTCTCAAAAAAATTTTTGGCATTAGCCACCCCCACCCTATTAAAAGAAGTAAAATATTACATTGGGATTTAGTATGTATAAGACTTGGATACAAAATCTGGGTGTGGAAGAAATGATTCCTTGGGCAGCGGTTTTTTATATTGTTTTGTGGCATTTCTGATGATTATTCGCAGCCCTCTAGATTTGAAACAGATTGGCCCTAAATAAATTAAGTTGTCATAAAAACTTATCAAAATAGTGCAAACCTATTCAAAATCATCCTAGTATGTACTCTGAAAATACAATAATATACAGGATATTCTATTTAAGAATAAAAAAATTGATGAAGTTCAAAAAGATCTTCAAATTTAAAAAATTACGGAATTTTACGTTTTATACTAAAATTTTGCGTTACTATACTTCCACTGGACGTGGAAGTAAAATTATGGAAAACAACAGGTGAAGGAGGAGTGCTAGTGAAGTCGATGTAACTCAGTATAAAAATAAATAAAATTGATGTGTATGTCTGTGATTTAGAACTATTTAGATTTTAAGCACTGTTGGACTATTTTATATGAAAGCTAATCGCAAAATACAATTGAATTTTAAAAAATTGTCTGTATTTGTTGTGCTGTTCTTTAAGGGAGAGAGATGTAATTAGTCCCTGGTCAGAGTAAAGGAAGACCTGTAGTTATGTTAGAATAAATAAATATTTCCAAAAAATGTGTTTTATTGATAATGTAGAACTTTACAACACAAGCCAAAGCGAAAGAGTAAAATATAATATATTTATTTTAATACAGAAGCGATAAGAAAAGCGGGCGATCAGCGTTTTAGCGGGGTTCAGTGGCGAGCACAGCAAGGCATCCAGCGGCGCGCAACTGGGTCCAGTTTAGGGGCCTACATAACGCCTCCCTCCTAGGAATGGAAAACAAGGGACGATGGTTTTCCTTGCAAATTTCTTTCCAGAGTCCCGTCTGGAGTCGGTTCGGCAGTTGTCTCCTTTTTAACTTTGTTGAGAAAATGGAGATACCATTTTATTATAAAGTATAACATAATGGAAAAATATATCGATATTATCACATATGTTATTACCCAAGTATGGGTACTGGCTCGGTTAGTTGAACCTAGATATCCGAAATTTAAATTGTCGATGTCAGCCTTTAGTTTGGATATTTCTGCTAAACCTACTTCCTTTAGCTGTAATGGTTGAATCGAGCTATCCTCGGTATTGGTTATGTCAATTCGAGGCAATTTGTACTGAATAAATGAATTGTTATAATAGCGGGTTCATGAATTTCACGTAGTCCATTATTGGTGCAAAATATACGAAGCTTTATCACATTCTTTGGTACAACAATCAAGGTTGCTTCGTCGACAACTTCAATTATATTTTCTTGTATTTGTACAGGCGTAAACGGGCACGTATTTGCTTTCCCGTCTAGTAGTTGTGTAATGCAATCAACTTCTTGTAATTGATCTTTAATGTGATAAATACATTCTCTGTCAATAATGTGACATTCATAGTTAACATAAAAGTGATGCGTGGAATTTCTCAGAAGGTAAGGTTTTTTTGGAATTATCATGACACTTTGCTTAGGAATAGGGATTAAATGGAATAAATCGTAAACAATCGGTGATATTATAGGAAAATGTATGGTAAAAACGATTTTGTCTTTTCGAAAGAACACTTGGGTTGTTAATATGTCGTAGTAAGATAAAATATTATCGAAGGTAGGTATACAATCCTTAGAATAATTTATTTCTAATTACCTTTTTAGTTCAAACATAGTCGTAACAGGGACGATAGAAGTATGTAAGGTTCTTAGCCTAGCAAAAACTACAGAATTCTCAATATCATCCAAAAATAAAATAATGTCTCTACATGTTAACATTATTAAATTAAGAACAGTTTCATGTTGAACATCATATGTAGCGGTTATTATTAGGTCTATTTGTTTTTGTATAACCTTTTGGTTTTGTTCTAATCGATAAAGTGTATTATTATATTTTTCAATTAATTGTTTTGTCATGCCTAACAATTGATTTTGATTTGCTAACATTTTACTTTGATTATTTCGCAAAGTCAATATAGCTTCGTCATAATATTCTCCGTCACTGGAGTCTAAAGTTCCAAATGCCCATTTATGAAGTTTACCTATAACATTGATCAATCCTCGTTTTGATCTATGGTTAGGATTTATATTATTGTATTTCAAATTTATTTCGGCATGTTCTAGGAATTTTCGTATCGCATGCCGCTTGTCAAAATGTCTATTATCAATCATTGTTTTCATGATCCCTATCTCGAACGTAACATTAGAAATTGTTGACTTTTATTTATTAATATCTAAATAATGTATAAACGTGTGATGTCTCTCTGTAACTAGACCGTTGCCTAACTGACGAGATAAAATCGGGTTGGTTATGGTATCAACTACCACGTCGTGAGCATGATGGAATTTCGTTATCAAAGTTAGTACTATAATTATGGTCCATGTTGACAGCATTCCCTGAAACAATAGGTGGATTTAATTTCCGTGCAGGTTTCAGTTTCGTTTTATGATATACCTTATTACCCGAAGTCATGAGTTTATTATCTAAGTCTTGTTTAACTTCAGCTGTTTTATACTTTGGTGTTATTTTACTTTCTCTGAGATTTCTTTTTAAATAAACTTTTTCATTTTTTTCGAGTCTAGGTGGGTGAGTTCTCGTTTCATTCGTTTTATCGATAACCCGAGCCTTATCATTATTTATTTTAACTCTTTCAAATATGGTAGATATTAAATTTTGGTGGTTTTGGACGTACTGCGTTACAATCTGATCGTCGCTTAAATCAAATGGTGAATGTCCGTCGTCGTCACTTTTAATTATCTGAAACGGCGTATACTTCGTGGAAGTATGATAACTATTATTGTATCCAATTATCGCGTAAGACATCAATACTTTTATATTTTCACTAGGATTAGTTAGTTTTAAAATTCGTAAGTCCTCGCCAATAGTTGAATGAAATCTCTCGATAGGACTGTTACTATTCGGATTATATATTGTTGTAAAATGTAACTTAATTTTATGTTTCTTACAAAATTCTATTAAAGCACGATTATGAAATTCGCTACCTCCATCACTTGTTATTTGTTTAGGGATACCAAAATGAGATATAAATATCAAAAGCGAGTTCAGTAAATCAATTGAATTTAAGAGGATAGGGTACGCTTGTGCATATTTAGAAAAACTATCTACAATAGTTAAAAACGCTTGATTTGAGATTTTGAAAGTATCAATATATATTAAATCGAATGGTTTGTCGCCGATCGGTGTGTTTCGAAATTTGATTTGATTTGGGTGTCGTTCGTATTTAGCTTTCTGGCATATTTCGCACGAATTAATGTAAAGTGTAATATCGTCTATCATTTTTGGCCAATAATAAAGTTTAGATAAGCTAGTCTTTAGCTCATTTATACCTTTATGACACGTTTTACCTTCATGATGGTACTTTATTAGTTCCTTTTGTTTCCTCTCTTCAGTTATATCTTTTAACAATATATTACTTTGCCTGAATTTAAGGCTATCATGTTTAAAATGATTTTGAATGGTTGTTATTACAAAAGGCATTATGTCTCCGTCTATAAATTTTAATGTGTACGTCATACGTGGAGTGAAAAATTGTTTGAGAGCACCTACTAAGGCTTCCTCATTTGGCACTTTAGGAATGACAAGGGTATGTCTAGTGTGGCCGAAATGATTGTCATGTGATTTTCTTATGAGAGTGGCAAGTGATTCCTTTGAATGTGTAACTAATAATTGATTTTTATACATGTTTACTGGGTCATCAGTAATAGGTACATTAATTATGGGATTTTCTAGAGAGGAGTGTTGGGTATTACCACTACTACTAGGTTTTGTGTTATTAATATTTTCGTTCGGTTCGGGACCCGTTTCTGAAAAATCGGTCGCTAGCCTATTGTTTTCGGATAAATCGTAGTTTGGGAGAACTGATTCGTTTTCGTGAACATTTATTGGAATTCTTGACAAGCAGTCAGCGTTAGTGTTTTCTTTACCTTTTTTATAAATAATTTTATAATCAAACTCCTCAAGTTTCAGGCGCCATCTCACTAAGCGCGAATTTGGGTCTTTCATATTGAAAAGCCAGACAAGTGGTTTATGGTCCGTTACGATGTTAAACCGTCTTCCGAAGAGATAAGGCCTGAAAAATTTCGAAAAATTTACGATACTGAGCATCTCTCTTTCTGAAACACTGTAGTTTTGTTCGGCGGGGTTTAGTGTACGCGAGGCGTAAGCTACAGGGTGAGCACTTCCTATAGGGCCTTGGGATAAAATAGCACTAATTGAATGCGCACTCGCATCGGTAGTTAAATTAAATTAATATCGGTTCATTGATTAACAACTTCTTACATTTTTCGAAACATTCTAAGAATTCTGGGGTGTGCTCAATTTTTTGTCCCTTTTTTAAACACTGAGTAAGGGGCTTAGTCAATTTGGCAAAGTCGTTAATAAAGCGTCGGTAGTAACCTAATAAGCCTAAAAATGATTTTATGTCTCGAGCCGTCTTGGGAGTTGGAAAATTTTGAATTACTTTTATCTTGTTGGGATTTGGTTTTATCCCGTCCGTTATTACGACATGTCCCAAAAAATCGACCTCCTTTCGAAGGAATTCGGACTTGCCCAATTGTATTTTTAAATGAGATTCCTTTAATTTGTCAAATACTAATTTTAAATTTGCAATATGTTCCTGTAAGGATGTCGAAAAGATGATAATGTCATCCATATACACCAGACATATTTTTCCTTGCAAATCTTTCAATACGTCGTCCATGACGCGTTGGAAGGTTGTCGGCGCGTTTTTTAACCCGAACGGCATTCGGAGATATTCAAAATGACCGTGCTCAATGTTGAATGCCGTTTTCTCAATAGAATTTTTACTCATCTCTATCTGGTGGAAGCCACTGGCTAGATCTAATGTTGAAAAGTAGTTGCACCTACCGAGTTTATCTAAAATATCCGTTATATTCGGAATCGGATACCTATCATCTACCGTCTTATCGTTTAATTTACGGTAGTCGACTACGATTCTCCACTTGCGCTTACCGCTTGCATCGGGTTTTTTCGGCACAATCCATATGGGACTTGACCATGGGGATGAGGATGGCCTAATTATTTCATCTTTAAGCATTTGATCAATTTGTGTTTTTACTTCCGTTTTGTGACAGTAAGGAAACCGGTACGATCTGGTATGGATGGGTATTTCGTCTTTAGTCTTAATATCGAGCTTGATTTTATTTGTAAAAGTTAGTTTGTCGTTTTCTCTGTGAAAAACATCACTATATTTTTCGCACAAATTAATTATCGCTTTACGCTCTTCAGAGTTCATATGGTCGGTTCGAATTAAGTTAGAAATTTCAGATTTTTGTGGCATTTGATAAGAATTGTCATAGCCAATATTAATATTATGCATTTCAAATTGATTACACAAAGGAATAACTGCAAAAAGTTCTTCCAGATCCACAGTAATGGTTTTTTCCGTGTAATTATAAATTTCAAAATAAGCTCTAAAGTTTTTTGCAAAAGTTAAGGTTTCTGGAATAATTAAATTATTAATTTTACAGGGTGGTACAATTATTTCGCCATATTCGACACTGACAGGATAATCTTTAATTAAAGTTTCCTTAGGTGGTATCTCAAATTTAAAAGATGTTTCATCGGGTTGTCTATAATAAAACGGAATTCCGTGATATTCATTTACCAATCTTTGATTTTGAAAATCGATACCTAGGTTCATACCAATAAGATCTTTAAGTCCTATTATGCCGTCATAGAATTCGTGAAAATTAAATAGTATAAAATCAATTTCATAATTACATTGGAATTCGTCAAAAGGAGGTATTTTTGCTCTGTAGCGAATTATCTTTTCTCCTAGACTAGTTTTAATAACTGAAGGTGAATGTATGATACAATTTGGAAAATAATCCTCTATTACCGAGGGTTTAATTATTGAGGTGAAACCGGATGTTTCATCAATTAACAATTTAAGAGGAGGTGATTGAATTTCTATGTATGATAAAGCGTTTACGCTATTGGCATTCACTTCAATTATGTCGGGTGGTCTGTCTGGTTGTCCATAATAAAATTTTCAGTTTGATTTGTGTCTTCATAAAAATAAGGATTTAAATAATTTCCATTTGATGTTTGTTCAAATATTGAATTTTCGGATAACTGATGAATTTGATGTTCAGGGGCATTGCGTTTGGTATGTTACAATTATTAACATGATCTTTAGAGTTTTCGGTCATGTTATCTGAAGTAGTTGGCTCAAATGAATCAGAATAGCAATATTCCTGATATTCATTCACATTATTTAATTCACGTGATTGTCCCTGAATTGGTTTAAATGGTTGATTAAAGTTCGAATAAAAATGATTATTTGGATCCCTGCTTAAACTAGTCCTACTCTGAATTGACATCGGTTCCGGTTTATAATTCATTATTTGATTTTGCCGTGGTTTAAAGACATTTTGCGGCGGACCAAAAACTTGCCTATTTGTAGGAAAATTATGGGCTATTTGTCGCGGTTGCACGTTTATTGGCTGACTAGGAAAAGTCGGACATGTCTGAAAACTTCGACTGGGTATATTAAAATTTGGTTGATATTGTTGCTGGTTAAAATAGGGAGAAGCTGGATATGCCATTGACTGACCTATCTTTTCTCTATTAAAATTTCCGTATAAGTGTGTATTCGAACTATTGGTTTTATGGATCGGTAGCTTAGTGACTTGATTACTGTTACATTTTTGTAATTGTGGAGCCTTGTAATTAAAATTTTCCTCCTCGATTACAAAGGCAATCGCTTGTTCGATGGTAGTAGGTCTTCTTAATATGACGATGGTTTTTGTTTCACCATGTAAATTCCTAATAAAAGTGTTTAACGCCAATTTATCGTACTGATTCAGATAAATTAATTTCATGTCCGCACTTAAGTTTGAATCTGCTCTTATTTTTGAATTTAATTTGCTGCGTATTAATTTAATTCTTTCGCTTAGATCTATGAGACTTTCATTGCGCTTTTGTGTAATGGTTATTAAATCTTGTTCCAAAGATTCCCGATCGCGGAGTTCCCCAAAACTAACTCTAAGGGCGTTTTTTATTAAATCCCATGTACTTAACTCAGGACGAGAGTAAATTAAATTTTGTGCATCATTAGTCAGTTTGCTAGTAATGGCCAAGAGTAAAAAGGAATTAAAATCGTTCTGATTTTCTCTATAATATTGTATTATAAATCTGTCACAAATACTAAGAAAGTTTTCTAGTTTGTTGGGGTCGCCATAAAAATTCGGTATAAGGGAAATAAGTTGCGTTAATAGACTGGTATTAATTGGTGTTGAAGGTTGCTGGGTAGCGTCTGCCGACGCCGACGGTCCGGGCATGTTGGGTACCTGATCATTTCTGGTATTCATGTTACTTATTTTTAATTTGCTACTCAAATTTAAAGAAGTATTTAGTAAATTGCTTAAGTCGTCGATATCAGACATTAACTAAACAATCAGTAATGGTTTATTTTACTTTAAATAAAATACGTTTAATTTAATCGCTTTTGTACATTGCCAAACAAATAAACCAAATATACCTCTATGATATTTTAAAAATTTAAATAGAATTACTTAAACAACGTTGTCTTTGATAGACTGTTTCCTAAATCTAATTGTCTTTGATAGACTGTTTTCTAAACCTAATTGTCTTTGATAGACTGTTTTCTAAACCTAATTGTCTTTGATAGACTGTTTTAAGTTTAAACCCAACCAGACAAAATCGATTTTTATCAGGATAGGAAAGAACTGAAGATTCTAGGACAGAGAAATTTCACTTACCACTGTGGTTATGTATAAAATCTAGGTCCTAGGACTTTTTCACCTTGGCTTCTTAGGAGGCTACTCGATTCACCCCCTGATGTCTTCTCGGGTGCCTGCTCAATCCAGCACTCTGGGTAACTTCAGCTGCACAATGCACGATGCACTAATTAGTCTTTAAATTATCCAAAAAGCGCCACAAAAGTTCGGTTCGTTTTATTTCACCTTAGAGTTTCTCGCGAAATTAATGTGGACACTAGCACGTTAACCCGGGTGAAATCCTATTCGACTGCGCCAGTTATGTTAGAATAAATAAATATTTCCAAAAAATGTGTTTTATTGATAATGTAGAACTTTACAACACAAGCCAAAGCGAAAGAGTAAAATATAATATATTTATTTTAATACAGAAGCGATAAGAAAAGCAGCATCAGCGTTTTAGCGGGGTTCAGTGGCGAGCACAGCAAGGCATCCAGCGGCGCGCAACTGGGTCCAGTTTAGGGGCCTACATAACGCTGTTTAGTTGGTTGCCGCCATCTGTGGGCCAACTGACGAACCGCCATTTAGCACCTAAAAACTATAGAAATTTCCAGCATATTCTAGACGGGTTCTAGAAGGAAATTCGAGTACGTTCGACGGTATATATAAGGCATGAATTTGAGCAGACAGTTCAGTTCAATGTACAGTACAATTCTGATATGGAGAGTTATGTATTAGATGACAAGTGAAGAGATGAAATAAAGAACAGCAACAAGTTGTGATTTAAAGTAGTGAATTTATGTTAGATTTAAAGTTATTATTAGTTGTGTTATTTTTAAGAATTAATTATAGTAATTTAAGTGATAATTAAGTAGTAGTTAGTGAAGATTCTTGTTGCAATTTATTGAACTTACGTACAGGGCGTTTACTGGAGATATGAGATATGTTTAGTCCGTTTAATTCAAAACTATTGAATTAATATTGATGAACTTGCACAATACCAATTGTGCACAAAAAAGAAAACCCCAAGTGATACCCAGTGAAGGTGGGGCGAGGCGAATTGTTAATTTGGTAATATCTCCAGTTTTTTTAATATAATTTTCTGAACTCGCTATCACGAATCTCTAATAATGTAATTCGTTTCTGTTCATGGGCGACGGTGTTCATCCTTAAGAAAATTTTCTAAATAGGATTATGTATTGGCAGTATTATTTATTTATCATTTATTTCATTTTTTTAAGATTCATGAATCTGTCAAATAAGATATGAATTTATTAACCTATCTTAACTGCTGAGGACCCTTGTATTAATGTGAATCAGCCAAAAATCACTTGAACTTGATTCAGAATCCAAGGATTGTAACAATTGTAACCTGGATTTTAAACGGAGCTCAAGTGAACCTTCTATATAAATGAATTTAAATAATTATCGACTATTTGACAGATTGTTATTTTCCCCTATATAGTTGATGCCTATGTGTCGGTATAATAATAATATAACAATCTATAACTTATTTAGTTAGTGAGTTATTAATGGCGCGGCGATTGGCGAATACGAATTGTTAGTGACTGATTTAATTTTGATAACCTGAAATATTTTGGGTTACTCTAGTAATAAACTTTTTTTTTTTTCAGGTAAGTTCAATGCCATCTGAGTTTCAATTGGATATGGGTAAATACAGATGAATTATAATATTTTAGTTGACATAGTCGGCAAAATTCTAAATCTGCTTGGGTTTAGCCCAGCGCTTGCTTATTAAAATAAATTCATTAGTACGGTTAACTTAGACTACATAATAGATTAATTTTAAAGATAACAACAAACTGGCAAAGAAATGTTATGTCTCGGGGTAAAAGTTATAATTGGGCATAAAAAGTTATCGAAAACAAAACAAAATTTAATTCATGACATTCTTCCTAAATGTCAGAATCTCAAATTAATTTACTATCTGTTACAATCAAGATACCATTTTTAGATATCCACACACCCAATATTATATAAAATATTTTACTGAATTTATTCCTGGAACGAGCAGTGATTCAAGCTTGCTTTCATCTCTATTAATGTTTCACCCCTTCTTGGTAGCACAAGATATACTTTTTGAAATATAACTTGATATCTCTCTGAAACAAGAAATTCTACAAGAATTGTAGACAGAAATTGAATAATGTATGATGACTGCAATGCTGATGTGAATAAAGTGTTAATTATTTAGCTATATTCCAAGAAAAATAAGGGACTCTGAAGTAATAAAATACTGTAGTGAAAAATTTAAGTGTAACAATTGTAATTATTGTAGTTAGGTATTGTCTTAAGAAGTTACATAACCAGTTGTATTTGCTTGGCAAATTACAAATTTGACCGAGATATCTTTGAATAAAATATGTTTTAGTGTATTTGCTTTTTTAACGAAAGCACGTCAAAATTGTTCTCCTGCTCATTGACTTTAATTGCTAATGCATACCGATCGGGGACAAGCGACAAGCCGTATAGGTAAATCCTATACACTATGTGCGATATGGGTGAAAATGTCATCTAATGGAATTTAATGGGGGTTTGGCGATCCAATGCACTGTACGCTGACGCCGCCGTTGTGATTGTCGATGGAATGATTTATTTATTATTTACTAGAGTTTGTTGGGCTTAGGAGTGGAAGGCGAGAGATAGAGATGTAGTAGAATATGACGTTGGACAAATTTATTATACCTAATCTTTAAATTTCTCTGTGCATTTGAGGACATTAGGGCTAATTTTATTTTAGTTCTACAAACGGGCAAATGTTTATTTTAATGATACCTATGCGGGACGATAAAAATTATTTTTGCAAATCGATAATAGAAGAAAAAAAAATATTTTTTTATATATATTTTTTTTCTCTCATCGTCCCGCATTGTAAAATGCTTTTAATGTATTTTAGTGAAAGCCGTTTGTTAAAATAATGATTTATATGAGAGTAATTTGCACCGTCTTTCCGGCTTATATCCGGAGCGCTCTTAGGTCACAGGTAACCTTACGAAACTTAAGTATTATTGCACTCAAAATAATATTAACCTGTTAAAATGTTTTCTTAACCGCCTCTGAAGTTACCGAAGTTATTATTATTATTATTAGCCGTTACTCGAGTCCGAGTATGAAAATGTTACAGTCGATAAATTGTGTACAATAAAAAACAAGTAACAGGTGTAGTTTATTGTAATTCCCATTCATCTACGGTGCACACGACTATGGCTATAGAGGCCAATTCGGGAGAGCACATGTCGACCGCAGTCAGGGCAAACATAGATCTGGTTAGGTCTTGGATTCGGCCCTCTTGCAGCAACATTTCCTTGATAGCTGGCCACAACCCCTCGCCATTCGGTTCTGTCCGCTGCAAGTTGTTCCCACTGCTCGTCTGCAATACCGCAGGATTTTAGATTTTCATGGAGAGCGTCTTTGAACCTCTTTCGTTGACCGCCACGCCTTCTTCTACCGCTTAGCAATTCACCATAAAGTGTGCATTTAGGAAGGCGGTTATCATGCATACGATGAACGTGACCTGCCCATCTTAGGCGTGCTCTTGAAATAAGCACCTCAATTGCAAGGCTGTTTGCTCTCCTGAGTACTTCCACGTTTGATATGTGATGGAACCAACGGATTTTCATCATACTTCTGAGATGTCTTTGCTGAAAACGTTCTAATTCTTTCACATGACGACGGTAAGTGACCCAGCTTTCACATCCATATAGCAGTGTTGGAATGACAACTGCTCTGTAGACAGCCATTTTCGTTGACAAAGCAAGGTCGTGGTTGTCAAATACTCTCTCTCTAAGTCCCCAGAGTGCTCTAGATGCAGCGTTAATTCTATTGCGAATCTCGCTGTCCATGTTTGCTTTGTCATTAACAACGTTGCCTAAGTAATTGAACTGATCCACCACTTCAAGAGAATTTCCGTTAAGTGTAATGTCTATTTGGTTCACTTGATGAGGAGTTGACATAATCTTAGTCTTTCCAATGTTGATTTTAAGTCCTAAGGAATCATAGCTCTGGGCATACACATCTAAAAGTTCTTGAAGCTCTTCCGGCGTAGAGGCTAAAAGTGCACAGTCATCTGCATACTGGAGATCACAAATGAATCGTGTGCGTGTCTTCGTGAAAGCTCTAAAGCGCCCTATGTTAAAGAGACCGCCATCAAAACGGTATCTGAGACCTATTCCTCTGACAGTCAGTTTGTTGTCAACAATAATTGTTAGAGCAGTGGTAAACAAATTAAAGAGTAGGGGTGCCAGGACACATCCCTGCCTAACTCCAGTGAGGGTTTGGAAAGGTTCGGTTGCCTCATTATTATACATAACCTGGGCGTTGTTGTTTGTATGTAGACTGCGACATACTTCCACAAATTTTCCAGGGATACCTAAGCGGAACATAATTTTCCAGAGCACTTCCCTGTCCACCGAGTCAAACGCCTTGGTTAAATCAATGAAGGCCATGTGAATTTCTCCTTGATGTTCGAGTGCTTTTTCTTGAAGCTGTTTAAGTGTGAAGATTAAATCCGATGTGCCTCGGTTTGGTCTAAAGCCACTCTGTGTTTCAGGAAGTAACTTTTCCATAACAGGTGTTAGCCTATTTGCCATCGCTTTAGTGAGTATCTTCCCTCCAACAGCCAGGAGAGCTATACCCCTGTAATTTCCACAGTCCGCAGCGCTCCCTTTGTTTTTGAAGAGGTTAATTAAAAGTGTATCACGAAACTCCTGCGGAGCTTGACCACTTTCCCACACGACATCAAACAGTTTTTTGAGGTAGGGTATGAGCTCTGACGACACAGCTTTAAAGATCTCAGCTGGGAGTGAGTCGGCGCCGGGAGATTTGTTATTTTTTAGCTGCCCAATGGCGGTTAAGATCTCTTCTGTTGTTAGTGGCTTATCTAAGTCTTCGAAGGTGTCGTATTGAGGGATAAGATTTATAATATCGTGATCGGCTTGACTTTGCTGGTTAAGAATGTTAGAGTAGTGTTCTTTCCATCGGGCTCTTATTTCCTGGTCTTCTTTGAGGAGATTTCCATTTAAATCTTTAATAGGGCACATATTTTTCCGACTGGGGCCGTACACTGCTTTTACTCCTTGAAAGAAATTCCTGTAGTCGTGTGAATCGGCGTACCTTTGAATTTCTCTGGCCTTGCTTGCCCACCACTCGTTCTTTATTCTTCTGATTTCGCGTTGCGTTTCATACTTAGATTGGGTAAAAGCTTCTGCTTTTGATGAGTCGTTGGGGTGGTTGATAGCGTTTTGGAAGGCAATATGTTTGCGGTCAAGAAGTTCTTGTATAAAAGCTTCATTATCATTGAACCAGTCCTCCTGTTTTTTACTTGCTACAGTGCCAAGAATTTCCTCACTCGCACCTTTTAAACTGTCTCTAATTTGTGTCCAGGTAGCAGCGACATCTGCAGAATTGGTTTCTTCTAGTGCACTCAAATTCTCTTGAACTTTTTGCTTTAGCTGTTCGACGGTTTGTTGGTCACGCAATTTACTAATACAGAGACGGGGTCTACGTTTTACTTGAGTTCTTCGGTGTTTGGGCCTCATAACAATTTTCATTTTAGAGACAACAGGACGATGATCGGTCCAACATTCGCTATCAATGCGCGCCTTTGTAATTTGGACGTCCTTGAGATGCTTCCTACGTACGATAACATAGTCCAGTAGATGCCAGTGACCTGATCTGGGATGACGCCAGGTGCCTTTAAATTTATCCTTTTGTCGGAAAATGGTGTTTGTTATAACTAGATCATGTTCGGCGCATTTAGTTAGGAGTAGTTGACCATTAGCGTTCATGTTGCCCAAACCGTTCTTGCCTATGATGCCTGGCCAGGTGTCTGCATCTCTCCCTACTCTAGCGTTAAAATCGCCAAGAATAACGAGTCGTTCCGTTTTAGGTATTCTACAGAGGGTTTCTTCCAGCTGTTGATAGAAGCTTTCCTTGGTTTCGTGACTTGCATCCAGAGTGGGAGCGTAGGCGCTTATTAGATTTACCGCGTTGCCATCTGATAGCTCATAGCGTAGCAGCATTAGACGCTCGGATAGGCCTTGTGGTACTTGTGTTAAGTTGGATACAAGTTGATTCCGAACGGCAAATCCTACTCCATGTTGTCTTCTTGAATTGGTGGGAAGACCTTTCCAATAGAAGGTGAAGTACTTTTCTGTGAGAGAGCCTTCCTCCAAAAATCGAGTTTCGCTGAGAGCTGCAACGTCAACGTTGAGTCGGTGAAGTTCTCTATCTATTAGAGCAGTTCTTCTTTCAGGCCGATCGGTGCGAGTGCTGTCGTTCAAAGTACGAACATTCCAAGCGCCGTAGATGAAAGAATTCGTTTTGTTGGATTTAACTTGTCGGTGTTTTTTCGACATTCGATGAGGTGTCCCTGTGGGCACCCTCCCCCGGAGATCCGATCGGGAGGGTATTTTACCTCCGGATGATTTTGTCCCACTTGAACGCTCCATCATTTTTTAAAGCCTTAATCGACTGAAAACGAAGCTGCATTTGAAGTTTTAGCTGGAGCAGGTATGCAACTGACCAGCTCGGTTGCGGAAGGCGAGTGGTGTGGTCCCATGGCACAGAAGGAGACTGCGACGATGGGGTAACCAAACGATTCCAAAAGCAACCTTTGTGTGCGGTGGGTTATTTTTACCGCACTCTTCGTGAGAAGGTGGATGTGCTCACGGCAAAAGGTAAGGGTTATTCCGCCCTTACTCGGTCGTTAGAGCCTCGTTAGTGAAAACAGGGTGCACCAAGTTCAAATTGAACTCATCGCGAAGGTGAGGTTAACAATTGAGTAGGAGAGGCTATAACTTGCGCTTCACTACCCCATTACACCCCACCGAAGTAACCTCCTGGAAGATTTCAAGAACCTTGTGCTAGGTAAAGAGAGACGAGACCCTACAGTTTAATGTGGACTCCGAACCACTCTTGGGACAAATTTTTTAATGAAAAATTGTTTCGCCTTGCGGGAATCGAACCCATTTCGCTAGGCAACTCAGTTTGCTAGCCAGACGCTCACGCTGAGCTACCGTCCCCGTTAGATCATGGTTGAAATGGATATTTATTTAACAGAAGACAAAGTACAAATAATTAAATGGTACTCTGGTGGGCATTCACCATCAATTTCATATCATCTCGTGATTCTAACCCATATTGCACATGTACATAAATAGGATTCTTCTATACGGCTAGTAGTAGCCTTCCCCATACGGTATATAATTGACTGATTTTCAAAATTCCTTCATCAACATTAAATTCAAAAGCGAGCATTTTTCTGTGCAATATTTTTGTACATCCTTGTTTTCCTTACATATTATTCGACGTCGAACGATACAAGAGCCCGTCGTATACGTTTTTCCATAGTTTTTGTACATGTTTAACTGCACGACCTAATTTTAAAAGTATTTTCAAAAATTGCGTAGGGAAAAAAAATAGTCGGAATTTAATATATTGAATCCCTGTGCATTTTGCTGCTATCAAAATCTTACTATTATTATTTAAATATTACGAACATAAACATAGACATTCGTACACTTGTTTTTTTTTATACATTTATTTAACGTCGGCCTATTTCCGCTACTGAGGCCTGTAGACGAGCTACCCCCAACCAGGAATTTTACCGAACCTCTTCCCTTAAGAAGAGCAGGGATCTTTTACTTGCCTAACATTTAATAGACAAGGGACCGACGGCTTTACATCCCCTCCGAAGGATGGTATATCCCCTATACAACCCTCGCCTAAAGTTGTATAGTTTCCGCGCATACACTGATATACAAGCCGCTGGACGATGTGTGAGGCGAGAACGCGGTCTTCGTTGGGACGGTCACCCATCCAACTACTAACTGCGCCTAATGTTGCTTTACATCGCATATCGAAATATGTACATAGTGAAGACGCACCTACGCTCGCCCCGTACACTTGTTATTTTTGATATTTTTCTATTATGAATTTTATTGTAAAGTGTTTATATTTATAGTATGCAAAATACCAAATGATGTGTTCGAACGCCTTCCAAGGTAATATAAATAACTACGCCTTCTGAAGAAAAAATGTTTTTATACATAATTTAATATATTTCTTATACGAATGTTGTAAATCTTTGATAAAAAGATATATTTACTCCCTTTAATATTAAAAGAGGTGGCTTATTTTTGATCACACAACAAGAAGAGCCGTAAAAGAAAACTACCGAAAATGGAATATCTCGAGCTTACGGTTCTCCTGTGGAAATTACATAGTTCTCCACGAAATATCCAGCAAACGTCCATTCTTAACCATGCCACTCTGTTGCAACTCCTCAACCTAGCAAAGTCGAGCAACTCGACATGTTTATTTTTGGCTAAGTTTCATATTTTTTGATAAGAGTAACGAGTAATGTCTTACTAAGGTGCTTTAGTAATCAGACTTGATGTATAGTATTTTTGTGACAAAGAAAAATTACGAAGGGAAGTATTACGTGGTTGTACTACAAAAGATCTGTTGTGATTTTATGTCGAATTAGTTTACAAATTATTTCCCGCTGTACATATTTTCTTAATATTTTATTAGTTTATTAATTTATTAATAAACTATATTAATTTTCTACAAGAATTTAAAAGTTATTGCTTACAAAATTTGGTTTCCATCATATCAAGCAAATTATATCGGTAGCTCTACGCGGTTAACATATTAATCTCGCAATTAATTTTCCATTGCTAATAAAATATACGCGTTTTATAAAATTATGGAATCCAAGCAACAATTCTCACCTTCGGGACCCCACTATACTATGACCCTCCTAATATTTAATCCATCATGCAACGTCAACACTTCAAATACACGCCAGATAAAGATGCTACATATAATCAAGTCATTGTTCAACAATAATATTTAAATTTCAAATTTTGCGTACTAAGCAGTGGGCTGTCGCAATCAAATAATGAAATATCCGTAAGAAATTATAAACTATTCCACGTGTAACGGGATCATGGTACACCCCACCCCTATTTTCCTTTAGTTTTAAAGGTAAACGATTGAAATTTAGAGCATCCTATACTTAATACGTCACTAACGTCACTTTTTGACATAAATAACTTTTTATTTTCAAACGGAACACCCTGTATATTTCGCACTTTTGAATTGCGCATAATCTTCTAAATTCAATGGTTAAGTGACATTTCAAACGTCAATATTTATTTTAATTTTTAGTTTTCCATTTAAGTGCGTCATGGCTGTGTTCCGACTTATAGTAATTGACCCGCGTAATGTTAGAAAAATCGAAATCTCATCGAAAATACTGAATTATGTGATTTATGACAAATAAGGTTCATCAAAATGATTTTTGGGAAAAAACACAAATTTTACAAATGGAACCATATTGGTACCGTGGTACCATTTATTAATATAGTCGAGTCCATGTATTATCAGCACTCAAAAAACGCAACAAAAACTTTACGACATAATTATTTTCGCCGTGGGCCAAGCAGCTTGCTTTCGTCAAACAAACAGACGCACATTAAAAACCTATAAAGGTAAGCGAGTCAATTTGTTGTCGAAACAGCACAAAGGGTGATGGTATTTTAATGAGGTCATAAAGTTTCTGTTGCGTTTTTTGAGTGCTGTTAATACATGAACTGGACTATACTATTAATAAGGAATTTATTCGTATTCTTTATTAAAATGTGCGATAAATACAATCAATGTTACAGCTAAAAGAAAATAAGAAAATACAATTTATTTACCACGCATAAGGTGACTGGAATACAAGAAAAGAACACAAAGCTTTACAACAGTTAGTCAAAGTACTGTCCATTAACGTCAATGCACTTCTGAACTCGCATAGCTGTATATCGAAGAACATTCGCCAATTGCTAGGACGTTATGTTATTAATTGCGCGTCTTACTCGTAGCTCCAGATTTTCACTGGTTGTAACGGCGGTTGCGTAGACAATATTTTTTAAATAACCCCAAACAAAAAATCTAGTGGAGTGAAATAAGGTGACCTTGGAGGCCCCCTGACATCACCATTCGTCGAAATGACGTTTTCTCCGCATCTCTGTTGAAGGTAATCAGTTCTATTCTTGAATTATGAGGACGAGCGCCATCTTATTGGAAGTACATTCCCTGTTCTAAGTCCTAAGGTAATTCATCTAAAATGTCCTGAATGTCAATTTGCAGGAATCCCAAGTATCTGGCACTAGTCCCTCAAATATTATTGGACCAATGATTGCACTACCAATTATATCAAGCCAAACATTGAAACCGAATCGATCTTGATAATTACCCTCCCTTAATAAATTTTGATTTTCATTTGACCAATATCTACTAGTACTTTGTCAGTTAAATAATGCCAAATTTATGAACCTAGACTCAACCGAAAATAAAATCCTTCCCAAAAAATCATCGTTTGACCGCACATATATGTAAAGTCCAATTACAATAGCCCATCCTACGTTCGTCATCATTTTCGTACAAGTACTGGTGCAATTAGCCGATAGCCGCCTTGGTTAAGGCGCGAGGTGGCAATCGCGATTAATCGAACGGGTATCGCGCTACTGGATTCGAGCACTGGCACTGTCGGAGTATATGGTTGTATGTCCGCGTTTTTCAATATGCAACCCCTTTTCGCACAAGTCTCTGGCTTCTGGAATTGAGGGTTATCTAACTTCTGTGGTGTTTAATTGCTATTTAAAAGATTTATAGTTTTATTTTTACAAAATTCAGCGTATTGTAGCGGTGACTGATTTCTAATTCAAACGCTGCCTTAAAGAAACTGTTTTTTAAATTTCCTCTCGAGCCAAAACATTCCTTCTTCAATAATAAAATTTTCTTCAGGATCATTGTTGGGCTCTCTTCGGAATTGATTTTCAACACGCAGGATATTGTTGATCAGGAATCGTTGGACATAAAGGTCGGTAGCCGCAACCGCATTTTTTCTTTTTTTCTACATTTCCCATAAATGATTAACATGTCCACTCTTGGTATAAATTGCGGCATTTTGAACAATATTAACAATATTTTAAATAATTTTTAAAGACACAATAAAAACACCGGTAAATCACCAAATGTCTGACGAATTAAATATTTCATTGTTTTCAAATCCATCTTAGTTACTTCTTACCATTTAATTACAACAAAATTGTATTTCCTTTTTTTCTTTTAGCTGTAATTTTGATCGTATTTTTCGCATATTTTTAATAAGGCATATAAATGAATTCCTTATTAACAGTACTAATAAATGGTATCACAGTACCAATATGGTTCCATTTGAAAAAATTGTGTTTAGTCCCAAAATCCATTTTGATGAACTCTATTTGCTCATAAATCACATAATTTAGTATTTTCGACGGGATTTCGTTTTTTCTAGCATTACACGAGTCAATTAGAATAAATAGAAAGTCGTGTCATGATACACTTAAATGGGAAACTAAACATTAAATTAAAATAAATTGAAATGTCACACGTGGTATAACCGTTTACAATTTTAGCATGCAAATAAAAAAGGCAACAAAACTTTACGACCTCATTAAAATACTGTTACTCCCTGTACTATTCAGCTCGCAAATTGAATCACTTACCTTTATAAGTTTTTCATATGTCGACTTATTTGATGACACCATACCGAATGGTTCATCGGCGTTAATAATGTACTCGTAAAGTTTTATCTGGCCAGTAAAATTGAAGATTACTATATTATTGAATTCAGGAAATTATCCAGAATTCAAAAATCCAATAACCAAACCTACGTATCTACACTTTTGATTTTGAAATGGGAAACCTATATTGGTTATTGGATTTTTGAATTCTGGCAAACAAAAACTTTACGGCCTCATTAAAGTACCGTTACTCTCTATACTATTTCGTCCGCAAATTGAGTCACTTTATAGGTTTTTAATACGTCGACTTGTTTGATGACACCATACTGAATGGTTCAAATGCAATAATATATAAGGCGTTCCATTTAGAATTCGAAAGTTAGTCTAATTTCCGGCGAAACCGGAAGTGGAAAAAAATCAGTTGTGTATCAAAAAGTGCCGCTTGTTATGTATGTAGTATATCCTAAATTTCAATCATCTTCAAAACTAAAGGAGAAAAGGGGGGTATACCATGATCCTGTTACACCCGATATACCTAGATAAGGTGAGGCTCCATTCAGGGTTCAGAACCTTTTCGCTGTTATAAAACTTGGTGGTACAATAAATCCTGGAGCGTGTACCTGCGACTTTGCGAGAGGGTCTGTTCAGATGTGAAAATTTGTGTGAAGACCTCCCATGCTGAGTCCGCCTCTAAAGGAAAATTCTGAACGTCTCCTCCCCTCTCTCCAACTTAGTCACCAAATTGGGAAGATATTTAAAGTAACCCGCGTGTGTGTAGCGTGCGTGGAGATCCGTATGGTGGGATGAAGGAACCTGGTGGTTGAGCCTGTCAACAATCTCTCTCCTTTCTCATAATTAATTTCTTTCACGTCAGAAATCTTCAATCAAACTGCTAATTACACCTTTAATCGCAAAACAATAAAAAGTCTGCAAATATTTTATTTTCGCCCTCAATACCGCTCTATTTCAGGTAAAAATTATTTAACAACGTCTAGATCGCTAAATTCGAAAATTGTTATTAGAATTAGTAGTCATTTTTTAGTGCAGTTGCGAAAAGTTAGAGTTTCTAAGTTGTAGTTTCCGAAAATCCAAAATTTTTGTTACAATGCCGAAAAATCATAAATTTTTTTGCAGTTGTACTATACCACTTCTGGGTTCAAGTTTCAGTTGCGACAAATGTAGGGAATGGTCATTGTGCAAGGGCGTAAATAAATTTTTCTTTTTTAATATGAAAAATTTTAAAAACATGTTTTTCTATGTTTTTAATGTCACAGAAACACTATCGTATCGTTCAGTAACAATTAATTAGGGATTATTAAACCCTTCAAACTAAAAAATTATAAATATCTGCGGATAAGCCACTCTTAACTCTCGCCTGAATTTTTATGTTCTAACCCTTCTTAGGGGGTAATTACCACCCACTCCGTCTACGCCCTTGTCATTGTGTAATTGTCTGTGTCATAATTCAGCGGTGGAATAGCTAATCCTGAACTTCGTCAGGACTTTAAAAAATTGATTTAAAAAAATGATCAAAAAATACATAATGACAGTATTAAATAAAATAATCTTTAATTTCAACAAAATTTTAATATTTCAACTCTAAATTCAATTTATAGATTTCGCAGGTCTCTAGCCCCGCCAACCGCGACTTTTTGCAGCTGTACAGTTTTTATATTATACGTAAATCATTTCTAAATTTAAATTTAATGTGAAACAGTGACTTGAATAAAGAAATATTTTTCGTTTTTAAAACCAATTCATTTCTCTGCGCGGCATCAATCGAAGACATTCATACCTGGTGGTCTACAAATTTGGACAACAGCAAGCGTGCTTCTGGAAGTGCATGAAATCGTCACCAAGCCAATTTCTAATTATTATTTTTTTCAAAACACAGGCTTACGTTTCGTGTTAAGTTAGCCCAACCAAAACGGAAAGTCGTAGCTAACCCATAGAAAATGCTTATGATTATATTTTTATGACCCCTTATTAACTGTCACTATTTCTGACAGTGTTGACTACCACATAAATATTAGCGTAATTTGAAAACAATTATTAGTTCCTTTTTTACTTGTTCATAATGTGTGTTCATTTGCCTATGAAGTTCGCTGTGAAGATATCTAGATTTCATTTTTTATCGATGTTGCTGTGGTTGGAGACTTCTTGCCTTGGATGTAGCCCATTGTGCCACAATACTTTGTCCAAATGGATATATAATTGTATTCTTATCGTCTTCATCAACCTTAAATTTCTTGCAATACTCATAATAATTATTTACATTTTATACATTTAAACCCATCAAGGGTAAACATTTGCTCAATATTACGTTATATGATTAGTCATAGTTAATGAAAGAATAATTATTGTTATCTATCATCTCTGATACTGAATTTATTCATCATTATGTGGAAAGCTTTTTTAAATTATTTTTTATATTATTCAAGGTAGTAAATAAAATAAGACAATGTAAAATAATCCTTCACATAAATCAAAGAAATAAAAAATACATCTGAAGTATGCTTGTTTTAGTTGATGACTTGATGAGGTAATTGAATAGTCATGAACTTTTTACTTTCTTATCATATTTAATAGTAATAATATTTTGTTGTAGTAATATCATAGCAATAAAATATGTTTTATAAAAACTATTCCTTGACCTTTGACATCACGTCTCACATTTAATCAAGTAGAGATACAAAGTAAACAGCGGCAATAATCATTAATGTGTGAAAAAAACAAGTTGAATATTATTTGTTTTCTTTATTATTATTACAATAAGTCTATGTTGACCCTGCAGATTACACCCAATGGATTGTGTCGTGTGGAAGAGCTTTTAGTGGATTATATCTAAGACAGAATACATTCGCAAAGGAAATGTATGGATGGATATAAAAACTGTATCTTTATTTTACTATTATTGTATAGTTGAAGTAATCAGTTCCCGACACAAAAAAAATGCAACAAAAACTGTACGATCTCATTAAAATACCGGTACTCTTTGTACTGCTATTCGCAAATTGACCCGCTTACTTTTTTTTTTAGGTTTTTAATGTGCGTCGGGTCGTTTTATGACATGCATGGCGCCATGACCCGCGGCGATATAATTATGTTGTAAAGTTTTTGTTGCGATTTTTGAGTGCAGCATATCATTTATTTGACTGTTAAAAATTTACAAACGATAGTAAAAGTTCTTTCTTTTAACTATGTTTAACATAAAGAAACGTTAAATGTTTATTATCTAGGTATAGTCATTTGCAATTTAACCATGCAGTTAAAAAACGCAACAAAAACTGTTTTATTTATGTAGAGATCTTTATTTTGCTAAAAATATTAACAACGTTTTGGTGTTATGCTTTATACTATTATCACAATGATCACAATATCGAAGTGCACTTCCTGTACCGCATTAGCACGTCTATTCAGGTTTATCTCTAAGACTGCAAATAATATCCAGTATAATCGAGCTCGGCAATAAAATCTTTATGACCTCATTAAAATACTGTTAAACTAGTCGCAAAAGTAATTGCGCCCAGGTACGCACTTGAAATATTTAAATCAGCAACTTAGTCGTTCAATTTTAACAGCGCGTTACGGTCTACTATTTTTAATATGTACATTCTAATACATACGTATTTTAAGTTAGGCTCCGTACTATTTCGTTCACAAATGAACTCGCTTACCTTTGCAGATTTTTAATGTGCGTCGGCTTGTAACGAGATCGTATAGTTTTTGTTACCTTTTTGAGTGCACCGTAAATCTGAGCTCTACTATAATGTGGATAATGTAATTCTATGAATGTGAGAAATGGTAGTACGCGCATGACTAGCTCGTGTCTAATTGTTGTATTACTCTCTCCCTTTTCCAAATAAATTATAGTGACCTGCATTATTAAAAATATACAAAATTAGGTACCCAAAATAATGCGCAATTGTTTATAATTAGTAAGATAAATTGTTAAAAGACGTCACTTAATCGGAATAAAATAAGGAAAGGAAATCAATATTTAAAAAGATTTTTAACATAGCAGTAAATTAATCTAAAAATTGGTCCGGTCCATTTAGGAATAAATACATTTTATTTCAGATTATTGTATTTGCCGAATCTGCAATAAACTTTTATTTCGTCAAATCTCCGTTATTTTTCAACCGATCTTGGTAAAATATTAGACACAATTTTAAAAGACGCCAAGTAGAAATTCTGCACCCACTATAGTTGTTTAATTAATACGAGAATTAATCCCATTTTTACCAATTTTTTAACACGCTTTTATTAGCTTCACCTGTATGTTTGTTTGTTTGTTTGTTTGTATGTAACGAAATCTTTGAACGTGATTCTCACACACTTCAAAACGTCAGATTAAGCTGAAACTTCGAAAACTTATCAAGGACCGATGACAATACAATAATTCGACAACTTTGTCCAAATGCCCTCACCAGGATCATCAGAATAAAGTAAATAACTAATCTATTGTCGACATTTTGCCGGAGGCGCCGCTGTTATTAATATAATGTATTTGCCGTTGTATAAGCACTCAGCGGTTTCGAAAAGCAGGCGGATATCAGCTGGTTTCTATATGTATTGTTGTTCCTGATGCTAATTTTGATATCAAGCACCCCACGCTTTTTACAATAAAATGAATTTTTTTGTCAATCACTTCATTTTTATTTTTTACTTTTTAGTTCGGTTTGCTATTAAAGAGTGTTTTTTTTTTTAGTTTTTTTAAACTCTGCCCCTTATAGCCTCTCATTAAATTTTTTTTAGAAGAAAAATTAAGTAGGTGCCATATTTTATCAAAATCGTTAGAACCATTTCAGAAGAAAAATATTTTAAGCTTATCCACAATCTCCGTCCCACATTTTTAAAGCATTAACTAAGGATAAAATGTCGTCTCATACTAGTGCTAAAAGAGTATCCATATATCAAATTTGAGCACATTTGAAGTAAGACTGATTTTTCGATTTCGTCTCGAGGTGTGGTTCTCTTGAATAGCTATGCATACAAAATTTGAGCAAAATCGATGCAGTAGTTTGGGCTCTAGGTGCGACCAGAGGGCAGATAGACCTTTTTTTAAAACCACTTTATCTTCGGGAGGTCTGCAAACGTGTAAATTCGCCAAAAACTCAAAAACCTGATTTTTTGCACGATCACAAAATCAACACTTTCCTATACTATGCATGCTGGAAAGAAACATCGATCACTGTAAATAGGTCTAGTTTCTCACTCTACGAATTAGTGTTGCCCTCTGCTTTAAGAATGTAAAAGAAATCTGATTAAAATTTTATGGAATTCATTTTGTAATGGAAATAATGCTGAGAAATCTGACAAATAATGTATGATTAAATACCTTTACAAAATAGAAAATCTAGGATTGCGAATAAACTGAGTATCGTCGAGTACATATTTGCTGGGCACTCAAAAATACCATTACTCTTTGTGCTATCTCGACCGCAAATTGACTCGCCTACCATTATAGGTTTTTAATGTGCGCCAGCTTGTTTGATGACACTATGCCGCATGGGCCAACAGCGATAATAATGTGGTCGTGTTGTAAAGTTTTTGTTGCGTTTTTGTGCCCAGCAAGTGTGTACTCGACTATACCTAATAATAATGGAAAATCATAATTATTCAGACTATATCATACTACTTTTTCCTGGGACCTTATGTTCTTAATAGCGATTGTATAACGTAAATATGCATACGGTTATTTTGAAACCAATCGTTCACCTTGCAAAATATAAAATGCGGACAAGATTTAAGAAGCAAAATGTAATCTAGAACACAAGGACAAGGTCAAGTGAAATATGAATCCTACGTGAACATTAATATTCATGAAAAGCTATACGAAAAAGGCATGCCCTGAGGAGCAAAGCCGAGATGCGTTTTACGTGAAAGACGGTAAGTTTGACGAGGAACAAACTATTTGCATAATAAGAAATTTAAAATTTTGTGTGCGGCATTATACACGTCGAGAAAAGGGAGGGTCCTCTTAAGAATTGGTGAGTTCAGCGAATTGAAAATGTTTTGCTATTAGCGATATAAGTATACTTCAAGTAATAAATTCCCGAGGCAGAAAAAACCAATAAAAACTTTACGACATAATTATATCGCCGCGGGCCATGGCGCCAAGCCTGACATGAAACATTCCCGACGCACATTAAAAACCTGTAAAGGTAAGCGAGTCAATTTGCGAACAGCACAAAAAAGAGTACCGGTATTTTAATGAGATCGTAAAGTTTTTGTTACGTTTTTTTATGTCTCAGTTTCTTCCTACTTGAACTATACTTGCAACGAAAAAAAATTGTTTGTCGAGTGAAAATTGTGTTTGGTAATAGTTACATGGCTTAATAAAATGTTTTAAAAAACAAACAAATATGAAAGAACTCCTAATATATTTTTATTAAAAATGATATTTCTGAAATTTGTTCGATATTTTCAAACAATATCCCCGGGGTAAAAATATTAATTTTGAATATTTTGGGAATCGTGTAGTGGTTTTAAAAGGAGATGCTGTTTTCAAAGTTGAACATATAATTTTACATGTAGTTCAAAGAGCCATACCAACTTTAAAACAGTTATAACGTGCTCTCGTTGTTCAAATTTTTGCAGCAACAATCGTGTGCGAGCTAAAATCTCGTCAATAGTATAATTTTTTTTTTGTAAATATACAGGGTGTCCCAGTATTAACAGTCAAAGCCCAATATCATCGGCTTTATTAAAAGACTGGAAAATTATTTTTTTATGGAAATGTCAAAAGGCACACATTTTAAAAATATTTTGAAATATGCAGTCGTTTGAGGTCATTTTTTTTTAATGGAACATCCTGTATATTTTTACATTTATTAATTCAGCTTAAAATCACCTTTCCAACGACTTCCAGACTTTTCATTTTTGACGTGGCGTTGCCGAGTTATTCGAAAATATATGAAAATTTTTGTCGGAAAAATAAGGTTTAACATATGTGTCTGGTCGATAGCCGAGTGGGTTAACGCGCGAGGTGGCAATCGCGATTAATCACACGGACATCGCACCACCGGGTTCGAATCCTGGTTCCGGCACTGGCACAGTCGGAGGAAATGGTTGTATGTCCACGTTTTTTCAATGTGTAACCCCCTTCCGCACAAGCCCCTGGCTTCTGGAATTGGGGTTGTCTAATTTCTGTGGTGTTTATTTATTTATTTATTATTATACGGGGGGAGAAAATAGGTAAAAAAAATCTGTTTTTGCAAAAAAATTTGAGAGTATCAATTTTACCGTAAAATATGTACACATGAAAATTATAGGTAATAAAAATCCGCACAATTTCATTTTTTTTTTAAACTTTATACGGCTTATTGGAGCCAGGACAGATTTTTTTTAATTTTGACAGTTTTGCGACGCAAGGGAAACGCACGCGTTCTTAGCTAAAATCTCAAAAATGGTCGTTCGGATCGCAAAATGTTTCAAATTAAAGTTGTAGAGAATTCAACATGAAACATTGTAATTTTCAAGTGCATTTAGACAAATAGCTATTTTTTTATTGACTTTTGGCAATAATGACACTAAAGGTTTTTGGAAGAGAATTAAATTATCTGTAATATGAGCTCCAAGTGACCTTCATACGATGAATGGTTCACGAGTAGCTGTTTAAAGCAAAAATTTCTTTTTTATTATAAGTTCAGATTTTCCATGCAAGAACTGTGCATAACAATTTTTTATAAAATATTGACCCAGTATGAAACGACTCAGAAATGCTCACAGAATAACTTCTGATACTTCAAAAAGTGAAAAAATATTATTAAACGTACTTTTTTGTACTTCAAACGTGACGAATGTTGTCTGTTTGCCAAAAATTAAAAATTAACCGCATTTTCAATCGTTAGTTCCTTGTCGTTATTGAACATTATATACGAAAAAGTGTTTTTTGTAGGAAATTTTGTAAGCTTTCATTTAGGTCTTATGAAATTTTGTCGTAAGTCAAAAGAAACGATGACATACAAAGAAAGGAATTAAAAAATAATATTGGTTCAGTTTCTCTGAACAAAAACGGTTTTCAAGAACTATTTTTTAAAGAAAATATACCTTACGAACGACTTATGCTATTTCATTACTTTTATATGTATATAAACTAATGAAAATAAGTGAAAACCAATTTTAAAAAAATTGTTATACACAGTTCTTGCAAGAAAACCTTAATTTATAATGAAAAAGAAATTTTTACTCATAGCTTTAAACAGCAACTCGTGAACCATTCATCGTATGAAGGTCACTTGGAGCTCATTTTACAGATAATTTAATTCTCTTCAACCTTTAGTGTCATTATTGCCTAAAGCCCGTCAAACTATAGATAGCTATTTGTCAAAATGCACTTGAAAATGACAATTTTTTATGTTTTTCCCTGTTCCCATTCATTCGTTATCAAAACGATTTTGTACATACACCAACATATTCAAAATTAGATTTTCTTTAACTTTCATTGGTTACACTATATGCGTACGATCTATCGTTTTCGAGTTTTTATCGATTTTATCATGAAACCAAGTTTTCTGATAGCGCGTTTAGATGTTTAATAATTCATATCTCTGCCAATATTGATCGAATGGACATGAAAAACGAAAAGAAAATGTTTGTAATCGAATTCTTTACAACTTTCATTTGAAAAATTTTGCGATCCGAATGACCATTTTTAAAATTTTAGCGAAGAACGCGCGCGTTTCCTTTGCGTCACAAAACTGTCAAAATTTCAAAAAAATATCTCGGCTCCAATAGGTCGTACGAAGTTAAAAAAACAAACGAAATTGTGCGAATTTTTATTAGCTATAATTTTCATGTGTATAATATTTTACACTAAAATTGATACTTTGCGACAAACCACAAAATAAGCCTGTTCCCAAAATTTCAGCACGCTCTGAATTATTTCATCCAAATGTTCCCATTTTATTGGGCTAATAATAATTTTGCAATCTAAAACTGCAAAAAAATTTGCAATTTATCAAAGTGTTGCTGAGGCTATACTAAAGCATTTAGAAAATTGAAATTTTTTTGTGACATATAAAGGAGCATTCAAATTTTCAAATTCATTTTAAGATATTAAAATCCGTTGACTAGGAGAGCCTAGAGAATTATTTAAAAATTTGGTTAGCACAAAGTAGAAATAGCCCCTGTTGAGCCGAAGCTACGCCCCCAGATTGGCCCTCTTAGGACTCCAGAGCCGCCGTGTAAGGGCCCCGGACCCCGTGCTGCCAATAAATGGGGCTCCCCGTGCTGTCAAAAAGACGGGGCCCCGGGCTATCAAAAATGGAGCTCCGCCACAGAGCCCCTTAGCGCTCCGCAGCCCCGTGCTGTCAAAGGGCTCCGTGTGTCCCTTTTGTTCTGCGTGCCCCCCTCCTCCCCCTGGGGCTTCCGGCAGGCGAATGTAATTTTGGCAACGCGGGAAATTCAAACTGTTCTAACCTCACCAGTGGGCCCCGTTTCGATGTCGAAACTATGTAGCCTAACGCGTCATCTGGGGAACATAACCTCACTCAGCAAAAAAAAATGGTCAAATTTTTAAAGAATTCCCTAGGCTCTCCTAATTAACGGATTTTAACATCTCAAAACGGATTTGAAAATTTGAGTGCTCTTTTATACGTCAAAAAATGTTCAACTTTCTAAATATTTTAGTTTAGCCTCGGCAACATTTTGAAAATTTGTAAAAATTTTTGCGAAATATAGATTACAAAATTATTATGCAAAAACTAAAAATCCGATCTTGATGAAATTTGGTGGGAAGATTTATTATATTAAAAAGTTTTCTTTAGCCAAATATGAAGGTCCTACGTGTAATATAAGTATTTGAAAAAAATCCGCAAATAACTTGCTATTTTAATTTTTTTTTTTTTTTCGATTTTTACTACTTTTGCAATAGTAAAAATGAATTTTTGTATTCACAACCAACTTATTTAAAATTTGATATCAAAACGTTTTCATTTTTATAACTATTCTCTAAAAACAATAGTTACTGAGATATATCAAAAAATGGGAAGAAAAAAATGTAATTTTTGTGAATTTTTTCACATTTTGTTTAATAAAAAATTACGCCCACGTTTTCAAACTAGCGCATAGTGAAATTATCATTTCTTATGATTTTTAGGAGCGATTAATCTGATAATCTGCCATACTTCCCGATTTATCCCAAACATAGGTGATTTTAAGCAGATACCGCCTGGGCTATGTTTCGACTAAAATTTTCATATTTTTTCGAAGAACTCGGCAACGCCACGTCAAAAACAAAAAATCTGGAGGACGTTGGAAAGATAATTTTACACCGAATTCATAAATGTAAAAATATATATGGTGTTCCATTAAAAAAAATGACGTTGAAGATGCTCCGCTGTAGCGAGTCACCCTGTATATTTCAAAATATTTTTAAAATGGGCGCCTTTTAACACTATACCACTTTCATAAAAAAAAATTCCAAAATCTTCTAATAAGGCCGATATTGGACTTTGGCGCACTATTGGGACACCCTGTAGGTATTATATGTTTCAAATAAAGTAGGTACGCGATGCATTCAAAATAAAATTACATTTAGAATGTATGCGTATAAAATCAATAATAATAATCAATAATTCATTACCCAAATAATAGGAAAGAATATTCGTAGAATACCACAAATAATTTTCAGACAATAATAATAATTCATTACTTTTAATAGGTAGTACCTACAAGTTTTTAAGAGGGAACTTAAGTCTGGACACAACGGCCTGACACTAGACACTGTATATTGAAATCTTAAATATTGCCAATTTTTACCCATCAATTTTTTTGTGTTGTAACCCTTCGTGAAAACTTACGAGCCGTTACTGGTTTCTGTATATTATTTGCAAATTCCAAATGCGCCGTGAAACTTCCTGTTCCTCCTATTTTGAGGAATGATTCACCCTGTACAAATCAACAAACAAATGAAGCTGATATGGTTATGAGTATGAGAAACCAAGTATTTCAAAACAGGTAATTGTGGGGAGTCTGTATTAGCCTCTACTCTTTCTTATCTGTCCCTGTTCTGTTGAACTATCCGTGATCGTGTCTGAACGAACAACGAACGTTGCTGAGCTTCATATTGTTGGTTGGATCAACGAGTGCGAAGTGCGAGTCGGTCAGTTAGCATCACGGGATTGTATTTAGAGGCGGTTTTACTTTCATTTTTAGCTGTTTTAGTGTGGATTAGTGATTTGTTGTGTCCATAAGTTGATGTGTTTATCAGATCAAGCAATTTTAATTGTTTATTCGGCCTTGTGACCTATTTTTATTAGGGTGAGTTGGTTGTAAAATTACTGCTATTATGTCGAACTCTTTTAGGTTATGTCGTTGTCTGACACAGGTATAGATACACCTCGGAAATGAAAAATATATCAGTAGTATAGGTATCTAGTAGTTTTAGCTAACATAAGAAAATTACATTGTGCATACCTTTCTTTGGATGGATAAAACGAAGAACGCGAACTACCGTTTTGTAAACGTGCAGGCGGCGTTGTCACGTTTACGAGCTATTCTGCTATGTTTGGGCGGGTAAATAGAAATACCTACGAAATAATATTTATCACTGAAGTTGTTATACTTGATACAATTACTTGAAAATGGGTATGCCTAGAATGAAAGTTTTCAGAAAACCAATAAGTTATTTTGCGTTTAATTTTTCTCAAATAGGTAGTTATTAGAGTGATATCCGAGGGCAAATTAAAAAAGTAGACCTTTAGAGATAAATAAGTGTAATTTCTGCGATTTCTTGAACATTTTTCACACTCTTGGCAGGTACCGACTTAACCATTATTAAAGTGGCATTTTAATCTGGCCCAACCGAGGGCCTAACATAAAATAATAAAATCACTATATATTTTTGTATGGTTTGTAATAAAAAATAAAAGACTGAAAGTCAAGTGCAAGTTTTATTATGTACCTATTAACTATGAATAATACTAGGTACCTGTACCTACTTGTATATGTGGAAAATTTAACTTTCGTAAAAACAAATATATTTGCCGGAAATAAAAAATCTAGACATTTGTTTGACTTGTAGTTTGAGGTTGGTCCAATTTTCGAAATTAAAATGTTTTGTTTTTGAATGTGAATCATTGCTTGTTATTTGTTGATGCGGTTACGGTTACTGCCTCTAGAGGGAGTTGATTCCGGGTTGGGGTCTCTAGTTGAAAATGATAAGTGCTGTTGGATTTTTCAATCAGTTATCAGTTCGTTTGCTCGGAGTTACATCTCTTCTTACAGAGATATTTTCTTGTGCACTGGTTATCATTTCCTGTGAAAAACAAACGAGCTTTTTTATAAGAACCGAGATAAGAACTTTGTGTTAATAATATGTTTATATTTCAAAATAAATACATTACCTTACATTTCAATTAGTAATTACATTTTTTAAAGTAATTCTGTAATTTTACACATTTATAAAATATGTATTTTTATATTTGTATAGGTATTTTATTTTTAGTTTAATATCCATATACATAAAAATCTATAATTCTCATTATGTCGAAATGTCCCGCATTTTGCTTCTTGGAATCTGGTCACCTTAATTTCAGACGAGTCCTCTATTGTATTAAAAGTTGTAACTAATGGCAACGTAGATATCCCTGTAAACTTCCCAGAAATTCTAAGAAAACAAGAAATAGACCACACTTACCTAGTACGAGTACTAGTAGGTACTAACCATAGGCTCGGTCTTAATGGGTATTACCTACTCTTGGTTAGGTATGCACCCATTAAACATAGATACGAAATGGGGCCATAATTATTAGGTAATTAGGTATACGAAATTTTTCAGCAGAAGGCTAGTTGTCTTCTGTTGAATATGAACTTGACCTTGTTTATGTATAATCGAGGGTATAATAATTGTGTAATTAATTACAGAGAAAGATTATTATTACTTTATTTGGAAATTTACTAAGAGGAAGTATAGTTTATTCCATATTTAATAATAATATCAGCTGTTTAAACAAATGCATAATATAATATACAGTATGTCCCCTGATTGAGTTTGCAATAGATGTAATATACCAAAAAAAAAAGAAATGTATGGCTTTCATTTTCTGCAGTCTCGGCCTGCTTGACCTAAAATGGATTTTTACCAAATTACATTTCAAATGAGATCTAACTCACGGAGTTAACCTAAGGAGAAAATAAATCATTGTAGGTAAACTGGTCTTTCTGTTACATCTCTTCTTACAATCTATTTGAATAAAAATTTTTGCGTTGAAAGAGAGCAATATGCGAACTTTCATTGCATTTGAACAAAAAGCACTACAAATGAAAGTAAATACCTTTTTATTTTTTAGTACGTGCGTTTTGCATTAAAGGCTATAAACTGGCTATAAAATGTCAAAGATTTGACATTATTTGTCTATAATAGTAACAATTTAGCGCCACCCGAAGATCTTTGGGTTTCATATAAACGAAAACAACATAATAAAAGCAGAAATCAAGAGAGGAATATACCTACCTTGCTAATAGAGCATACTTTGGGTAAAAAAGCTCCTAACAGCACGCATAATAAGCAATAAAAGTAAAATATTGATTAAATAAAACCCTTATTAAACCCGCCCTCACCTACGCGACAAAAATATAGACGATGATAGAAGCGATGAAGAGCTAGCTGTTGGGATGCATTGAACGTAAGATGCTTCGTAACATAGACCATACATGGATGTGTGCAAGAAAATGGGACGTGACGGAGGTGCTATAATTCCGAACCCCCAAAACGTACTCCACCAAACACTGGCTGGAACGCGAAATGGAAGTAGATCCAGAATCAGAGTCGATGACCAAGTAGAAGATAACCTAAAAACGCTGAAAGTGAGACATTGGAAAGCCACGGCAAAGAATATGAAATAATGGAAACTAATACTAGAACAAGCCAAGACCCACTCTGGGTTGTAGAGCCAAAGATGATAATGAGTATTTCCCATATATCTTTTCCAATCATCAAAGTGCTCTAATTTGTGTTATTTACCTACTTAATATCATATTTTCTCCATTTTTTCATCGTTTTTTTTTCGTTGGGGTATCGAAAATAAGCCGTTTATAAAGCCGCGGTGCTATGTATATTTTATAGCATCTAAAAGCAAGAGAAATAACGTGATGTAATTCGCCATTCCTCCTTTACATTACATTAATTAGTCGGTAACGGGTTTGGTCACAAAAAAATTAATATATATATTAAAAATAGTGCAAAATAAAGATTTTTTTTTACCTGATAATAACAATATTAGAACTGTGATTGAAAAAAGTCAATTCGAACAACAGCAGCGGCGCAACCGTAGAAATTTCTTGCGTTATTTCAGTCAGATAAACGCGTATGACCTCATATGCCTGCTGGCTCAGCAGGCGCCAGCCTGAGGTAATTTCTATACAAATAGTGCCGAAAGTAAATTACTACTTTTTTAACTGTTGCAGTTTATAACACTCATAAATCTATCATTTCCAATTAAAAATTAAACTTACTGGTACTTATGCTTATTGTAAATTTCTCACAATTAAAAAGATGTTTATATAGCATTAAAGTTTACAGTATTTTTAATGAAACTTGTAATTAAGTTGAAGTTAACAAGATGATGAAGTACTAGATATTTATTTTGTAGGTATTGTTTAACTTAAATACAACTTGTTTGATTATGTATATAATTGTTTAAACCCACTGAACTCATTGGAAGTTAGTGCTTAAAAACTAAGGTCTAAAATCATGATTGTATTCCTACAGTTACCTTAACTATATGAGCTTCTGTATTACTGTCGAACTTATCGATTTGTTGCATAGAATGAAGTGAAAAGAGGAAATTTACATTATTTCTGAATTGCCGATTTGCTTACTAGATATATATAATGTGTAATGAGGTAGTGAAGCGCAAGTTATAGTCTCTCCTACTCAATTGTTAACCTCACCTTCGCGATCAGTTCAATTTGAACTTGGTGCACCCTGTTTTCACTAACGAGGCTCTAACGACCGGGTAAGGGCGGAATAACCCTTACCTTTTGCCGTGAGCACATCCACCTTCTCACGAAGAGTGCGGTAAAAATAACCCACCGCACACAAAGGTTGCTTTTGGAATCGTTTGGTTACCCCATCGTCGCAGTCTCCTTCTGTGCCATGGGACCACACCACTCGCCTTCCGCAACCGAGCTGGTCAGTTGCATACCTGCTCCAGCTAAAACTTCAAATGCAGCTTCGTTTTCAGTCGATTAAGGCTTTAAAAAAAAATTATGGAGCGTTCAAGTGGGACAAAATCATCCGGAGGTAAAATACCCTCCCGATCGGATCTCCGGGGGAGGGTGCCCACAGGGACACCTCATCGAATGTCGAAAAAACACCGACAAGTTAAAATCCAACAAAACTAATTCTTTCATCTTGGAATGTTCGTACTTTGAACGACAGCACTCGCACCGATCGACCTGAAAGAAGAACTGCCCTAATAGATAGAGAACTTCACCGACTCAATGTTGACGTTGCAGCTCTCAGCAAAACTCGATTTTTGGAGGAAGGCTCTCTCATAGAAAAGTACTACACCTTCTATTGGAAAGGTCTTCCCACCAATTCAAGAAGATAACATGGAGTAGGATTTGCCGTTCGGAATCAACTTGTATCCAACTTAACACAAGTACCACAAGGCCTATCCGAGCGTCTAATGCTGCTACGCTATGAGCTATCAGATGGCAACGCGGTAAATCTAATAAGCGCCTACGCTCCCACTCTGGATGCAAGTCACGAAACCAAGGAAAGCTTCTATCAACAGCTGGAAGAAACCCTCTGTAGAATACCTAAAACAGAACGACTCGTTATTCTTGGCGATTTTAACGCTAGAGTAGGGAGAGATGCAGACACCTGGCCAGGCATCATAGGCAAGAACGGTTTGGGCAACATGAACGCTAACGGTCAACTACTCCTAACTAAATGCGCCGAACATGATCTAGTTATAACAAACACCATTTTCCGACAAAAGGATAAATTTAAAGGCACCTGGCGTCACCCCAGATCAGGTCACTGGCATTACTGGACTATGTTATCGTACGTAGGAAGCATCTCAAGGACGTCCAAATTACAAAGGCGCGCATTGATAGCGAATGTTGGACCGATCATCGTCCTGTTGTCTCTAAAATGAAAATTGTTATGAGACCCAAACACCGAAGAACTCAAGTAAAACGTAGACTCCGTCTCTGTATTAGTAAATTGCGTGACCAACAAACCGTCGAACAGCTAAAGCAAAAAGTTCAAGAGAATTTGAGTGCACTAGAAGAAACCAATTCTGTAGATGTCGCTGCTACCTGGACACAAATTAAAGACAGTTTAAAAAGTGCGAGTGAGGAAATTCTTGGCACTGCAGCGAGTAAAAAACAGGAGGACTGGTTCAATGATAATGAAGCTTTTATACAAGAACTTCTTGACCGCAAACATATTGCCTTCCAAAACGCTATCAACCGCCCCAACGACTCATCAAAAGCAGAAGCCTTTACCCAATCTATGAAACGCAACGCGAAATCAGAACAATAAAGAACGAGTGGTGGGCAAGCAAGGCCAGAGAAATTCAAAGGTGCGCCGATTCACGGAAAAATATGTACCCTATTAAAGATTTAAATGGAAATCTCCTCAAAGAAGACCAGGAAATAAGAGCCCGATGGAAAGAACACTACTCTAACATTCTTAACCAGCAAAGTCAAGCCGATCACGATATTATAAATCTTATCCCTCAACATGACACCTTCGAAGACTAAGATAAACCACTAATAACGGAAGAGATCTTAACCGCCATTGGGCAGCTAAAAAATAACAAATCTCCCGGCGCCGACTCACTCCCAGCTGAGATCTTTAAATCTGTGCCGTCAGAGCTCATACCCTACCTCAAAAAACTGTTTGATGTCGTGTGGGAAAGTGGTCAAGCTCCGCAGGAGTTTCGTGATACACTTTTAATCAACCTCTTCAAAAACAAAGGGAGCGCTGCGGACTGTGGAAATTACAGGGATATAGCTCTCCTGGCTGTTGGAGGGAAGATACTCACTAAAGCGATGGCAAATAGGCTAACACCTGTTATGGAAAAGTTACTTCCTGAAACACAGAGTGGCTTTAGACCAAACCGAGGCACATCGGATTTAATCTTCACACTTAAACAGCTTCAAGAAAAAGCACTCGAACATCAAGGCGAAATTCACATGGCCTTCATTGATTTAACCAAGGCGTTTGACTCGGTGGACAGGGGAGTGCTCTGGAAAATTATGTTCCGCTTAGGTATCCCTAGAAAATTTGTGGAAGTATGCCGCAGTCTACATACAAACAACAACGCCCAGGTTATGTATAATAATGAGGCAACCGAACCTTTCCAAACCCTCACTGGAGTTAGGCAGGGATGTGTCCTGGCACCCCTACTCTTTAATTTGTTTACCACTGCTCTAACAATTATTGTTGACAACAAACTGACAGTCAGAGGAATAGGTCTCAGATACCGTTTTGATGGCGGTCTCTTTAACATAAGGCGCTTTAGAGCTTTCACGAAGACACGCACACGATTCATTTGTGATCTCCAGTATGCGGATGACTGTGCACTTTTAGCCTCTACGCCGGAAGAGCTTCAAGAACTTTTAGATGTGTATGCCCAGAGCTATGATTCCTTGGGACTTAAAATCAACATTGGAAAGACTAAGATTATGTCAACTCCTCATCAAGTGAACCAAATAGACATTACACTTAACGGAAATTCTCTTGAAGTGGTGGATCAGTTCAATTACTTAGGCAACGTTGTTAATGACAAAGCAAACATGGATAGCCAGATTAGCAATAGAATTAACGCTGCATCTAGAGCACTCTGGGGACTCTGGGGAGCAGTTGTCATTCCAACACTGCTATATGGATGTGAAAGCTGGGTCACTTACCGTCGTCATATGAAAGAATTAGAACGTTTTCAGCAAAGACACCTGAGAAGTATGATGAAAATCCGTTGGTTCCATCACATATCAAACGTGGAAGTACTCAGGAGAGCAAACGGCCTTCCAATTGAGGTGCTTATTTCAAGAGCACGCCTAAGATGGGCAGGTCACGTTCATCGTATGCATGATAACCGCCTTCTTAAATGTACACTTTATGGTGAATTGCTAAGCGGTAGAAGAAAGCGTGGCGGTCAACGAAAGAGGTTCAAAGACGCTCTCCATGAAAATCTAAAATCCTGCGGTATTGCAGACGAGCAATGGGAACAACTTGCAGCGGACAGAACCGAATGGCGAGGGGTTGTGGCCAGCTATCAAGGAAATGTTGCTGCAAGAAGGCCGAATCCAAGACCTAACCAGGTCTATGTTTGTCCTGATTGCGGTCGACATGTGCTCTCCCGAATTGGCCTCTATAGCCATAGTCGTGTGCACCGTAGATGAATGGGAATTACAATAGACTACACCTTTTACTTGTTTTTTATTGTACGCAATTTATCGACTGTAGCATTTCTATACTCGGACTCGAGTAACGGCTAATAATAATAATAATAAGATAATTTATTTACCTATATTTTCGTTATTTACGAACATTTTCGCCGAAAACGGCCTATTTGCCGAGATATTCGGCTTTTAACGAAAACGCTACGTATTTTGGCCACCCGACGTCGTTTCCTTCAAAACGCTCTAGCTCGAAAACGGCTCGTCGAAGGTGAGATCTGAAAAATGGAAACGATTCCTAATTAAATAATCTTGTCCTTTGGGAGTTTTTATTTTTAAGAAATTTCCAGCGGTTTAGAAGTTATTCAAGGAAAACCGAAAATGTGCGTATTTCGCCGGAATCGCGAAATAACACCAAACTCGCAATCTTTAAACGCTCATATCTGGCGAAAAACACCCCGCAGACGGCCGCACGATGTCGATACGGAAAGGACATGAATGGCAATGAAAGCAAATCGTAAATCCCACCGGCATAATCGAATTATAAGGCCGCCAGGAACGAAAGAAAAACGGAAATTTTTGATGTTTACCAAAATAAGCCAGGCGTCTACGTCATCAAAAAGGAGCGACGCAAATTCATTTTGAGGGTCGTAAAAGCGTGTGGGGAAAGAGATAGCCGACATTATTAGCTTAATTAAAAATATCTACCCCGAAATACGCGCGTCGCCAATATAAACTTAGGACGTAGTTCAGCCTCCCGCTTCCGCTCGTGCCGCTCCCGACCTCGGGCTCCGCCGCAAACCGGAGAATATCCGCCAGCAAAATCGCATAGCGCAAGGGGCACGCACCAACACGATTTTAATATATATAGATAGATAGGTATTATAGTTTTATTTGTTATATTTAACTTTTGAGAAAGTTTTGTTATTCTTATTTGTATTTGTTACATTTTGAAGACATTATTTCCAACAAAAATATATTTTATTTAGGCATCTTTAAAATTAAACAAAATATAGGTTTGGAATATATTTTGTGTGACCAATAAGAGTGATGCAAGAGTGTGGAAAATATATAGCCTGCTGAATCTTGAAACTCCTTATATTAATCATATAATAATGTTACGTGTTTACAATCTCCAGTAAACACCCTGTATGTAAGTTCAAATAACTTGCTACAAGAATCCTCACAAACCACTGATTTATTCACTTAATTTTACAATAATTAATCCTTAAAAATAACACAACTAATTATAATCACAACTTGTACTGTTTCTTATTTCATCTTATCACTTGCTTGTCTAATATAAAACTGTGCCCAGTGCATTTAGATACTCTATATACCTGCATCGAATGTAGTCGACTATTCTAGAATGTTCCGGCCTAACATTCGCGACTTTTTTTTGGCGCCGTTCTCGAATTCCAGAGGCGTAGTCGTGCACATAACAATAAAATACTTGCGAAATTTCACGAATTTGCCGGTGCCTGTGATTTGTGGCAGGTTTTATTACAGAAATATTAAAAAAAATATATTACACATTAGAGTGAATACAATGGATGAGAATATAAGATAAGAATACAAAATTATATAAAATTTATTTACATCCGATCCCGTCGCGTTGTCATTCCGTATGATTTGCCAGTTTCGCAAATTTTGACAGTTATTGCCGTCATATCGACTACCTAGATCATATCAGTTTCAGTTGATTCACGTCTGTCGTCTTGTTTTATGTAGCTATAGTGTTAAAATATTTTTAAATAGCTGTTTCTTAGACGACGGTCTCAAAGTCGTGATTCGATCAGAACACGTTAATAGTAGACGATGCTAATCCCTATCGCTTACAGAATAAAGATTATTGAACTTGGATCAAGAGGACAGGTTCATGACTTGCTGGTGAATACGTGAATAGCATCTTCTGCTGCGATAACATTCGATCGCCTTGTTGCCATATTTCGAATAATTCCAAATGCATAGGCTTGAAAATGATTAAATTTTACACTTTAAAAACTTTACGAAATAAAAATATCAAATTTAACTATTTGCTAAACTGTATTTTATAAACCTATTAATTTTTACTAAAACAATTAATTTATGTTTCAACGACACACAAATTAAAAATGTATGAATATATTTACATATACATATGTTTTACACTACTTACTTTAATTTGACAGAATCTACAAAATCTACAATAGTAAAACATTTGGTATATGATGGAATAGAAGACATGTATATTAACTTCAAGGTTTCCAAGAAGCTGCAGTTGATTTTTTCAGTATTTAAATATAAATATATAAAAGCCTTAATAACTAAATCCTCGCTATTTATTTCTATACCACGAACACGCCACGTGATGTGCTTACAGTATCTGTTTACTATTTTTTTTTATAATCAGTAGGTATGGACAGTAAAAACAATTGAAAATTGACATTTATTTCTTGTACATTTTACTTTGGTTGATATTTTATCTCTGGAATATACAAGTGTCTGGGTGTAATTTCGAACTGTTTATATTTGAAACAGTTGAACTATTCTCATGACAGCCGAATAGAAATTGAAATATAATTTTTTTTGTCTATTCTACTATAATTCAAAAACTGCTTGATCAATATTGATAATTTTACGCAATTTATAATAATAATATTGAATTTATTTGGCGGAGTTCAGTCAGAAAGGCTGCTCTAACACTCAACCAGGTTATAGACCAATACATTGCTACTACCAATTTAGTTCTTGTTTCATTTTGATATCTCCATGAAAAAGTTACAGAAAGCGTCTTAAAACACAAAAGTTCTATGGCAGGGATAACGCATGGTTCCCCCCCCCCCCCCCCCGTTTACGAGGGCGCTGAACACGATAGATATTTTTAAGGTTCCCACCCCTCAGCAACTATCCGTAAATTCGAAAAACCGTCCCTATTTCACGTTTTTTCAATCGTAGGCGGCATACGGGTCGGGGTTTTTAAGGGGATTTCGACATTGCAAACATTAAATACACCGACCCAACGAGTCCCAACATGCCCAGTATCATAAAATATGAAAAGGGGCTGGTTGATGTAGGGTGGGCATAAATAAATATTACCATCGTGTTAAACATCCTAGAAAAGGGGATAAACAATTTTTTATGGATTTTAATTTTTTTGGAGATATTTTAGTATTAGAGGAAGGGGTAATTTTAATTCCCGGCGGTGGATAGGAGTTGTATGGTTAAATTTCATACGGACTACCCGAATCCTACCCAAAAACCGATCCGCATGCCTACAATGGAAAAAAAACTCGCGAAATAGGAGTGGTTTTTCGAGTTTAGAGGTAGTTGCTAAGGTGTGGGCACCTTAAAAATATCGTATTCAGCGCCCTCGAAAACAGGAGGGTACCTATGTTTCATCCTTGTAACAGAACTTTTTGTGTTTTTCAACTTTTTCATGGACATGAATGTTTCAGAAGTTATAGTATCGTTCAAAGCTTTGCTGCGAATAAAAAATTCAACAAAAACTTTACGAGCTAATTATTAACCAGTCGGTACGGTATTATCAAGCAAACCGACGTGCGTTAAAATCGTATAAAAGGTAAGTGATTCAATTGCCGGCGTAGTAGAGACAGTAACGGTATTTTAATCAGGCCGTAACAAGTTTTTATTACCTTTTTTGAGTGCACCGTAAATCTGAGCTCGACTGTACAGACTTCTCTCTGATTGAAAAAGATGCATTGCGTGTACCGCCAGCATTTGGCCACGCAGTGAAGTACAGGAGAAAGGGCTGGACGTGTATGGTGGATAACTGTTGTTACACTGACGCACGTGTGTTACTTTGACTGTCATTCCTTTACTCTATACATAAATTATATCTGCATTCACCCTCAAATTCCACTCGGATGAAGTCGGAAGTGATTGCTAGTTAGAAATAAAATTGTAGCCTATACCTAATTTAATTAGACAATTTACGACGTAAATGTTTATAGTAAATTGCAATTAGAGATTTTGTTGTTGCTGGTATTGTCTATAATAACAAATCATTATTCTAGACAGTTATAAATAGAAATAAATTATATAAATAGTTAAGAAACACAGATGGGTAAAGTTTATTATAAGATATAAATTATTCAGGAATCTACCTCTTATGTCAAGTAATAATTAAAATTTAATGGTACAAGTCATTTTCATTTAAATAATTATCTTTAATAAAAAGGAAGAAATGTATGAAATAATATCGCTACAAGTTTACCGCGCTCCATTAAAATTTGCGTCGGTTAATAAAATCATCGTTTTTCTTGTCATAATTATTATTTTCTAATGCAGATGTCACATTTTACAATATTTAGTGAATACCTACTTGTGTAGTTTATATTTTTATGTAAACATTTTCACAGAAGAAAATACATAAAAAATTGCTGAACTCATTGAGGAAAAGTGTATTTCTTTCTGACTCTCTAACTGTATGTGTTGGGCGTTTCCTACTAACACGATAACTTTTGTTAGAAAATTTTGATACACACTATCTCATAAAAAAAAATTATCCAAAAAATGTTCGATGCTCATGCGTCGAGAGTTATTTATTTATCGAGGACGTAAAAAGGCTTTCACACTCCGAGTTGTGATATCTCTCTCATTCGTAAAAATAGGCGACCGTTAATAAATGATTTTTTAAAATGATCAAACACTATGACTGCCGATTTTTGTTCAACAATTTTTAAACAATATCCTGTGGAAAACTGCACCAGGCGGTCGGTAACATCATTCTCCCTCCACTTCTTCAGCAAGCTTTTTCTGTTTGTTCTACACTTCCACGCTATACACCATTACAATGTGTGCAATACTTTTGTATATACGTGTAAAGCTTGGTTTCGTTCTTTATACTATTTTCCCTCAGTAGCTGAAACCAAAGCAGCAGTTTTCTTAAGTTTAATTTATTCTTTCTCTCGCTTCATTGCTATTTATTGAATGTTTTTAATTTTTTTAAAGTCTTATTTATACCAAGGTTCTCGCGGCTGCTCCACCAACCACAACATACACCATTCCTTGCGATATTGCCATCTGCCGCAATTGAGACTCGAACTCAGGAGTAATACTGTTAGTTACCTCTCACCTCGCCTCTCACATAACTTCGTCTAATCCACTGCTAATGTCTATAACACATTAAAAACGTCCACGTCCTAGTCGGAATTAAAACTCGGTCCTTGGTCTTAAATCTAATACGTAAGTATATTGAGCCGCTAATCACTTCAAAATATTTGCTAGATTGTACTCCTCTAATGATACTTAAAAATGTTTTCTTAACCGCCTCTCAAGTTACCGAAGTAACCTCCTGGAAGATCTCAAGGATCTTGTGCTAGGTATAGAGAGACGAGGCCCTACAGTTTAATGTGGACTCCGAACCACTCTTGGGGAAATTTTTTTAATGAAAAATTGTTTCGCCTTGCGGGGATCGAACCCACTTCGCTAGGCAACTCAGTTTGCTAGCCTTTAACACACTGAGCTACTGTTGCTTAAATGTAGATAATTACAATTACTAAGATTACAAATTACTAAGATTATTTAAAGTTGGTGAAAAATACGCGCGAAATATTTTCGATTTTATCTGTCATTACCTTCGTTAATTCTTAGATCTAGCCATAGTTTTAAGGCAGACAAGTTGACAATAGGTTGTCAGTAGCTAGTAGATTTTACCCCGTATATCTCCGGAATCAGTCGGAATATTTTCAATTTCTATAACCCGTTTCTTTAGCCTTCAAAATACGAAACTTTAACCCGTTTAACCGACTTTGCAACTATTATGGTTTGCGAGACAGCAATACTATTCAATATAAAAAGTAGCCACCCCCTGTATAATTGATTATAATATAATGTGAAATATGTTTCCAACTCGAAAAGTGCTGCGGGAACATCATTTTTAGAACAGTCAGTAGTAAAAACACACTTTAAATAACTATCTTTATTTGTAACATGTATGTAAATGCTTCTTAGAAATTAATATATGTATTTATTTTGACTGTTTTCATTTCTTGTCTCTATAGTTAAGTGTTGACATACCTTCTTGTAACTACTTGTGTTTTAACTTCATGTTCCAGTACAACTCCGAGTACAAAATAACAAATTAGGCATGTCATCAACTATATTTACAATAAATATACTGTGAAATAATATTACTGTTTCTCTTTACTATACATTGTAATCTGATTTGATTATATTACGCTACGAGATGCTATTACCCTTATATAAATAACACAAAATCTGTAAAATAACGAATATATTAATTGATACTCTGCAGTAATTAAGTATACTTTATTAGATACTATAAGAGATCTACATTTCGAGATACATTAGAAGAATGTTTTAAAGTTGCCCATCAAATAGGTACATATACAGTGTATCCCTAATTCGATCCGCACCATTGGGATATCGGAAACTATAAGAGATAGAGAGGCGGTTAAATAAGAGAAGTTGTGCCACTTTTAATGCTGAATTTGAATCCGTCGAGAATCCAGGGCTAACTCCAATCGTCTTTGAGTTATTTTCAAAAAACTGAAATTTTATATTTTAGTTTTTGTCAAAAATCTGAAAAATGGGCAATCGTTTGACGATAAACTTTAACTGTCTAAAGGCACTTTGTGTATGAACGTTCTAGTAGTGTCGTTAGTTTTTTTGTAAAGCGTTTAGTTTCTGAGACACGACTCACAATTTTCAATTTTCTTAAGGGCGCCATATTGGATTTTTACAGATTTAAAATTTACACTACATTCTTGTTCTCCTGATGTGGAACACTAATGGTTTATGTTGTTAGTTAGGACACCAAACAACGATCTTATTTTCATGTTATTTATTTACACATAATCATAATAATAACATACAATAGTGACACGTTCACTGGTTGAAAGGGGTGGTACTTATTATCTTGTAAATATCTGTAAACAGTTGTTTTTGCGACTACAGTTCTCCGATTTAATTCTCAAGCAGAAATTGTGGGTATTTGGTTGATAATTTCTTTAATATTTAAATTGTTCTCTAGGGTTAAGCTCATGTTCTTGTACATTATTTTGCAATCTAAGAAACAATGTTTTATCAGGTTGTCGTCTCTCTGGGTACAAATTATAGTACATCGTGCTGCTTCTTTAGTATTTCTATTATTTCTGATATACCAGTTATAAATACATGTCAAATGTTTTCAAGGTGGGTGGGTGTATGGCATATTGACTAACTTATTCGACAAAGAATGCCTCAAGGCTTCTCGAACATGAAAAGTCCGAATTAAGGCTAATCACAGGCCTTCTAACTGGCCACTGCCCCTTGAGATATCATCTCAAGAATATGGGCAAGGCGGTAGACAAAAAATGCAGATATTGCGATACTGCAACTGAAACTGCGGAACATATACTTTGTGAATGCAAGGTGTTAGTCCGCACTAGGCTAAAATTCCTAGAACAGGCGGAATTAACGCCTGAAGACCATAGGGAAATTAGCCCCCAGGAAAATCACAAGCTTTGTAAAAAGTCTTGGAATCCTGGGCAACATCTAGATGTAGGGTAAATCACAAAAGATCTTTTAGGTCGAAGTGAAGTAAGGCTGTTCGAAGCCAAACGACCCCATAAAACAATCTACAATGGCATATTGACGCGTTTTACAAACCACAGCTAATAGTTTTTTGTTTTGTGTTATTTCCAAGAATTGTACAACTTGATAAAATTCATTCCCACCTAAGTTGTACTTCTTGTCACTACTAGCCGAGAACTGAAAACTGAAATCACGTATATATAGCCCCGTTCAGATAGTTGCGGAATGCGAATTTCCGCTTGCGGATTTTTATGAAATTTGTTCGAAAACAGTCTAATTTTCTTGCAGGTGTAGCGAAATGTTCGTAAGACAATTCATTTACTTTTAATTAGAACTTAAATCAGCAAATTAAGTTCTCCTGGAACGCATATATCAAATTTAAAAAAAAATCCGCATATGGAAATTCGCAATCCGCAGTTATGAGAACTAGACTTATAGCCTACTTAGGTGAGAATACCCAAGAGAGAGAGAGAGAGAGATCCGATAAGGAAATATTTATTATTTTTGGCCATAACTTCTTATTTTAAAACACTATAAGACTACCCGAGTAGAACTATAACAAGAGTAGGGTTATAAATTTTTCACTCAATAATTTTAAACTTATGCGAAATAGTTAGATTTAAATTTAGGAAATACGAAAATTGACGTAATTTTTAAAATTAAATCTAACTATTTTGCAAACAACTGGAATTATTGAGTAAAAATTCATATCACTGCACCTGTCATAGTTCTACTTAGGTAGTCTTATACCTTTTTTTTACCAATATATGTATTAAGAAAAAAGTTATGGCGAAAAATAATAAATATTTCCTTATCGGATCTCTCTCTCTTGGATATTCCCACCTTAACATGAAAACAAAGATCGTCAACAACATAAACCATTCGTGTTACACATCAGGAGGACGAGAATTTAATGTATTAAATCTGAAAATATCCAATATGGCGCAATGTGGGTCATATCTCAGAAACTAAACGCTTTTCAAAAAAACTAACGACACTATTAGAACCTTCATAAAAAGTGCCTTTAGAAGTTTTATCTTCGTAGGATTGTTCGTTTTTCAGATTTTTGACAAAAACTAAAATACAAAATTTCAGTTTTTGAAAGTAACTCGAAGGCGATTGCAGTTAGCTCTGATTTCTCAAGGGATTCAAAATCAGCATTAAAATTGCCACAACTTTTCTAATTTAACCGCCTCACTATCTCTTATAGTTTCCAATATTCCAGTGGTGGGGATCGAATTTGGGACACACTGTATATCTATTTTTGTTTGGAATTATGTGCGCTTTTTCGAAAGCACGTTTGCAGCTGCTGAAATTGAACATTTTTTTTGGAAATCATGAATCATCTTACATTAAGTACACATTTTGATTAGATTTTAACCATGCATATTCCGCAGATTCCATCCAATTAACATGTATATTTATTATTTCATTTTCATTGAATTTTGATCACCATTTTGGTTTCGTCATATTGAAATATCAAGGAGTGATGCAGACACCATGAAATTGAACATGTATTTTGTACTTTGGACCCCTTATGACGTTTTGATGAACTCGCTCCGCTATTTTCAACCTCTACACGAGCTCGAACGCGTACATTAGAATTCACTACAGTTAGGGTTGTAATTTGATATTTTTTCGAAAATATATTTTTCGATTGTTGGGAGACAGAAAAATTCGAAACTGTTTTGAAACAATTCCGGATTCCTTACCATTTGACTCGCCATTTGACGTCAAATGCAACAAAATTATTCGTTCAATTTAGTAACTTTAAATATCGAACAATAAATTATCCTTTGATAAATGGAGTCATGTAAAAAGCTGACTGTAACACATAAAATTTTTATATATTTCTTTTTTTGTTTTTTTTTATACATTTATTTAACGTCGGCCTATTTCCGCTACTGAGGCCTATCACCGACGCTTGTAGACGAACTACCCCCAACCAGGAATTTTGCCGAACCTCTTCCCTTAAGAGGAGTAGGGATCTTTTACTTGCCTAACATTTAAAACAAGGGACCGACGGCTTTACATCCCCTCCGAAGGATGGTATATCTCCTATACAACCCTCGCCTAAGGTTGTATAGCTTCCGCGCATACGTCGTGAAACACTATAGATTTTGCAGAAATGCAACGTCACTGGGCTAAACAACTTGTATAGTTAAAAGGTCATCAACAATTCGCTGAATTTTGTATAGTCCAAGTCAGCACTTCTCGACAGTCAAAAAACTCAACAAAGACTTTACGACATAATTATTATCGCCGCGGGCCATGCGGCATGCCTGTCATGAAACAACTCGATGCACATTAAAAACCTATAAAGGTAAGCGAGTCAATTTGCGGCCGAGACAGCACAAAGAGTGATGGTATTTTAATGAGGTCGTAAAGTTTTTGTTGCGTTTTTTACATAGAGTTAGAATAGATTGGAGAGGTCATGAAATACAAATTTTGTTTGCAAAAACGAGACTGGTAGGCGTGGCTAAGTGTAGCATGAAAATGGTTGTCTTGCCAGGTCTGGATTATTTTAAGTTATAAGAACGCAAATAAACCGTTTTAGTCCATTGAAGGAGTCGGGCGAACTACCGAATGTTTGCGCCTCGGACTAGACAATTTCCCCCTCGTTTTCGAGGGGACTAAATCGATTCCCGGGGTCAAACCAATTTTTCCACCTCGCTTGGCAACCCCCTCAAATTGGCCAAAAACCACCCCCAAAGTCCCCTTTTTCGTGAACCCGTTTATTTTCAACCGTTTTTCTACTATTGTTCCCTAGAGTAGAACAAAGTGTCCCTCGAAGGATTTGACCTTAGCCACCCCCTATCCCAGGCTTCCAACCCTTGTAGGGGGTGAAAAATTGATATTTGTTTTTTTGAAAAAAAATTTATATTTTGTAGGCGTTTCTTTGAGGAAGGTGGTAGATGACCAGGATTGTGTAACCACCTCCGGGGGTTGTTTTCACCCTTCAAGAGGATGGAATTTTTTTCATCTATAATTGAAAAATAGTACAAAAATGTGTTTATTAAAGTGTTTTTATAAATCCATTTTCCACCCTTTTGAAGGGTGAAAACAACCCCCGAGGTGGATACACAACCCTGATCACCTGCCACCTTCCTCAAAGAAACACCTACAAAATATCATTTTTTTTCTCACAAAAACAAATATCAATTTTCCACCTTCTGCAAGAGTTGGAAGCGATGGCTGAGGTCAAATCCCTCGAGGGACCTTCCGTTCTACTCGAGGGAACAACAATTATTCAAAAAACTGGGGAAAATAAACCGGTTCATGGAAAAGGGGACTTTGGGGGTGGTTTTTGGCCAATTTGAGGGGGTTCGCAAGGTGGAATAATTAGTTTGACCCCGGGAATCGATTTAGCACCCTCGAAACGGGGGGTAGGACATTATCTAGTCCGAGGCGCAAACATTTGGTATTTCGTCATAAATCCCGACTCTTAAAAAATGGACTATTTTAAAAAATGCAGTTTTTCAATCAAGTAAATTAGTGTATCTAAAGGATATTGTAATATTTAAATAAAAAAAACATATGTAAGTATATATTTATTGTCCTTTAAATAACACAATTTTATTGTTTTTATGCTTAATGCTTTGTGATTTATTTATTTTATTTTTACTTAAATAGTATAGCCTAACATTTGCGTATTTATTTGCTACTGCTTTTTTATTAATAGAACCCTATGGCTTCCAAGGACGGTCAATAGAAAAATTAGAAAAAATATTTTTTTAAAATTTAATTAACTGAATTTTCTTAACACGGCTCTATGTGTTGTTTATATTATACAGGGTGATTTACCTAAATATGCGGAAAATTATTCAGTGGGTTGTCGCCACCAAAAGGAGTTAAAAAATTAAGAAATAAAAAAAATTTGAAAAATAAATTACTTTTTTTTTTTTGTAGAAGTGCGCCGCCTATGACTAACCAATCTGACGTAATACGGTGCAACGAAATCACTCCCTCTCTTATGTGGTATGGGCAAAAACGATTCTCGCGTATAGAGTACTTATTGAAGGGTCTTGTTCTAGTAATTCTAGTAAAGTATAAACGAACTTAATTGAAACCGTATAAAAACTAAAAGCCGGCAAAAACAGTCGGCATCTCTTTATTGTACAGGGCGGAGGTAAATAGAAATGCATGTCATAAGAAAATGATTAGATTTTCGGGCGTTATTATATTATCCTCTGTTTCAAATGGTCTCCAGAAAGCCATGATAAATTAGCAAATAATTAAAATATTTTACCTTTTATATAGTAGTAAATATTTATAAATATGAACAATAACTAACTAAACTCCTACGCTTGATATTATAACAGATATTTACGCACTGCACTGACACAGACAGCACATCTCTAAGTCCACCGTTGAAACGATTTACGAGTTTTTTTATGCTAGTAGGCCTGTCCGTTTTATTATCTTTAAACCAGTGCAGATGGTTCATTCAGGCTGATTACATTGCCAGTCTCGGACTCGCATGCACAGTTTCAACTACCATTCGAATCTCGATACCATTGCTAAATATATAGGACAAAATATCAAGTCCAGTGCGCACGGTCCTGTGCTTTAACACTGACCAGTTTCAATTATCCTCGTTTAAAGTATAACTCCTTCGTCTACTTCAACAGGACGATTTACTACACGTTCTCTGTGGCCTGGTAAACGAAACCCGGTGTCACGAATTCGTTGCACTGCACTTAAAATTTTTCTCATTAGGTTTGCGCTTATGGGGAAATTTTCTCCCGTATTTTCGTATAGCCCCTGCAAGACTTTCATTCATTGCACCATAGGTTAATATCATGTCGCAGTACTCTTGCGACGTGAACTCTGGCGTAATCGATATTTGCGAATACAGTTTAAAATTTAACAAAAATGGGAAATGCTCTAAACGGAAGAGTCACTGAACTGAACACTGAACGTGTGGCGCACTGACCATAGACAACTAAAACAGCTGATTAGGTACCTGGAAAACAAACAAGCGGCATCTGTGTGAACGCGTCGAGATAGCATAACTCTCCCGTTCAAAAGCGTATCTTTGCAGGTTTTAATGCAAAAAAATATAATAAATTACCTCGAATCGCTTTAAAATTTTACGAAGGCTTTCCCACATAAAAGTAATTTTTTTTTTTTTTTAGTAATTTTTAGTAATTTATTCTCTCTTTACCATATTATACAATATACATAATCATCTATAATACTAGAGTTAGAGTAGTTTTAAAAAAATGGTATACCTACGATATACGCTAAAGTTAACATATAATAAGTATTATACAGATAAAGGTAAGAAACGATTTTAAATACCTAGGCAGTTATGAGATCATAATTGCCCGTATGTACCATATGTTTAAAATATTTAGGTTACAAAAATTAAATAATGAAGATTGTAATTGAGATATTGAAGCGACAGGTATTTTATTTATTAGAGAAGACTTGTGATGGAGCGCCTTTAACTTTACAAAACTTGATTAAATAAATTATAATTACGTACAACATACAATTTACATATACTCCTGAATTTTTTTATATTGCTTATTGTTTTAATATTTAATGGAAGAAGATTATAGAATTTAGGTCCTAAATAATTCATGAACTTTTTATTTATGTTCTTTCTGTTTATTGGTATGGCTAAGTGTCGATTTATTCTATTTCGTGTGACGTAGGAATGGTTAATGTATTGTTTAACTTTTGTGTGCTTATGTACAAAACAGCAGGTTGAAACGATGAATAAGCTACGAACATTGCATATTCTATCAGTGTACAGTAAATTTGTTGGATACAGTCTATTTTTCTTTAAAATAATTTTCAGTATTGTATTCTGTACTACCGATAGCGGTTTTAAAGTATTATTGTACATACCACCCCACACTATTATGCCATAGCGAATAAGAGACTCAACCAATGTTTGATACACTGTTAATAATAGGTTTTGATTTAAGAATTGCCTTAAAAGATAAAATTTGTGTATAAGGCACCTAATTCTTTTTGTTAAGTACGTTACATGACAGTCCCATTTTAGATTTTTGTCAATAACAATACCTAAGTACTTAGTACTTGTGGTCTCTTTTATTGTGTCATTTAAGTTGTCTATTTTTATGTTATTATAATCAGGACGATTTGAAGATGTTATAGAGAAAGCAATGTAATTGGTTTTATTTATGTTTAATGATAATTTATAGGTATCTAGCCAATCTTTTACTTTTTTGACCCCTGATTTTACTCGGTCCCTTGTGTTATCCCAGGTGGTTCCATTAAAAATTAGCACCGTATCATCTGCATATGAAATGACTTTACCATTAATGTCTATGTTAGTTAAAGAAGTAATATATACATTGAAGAGTATTGGTCCTAATACTGTACCCTGCGGTACACCTATCTGAACATTTTTTGGATCACTTAGTACGTTCCTAACTTTTACACACTGAGTTCTATTTGTTAGGTATGATTTAAAGACTTCCAGCACGATGCCCCTAACTCCATAGCTTTCAAGAACATTAAGAAGTTTCTCATGAGGTACCGTGTCGAAAGCCTTAGCTAAATCTAAAAAGACAGCTATGCATTTTTTGCTTTTATCTAGATTATCTGTTATCTCCTTTATTACTTCATACATTGCGTCGTCAGTGCTTAATCCCTCTGTGAATCCAAATTGGTGTGGAGAGAGTAATTTGTTGTTCTTTAGAAAGTCAACCAGTCTTTCTTTAAGACATTTTTCAAATACTTTTGCGATATTATTTATTAGGCTTATTGGTCGATAATTACTAATTATTTTAGGATTGCCAGATTTATAAATAGGGGTTATAGTGGATACTTTAAATTGGCTAGGAACTACACCGGTTTTAAAGATTAGATTTATTATATGTTTTAATGGGGAAATAATGTATAAGTGTATGATTTTTAAGATTTTCGAGGTAATTCCATCTGGTCCAGGAGAACTATTGTTTTTTAAACTATTTATTTGCCTAATTAATTCATTATTATCGACCGGTTTTAGAAATATTGATTTATCTAATATAAAGGGGGTATTTGTATGGTTATTGCATTGTGGTATTTTATTTAACATCTCTAACCCTATATTTGAAAAATAATTGTTGCAAAAGTTGGCCATGTCTTTATCACAGTTGAAATTATTGTTGGTGTCATCAAGAACTTGAAAATTATTATTGCAGTTTTTTTTACTTTCATTTGTAGCCTCAGATATGAGTTGATACATTTTTTTAATATCGTTAGTATTTTCACTTATTTTATTTTGATAATAATTGTTTTTTGCTTTGTTGATTACTTTTTTTAAATTATTTCGGTAAGTCTTATATTCAGCTTCTTTGGTAGTGGTAAATTCTTTTAATAGTCTTTTTTTCAATTTATCTCGATGTTTTATAGATATAATTATTGCGTTGCTTATCCATGGTTTTATTTTTTTATGTTGTTTTTGTTTTGTAATTATTAAAGTACTTGATTTCTCTAGTATTTCTCGCAACTCTGTTATGAATGTTTCGGTAGCTAGCTCAGGATCATTTGCATTTAACACATTTACCCAACTAGTTTCTTTGACTATTTCCTGTAGTTTGATGAAGTCGGTTTTTATTATTCTATTTGAGACTGCCGGAATTTCCGTGTTATTTGAATTTTTTTTTGCTATATTTATCATAACGGGGTAGTGATCTGTGATGTCGTATGGTATCACAAATGATTCATATTTTAAGTCTTTTAAGTTCAAATTTTTTTTGACAAAGATATGGTCGATAGACGACGATGAATCATTCGTTACTCTAGTGGCAGACTTAATATAAGGTTGAAGACCATGTAAAGCTAAAGTTTCTAAATAATTATTTACTAAAGGATTGTTTAAGTTTAGTATATCAATATTGATGTCACCAGCAACAATTTCAATGTTTTTATCAAGATTGTTATTTAGAAAATCATCAAAGTCATCTATAAATGATTGTACTACTGTAGATGGTGGTCTATACAATGCTGTTAGCCCAATTGTCACATTATTTATTTCTAAGCTTACTCTACTTACATTTATACCGGTGATATTTAATTTGTATGTTGATATGTTTGCATTTAAATCAGATTTTGTCAGTAAAAGTACCCCATCACATTTGTTTATATTTCCATTATTATAAGACGTAATGTAGCCTGGGATATTAAATTGTGTAACAGATTCAATCTGCCAACATTCACTTAGTATAATGATGTCGCAGAAGTAAAGTTTGAATGATTCGATAAAAACTAACAATTCATCAAAATTTTTCCGCACACTTCTTATATTTACATGCATAATATTTATAAGTTTTTCACTTGTGTTTATTTTGTTTACTAATTCACTAGCACCAGTTAACTCACTTTTAGTCTCAGAATCCAGTCTATTTAGCACCTCTTCTTCTTGTTGTCTAACCATGTATCTGATGACCGTAGTCTATCTTATTTTTTAAAATTTGTAGATGGTACTTATATGATGGGCATTCCTTACTGTCAGCTTCATGGTTTATGGGGTATTCAGTTCTATATTTTTGATTTGCGTTTTCGCAGTTGCTGCACTTTTTGATCCTCTTTTGACATTCGTTTTTATTATGTTCACCTCCACAAAACGCACAAACAGTTTTATTTTTGCAATTTGTATTAATATGGAAAAAGCCATTACAATTAAAACATTGAGGTACGCTGATGTCCTCATAAACGGGACATCTTTCCCATCCAATGTACAGTTTTTTTTTGTTTATTATTTTATTAAAAAGAATTGGGGAGCATTCAGCAAAAATTATGAATCCTATTGTTTTTGTTTTCTTTATATATGTGATTTTTATTTCATCTTCTTCATCAATATAATTATTTTGTTTTTTTATTAACTGTTCTAATTCCTCCTCATTTTTGTCGTTATTGTGGCTAATTATTTTAATTCTTGGCTTCCTAAGTTTTGTTTCCTCAATTTCATACGCATATTTTAATTTTTCCACTGCTATATTTTTTAATTTCTCTGTATCTTCCTTGGTACTGCATTTGATTGCAATATTTCCCGTTTTCGTCACTTTGATATTGTTCACTCCTATATTCAGTTCAGCTGGGTTTATCTTTTGGAAAATATCATTTTTCGTAACCGTCGAGTCTTGTTTTTTTCTTGGTTTTATTATAACGCTGGGAAAATTATTAGTAATATTATTTGTGTGTTTTAGGATGCTGCGTTCATCACTTTTAACGATGTTTGCGTAGGACTTTGAGCTTGGTAGAGAGGTTGTATTTTCGATAATATTTAGCAGTTTTGCTGTTGTCTCTGCTAGAATATTTGTTTTTTCATTTAATTTCTCCACTGCATCTCCGATATTTAATTTTTCTTTCACATTTGTAATGCAATCATTACAAAACCAGAATATATTTTTACATTCTGCCAATATTTTGTAGGCTTTATCTTTTACCTGGGCACAACTCATATGGAATTTTTTCACACAATTTTTGCACTCAATTAACTTATTATTTACAATAAAATTGTCCGAGCACATATCGCAGATTGTTGGTCCCGTCGTTGTCGGCATCTTTGCCTGCGAGGGTTTTATACCAGGGATTTCCAATGGTTATATGGTGGGAGCAATAAATGCATTTATTAAGTGCATTTATTGCTTACCAGATGTTGATTTGGAACTTTCGTCTGTAGCTGCACGTCTATTCACTTCGGTGGTCAACAACTAAATATGTAAAAGACTAGTGTAAGATTTTATTTTCCGCATGTTACATAAATCACCCTGTATACTGAACTATGAAATGTTATCTCGGTGATTTCCTGTTTGTTAATACCGTCTATAGAAGAACAACTTCTTTGGGTACAATGTTGTTTTGGTAAAAAAACTTCACAAATTGTCGATAACAAGTAAAAATGAGCAAATTACAAACTGTCACTTTTGTCAGAAATGTGATAACAATATGGCGGAGTGATGCTACATTTGACTTACGTGACTGGTTCTCCTGTCTATTCTAACTCTATGGTTTTTTAGTGGCGGGAACTGCTAATCTCAACTATAAACTAATTATTTGATACAAACAACATTTATTTTCTTTGAAATAATCTATATTTCATTTTGATTGGAAATCATGATTGCTTCCCCGTTTTGCGAAATAAGTTATAAAATTAAATAAATCTAACCTTAATTTACTATGATGAAATTAGACATCAACATACATGCAGATACGAATATTTGAAGCTTAATATTTTAGTATAACACAATCAATTTTCATATCTTTCAATTCGAAATAAAAAGTACAAAAATATTTCTAATTAAATTTTCAATATACAGATGTGTGTTTTTAATTGCACTTGCTATAACAATATTAACGTGTGAAATTAATACTGTTTAATTAAGTTCCTTTTAAACGGTAATGATGTTACTACGTTACTCAGTTATTACAAACAGTTATTTAAACGATTAATTTAATACCTAACAATTTAATTGTTCGTGTATGAGCTTGAAATATCGTCATTCGTCATGTTCTAAACACACGAGAAGCATATTAAAAATTAATTATCAAAACAAAGTTTTGTTGACATGAGGTAGTTTGAAAAATTAATGGTAAGGTAGTACGGGCAAATTGAAATTGAGGAATAGGAACGGTAGACACGTTCTTATTGGAAACGACTATAAAAATATTTTGCTTTAGAGAAACTGATGAGTTCCTCCTAGCTGCCCAATTTGGGCGAAACATATTTAAGAACAGGTCATTGTGGGCGAAATTCCGATTTTTTATTTTTTACTTGATAAACCGACATCTTGTGTATACAAAATTTCTTTTCGTTGCTAATAACAAGGGTTGATCGAGATACAGCAATTTAAAATTTGGGCCTTGGCCACTTAACATCTGGTTCTTGCTAATTTAATTTTTTATATTGTCATTTGCTCGGATGATGTATTCAAAAAAAGATTAATGTGGCAGAATACGATACTGTAATCAAAAATGGAGAATAGAGGTCAAGCTTAACTGTTGTGCGGTTCGTGATATTTTTATCACGCTAAATTTTGATCAATTGGTAATGTTCAAGTAAGAATAAATTGAGACATAAAAAAACAAACAAAAACTTTACGACTTCATTAAAATACCGGTAGTCTTTTTTATGCTATTAGCAAATTGACTCGCTTACCTTTATAGGTTTTTAATGTGCGTCGTGAATGTTTCATGTTAGGCTTGGCACCATGACCCGCAGCGATATAATTATGTCGTAAAGTTTTTGTTTATATTTACTGGGATCTATTTACTTCAACTTAGCGCCATGGCCCGCGGCGATAATAATTATGCCGTAAAGTTTTTGCTTAGTATTTTTTGTCTCAGGAAGTCCTTACTATACTATAAGTTGATCTGTATTGCCTTATTCAAAGTTACCGATATTGTCAGCAAATGTTTATGAATGGGACTAAGTATTATCTCTTTAACAGAAAATTGGCAAAGTTTTGTCTAAACAGAACCGAATGAATCTTGCGCCTCTCTCCTGTTTCATTCTTCCGTGCCGGATTTATTTGTCAGCAGTTTATTTAACAACAGCTCGGCAGTGATCACGTACCTAAGTTAAATCGACTGTAGCGTTGAAATTACGCATAACTATGGCAATTTTGCTGTTTGAGTAAAGTTTCTAGGTCTTCGTAAAATTCTAAAGCAGGCAGGTGCTAATTAGTGGATTTTGTGAGTCGGATAAACATGTAAGTATTTTCTGACGCGACCAGACCACTTCCCCTCCCCGTTTTCGAGGATGCTGTAAACGATGGTAGCGGGCAAAATTTTTTTTAAGCATGCAAAACCCCCCAAACGGCCAAGAAAACAAAGGAGCGCGCTCCCGTCGGACAAACACAGGTTTATACCTGTTTTCGAGGATGCTAACACCGACGCCAGCCTTGAAAATCATCCCCGATGCAAATCCACCCCCGAAACAGCCAAAAACACCTCGGTAAAGGGGGTGAAACGCGAAGGAGCAGACTTCCCCGATGCAAGCCCACCCCCAAACAGCCAAAAAACGCCCCGGAAAAGGGGCTGAAACGCGAAGGAACGGACTTCCGTCCGACAAACATTGGTTTATCCCCGTTTTCGAGGATGCTGAGACCGACGCCAGCCTTGAAAATCGCCCCGATGCAAACCCACCCATCAAACATGCAGCAAATAAAAAAAAACATCGTATTATATTGAACGGAAAAATAGAGTGAAATATACTGCATTTATGAAATAAAAAATCGTTGCACTTTGTACGTACTTTTTCAGAATTTGTTTACCGGAAGTTCATATAATATTATTACATTACAAAATACTCAATATCAAATTTATTGGCGAAAAGAAAGTTTTTGTTATTATAACAGACAGCGAAACAAAGAATTTTTCGACGTGCACGTGTACAAGCTACAGAGCGAGTGAAGGCGCTGCTGCAGTTCTCGGCCCTGACAGATGCATGGAAGCTGTCGTTGGCCTCAGCATCCTCGAAAACGGGAATAAACCAATGTTTGTGGACGGAAGTCCGCTCCTTCGCATTTCACCCCCTTTTCCGGGGTGTTGTTGGCTGTCTTTGTGGTGGGTTTAAATCGGGGATGATTGTCAAGGCCGGCGTCGGTCTCAGCATCCTCGAAAACGAGGATAAACCAATGTTTGTCGGACGGAAGTCCGCTCTTTCGTGTTTCACCCCCTATTCTGGGGTGTTTTTGGCTGTTTGGGGGGTGGGTTTGCATCGAGGATGATTTTCAAGGCTGGCGTCGGTCTCAGCATCCTCGAAAACGGAGGAGGAGGTGGTCTGGTCGCGTCAGAAAATACTTCAATTTTTCAGGTTTTTTTCCGACACAAAATCCACTAAATATACAAGTATCAAATTCACTATTCTTCGTTTAGCGTTAATACTTAGGGAAGTTATCTGGTCGTCGGCAGCTTTATACATTAATTATTTCACCATTTATCTGCAGTTGACTTTCGATTCTGGAACGGAAGCGAATACCACACGGAGCGGGAATCATCGCAGGCTATACAATATACGCAATGACTAGGTGCACTCCAGAGTGCACACTATTTTCAGCGTTGGATGCACTCCGGCATATTATTCGCCGATCCTACTACGTACATAATAGGCGGGGAAATAAATGCGGGGCTACGATTGGTGGGAGCACACAGAGCGCGGGAACTCCACACTACACCAAATAATATTAACATATTTAACCTAACGAACTAACCTAAATAAATATTCGTATTATGTATTTTACTTGTTAACAAAATATTAAGGACAAGGGAAATTATCAGCTGTAATTTACCAAGGGCACTGATAATCACGCTATAATTTTTTCTAATAATGAATCGAAAGCTTGTTGCTTAGTAATTATTTAAAGCAACAAGCTTGAGGGTCATTATTAGAAAAAATTATAAGGATTTATCAGTGCACGTACTAAATTCGGTGAGATATTTTTTTCAAATTCTAATAATATGTCAAATAGTGAATATGACTTTTAAATAAATTATAAAACTGTCAAAATTTTTTGTTGCATAGCAACATAATGACATACGTGATAATCTATCATGGGATGTTTTCGGTGTAATCCCTTAATAATTGGATGAATTTTACATGTGACTAGAAATTGACGAATTTATTGGATTTCTATTTCGTAAAAAAATTATCTATCATAAGCAACCACTATACTACATCAAATAATATTAACATATTTAACCTAACAAACTAACCTAAAGAAATATTCGTATTACGTATTTTAGTTGTTAACAAAATGTCAAAGGCTAGGAAAATTATGTATCATAAGCAACTATACTACATCAAATAATATTAACATATTTAACTTAACGAACTAACCTAAAGAAATATTCGTATTACGTATTTTAGTTGTTAACAAAATGTAGTAAAAAAAAAACCGTAAAAAGCTGATTCGCACTCTTGACCTCACGTGTGAGAATTGGGCAACCTAACCACTACACCACGGACTACTGATGAGGAACCTGCATACTTCTTACTATATCAATTAGCACTACCGCGAACTCCATGAATGACGTCACACCAAGACGTTCGTGATTTGGAGTGCACCCAACGCTGAAAATAGCGTGCACTCTGGAGTGCACCTAGTCATTAGGTACAATATACAGACGAGGACAGTAGTTAAAGACCTCGACAGAAGAATTACTGGAATTTTTAGAACATAGTGTTTTTCTGATCGCATGCCAATATAAAGACATCAAACATTCAAATTTTATTAAAATTTATCCCATAATAAGACATTTTTCGTATAGTCTGGCTATAATACATTGCTGTCTAAAAATATATTTTACTCTAAACTATCATTACAATCCTGAGCTATGTCGATTGTGTTTCATGTTAATAGATTTTTACCCTTTCCAAATTTTTTTATTTTAATTTTTTCGCCCTATTTATATTAACGTCTTGGGGTAGTTTACCATTAGCTATTCCACCACTCAACCAGAACACATACACCTAGGTAATTATACAACGACCATTCCCTACGATACCATCTGCCGTAGTTGAGACTCGAACTGGTACAGCAACTAGTTGTGTTGTCTCCCACACAACCGCTTCTAGTCGACTATCACCAATTCGGTAACACATGAAAACAACACTAAACATCTATACCCTAGTCAGGATTCGAACCCGGGACTCCTTGGTTGCAAGTCTAACACGTAAGCTTTGAACCACTGAGCCGGTAAATGAAATATAGTAGCTATCCACAGTGACACTTTCGTCTTGTTTTTCTTTTTTCAAAAGAATCATTTTCAATTCAACCTCGGAATTAAATTTCCTTTTATCTTTACTAATATAATACACATTTTTTTTGCCTCACCTGGTGTTATTGTTCAAAGATAAGCAAATGTATACGAATTAAAATTTGTAACGAAAATGTTGATCGCATTTTTTTCATTTTCTATTTATTAACGGTGAAATCCGCTCTCATCCCACAGCGAGGATTAACGTTCGTTCCGTTCAGTCGTGTTTCGATAGATGTATTCATTTCCGTTTCTTTCCGGGCTATCGGACGGAAAACTTAAAAACTTCAGTTTTACGTCGCTGACTAGAAATGTCTATTTGGCTAACATTTCATCTTAATAATATATAATTTGCTTATACTTATCGCTTCTGACATTAGTTACACAATTTTCTATCTTTTAAATTGTCTGAAAATATGAATTAAACTTCTGCAAATATTAGATAGATCTTCAAAACGTAAATTAATCGTTGTTTGTAAACAAACCCTTTAAAACTGAAGGATAACTTTTTTCACTATAACTCCGGAACCTCGTCTGGAACGAACTGCGTGTGTTTAGTGTGTGATCTTGTTGATATTTTAGGTATCTGTCGATCCGTCGATCTGTTAGTCAGTTCTGTTTTAAATTTTAAACAATCGCACTAAATTGAATGCATTTTTCTGTAAACATTAGATAATGCTTTAGTATTGTTAGATTGCTACAAGGGTTCCTCCCCTTAACGTGAATGATACTGGAAGGGGTAGATTTTAACTATAATCAGGGTACCGAGTGCAGCATAGTCGTGGCACGGTTAGCCCGGAATTGTGGTGTAGTGCTCACGACAAGAAAAGTAATCTAGCTCAGTAATCTGTGCGCGTAACTGTACCGATTTGCGGGATGAATTAGTAGCTGTTGTCTCTTTTCCTGTCGTGATAATAAAATAAAAGTACCTGACTCAATACAAACAATTTATTATTGCGACAACTGACATGGGACAGACTATAAGTTTTAAATTAACAATGTACGTGACACACAAGATGTGATTTGTAGGTTATGTTGTACTATGAGATAAAATTATTAAAATATAAATTATAGATTACCGTTTGTGAGCTGCCGCCGGCGTACAGAAATGATAAAAATATCTGAGTAACAATTAATTTCTCAAGAAGGTCTGTCTGGTGTATTGTTTCTAACGTAAAATACAGCGGATACAATATGAAATAAGGTCGGTATAAATGAAGTTTTATATACATGTATTTACTGACTGGCATCCTCAATTTCGAGCCCCCAAAGATAGGACAAGGTTTTAGACGATTCCGTAGGCCCTCGGTAACGTGGTCTGATGGCCGTGGTGTGGTCTTAAACGACGGCGAATGCGCTCTTCGAATTGTACCCAGAAGGATATAAAGAAATAAACCACAAGTGATATTAAAAAATAAACGTACAGCAACGTACCCAGAATTGTAGGAGCGTATCCAGAATCGTAGGTGTTAACAGCGTGCCGGGAACGGGAAGCGGCCGTTTTGTCGCCTGAAATCCTACTAAGTATTGACAATTTTTCCTCAAGACTGGTTCCACAAAATAAGGGAAAACTTGTGATGAACGCCTAAATTCACAAATCTGACGAAGATGAATATGGTAATCATTACAAATCGGCCGCGTGCTTTTCGGGTCGAGTCGAATGGACAATAGCCGAGATGGAAGTTAATTCAGAGTCCTCTACGTTCAACAATTTAGCATGCTATTCTATATACATTATGAGGTACAGAGGGTTGCCTATGGTTGTGCGGTATTAACATGACCGGTTCTCAAGCAATTTGAAGCTACCTTCGAATATGACTCAATTCTACATAATTGTTATACGATTTACATATTTAAAAAAATCCATTTATTTCAAGAATTCCATACGTTTAATATTGGAATACCAGGACAGTATTTATATTACTTTTACGTGCGCGATAAAAATATTAAATGATGGATAGATAGTTCTAAGACTGAATCATCATGTAGACAAATGAATTAATTCATCGCAATTATTAAAGTTGTTTTGGTTAAAAGAGAATGTTCATATCATGTCTGAAGATGCAAATATGCGGCCTTGTGAGTATACATATTAAACATGTGTGCGTCATTAGGAAATTTGATATTAGATATAATTATCTCCTGTAATTGTTGCATGTTAAGTTGTCAGTAGAGCGGTAAAGCAGCGAAACTAGAGAATACGATAATAAATTTTTTTTACAAGTGTTGTACATCATTAACCAAAGCGTTAACTAATGAAGTCTATGGCATTTGCGTGATTTGAACCGTACTATTTTTAAGAAATTATTTAAAAGCCCGATAAATATTTATTGCATACATTACATTGTGTGTCATCTTTTATCACAAATGTCCTAATTTCTTAATACCATGACTGTGCTGTAACGGTAAGCAAGTGAGTAAATTTTATATATAAACGTGTGTCCTTGAAATTCTATTCATTTCTTATACATAGTTTTTATTGATTGTCAGTCTTCTTTAATTTCCATGACTAAAACGCTTCGACAGTAAGGCCATTTAAAACATAGAAACTCTTTGTTGTTTTCGTAGAAATTATATAATCTTCTTTAAGAATGGAAAAAAACAAATTTTAACAGAAATTCTAGTTATAGATTAAGCTATATTAGCGAGTCAAAATTATATAATAGACAAAGATTTTTTTTTTGCGAAATCTACATCCAAGAATAAGATACTTATAGTATATACGATTGGAATTGAAACTGGTCAATTTTAAAGCACAGGACCGTGCGTACTGAACTTGATATTTTGTCCTATATATTTGGCAGTGGTATTGAGATTCGAACGGTAATTGAAACTGTGCAGACGAATCCGAGACTGGCAATGTAATCAGCCTGAATGAACCATCTACGACTGCACTGGTTTAAAGGTAATAAAACGGACAGGCCTACTAGCACAAAAAACGCGTAAATCGTTTCTTTATCTTGGAACGTGGAAGTCTGATATCGTGCTGTCTATGTGCCAGTGCAGCGCATAAATACCTATTATAATATCAAGCGTAGGAGTTTAGTTAGTTACTGTTCACATTTATAAATATTTACTACTGTATAAAAGGTAAAATATTTTAATTATTTACTAATTTACCATGGCTTTCTGGAGACCATTTGAAACAGAGGATAATATAATAACGCCCAAAAATCTTATCATTTTCTTATGACAAGCATTTCTATTTACCTCCGCCCATGTACAATAAAGAGATGCCGACTGTTTTTGCCGGCTTTTAGTTTTTATATGGTTTCAATTCCAATCGTATATACTTTACCATTGAAATATGAGCGCCAACATGGTACGTATACTCTGCTTGAGTGGAAAAGAGACGGAGCGGAGCATAGGAGTCGCGGCCATCCATAATGGTGCATGCGCTTAATTATCAATTTAAAAAACAAGGAGTTGCAACATAATAGCCTAACACACTTTGGGACTTTGTTAAGGGGTGTTTAAAGAATATTTAAGGATTTTACCAACATTCAAGTTTTCTGTTTTTTATATTGTTCTTCGGGGTTGAAATTTTTCGAACTTTAAATAATTAATATATCGAAAACTATACAAAAAATTTGCAAGAGACCTTTTTTATTCAAAATCGCCCAAAACACCTAAAAAAAATTGTTTAAACAATTTTTGACCCATTTTTAGTGGCCAACATGCAGATTTGTTTTCAGGGAGCCATTTTGCATAGATTATGCAAAAAAACCGACTGAGAATATTTTCCCCAACGGGTGCGAAGATATTTCCTGGATTATTTAAAACATTGGGCATTAAACACATGTCATAAATCAGCGAACCGTTTCACTTGCTAGTTTAGTACGAAATTAGCAATTGTACACTTTTAAAAAACAGTTTCAAATTTATCGAATAACTCAAAATAGATCTACAAATATATTAAATCTAGCGATAAAAGGGCCTACCAATTATGTATAAGCGATTTTTTTTTATTTGCAATTATACAGTTTGTTAAAATTTTTGGTAGAGAAAAGTAAAATATGTAATATGTAAGACTTCTGGAATTAAATTTGCTCAGACTATTTATTCACTGCGGTAAAAAGTGTTTCCTGAGGAAGTTATAATTAGTTCATGCAAATAATGGTGTAATCGAAATTTGATACTTCCTTACCGTCTATGAGATTGCATTTTTAAACAGGTATCGAGTCATGTCAGGTTCCATGTTGGTTATAAAGTTAATTATTTCGCAAGCGGCAAAAATTACATCGAAGAGTATTGATACGTGTTCGTAGGAAATTAAAAAAAAGCGAGAAAAGGTGTTATTCCCACGTTTTGTCTTTTTCGTTCAATGAGATTTTATTCCACGTAATATTGATCGATCCGAGAGAGAGCAGTAGTAAATTTTGTCTCACTACCGAACATGCAGAATTCAAAATATTAATTCATACTGTTAACAAAGTCTTCTTTAAGTGCATCAAGGCGCAGAACTATTTTTTTAAATGTACTTACACACTTCATTGTATTTTATTTTTCATTATTCTATTGTTAGCGTAGATCGAATAATTGCAACACGAATTTTCACTAACCACTGATTTATTAATCACTAAATTATAATACAATAATTAGTCCTTATAATTACACGCTAACTATAACTTTAACTACTATAAATTCACTACTTGTTACTGTTCTTTATCTTATCTGATGACTTGTCATCTAAAATATAACTGACTGACTCCGTGCGTTGGATCCGCTTCTTATATATCCGTGGCGTTTATTTTGGATTCATCCATTTCATTCCAGACTGTTCCATTGGTCTGTCATTTCGGATGATTCTACCGTTTTCTCGTCCAGCTGTGGTAATGACATCATCTCTGGGCCAACTGGCGAACTACCATTTTACTGGTAGCCAATAAGTTTACGTGATCGTCTAGTTTTACATAGGACCCAAATTATGTTGTGTTTGTAGTAACCTCGCATATTTATTTACCCAAATTCTTTATGCAAAGTTTGACATTACGGTTTCCTATCTGATTTTATTTACCTAAGAAAATTAATCACTGTATTAATTTAAATATCTCGTAAATTTGAACACACTGTTTATTAATCGAGAATACTAGCTAATCGTTTATTGCATGTATCTGCTATTTTATTACTCAAGATTGCACTGTGAATTCTGTAGTTAAAGTTTGTTGTCAGATTTTATTTAATTGAAATTAAATCATTATCATTTATTTAGTTGGTATTTCCAGAAAGTTAAAGTTGAAAGAAAATGCAGATATTGTTGTAATACATATCGTTGAGACAATAGTCGCAAATAACCCATTTTTTTTATTTTATAACAACAATCCAAATATTTAAGACAATCGTCTAAATATTATATAGGAAGGTTTATGCTGCTATAATATGTAACAGAATTGATTATGCAATTAACAAGTACCGTGTTATGCAATAGAATTTCTGAGTTACATTGATAGAAACTCGGATAGAAATAAAAGTTGGGTAATTGCCGGAAAAATGATTGTTATTGCTTGAGATTAGAGTAGGAGCAATCCTCGGAGAAATCGCTCAGATGATCATATTTATTGTGCTGTAGATGAAAGTTTACACTCACGTAAACTATTTTAGAATATTGGGGAAATCTCCCTATAGTAATTAAATAGAAGAGGAACCAGAAGGTTCCGTATGATTGTCAACCATACGAAGACGCAAATCCGCGAAGGTCGAAAATTGCGTTGCATCAGTGTTGTGACGAACCTCAATCGAGAACCGAAAAGCCAATAGATCGTTGTCAATGTCTCAAATCTTTGTTAACGCATAATACGTCGAATTCAAGTAATCATAATAATTGTAGTTAAAATTAGTCACATTCAGACAACCTTGTGGTTACAGTAGGAAAATCTTCCTAGTGTACTTTGAATATAAAGTATTCTTGCAAAACCTTACGTGAGATGTAGTGGACACGGAGACCACCTATTTGTTTTATAAAATTGCAGAATGGTGACTGACATGAAGTTTGACTGGTATCTGCTAAAGTGTCTTGTATTTGCATAACCCTAAATATATTCATTTAGTGACAGTAAATCGTAATTCAGCAAATGTAAACTTCCCCAATAATCTTTAGAATGTGAAATTTTACCTAGTCTTATTATTATTATTATTATTTTTTATTTTTTTTTTACAAAAACCCAGTCACCTTACTCTGTGGCTCCGACCCTCACAGAGGGGAGCTGGTAATACCAGTAGCCACTCCCCACGCCCGTGGGGTGAGTGACTACCGGGTCCGTGAATCGTGTGCCCCGAGTAGACGTAATGAACCGAGGATGACAGCCTTCTGCATTCTGCCGGCTAAGATCTCTGCCGAATCTCGGCATGCCGGTATGATCTTTAATTCTGAAAGCAGCGTCTGTCTCAGTACCACTATTTTAACAGAATGGCCTGGATAAAGCCTGCGGAGTTCGAAGAGCAAATCTCGATATTTTGTCCGTTTTTCCTCCTCTTTCAAGACAATGTTGCTCTCAGCGGGAGCTGAGAATTCCACGACATACATTGTCTTGAGTTGGTGGTCGAGGAGTACTATGTCAGGCTTGTTGGCTTGTATTTGCCTGACGGTGGGAAACGAGTAGTTCCAATAAATTAGGCACTTCTCATTCCCCACAACGGACTCAATATCCCCCGGAACGTAAGGCAGCACTGGTGTTTCGTCTATCCCATACGAGTGCCTTAGATGATAGTAAAGCACTCGTAATGCTGCGTTGTTCTATGAATATAAGCCGAGACTGCGTATGTCGGGCAAGCCGACAGTAAGTGCATTACAGTCTCCGGCGCCCTGCGGCAGGCCCTGCAGCTGACATCAGGGACCTCCATACCCATGACACGACGTCGATAGACGAGAGTGTTAAATACACCATCCTGGCAAACCATTATGAATCCCTCGGTCTCAGACTTCAGCCCAGCTGACCTTAAGAAGGCGAAGGTCAGCCTTTCGGATAAGCCGAGGTCTTCTATATTTTTATAGAAGATCCCGTGCAATGGCTTATCCTTATGGAGCTGCAGAAGGATGTTGTGTTCTGCAGCTCTAATGTGGGCTTTTAGTCGAACGGGTTCCAACTCGGTGACACAGTCGGGATTTACCCGCTCGACGTCGAAGATGAGACCAAGTTCATCGGCTGCTCTCCGTGCTGCCTTAAAGAGAAAAGCTCCTACCTCTGCATACCTCTCTATTATTATTATTATTATTATTATTATTGAAATTAATAACTGATATCCCAGTTGCCAGGGGTTTTAAGTCGGAATTAATTGTTACCTCGCTAATTGTTTCATGAAAGGCTAGTTTTTTCTAGTAGAAAGGGACTCAAAAAAGTTTACAACAATTGACCCCCGTTTTTTGCTAATGTCTCGAAAAAAAAAAATAATAAAACGGATAACACCACGTCAAAGAGCGGGATATTTTACAAAAAAATAGTATATAAGTTTTTTTAAATAAATTTTTCCCTTAGCATGAGAAATTATTACAGTTCGCTAGTTCGACTCAATATTTCAAGCGCGTCGCACAGGGAAATGAAGCATTTCTCGACTGCCGCTACATAATAAAGACAGTTTGCACCCATTAAAAACGAAAAAAAAAGGTAGCATTTTAAAGAGGAAGAATTCTATCTAAAACGATAAAAAAAGTCTTGTAAGTAAAAAAAACTGAATTCTTCAACTTCCTTTTTTTTCATTTTTGATGTGTACAAATTGTCAACTGTTATGTAGCAGCGGTCGAGAAATGCTTCATTTCCGTGTGCGACGCGCTTGAAATATTGAGCGAACTGTAATAATTTCTCATGCTAAGGGAAAAATTTATTAAAACTTATACACTATTTTTTTATGAAATTTCCGGCTCTTTCACGTGCTGCTATCCGTTATATTATTATTATTTTTTTTTTCGTTATTTTTCGAGATATTAGCAAAACACTGAATTTTTCCGTTTCAGGGGGTTGTTTATAAGGGTTCGCGGGGGTAAATTTTGGTAAACTTATTTGAGCCATTTTCTACTAGCAAAAACTAGCCTTTCTTGAAACAATTAACGAGGTAACAATTAATTCTAACTTTTCATCAAAGTTTCTCTCTGACATCTGGGCTATGAGTAAATTGTAACATAATTTTATCCTACTTGCTTGTTAAAAATCAAAACTAATACTTCATAAAAATCTAATGTTTCTTTAGTACCACAATACGCGAAATAGATCATTTCCCACCCGAACCAGAATGTAAATTCAATTTTTTAGATAATAACGCGGAGTCCGAAACAGATTTGCCTGAGGCGATGTAAACCTCTATGTTGTTCTCCGGGACTTTATCGGCGCCCTCTTCGATGCTTGCGTACGTGTCATTGTGCAGTGCACGGCAGCGTTGACTCGAATATTGAAATAATGGAGTCGAAGTAAATACGTTCGTTGTCGATGGCTACGACGGCAATTTTTGGTGTTTAATGTGTCCGAAGAGTAGATTCGCTATGTGGAAATAACTTGTACAGCAAATAGTTTGGTAATTTGTCCGGAGAGAAACCGCTCTAATCGACAGACAATTAGTTTCTTCCTCGTAATGCCGCTAACCCGTTCTTTTACATTGTTCGCGGCAACTAGCGGCAGGGAGGGAGTTATATTTTTGTTTACCTCTTTTAACACGCTGGTTATATGTATAGAACAAGTAATGAGTTCCCGAGACGGAAAAAAACGCAACAAAAACTTTACGACATAATTATTATCGCCCCGGGCCATGGCGCTAGTTGAAGACAATGGATCCCAGTAAATAAAAAACGCAATAAAAACTTTACGACATAGTTATATGGCCGCAGGCCATGGCGCCAAGCCTGACATTAAACATTCCCGACGCACATTAAAAACCTATAAAGGTAAGCGAATCAATTTGCAAACAGCACTAAAAAGAGTACTGGTATTTTAATGAGGTCGTAAAGTTTTTCTTGCGTTTTTGTCTCGGTTTATTCCTACTTGACCTATACATATTGTACATTCCAACTAGTTAGATTTCATTTTGCGCACGGCCCTACACCACGCTGACCGCCGACACAACATAGGATCACACCCCTACTTTGCGTATAGTGGGTTGGTCTTGTTAATTTTAACACAATTTAGATAAGAACTAACACCTTATGCTGAAGGCAATTTTTGAACGTTATTTTATATTTATCTAAACTTATGCCTCGAGATTTTAAAACATTCGAAAAGCTGTTGTAATTTTGTATTGAATTTAATTTCTTGTAGGATGTAATGAAAATTGCTGTTTAATCGCTATTATAAAAATAATGTTTACATACATTTAAAATAAAATAAGGAATTATTTTTAAATAGAAAGCACCCTAATACTATTGTCTACATTCGAGAAATATGTATTATTTTAAAACGTATTCCGAAATTTTCATTTTATAAAAATCGAAAGAAAGGTAAATGACAACAGCGGGTGGGTTTTCACTTTGGCAAAGTATATTCTATGCATGATGATTAGTCAAACTTAAAAAATGTTATATTTTCTTTTGCACTATACGATTGGTCTACCCGGAGCTATTTACAGATAAAGACGAAAAAATCGAATTTTGCATTTTGCGTTTTTGTTCTTATGTGAAGCCCATGTATGAAACAGAACAGTTTGTTCCAGCTTTTTCTTTCCATTTTATTTTAACACCTCGAGAATGCAAGGCACTCTGTTTATATATAATATGAACATGCAATTGGCGCTACTTATATATTGTACGTAGACTAAACACAATAAAAGACTTGTAAAATAAACAATATTAATACTAACTGTAAGAATTTCAAAATGAAAAAGATTTGAATTTTTATCTTCAAATAACATGACATTAAACATTTTCATTAGCCGGATAACAATTTACTGGTTATATTTCATATTTATTAGAGTAATGATTATATAATGCTGTTTTATTGTTAACACACATTTATAGTGAGTGGAATGTGCACCTATGGAGCAGAAATTCTTCTTTAATTACATATAAATGGAATAATGTTTATTTTATTAATTCAAAGAACAGGAAATTTAACTCGGGTCAACATTATAAATAGTAACTAAAAGCTTAACCCCCTGCTTAATACACGATGTTGCGGTAGCACTAATTTAAACTCATTACCAGTATGACTGGTGAAGGAACAATATGGTTATTATTCGGAGTTACACAAGTAACCATTATATCTTCCTAACTGGGAATAGGAAACAATACCCGTTGAGTGCAAGTGCATAATCAACAGATTGTGTAATTAATCGTAGTGGATAGAAGTTTCAGTCGGGCGTTGCTCGAACACTGAATTTAGTAACGTCTGACTTGGTCAATAACACAAATAAATCTCTTGTATCAAAAAGAGACACTCTTGTGTTACACACACAAAGTATATACAAGTAAAAAGTAATTAGATATGGAGAAACTATGTGTAGATCAGTTTCTTAACCTAATTTACCATGCTCCCATGTGCGATATATCATTCCAAATTAAGTGTGCAGTCAAATAACTTAGTAATATCGTATTATACTTGAAGCAAGAAAGAATAGACTTTGTACAGCTGCTTTACAAAATCAATATTTTTAAATAGTTATTCTTATATTGTGTCCAGGATTTTTTTGTCAAATTTTTCCACAATTATTTTTTAAAATATACGTATTTTTCTTTCATTTTTAGTTGATGAATTATAATTTAAAAGAAAACTGAAGAAATTCACAGTAATATTTTAGTTGTTAATGTACGTAAAGTTAGGCACCTTATTTAGATAAGAAAAAGTCGAAATTGTACTAGCATAGTTCCGAAAAGTCCTCTTTTAAATACCGCTACTTCCACATCCAGATTTTGTATCCAAGTATTATACACACTAAATCCCAATGTAATATTTTACTGTCTTTAATAAAAGGTGGGGGTGGCTAATGCCAAAATAAATTTCAAAGGCCCTTGGTTCTCGCAGACACACTAAATCCCAATTCCAATCCCAATTTAATTTTTTACTCTTTTTAATAATAGGGTGGGGGTGGCAGAGGGAGTGGTTAATGCCTAATAGAATTTAGAGGCCCTTGGTACTCTAATACACACCAAATCCCAATTTAATTTTGTACCCCCTTTAATAATAAGGTGGTAGAGGGGGTCGCTAACGCCAAAAATTTGTTTTAAGGCGTTTCGTTCTTGTATACGCACTAAATCACAATATTTTTTTTACTCCCTTTCATAATAGTGTGGGGTTGGTATTGGGGGTGATAGTGGCGCTGGGTGGCTGATGCAAAAAAAAATTGAGACCTTGACTTTTCGTACATGCCCTAAATTGCAATTTTATAGACTTTTACCTGCTTGCTTTGCCTATTTACCCCATTTACCCCCGAACCTTCTAACGGAATGAAATCAAAATATAATCTAGTTCCAGATTTCGTTATAACACATAAGTGTACCAAATTTTAAGTCAATATCATAACGGTTCCAGAGTAAAACAGACAGACAGACAGACAGAATATTATTTTTTTGCTCAAATTGATAATCTCGACGTTTCATGACATTTTAAGCCTATTTCAACAAAAAAAATATATTTTTTACCTTACTATACTTCCACTGGACGTGGAAGTAATTACCACAAATTGTGGAATTTTAGTCTTAACGCCCTCGTAACTTTCAATACAAAATCACACAAACATGACTGACAGACACCTTTTGCGGTTTGCTCCCTTTAATCATCTAGCATCCGCATAATACTCTTAATTAAATTTCCTCCAATAAATTTTTGTAAATATACTACGTACATTAATGAATGAACATGTCTTCTTCTATATCTCATTTTAAAATTTCCATGTGATGAAGATAACAAAATAACTCAAATTGAACTGAATTTAATACATAACATTGAGATGGGGAAGAATCCGTTTTATTTGCTGATTTATAAGGACAACATTATGTACAAAATTTCGTGTACATTGAATTACATAGGAACTATAGCAGGGAATCTTCTATAATGTTTTAATTGAGGTAGAAACAATTCTGACCGAGGAAAAAGTCCATTCTGAAATATTTCACAACAATTAAACTTCATGGTTGGTACAGGTTACTAATTAGCTAAGAAAGGAAAAAATTATATAAACTTAATTAAAATTTAAAAACAAGAAACAGAAAATTCGATATTTTCATTTGTGTAAAATAAAGGTAGCTATTCTTAACGGGCTTCCTGATAATCTTAGTAGCATGTGTGTCCCCTCGAGCTCGAATTCCATCACTTAATCGCAATGAGCTGAAAAATTCGTTAAGCAATTTTGAGGAATTACAATTCCCTTGAAGAGTGTCTGGCATAGCTGGACGTCAACGAATACGCCTGTGCTGATCAATTGCCTACCTCATTTAGGTATCTAGGTACAGGTCATGGAAAAATGGGACGACAACTTATTGAAAAATATATTCCACGTATCTAAAAATATTCACTTTGTCAATATTTCAAGACAGTTTTTAAAAATGGTTGACAGTTCTTGTGTAAAGGCAACCTTTCGATAAATATACTTTTAAAATAAAAGTGAGTAATCGTCTAATAAGTTATTTAATTGGTTTACGGTTTGTAGAGACAAACAAAATGTAAAATGTTTGCAGGTTTTCCATTAGTATCTTACGAGTTATGAATATAAACACCATACAGTAGCAGTATTCTGTTACATCTGGTATAATAACATTGTATGCAATATCTCATTGCAGCATTATTTAAATTTTCTTAACTGAATACGTAATACTGATGCTGTAAAATTATAATTAGCAGAAAGGAAACATCTAATTTATGCAAATTAAACAAACGTATATTGACTTCTGGACAAAAAATTTATTTTTAATTCATATCCTAAATACTAAAAAATAAGAAATTCTATGTGTTTTAAAAGCCACATTTTAATAAGTCTCACTAACAATAAATGATTTATAGCAATTGGAACAAAAATTAATTGAATTTTGAATCAAAATTTGTTTTCTCAAATCCTTCGCTTTAAAAGCGACAATCTCATTCTTCAAGCCTGACAAACAATAATACTGTGATCATCAGCAACTGTTAATTAACAAAGTTGACCGTAAATATCCTAATGGTTTATTTTGTTTCAGGCAGAGTAGCCATCATGAAGCGAGAAGCTGACGGTGACATGGGTTCCCCGCAAAAACGATCACGCCGAGGAGATGAAGAAGTTCGTTTACTGATTCCTAGTAAGGTAAGTAGACAATAATGTATGAGATGAAAAAATTTTGTAATTTTTTGTAACAATAGAATTTAGTTATTTTTTGATTTCAATATTTTACATTAAGAGAAAAATTGACAAAACATACTCATATAACCGCATCTTTTATTATGATAATTCTTTTCATGTTTTCTAATCGTTACACTTTGTGGATCTGTAAAAGTGTTTCTCTTAGTAAAAAGAACGAGCTGCCAGATCCCAGGAGTAGCGCGTCTCCCTTCTTTCGTTTTCTAATCTTGATAGTCTTTTTATTACCTTTTTTGTACCCCAGTCAAGAAACTTCAAAAAAATGACCCAACCTCCTGAAAAATCCGAAAATTTTGAAACTTCGCACACTTATTTAGAGGTACCTAAGAATGAATATACCGAAAGTCCTCATAAATATGAGGCGAGCTCTAGCGGCAATTAGCGAAAATAGGGCACTTTCTTTGGTTTTTCGTTAATATCTCGAGAACCGTTGGTCGGAGGCAAAAGTTGATTATATACATAATTAAGGCTTATCAAATTTGCTACAAAAATGATTATATACATTATTCTTGTATTCCCAATAGTTCCCGAGTTATAGGCGCTAAAAGAGAGCGTTTTGTGAAAACCCACGCTAGGGCGGTAAATATGGGATTTCTAATAATATTTGACATATGGTTTACCTACATTTTTGTATACTAAGGATAATTGAGGAGATAAACTTTACAACTTTGTATAAAAAGCACATGATGTATGTTACTTATGATGTATGTTGATGAGGCACATGATGTAGGTATATTAAACAATGAAATATATGAACAAACAAAATCCTGAGGTTATTCCAAGGAAAATTTTGTACAGAAAAATCAATCAGCTCTGAATCGCTTCTTGGTAGAAGGCCCTGCAATTTGATTATCATGGCCAGCTTCTACACTTGCTGCCTGAAACAATAGGTAAGTATGCATGAGATGAAGGTGTGAGAGAACCATTATACAAATAAAAACATGTAAGTAAAAGAAAGTATATAAGAAATAAATAAAACAGAAGAAGTAAATATAAGAAAGTAGTAAGCGACCAGTAAAACAAGATATGAACATGACAACCGATTTATGTATACTATTGCAAGGTAAATGAATAATAAGAAAAATACAAATGTGCAATCTCACCTGACTTCTGGTTCCAGCAAGCACATTGCTTTGACCTTTATGTACCAAATGTTCAGTGTTTGTTATTTGCACTGAATGATCTGCTTCTTCAAGGTTTATGACATCAGGGTCATCAAAGTCTTCTTCGAGGTTGGAAGTAACACCATCCAAGCATTCTCCATGGCAGTTGTGACAAATGCTTGTAACATTATTCCTGCCTTTCGACAGCCACATCTGTTCCCACATCCAGTTGTACATGTGCAACAAATGAGGTTTAGGACAGCTTTAGGTGCTGCTGGATCCTCTGTTGTCACAGGGATTAGCCGATCGCTTTCCACCTTCCAACCCCACTGTACAGGAGGAAGTTCATTCCCAAGCCAAAATTGAATTTGGCGGTACACTCGAAAAGCATGCTGTCTTGCTGCTCCTTCTGTGGGCGGCAGAGCAGAAAATTCGGGTTTAGCATTGGATACAGATTTGGTGAAAGCATTGTAACGGTGCATGTTAAGAGAGGTTTGCGGATAGCGGGGAAGCTTGACCGGAACTAACTGCAGCTTTGTTTATTTGTCTATGCTGCAGCTCCGCGCCGATTTAGTTGTGGAAGGAAGGAAAGGTAGTGGGGGGAGAGGACGATAGCAGTAACGGCACGTCGCAGTAGGCATTGTAAGTACTATATTTAATTTAGTAACTTATTATTGTCAAATATTAGAAATGCCATATTGTACCGCCCTAGCGTGGTTTTTCACAAAACGCTCTCTTTTAGCGCCTATAACTCGGGAACCATTGGGAATACGAGAAAAATGTATATAATCATTTTAGTAGCAAATTTGATAAGCCTTAATTATGTATATAATCAACTTTTGCCTCCGACCAACGGTTCTCGAGATATTAACGAAAAACCAAAGAAAGTGCCTTATTTTCACTAATTGCCGCTAGAGCTCGCCTCATATTCATAAGGACTTTCGGTATATTCATTCTTAGGTACCTTTAAATACGTATGCGAAGTCTCAAAACTTTCGGATTTTTCAGGAGGTTAAACATTGTTTTGACTGGACTTGTGTAGATATTAGACTTAGGTAATCACATATAAAATAAATCTTGACAATTAGTAGTATGGAAGTAAAAACGGATATGTGTATTATATTGAAACATTGTACAGTCGTGATCACACTAGTGTTTCCAAGCTAAATGTCTTATTTTATAAAATTCTTCCTATCTAACATTGCCTTTGCTTATTTTAAGTTCCGCCTAGCCGATTGTAGCCCAGCGGCACTTTAGAAATCGATGGGGTTAATCATTGGCATTGGAGTTAAGGATTTTTTGAATTTGAAAGTGGTGGCGTCTTCGCCATTGTTCTTTCCACACTAGCATCCACTATTGCTTTGTCCAGTGACGGCTCGTACCGCTGCTACTTGGGATTAAGAAGGCTGCTGAATTAGCAATTTTATATCCATTATTTCCGTATTTACTTTGTAGGTGGCGTAGTCGTTGGTGTAATAGCGAATGAATGCATCCCGCGAAAGGTTAAAATTCAACACTTGTAACTTCCCATTTTCATCATTATTGTCAACATAACTCATTAATTAGATGAAGTTACATAGTTACTTTAGAGCCGAAGAACATTTGGTCTTATAATTTCCAATGCTATTAAAACATGTCTTGGAAAATTCCTTGACATGTTCTCCAATAATGTATGAAAGAGCTTGAGTATCGCCACGCTGCGCCGTAATATAATGTGCAGAAGAATACGGTTCTTGTTTTTATATTCCAAACCCAAAAGGAACACTGCATTAGAATTTAATTTAGTCTTCAGAATAATTTCATTTCAATTATATAATTTGGCAGGCGGTGACGTTGAACTATGATACACGTTTTAAGAACCTGCATGCCTTAAAATTGTATGCAATTGCAATAGGTAGAACATAATAGAATAAAGTTGTGTGATTGTAATAAATTACAATGCATTGAAAATTGTGCCCTTTCTGTGGAAACTTTGGTCGATAATTTGAATTTGTGTGACAGCCCCAACTTTGTTAATAACTTTGTAACAAAGTTTGGTGTTCATGTATAGAACAATGCTTTTATAGAGTGGCTAACCTCTATAATAATTACTATATGGTTATAATCGACGTTGAATCAGGTTGAAAGTTTTCGTTGCACTCAAAATATATTTTCATCATTTTGTATATAATTCTCTCATAATTCACCTTGTTATGCACGATTTATAAAAGTAATTGAGTTTTTAAAATCCACAACCACCACGTTCTGATGCAGGACTTTAATCGATAATGTCGTGGCTATGAAATAATACCAACTATTTTACCTGTTATTATTTAATTTCAAACAGTCATTTTTTGTCTCTTTTTTACCGATGCAAAAAATGTAAAATTTCGCGAAATTTGCTTTTAAACATTTGATGAAAAGGGTAAATAAATATAATACATAATTCTAAAATTTAAAATATTCGCAACCTAAATAATGTTTGATATATGAAAATTTTAACGTAGATTTGTTACCAATAGAGAGTAGTGGATTCTCTCCAACCAAATCATTAGTCAGGGGGTCTAAGGTGTGAGGAGGGATAAAATGCGTTAATAATAGCTAAAGTAAATCCCATAGGATGAACTCCAGTTTTAAATCGAACTCGAGCCTTCTGAATTTTCCAGGGCGCCTCTGGATATTTGCGCGTTGTGAAGGATGACAGCAAAAGGAGGAAATGTGACAATTTGTATTAAGTTGACCGAGATAATCACGAAACAACACAAACACATTTTACTCATTCGCGCCACATAAGTCACATGAGCCTGGCATTGGTGGCCAGCCACTCGTGCGTACCAAGACGAGAGTCGTGTCACGTGGCATTTTGGAGGAGACGAGTTTGTCACGCTCTAAAAAATGTGCAGCGTTTCATGGCATTGAGAATGTGCAGAGAATTTCAATGAAAATGCTCATGAAATTTGATTTGACGAGTTCTATTTTGGATACAGTTTGTGTTCCTTTTTAACTCAAAACCTACTGAATCAATTATTGATGAAAGTTGCATAGTTTATGGACTAAATTTCTGATTTAATTTTTATCTCGAGATAAATTCCGAAGTTACGCCGTGGCATTCAAAGTGGGAGGATTGGGCGTGTATGGTACACGCTGTTGCCATTGTACATATTAATATAGTAGAAATACCTACATTATTATTGCCGCAATAAGCCGACAAATTTTTGTTTTTTGTATTTACAAAGATCATTTATATGAATATTATCTGTAAGCTTTGAAAAAATGTTCTTATAATTTATTATATTAACAGTGATGACTATATTTTTGCTGCCCTGTGTTTTCTAAAGTTCACACCTACCTGCTAAAGTAATACATAACATTTTATCGTTTAAACTAGTTATTTTTTGGTATACAAATTTGGTGTGCAATGATTTAAAAATATATATACTTTGTTTTATCAGCGTTTAATTTTCTTAGGAAATCGACTGCCCCTTAAAATTAAACCTTAAAGTCTTGAGATACTGAGAATTTAATGATTGATGATTTATAACTATATAAATATGTACACAATTATTTGATATATCGAATAGATTATAAAACTAACACTAACATCAGTTCATTTAAAAAATTTCGATCAAAATGGTTATCCTTTAGCCTACAGGAAAATACTAGTTTCCAACAGGACGAAGTAACTGTCTATTCTTTTTCTATTCGAGAGATATTGAATAAGTAGTTTCCAAATAGATAGATTGAATGTGATGGACCAGTATTTTGACCAAATCGATCACCTCGCCTTAATCCCATCGATGGTTCTGGGGATATCTAGACAATAGGGTTTATTTTACAGAAGTCAGTGATGGCATCGTTTAGGAAGCATTACACAAAATTTCTGAGGATGTTCCTAATTTAATAGAAACTAATTTCTTAGGACGATAACATGAGTGAATAGAACAAAACAGATCTTTTTGAGATTTTTCCTAGCTGAATTTTACCTTTATAATACTACCTAGAGGTGAAAAAGATACAAAATTTAGAACTAATATCTATTAGTTATATTCATGTTTTTGAGATCTCTGGTTACGAATCTGAAATTAAAATATTCAAACTGGCTGCTCCGTTATGAAGGATGGAAATTGGGTAGAGGGACATTTTATTTCTAAACGAATTGCTTTCAACGGGAAAAATATTATCATCTAAGTAATCCTATTAACGAAAAACAGTATATGAGAATTGCTTTTCAAATTTGTGTCTTAATAATAACTGTAAACTGAACATTTTATCTTCTGAATGAATTGAATTGAATTGAATGCCATCATAATTAAACTTTATATCTGAAACCCATATACCGGGCGACACAGGTGACATGTAAAACTCTATAACTTTGCTATTTGAGAAGTTAAAACTTTGAATTTTGGAAGAGTTGTATATTACATAATTGCCCTTGTTTCGAACCTATCAAACATTTTCTTCAACTTCCGGTTTAAGCGGAAGTGGCCCGAACTTTGTTATTTTAAATGGACGAATCAGATAAGTAAAAAATATATACAGGGTACTATTTAAAATAACAAAGTTTGAGTCACCTCCGCTTAAATCGGAAGTTGAAGAAAATGCTTGATATGTTCAAAACAAGAACAATTATATAATATACAACTCTCCCCAAATTCAAAATTTTAACTTCTCAAATAGCAAAGTTACAGAGTGTTGTTACATGTCTCCTGTGTCACCCGGTAGATATAAATAAAAAAATAAATTCATTCTCAGTTTATAAAATTTATTTGTGTTCTCCGTTATTTTTTCACTGACTAATATTTACAAATATTTTTGCAGACGAAACAAAATTTTACGTTATTTTTAAAAAATATCTTTAAAATTTATAAAGTGCAGGTTTTTCTAAAGCAAAGTGGCATCTTTGATGCAAGTACTAAAATATCTGAGATATTTGACATTTATATTAAATATGCATGTTTTAAAATGTTTGAAATTTTCCGTGTGAGCTTTTACTAAAAATTAGCTGAATCTCAACTTACCAAACTTAATAACATTATTAAATTATATCTTTTAAATGTAAAATTAAAAAAAAAAAATTTACACCATTATTTATTCCACTGACTAATTCTTGGATCTTCTGGCTAACCCTGTAAATCTTGCTGCTAGACCGGCAATCATGTGACGTGGTACCCGCTTACTTTGTTTTTTATTTTTCTTGTTTGTTTTTCTGATAGAGAATAGAAACTGTCTTCCCATATATTTATTTAATTTTTACCTAGTAGCTTATCTACTGATAATTATTTTTGTTATTGTTTTAGAGTTTGTGCTTGTGTATACTAGACTTTGTCTGAAGAATCGAAATATTTTTCAATTTTAATAAAGGGGATTACTAACAATTTTCTGTAGTCTACATTATTCAATATCAATTTGACGTGCCATATATCATATTTATAATGTATATATTTTGATAAATAAATTACTTGATATGATTAAGGCTACAATGTTGACCATAAATAGAACATTTATTGTCTGTCCCCTATAATACCTTTCCCGGAGTAAAATTAGCTCTTACGTCAACAACGATTAATTTCTATATGAAGAGCAAAAACCTTTTTCCATATTTAGGTTTTAATGTATTTTCTACTTAATTGCTTCTATTAATAAAACGTTAAAAATATCACTATCATTTTAAAAGATCACTTTGTCCCGGAAACATTGATTTAATTTATATTTTAAATATATCTTACATCTTGTTAAGTTCCAATTTTCAAAGTTGAAACATACAAATTGATAAACCTACTTTCTGCCTTCTGTCCAACCGTAAAATAGCCAGCGTGCGTGCATCGGTCTCTAACGTAATTGTTTTTGCTTTTAGGGGTTGACCTCGTCGGAAATTCAATATGAACTATTTACGGAAATAGAATAAAGATATCCGTTCATTTATCATTACCCAAAACAAATATTTGCTGACAACTTTTAATATAGATTTTGTTTCTTTACGAATATGTATTTTTTAATGCACAACAAAGGACCAATCGCTAGAAAAAATTATGTACACCATATTTCGAATTTCAAATATTACACAATTCCTCAAGTTCTTCAATGCCTAATTTATAAATAGTTTTTATGTTTGGTCTTTCTTTTTCAATTTTCCATATATGGACTATATAGGGAAAGTATTGTGATGATACAAGGTTTTTGGTAAAACACGTTTTGAAGTCTCCTGAACTCAAAAAGGTGTGTATCTGCAATTTTACTGTTTTTCAGGCAATAGTACCATTATTTCGCAAATGTTATGTATTTAGCAACAATAAAATGATTAAATTGTTTGGCATATCTACAGATAGAACCACAATAAAAAGTTGTAACTAGCAATATCAGTAAATAAAGTCGTTTTTCAGAGCTTTTGGGTAGATGCGACTTTTTTTATAGTGACCACACATGCATATGTCACTGTTTGTTGAAAAATTTATATGACCAGCGCCATATTTGTTTATACTCATTTAAATTTCCAAATTATCAGTCTGGTAGTAGTATTATTGAACATGTGATTACTTCATATTGTATTCTAACCACATGTATTCTTACTGATAAAGAGAATATCTTTTTCCTACAGCAATAAAAGGCGTAATAATCATAAGTTACATTTATAAAAGTATGTCTAGAATCCATATGTGAAATGTGAACGAAAATTGAAAAGAAATGAGTCTTAAGATCTTATCTGATTTTGAAAATATTTTCATAGTTCTAAATGCCTGTGGCATGACTATGTTTTTTTTTTTAACATTTATTTTAACGTCGGCCTATTTCCGCTACTGAGGTTTAACACCGACGCCTATAGACGAGCTACCCCAACCAGTAAAGACGCACCTACGCTCGCCCAATTCTATGTTAAATTACTCAAAATAGCTAACTTGTGAGATAAGCCCCTTTGAGTGAACCATAGAAGTTGTTTTTAAAATATGTCCGTTTACGTAATATGTTGCTGTGTTCAAACCATTGGATGGAAGTAGATCCTATCTCAAATCAAAAAAAGAGGAAACATTTTTTTCCCTCTAAATTGGCTCAAAAGATTTTGGCTAAGTTTAGTAGTTACCCCCTTAGCACCCATTGAAGACAGTACAACCAGTTTAACCTAGAAAATGAGGGGGTGGCTGTAAGGTCTCAAGGAATATTTTTTCTCTCTAAACAACCAGTAATAAGGTGGCATGGCCGTTGGCTGCTAGAAAATGCATGGAAGGTTTATAGAACTAAATATTTTTGTCTCCAAAACAATTCTAACAATTTCGATTAAATTTAACACATGACTACTCCCTTAGCACCAGTATGAGATATTAATATAAAATTGAAACTACATGGCATCTAATGTTCTATTTAGACTGCATCAAAATCTGTTGAGAATACCTGTCGTAGATTAGACAATGTAAAAATTGGATCGAGAAAAAAGTGCATCCTAATGAAACCGGGTCCATTCGCATTTTAATCGAGTTTTAGGATTTCCAACTTGCGCGGCTCTCAACGACGTATCCTTAATATATGCTAGTTGGTGATAGATTCATTTGAAAAGTTCCAGGCGTCAATTCTCGCAGGTATTTCGCGGCTGGAAACATTGACACATATACTCATGTTCATATCGCAATTCCCGATTTTCTAATGCTTCTGGCGACTGAACCGACGCTGACGACCATTGAGCGTAGAACCCATGAGGGAGAGCTTTTGATTAGTTGCACATGAAGTTGTTTTGAATATTCCTATATTATACTCCTATGTGTATTTGATTTTTGTCTCTTAACATTTCACAGTAACCCCTAACATATTCAGCCGTATAAAAACGTCAAACCCTGAGAACAATTAATTATAAAATGCAAGCTGGGTTTAATTGGAGAAAATTTGAAGGTTCGTATATGCAGTCAAAGATAATAATTATATTCTACTCAAATAAATTAAACCAATCGTTTTCAAATTAAGAATAGTGTTCAATAATATTTCATTATTTTTATAGTTTTCTTTATATTGATAAATAAATTATGTCCGTCGCATGTATAGTCCAAGTAAGGACTTCCTGAGACAAAAAAAACGAAATGAAAACTTTACGACCTCATTATTATCGCCTTGGGCCACCGGCGGCATGCCTAACATCAAACGATCAAACGACTCGCCGCACATTAAAAACGAGCGAGATGCTTTGCGGTCGAGGGTCGGTCGAGGTAGCACAAAGAGTAATGGTATTTTAATGAGGTCGTAAAATTTTTGTTACGTTTTTTCTGTCTCAGTTTATTCCTACTTGAACATAACATGTAACACTATCTAATTTGGATTGTCGGGAACAGAACTAACATTAATAAAACGTTATCTTGCCTACTATTAAAACGAAATCAAAACCTAGTCATTATGCTTAACAATTCACAAAAAAATTAATATAATTCAACCTAACATTGCTAAACAGACGCTTGTATAGTCTAAGTCAACGCATCCCTGCAAATAAAAAACGCAACAAATACTTTACAACCTCATTAAAATGCTGTGCTGTCTTGACTACAATTGACCCGCTCACTTTTATAGGTTTTTAATGTGCGTCGGGTTGCTTGATGACAGGCATGCCGCATGGCCCGCGGCGATAATTCTGTCGTAAAGTTTTTGTTGCGTTTTTTATTTGCAGGGATGCGTTAACTTAGACTATACAAGAGACGTATAAATAGAAAAATTACTCTTTTCAGCGTTATAACTTTTTGAATGACTTGCCCATAATATTCTGTTAGAAATTACCTCAAACATATTTTACCTTATATCGCTCTATAGTGAACTTTCGTACCTAAAATAGATGTCAGTGTTAACAATACTTTGAAAAAATCACCGCAATTTGCTGATAACTTTTGGAACGTCATTTGCCTCCTTACATCATTGGTGGAGATTATTTCTGTAATAATTAATAAGTTAATAATTTGACACCAACTTTAAAATATCTAAGAGGTTATAAAAATAGTGCTTTTCGACATGAGACCGTAAATAATTTTTCACCTTTGAGCCCACAAATGAAGCTTACACCATTGACGTCCCTGTTGCTTTCTGCCTAACTATATGTAATTTTAACCGCTAACACGCAACATTAAGTATTGTAGTAGAATTATATAGGCATATTGCTTACGTCATAAATAATATAACTCGACAGTCTTTGATTTTCTAATTATTTTTTATATATTACAATTAACCTTTAAGCACGGTTGTTGAGTACTCACTTTTTTAAAATTCATTATTTATGTTGGCTAATGCTAATATACCCGACCAATGTCAATTATAGTAAGAGAAACTCGAAAAAGATTACTTTCGTAATGACTATCTATGTATGTAATAAATATTAAATTAGCAGCGTTTAATCGTAATGTGTTTTTCTATTTACAGAGAAGTATATTTCAGTTGAAATGTTTTTAGTCCAAGAAATATCTTCGCACACGTTGGGGAAAATATTCTCAGTCGGTTTTTTTGCATAATCTTATGCAAAATGGTCCCCTGAAAACAAATCTGCATGTTGCCAGGTCTAAAAATGGGCCAAAAATTGTTTAAACGATGTTTTTTAAATAAATTGCAAAAATTATTTATTTTGCCCCGGACAATTTTTTTTAGGTTTTTTGATTTGAATAAAGAAGATCTCTTATAACATTTCTCTAAAGTTGATCGTTTTCGAGATATTGATTACTTATCGAAAACACGCAAAAATAATAATATTTGCATTTTTTGCTAAAAAAATATATGTATATGTATATAAGAACATGTTGCGACATGTTTGGAATTTTTTAGAATTTTTCCGTGTTCAGAGCATGTTTTTATATAAAGGGTCTAAATATCCCAAACTATCCAAAATTTTCCCTGGCATTTCCTTCGTTTACTATACTAAAGTGTCTGCAAGTTTGAACGTGATAGGTTCATAGTAGCTTTTTGCCTCAGAATTTTATAAATGCATTACTTCTTTTTATAATGATCAAAGTTTTAAACGTTTACAGGTTTACATGTTATTTTTGATAGGTAAGATGATCGTAGTATAAAATGAACATTTACTGAGAACTAAAGACGTAGAAGCATTAGAAACGAGATTAGAAACGAAAATTCAAAATGCTGACACTAAAATACTATCAAATGTTAAAAAACTTTTTTAGCGAATCCAAAAAATAAACTAAAAACTGGTTAAATTCTTCTGCCAGACAGCTTATAATTACTTTTCATTAAACAATCAACAACAGTTGTTTAGTTCAGAGTATGATTTTCCTGAAATTAAAAAATGTTATAAAGTTGTAGGCGATACAATGTTTGACGTACCTGAAGTACAGAGGAATCACTTGGAGGCTGACACACGAATTTTTTACCACGCTACATACGATTTTATCTAGGTTATCAGATAATTATCCACAGTGTGGATACTGACATTTTTATTTTAGGAATTTCTGGCATTTTTTATGTCATGGTTGTGTCGGAATTCACAGTCAAAAATCAAGAACTTTGACATGTCATCTCGCAGCTGAGTATCTTTCAGCAAAGATATGTAAATTTTGCCAGCTTTACATGCTTTTACCGGTTGCGACCCAACAAGCAAAATCGGTACAAAGAAAAAGCATTGGATGTAGTCTATGTAGATACAATTACGTAAATGCATTATCTACCTTAAGTACCTATGAATTTGATAAGGAACAATTTAGAATATTATAAAATATGTATTTACAGTTATTAGGAAAAACCGGTGAAACAGCAGATAATGCATGAAGACTGATATTTAATCGTTCCTGTGGTATAAGCATTAATATGGCTAATATACCTTGTATCTCCAATGCACTTTTTCAACACAATTTTAAGAGCTTCTACTCAAACATATATTTGGAAGAATGCCTTATATTCTTCCTATACCCCAAGTGACTTTACCCAATGGGGATATTATAAGTCAGATGAGACTATTATATTGCCCAAATTTATGACAAGAAATGCTTGACCAGAAAATGTAGTACTGCCATGTAACTGTAAAAAACGTGTAAAACAAAAACACGCCACTGTAAAAAAATGGTTTAAATTACATAGCTCTGTGTGGCTGTGATTTATAGTTTGCGCGAAAATAAACGTGACATCTGTAAAAGATGGTTATTATTGAAATATATTATTATTTATTGTCATTTGATTCTGTATTTTTCAGATAAAAATTATTATGAAATGTCAAAGTCAAATTAAAAATAAACCCTGACGGTTTTTTAATTCTCTGCGGCTAAATCTAGGATTAAATTTTCGCGATATTAAACACAGACTTCCAATTTTTTTCTTGCAAAATCTACTTCCAAGAATAAGATAAGATACTTAACCATTGAAATATGAGCGCCAGCATGCTATAGTTCAAGTAATAAATTCCCGAGACAGAAAACCCAACAAAAACTTTACGACATAATTATTATCACACTAGCCATGGCGCTAGTTGAAATAAATAGATCCTAGTAAATAAAAGCGCAACAAAAACTTTACGACATAATTATATCGCCGTGAGCCATGGCGCCAAGCCTGACATGAAACATTCCCGACGCATATTAAAAACTTATAAAGCAATAATAAATAAAGCGAGTCAATTTGCGAACAGCACAAAAAAGAGTACCGGTATTTTAATGAGGTCGTAGAGTTTTTGTTACGTTTTTTATGTCTCAGTTTCTTCCTACTTGAACTATACGTATACTCCGCTTAAGTGGAAAAGAGACGGAACATAGGAGTCGCGGCCGATCATAATGATGCACGCGCTTAATTATCAATCTAAAAACAAGGGGTTGCAATAATAAAATAGCCTAAAACGCTTTGGAACTTTGTTAAGGGGTGTTTAAAGAGTATTTAAGGACTTTAGCAACATTAAAATTTCTCCGGAGCAAGATAAACAATTTTTGCAATTCGTTTAAAAAAATTGAGTAAACAATTTTTTACCCATTTTTAGACCACGCAACATGCAGATTTGTTTTCAGATGACCATTATGCATGAGTTTATCAAGAAAAAAACCGACTGAGAATATTTTCCCCGAGTGCGAAGATAATTTTTTGGACTATTTAAGCCGCGTCTCTACTATGATATAGATAGATAACTTATCGATTAACCAGGCTATTATAATCCATGCCGTAGAAGTAAGGTACGGTAGTGGAATTCTGCCGTGGAGCTTATTATAAACTTTTATTTATTCTATGCCATCATACATCGAGGATTTATGTGGTCCTGCACGCGTTCTTATCTAGTGAAATTGCTGCACCAAAAACAATCGGAATAAAATGCATGATAGCTCTTTTCTGAAGTCATGTTATATTCTAAAATCCTGATTTATTTAACGGTTGTCTGGTCGTTCTGATTGTAAAATGTGATAGTAATACTTTGAGGACATCATATATTCTGTACATTTTGGCAAATTCGTTGAAGAATTATTGAAATAGATAAAAAAATAAATATTTGTTCCACGTGTATGTTTGTATTTTGATGAAACTTGGTATCAAGTTAATTTAAGTAATGCTCAAGAATATGTAATCTGTTTTTTTTAAGAAATCGCAAATTTAGGTTTATAGGAAATAAAAACATCTTCGGGCCGTGTATTTCAATGCGAAACTAAATTAATGTCACAGTGTATAAAAAAAAATTGAAATTGCTCAAACAATAAAAAGATGACGGACTTTTTCACATATAAAGGAGACAGACTGTCGTAATAAAATAGGGGGTCAGGTACGGTCACCGACTCAAGTTCCGATGGTCGACGGCCCGTAGTAGCTGCCTCGAACGGGTTTTGTCGCTCAGATTATTCCCGCACCCAATTTATGCACCTATAACGTTTTCCCTGTGTTTTATTCAGTGTTTTTAATCTTTGTTGATATTCATTAATTTTATTACCTATTTTAATTATTACATATTAAAAGGAGTTCAGGTCATTAGTGTTAATAATTTTTTCGCCAAACCAGATTCGCCCCGCCTGATACTGCAATCGCCACGACACTTCGCATGATGGCTGCACGATTGATCCTGGAATGGGTTCACGGGAGGACATTTTGTACGTTCAAATACAAATAAAGTGTTGTTCATTCATTCATCAGTGAAGTAAAGCATTGCTGGTTGTGTCCGACACTTGGATGGGTGACCAACGTATTTGATCTAAGCCGGTATGTTTTTGACTGAGACAGTTCTGGGGCAGTTGACCTGCTAGTGAAGTTGAAGACGACCCTATACACAGATCCCATTTTGTTACAAGTACGGGTTAAGAATGCGCGGCGCATTCCCGCGGATCTCCATCTTCTCAAAGTTTTGTTTAAATAATTTCCGTTGGCAACACATAAATTGCCTTGGCCTAGAACCGAATTTGACAATGGTTACATGTTGAATTGACCTTGTTGAGGTTAGAATAAACTCATGTACGTTATAGTTACACATTTTTCTTATAGTTTTTGCAATAAAAAATAATGAGTTCTAAATGATGTGTTCTTAAAGTGCACTTAATCTTCGAGGGGCACAAAAGGTTTTTCTATGTTTAAAGACTTCAAATCCAAATGCGATCATTTATGTCAATTTGGACATCTAGCAATTTTAACACTTTGCTTAGTGTCTCCTTCCCATCAAGTAACTGGCTGCTCTCCCTCAAGAGAGAGGGAAGCGGATGCACATTCTTAAGAGATCGTAGTCACGATGGAATCGGTCTATTGGGCTGTCTGTCATTGTCACAGAATCTTGAGGCTGTGAGAGATTTCGCAACCCCTGACTCCTAATTTTCGAAATCAGGGGAACAACGTTCTCATAAGATAAATAGGCGTGGTTCTCTTGGATTGCCTAATACCGGTATTGTCGAACACAAGTGATCATTCACATCACACGATAGTAAGAAAACACACTCCTCCTACTTATTGTCTGAGAGTGCGAAGTGATCGCAGAGGAGAATGCATGTGGAGTTTTAGCAAGTGTCAGTTCCAGTGATTTCTAACGTTACTTTTAAGCTGTATGTGTATCCAAATGTACTCAAAAATCACCGTCGTGCCGCCTTTAATTTTTTATTTAGTGGGTGCAATCCACGATGCGCATGATGGCATTCTTCCTTTTTTCCATTGCGACACTACACGGTCTCTCAGGTACTGCCGCTTTTACGTAATAACGATTTGGAAATAACATTGTTCGCAAAATCCCCAAATATCATCTGGCGACATTGCTTGGTCTATTCGCTTAAAAAGGCTGCAAATTGAGCAGGTATCCAACATAAAACTGAAAATCGCTTTTAAAAAATTTGTATGGTTTGTAACTGAAAACGAAAATAATCAACTTATTGTAACTAAAATGCAGATTTAGCAGGTAGAAAAAAGTTACAAGTCAAATGCTGGTCCATTTTCTTTTTATGTGCGAAATACAATTTTGGCGATTTTTATTTAGTGTCTTTCACCAAACGCACACTAAATCCCAATTTAATTTTTTAATCCCTTTTATAATAAGGTGAAGGTGAAGGGGGTGGCTAATGCCAAAACAAATTTTTGAGACGTTTCGTTCTTGTATACACACTAAATCACATTTTAATTTTTTTACTCCCTTTCATAATAGTGTGGAGGTGATAGTGGGGGTGGCTGATGCCAAAAAAATTTTGAGACCTTAACTTTTCGTACATGCCCTAAATTGTAATTGTATGGACTCTTACCTGCTTGCTTTGCATATTTACCCTTATTTACCCCATTTATCCCCGAACCCTTCAACGGAATTAGATCAAAATATATTCCAGATCTCGTTATAAAACATAAGTGTACCAAATTTTAAATCAATATCATAAACGGTTCCAGAGTAAACCTCTTCAAAAACAAATCACCGAATGTACAAAATAAGAGAATTATTGGAAAAAAGCCTCTGTCCCTTTGACGTTTACATTAAGGGAACAGTCAGAGGTTATTTTATTAACAAATAATATAAATCGGAATAAACACAGAAGTAATGTATTTTGCTGACGTTTCGGAAAGTAGTCTTTTTCCGTTTTCAAAGCTTTTTCGAAGAACTTTTATTCGCTGTGTACGTTAAATACACAGTTTTAAGGTGTTCTCTCGGTGCAAGCGAACAGCGACTGGAGACCGAGACATGTACCACGTGACAAGCAGAGACCAACGGCAGGGAGGGCTACTCTAGAGTACCTTTAGTAGCCCTCCTTGTCGTTGGTCTCTGCTTGTCACGTGGTACATGTCTCTATCTCCGGTCGTTGTCGCTTGCATCGGGAGAGCACCTTTAAGATTCTGTTTATGCCATTTCCATAGATACTTACTACTTACACAGAACTGATGATATTTTCTTTTAGATAATGTTGAGTTTATTAAGTTCTTCTTTTAACATTGGTAGCCAGATTCGATATGCATTTATCTTAATTTAATAAGATTATTGCTGATTCTTTAATTTTTCTTTTTTTATTATCTGCCACAAATAACTTTCAGACAATATTTAAGCCTATTTCAACAAAAAATTTTCTTTTTGCGTTACTGTACTTCCACTGAATGTGGAAGTAATAAATAGTACGACTTCCAATTTAATGATTTATTTAATAAATCTATTGCTCATTAAATGATCCTGCCGTGAACGTATAATTTTTTAAATTTTGCTTGTAGTTTTTACTGTATACATCAAGATCCAACACAGTATCATCCATTTTTAATAGAGATGTATCTACGTATCTAGATGAGCCGCTAAAAGTGATAACTAAAAAGAATGAACGTAATAAATATATTGGAATATAATAGTAATATATTTATTTTATTCTATAATTTTTAATTCCTTAAATGTCACCCCACACTAGATCAGCCCCCCCCTTCTCCTCCTTGTCATATGTCGTCACTTTATTTATGACATACCCCTTTCCACCAGTTCGAGTGTGACGTCATTTATGGTTAGCCCCTTATCTGCAAGATTATGTCATAATGACTATCATGAGGATAAATCCGGTGATTTTCTACGATTGCGTGCGTCTTTAACTGCCTGTTTTCAATATTTCTTTTCTCTCGAATAGCAACGAAGCAAGATAAAAATACGTTGCATTTTAGCAGTGCATTTAAATTTTATTCTATTTATGACAAACCGGAAAAACACAGTAGACAAACACGACAGATGTCGTTGTCGTCTGTGAGTCTGCCGAAGCGTACACGCTATTACGGTGGCATGTCATGCCGACGTTATTTCCATAGGTTTATGTCATATTGTTGCAGTTTTCTACGATAAAAGCAGATATCTCCCCGCAGTGATCACGCTATTAGTCAACCTGAAATGCTGAATAAAAAAAATTAAAAGTACGTTGTTAGAGAAAGGATAATTTATTGGTTATATATTTAGCACGAAGTTTCTGGTTGTGGATGTGTTTTCGTTTTGTTAAAATATATTTACTGACCCTTGATAATATGATTTTGTTTACGATTTTAATTGGTAATGTGAAAGTATATACAAGTAGTTATGTCTGCCTAGCCAGAGTCGGTTGGGGCCGAAATGGTGAGGGAGTCAAAAAGACGGTCTCATTAAGACACTACTAGAAAGTAACATTACAATGTGTTCAATCATCCCCGGTGTTGTAGTCATGATAATTTGAATTTCTTGACAACAGGGAATTTTCTTCTATGTGCATAATGCAGTTGTGAAGAAAATACTTGAAATGTTAGTATCTTCATACTTTTAAGAATAGACAAACAATAATGCTCATTAATTCTTGCAGAATCCAAAACTTTCACGACTGTCTATAGTGTCTATACTGCCTGTCACTATTAAGAATAATGTTATACGTCTGTGAGTAATATGTTAAAACTGTGTTTAGAGTGGTTAGGTTCATGAATTGCCTGATTTGATAAACGATCTTATATAAGTTCAATGCTAGGAGATCAACGTTAGTACCAATTAATTTTGGGTCGGATGGTCTCAAGCCATCTAGCAGTATCGTTTAAACTATCTTTTGTTCGGTCAAGGACTTCAATACTTTTCCCTTCATTTATGACAGTTTTACTTGACCTCACATTTACAGGCAAGTCATTCATGTTATCTACAAAAAAATAGGTCCAAGTATTGAACCGCGTGAGACACTAATTTTGATTTGACGTTTTGAGGAATATTGTCCTGAAGGTGTTTCAACATACTGAATTCTGTTTTGTAGATAGGATTGTAATAATTTTTGGAAGATAAACGTGGTTTATACAGTCGAAAGTTTAACTTAAGTGTATCTAAGTTGCACCTGATATTTTATTATTAACCAATTGTTACATTTGTTGTTGATTTATTTCTAGCGCATTGTGGTATACTTCCTAAGCTGAAAAATGTACTCTTAAATAATTAATGAATTGACACAAACTACCTTTTTATATTTTACCAGAAGTTGTATAGAAATAACGTTTGGACCAAGATTTTAATAAACCGTCAGAATTAGTTACGCGGTAAATTCTCAAGATTCTTATTGAAATGGTGTGATTTTTAATAAATGACAACTGTTTAGGCATACATTTAATTGTGAACAATGGCCTGATCAACACAATACCCAATGAATAACCACCGCTGTCATAGTCATGTATCCCTGTTGTAATTATGTTTTTTATTTATGACCTTTTTCATAGTATGAAATCACTAGCAGTAATCGTGTATCACAATGTTACCTCGTAAACTATAACTCCGAACAGCACCATAATAACCATAATTACTGTAAACGGTTTTAATGGATATTTTAGCTGCATTAGTAAACTTTTATAATAATAATATTTATTTAATGGTCGTACATAAGGTGCCATGTAAGGAATTACTTTAATCTTCATAACATTAATATTAAGTTGCATACTGTATGAGCCTTGAGTTAGTATTATTTTTTCCTATCATTTTGGAAAGTTATAAGAAGTGGAAGACCGTGACATGTATAGCTCAATAAATATATACATTTGAGAAAGCATTAAATAGAGAAGAATTCTTTTACTACTGAATATTTATGAAAAGTTAGTAGATAATACAGTAAGTAAATAGACACTTATTCCAGAAACATCCTACCATCTCCTGCAAGTAAACATACATACAGTGTATTCATCAATATAAATATAATAAAGTGACTGTCTGTCAGCACTGGTTATAAACCCAACCGGTGCGGTAGTGAAGATAGGCCTTCAACACCTAAAATTTGATTCGAAAGCGAGCTTTTTATCTGTATTGATGACGAAACCGTTTTTTTATTGTAGTGGGTAAATTAATTGGAAATAAAATTAAACTTAGAGATTCGCCAAACTCGACGCCAATCAAGCGAGACTTTGATCTGCCGATTGAAAGCCGTCAAACGAACAGGTTTGAAGCATTGCGACAAGAGGAATGGTCTCACTCATCTAGTACACAGATGAATCTAAGATGGCCGAAGGGGTGGGTGTGGGCCTAACGGGGCCTAAATGCAGGCTGTCTAGAGGCAACACCCCAACCATCTTCTAGGCAGAAATTTACACTACAGATCTATGTGTCCAGGAATGCTTAAACAAAGGCATTCGAAGGGTAAATAAAAATATGTATACCTTCAGGTAGCCAGGCAGCATTGAAGGAAGGCTCTAAGTTCCTAATATAGCCCATTTAACGATGTACAGAAAAGGCCAATACATCAAAAGTTTGTAAGATCTTTTGCTTGCAATACATCCCCCCTCCCCCGTTTTCGAGGGTGAGAAAAACTATGGTGATGGTTTCGAGTTCTGAAACCCTTGCGTACTACCCCTATAAAGGAAAAACCACCCCAATGTCCGACTTTTCGGACTTGAGCTTGCGAGGGGTCGTCGGATCGGGTATTTTTGGGGGAATAATAATAAATTCAATTAATTTGCATTAGAGTACTCCGGACCGACCCCCGGGTTGAACCTACCCCCGCCCGTAGTGGCAATATCCGCAAATAATAAAAAGGATCTGACCCGTCAAGTTTTTCAGTCGATTTTCGAGGGCAGGGATCACGCTAGTGGTGTTATTTTTCACTCTACCCTCCCGCAACTACCCCTAACGTATAAAAACCGCCCCCATGCTGTTGGTCCTAGGCATGCTGGTTTTCGTCGGACCGGGGTTTTTATGGGAATATCAGGGACGCTAACCATTGCTCAACCACAATGAACCTAAGCAACCTCCGGGGGTTGAAACTACCCCGCTGACAACACCGAAATCCTTCGAAAAACGGGAAACCGGATCAGAATAGGTTTTCGAGGGCGGTAATCACGATGGAGGTTGTTTTTCACTCTACCCTCTCGAAACTATCCCTACGTATAAAAACCACCCCCTGTTCCATCCTGTCGATCCCAGGCATGCTTGGATTCATCGACCCGTGGTTTTTATGGGAATATCAGGGAAGCCAACCATTGCTCAACCACAATTGACCTAAGCAACCCTCGGGGGTTGAAACTACCCCTCTGACAACACCGAAATCCTTCGAAAAACGGGAAACCGGATCGAAACTGGTTTTCGTGGGCGGTAATCACGATGGCGATCATTTTTCACTCTACCCTCTCAAAACTACCCCTACGTATAAAAATCGCCCCCTCTTCCATGCTGTCGGTCCTAGGCATGCAGGAATTCGTCGGATCGGGGTTTTTAAAGGAATATCAGGGAAACTACCCTGCTCGCAACACCGAAATCACTCACGGGTTTTCGAGGGCGGGGATCGCGATGATTGTATTGTTTTTCACTCTACCCTCCCGCAACTACCCCCAATGTATAAAAACACCCCCTTTAAACTATATGTGTAGTTTTATAAAGATATCGTAGGGTGAAAAATAACATCACTAGCGTGATTCCTGTCCTCGAAAACCCATAAAAAACTTTGTCGGGTCCGAATTTTTTTATTTATTGCGGATATTGCTATTACGAGCAGGGGTAGGTTCAACCCCCGGGGGGTCGGTCCGGGGTACTCTAATGCAAATTAACTGGATTTAGTATTATTCCCCCTAAAAACCCGATCCGACGATCCCTCGCAAGCCCAAGACCGAGAAGTCGGAAATTGGGGTGGTTTTTCCTTGATAGGGATAGTACTCAAGAGTTTCAGAACTCGATACTATCACCCTCGAAAACGGGGAAAGAAATGTATTGCAAAAGATCCTACAAACTTTTGATGTTCGGGACCTCTTTAAATGGACTAATATCTTCGAGTCTAAAATTGTCTGGGAATGTAGACAATCTCTGAAACAACCGGACCTCTATTCTGTAAAAGCGTGAAAGCACATTCCCGTGAGAAGTAGGCGGAGTTTACTTGAAAATATATAAAAATCTATTCTGTAACTATGTGAGTGATCACATCGCGCGAAAAATGCGTGAACTTACTTCTACTGGTAAATCGTGAGGGAATCCGTCAGTTCCCCGGAAGAATGGCTATCCTAACCGTACTTTTATGACAGTTTGCGTCGGCCAAAAATTGTTGTCAAATCCGTGAATCAGAATGGACATTGCGGATTTGCTCATCGCCAACGATGTAATAATAAATAATATAATTCTTAGCAAATATTACAATTACTCTTTTAGTTTATTATAGTCATATTATTAAAAATATATATTGCCAATAACGAGGGTATATCCTTACGGAATTTTTGATTAATAAAAATTTATTCTGTCACCTTTTACCTAATTTAATTAATGACATGCGAAATGAAAATGACAACAACTGAGCACTGAACAGCTGATGCTGTTGCGCCAACCTAATTGGTTGTAAATTCGGCTATTTTCGCTGGCTATTTTCTTGAATCCCTTCAGGTTCACCAACTATTCACTGCAATTACAGAATACAGTCTAGAACGGTCGGGCGAGATGTGTGTGATGTGAGCTCTCGCTTCGCACGATGAATGCTCACTCTCCCCATATTTACAGAATAGAGGTCGGGCAAATAACAATGTTACCAGGGCATGACGGAATAGAAGAAAATGGATTCGCTGACAGTCTTGCAAATAAGGAGCTGAAGTGCCATTTTTCGGACGCAACCCTTTTTGTGGTTTATCCAAGGGGCGCATAACAGAGGAGATCCAAAAATGGGAGTAGGAACAGGGAAAAGGAACGGAAGTCCTACTAGACGAATAGTCCAGGCTAAAGACACAAGGCTTCTCGAACTCGAAAAGTCCGAATTAAGGCTGATTACAGGCTTTTGACAGGCCACTGCTCCGTGCAGTGGCCTGGTGAACATGGGCAATGCAGTAGATGATAAATGCAGATACTGCGATACCATAAATGAGACTGCTGAACATATACTTTGTGCATGCAAGGTATTAATCCGCATTAGGCTAATGTACCCTGGAACATGCGAAATTAACGCGGGAAACTAGCTCCCAGGAAAATCCCAGTTTTGCAAAATGTCTTGGAATCCTGGGCAACAATTAGTAATAGGGTAATTCACAAAAGATCTTTTAGGTCGAAATGAAGTAAGGCTAACCCAGAGCCAAGCGACTCCTTAAATAATCTACATGTAGAGATCCGCCAGATTGTCTACGTCAGATTCTGAAGGGCCTGCATTCAATTCAATTTGCAGAACCATGTATTGCTAAGCCCAAGATTTTTACGAAATCTGTTACCTTTTTGTATATTTTTTCTTCAATCTCCATTTATTTGTTAAAATTGTCTCTACTAGCCAATACTAATGATCCCAAAATTGAAATCCGTAGTCATTATTTTTTAAAATATTTTAACAATTAAATTAATTAATCGCCAAAACAAGAAGGCCTATTAAACGAGTTCTTCCGAAGATTTCGAGATAAATAATTTATTTAGACTTGTCAGAGATTTTTCTAAAAGTGTCCTTTTATATTTATAAAAATTTTCTAGCAATGGTAAATCTAATGTAGCTGTCTATGTTGAGTAAATTAATAACGGTAAACGGTAGTGAAATCATCTGTATTATAATATTTGCTTTTCCTTCCAGGTGGCCGGTTCGATTATTGGTAAGGGAGGACAAAATATCACGAAGTTAAGGAGTCAGGTCAGTACCATAAATGTGTTTTTTTATTTTTTTACCTTTTTAAATATGAGTTTTCCAATCGTAAAAGTTTACCTTCTTGGAAAACAAGTCCAGTTGTGTAAAGAAATGAATATATAATGTAGAATTGCCACATTTATACAACTAAAATAAATTATAAGCAATCAGTAGTAATGTATAGAATATATTTATTTGGTGTCTGTTGCTAAGAACTGTTTGTATGTGAACTGTTGAATATACAAGAAAGCCAAAACTTATTTAAAAAGTCATAAAGACGAGCCATCTTTCTTCTAGACCATTTCAAAACTTAAATTATGAATAGACATAATTATTGAGCACGAACCTGATTTCCTAATCCTAAAATTTTGATTCTGCATTTGAAAGCAGGTTTCTTTCATTATTTAATGTACTCATGTAAGAAAACTAATTGGGTACAAAAAACTTTTGACAAAAGAGCCGTCACGTACTGTAATTATTTTGTCTACCATTTTAATAATAAACTATATTAAACATTTTTTTAACAACTGGACTTTGATATCGCTTCAACAACTCCCTATAACATTATAACATTGACAGCACAGCTAATTTCAGTAGTGATTATCTTATAACACATAGAACACATATAATAATGAACCCTGTAACAGCAAGAAGGTGGCTGTACACTTAATATTTTGCCCAGTTCTGATAAAATAACTGTTTGCAAGGAAGGCGGCACACCCCAGGTTCACCCACTTAGCTTCCACCACTCATAGTATATCTGTCAGTCTTTATTTAAATTAGGGGTAATTTTAAGTCCCCCGATGACATAATTAAGTTGTTTACTGTACTGTTAAATGTTACTTGTTATTATAAGTTAATTTAATTCCATTTTATTTTTCGTTTGCGTTGCAGAGTTTTCGAAGTATTTGTAATGCTTTTAGTCATAGTCAAGAGGATACTTTACCTCTCTTTGAACAAGAAAATTTCAGCTCTTTGAATTAGATTTAGCATTCATTCACTAATTCATTCATTCACTAATTTGATGATAATGATTTTAATAGCATTGCGCAGAATAGAGGTTAGGAGAGTATTGTGTAGCTTTCACCAAACTGTGTAATTTAAACAATAACTAATAGTATAAATGTGTAAATTGTATGTAATGCCATGTTATAATAAAATTTAATGTTCAAGCCTTCAAATTTTTTTTGTCAACTTGTAAAACCATTTTGTACCCCTAAGTCTGTGGCGATTGTTTTTTGTTTGTTTGTTGCCTGCATATATTGTAGCGGTTCGAATTTAATTTGAAAACGGATCTAGATATACAGGGTTACTGGTAATTCGATACATTCCTTTGGAGATGTGATGGGGCATGAGCTAAGGAGTAAATCTAGCCCTAACATACATTATGCAAAACTCAATAGTTTTTGAGATATTTCAATTTTTTTTGTTTTTCTCAAAAAAGTAAATCTTAATGTCTTAAAAGTTAATTTCCGAAAAATCTACTTGACATTTTTAAATTTGTTTTTACTGGATTACTTACATTAAACATTTGTACCTTGTTAGATAGCTATTGAAATAAGGCAGTTTTTATAATAATTTATACGCGTGTTACGTTAATATTTTTTTGAAAAAACCTAATAGGTAAATTTCATAGCTGATTTAAAAAAAAAATTTTAAAGTTTTTATTTCAGATGTTCACATGATCGAAATGTTTCCAGATATTTTTCATTCCAAACGGATATCTATAATATTGGACAAGTAATCCAGTAAAAAAAAATTAAAAATGTCAAATAGATTTTTCGAAAATTAACTTTTAGGACTTTAAGATCTACTTTTTGAGAAAAACAAAAAAAAATTAAATATCTCAGAAACTATTGAGTTTTGCATAATATATGTTAGGGCTAAATTTACTTCTTAGATCATGCCCCATCACATCTCCAATTACCAGTAACCCTGTATATATTTTTTCATGTAATTGCCTCTCGGCATAAAAAAATGCCAAAAAGAAGTCTTGTACTTCGGGGTAGTTTTCAAAGTGCGTGGTGATATGTTTTAAACATTACCGGTGTAGAGATTATTAGCCTTTACCTTATAGGATTATTTATACAGAGTGTATAATATAAGAAACGATAAAGATGTCTAGGATTTTGGAAAAATAAGACTTGACTACTTATATATTTCTGTATGTATAATATTCTGTATCTGTAAAGCTGCAATAAAATCGGAACACGACTTTTAAAGTCGCGTGATTTCCACGTAATATGATTAGCGATTGGATTGGATGTAGTAAAATGGTTATCTGATTGCTGCTAACAGTGGCTGTAAACCTAGATGGTGGTACAAATAGGCCCATATTGAGTAAATCGTTTTTTCTTACAATTTCAATGAGCTAAAAATGAAATCCTGTTCGTTGGTAAGCGCATCACTTGAGAATGGCTGGACCGATTGGGCCAATATGTTCGTAAGTCCGAATAAGGTTTTTATGGAAAAAAAACTTGGGAAATTTGCCCGGAAAATTGTAAAATTCTGGATTTTTGTAATAGTCCGAGTGACAGGGATGTTCATAACAGTCCGAAGAAGGTTTTTAGGGAAAGAAAAATTGAAAAAATTTCCCGGAAAATTGGAAAATTCTGGAAAACTGAAAGTGCTTTTTGTGACAGGGGTGATCGTTATGACAGGACGACGTCTGTCGGGTCAGCTAGTATATGTAATAAAATTCTTTAATTTCATTTTGTACATCGGTGGAATTAATCAATCTTTCGATGAAATCGAACCATATCCTGTCTAAGCAGGTTTAACCTTCGACCGTAAAAGGAGGGGTGTTATAAGTTTCGTATGTATGTTTCTATGTCTGTGCGTCAGTCTGTCTCAGGCTTTATATCTCTTGATTGGACGATCCTATTTTGGTGCAATTTTTTTTATCAGAAAGAGTAGGCAGGCGTTAGCAGGGTTTCATCTTATTGTGGTCTGATAATGTATTTTTATTTTGTTGGTATATTGGTGTATTTATTTGTATCGACGGACAAAACACTTTTTACAACTATTCTATTACACAATTTCATCTGTAACAGACATTTTGGCTAAATTATCCAAAGTTAGCATAGTTTTTCGTAAATTTTATTAACTTAATCATGTCTTCTGTTTTCTTTCAGAAACGGGATTTTTTACATTTTTTCATATTGTTTTTGTTAAATTAGCCGATTTTCTGTTTTGTTGTTTGGCAATATTTTTACTCTCTATAACAGTTAAAGAAACATTGTTTATAATTTGCAATCTGTTCGCAAACGAAATGGAAATAAAATAAATTTTTCCATGCACCCAAATACCCATAAACCTCAATTAAAACTTACGGGTTATGGCTAGTACTAATACCAGACAGATACAAAACTTAATAACTACTAGAGTGTAAACCAGCGTATAATGACATCATATAGTAAGTTTATAGAAATCTAAGAAAGGCGGATATAGTTTGTTTAAAAAATGTGAATAATGCTAATATACTTTGAGCTAAAATTTTCTATGTTCCAACATAAATGTTAAATGAAATAACTGTATGATTTCTGTGATATTTTTATATTATATATATATTTTTATTTTGCATTGACTGCCAGAATTAGTAACTAACATAGTTTTCAGTATTTTCTGGTTTTCTTGGCTCAGCTCACAAAGTTATAACCCTACTAATATGTATGCAAATTATCCAGTGTAATTCATTACAATTTTTAAATTACTTACAATTTTTTTTTTCTCATTTTTGTACAGTTTATTTGTTATTTTAATTCTTTAAATCAGTAAACCGCCATTAGTTCTAAATGCAGTTTGGATATTCATGACAACAAAACTTCATAGAACCAATGTTATTTATAATTATAATACATTTAGAATAAAGTATATTTATTACAACTCTGCAATGCGTTTTGTATTTTATTTCATTTTTATATTTATTAGTTTTATGTTTTAGTTTTGATTAGACCCTACAATGTACTTTAATAGAATTGCCCAAGTTAGGTGTCATAGGTCCCCGCGCGTGAGTGACTTGTACTGGAAACAAGCGCTTGCGCCTGATGCCCATATCTGTATTTTTGATATTGCAGCTCCGACATTAGTGCTTCTCAAAATGGAAGTTAAAGCACAGTTTTGCAAAATAGACAATTTTAAAAATCTTTTTACTTTTTATTCGTTTTGTATCATAATTTTAATTATTACTAATTATTGATTTATATTTGTAGATTCCACAATGCTTTAAAACGTATTGCTCTTGAAGTTTTCTTCCGTCGTATTTATTCACGGAAAAAATTGACACTTCTTTTTTCTTTATTTTCTTAAAGGTAAATCTTAGTTCGCTTTATCGGCTGATGCAACAGAAGGCCCGGTTTACGCATTAACGTTTGTCAATGTTTAATTCAATTTAATATATTTTTCTTAATGATATTTGAATATAAATATTTTTTTTTTGTACAAAGTAAGCTTCGTTTTTGTATAGAACAATTTCACTCGAGATGTATTTGATAATTTTGCAAAACTGCTGCGTTTCGGCCATTTTAACCAAGCACTTGCCTCCACAACCACAATATGTTAACTAATGTCTTCTGTCCCCCGGCCGTGCCACCCTGTGTCCACCCGAAACTGCCACCTGCCACCAATGCCCGCCATTTTGTTGCCATGCCCACAACAAACATCTGCCAACAACAGTACAAAGCCTCCATAACTGTCCCTGATTGCCCGGGCCCCGAACGGTAAAAACTTTAATAAAAATCTTTTTAGTTGTGCTCACCCGGCCCTGGTTGCACTGCCATGTACTACTATGTGTATTACACTTAACCTTAATTTATATAATAATTTACAGCACATAATCAAGTTTTTAAGCATGCACTTTTTATAGATATAACGTCACTAATTTATATTGTACTTACATATTATTTTTAATTAACAAAGTAATATATTTTGTACAAAGTTTAGATATAATAATATACATTTTCCTAATACAACACAAATATCGTTATATAAGAAGTTGTTTCAAATTTCTCTAATGAATCTGGCTAAGTATTTTGCCACCATTCTATTTGGCTATGGAGTCTCCAAGAACCCAAATAGTAATTGATATGAATTTGGTACTAGGAGAATTTCTAGCATACGTATATTACCCAGATGCGATAACAGAAGATTTGAATATTGCACCAAAGCTTTTAAACAAGTTAGTAATATAAGGCCTCGTTGCTTAGCTGTGCTTATAGGTATTGAATTTTCTATATACCGGTTACGTTGTGCAGCCCATGAAGTATCGGAAACATTTCCCATGCTTCCGCGTTTCAGTCTCCAAATTAAGCACTTTGTCCAGCTTAATCGATATAAGTGCATTGCTCAGTCATAACGTAGATATCCTACATGTCGGTTGCGTTGTGTAGCCCATGAAGTGCCGAAAACATTTCCTAAGGATGTGTATTATTGCCTCGTTGCATTTTCCAAATTAAACGCTTATCTATGTCCACCTTAATCCGACGTAAGTTCATCTTTTTGAAAACTTAATTCAACTTTAGTAGCTTAACTCTGAATTAGGACTAGGACTATTTAAATAATCTTCTTGTCAATCCTATCTAACATTAAGAGTATGTCATAAAAACCGAATACCATCAAATCAAATAAGAAAGTTATACCTAGAAGCTCAACGAATATTTGTTCATTCATTATAATGTTGATCTTTGAGGCCCAAATAAATGTGGACTCGCTTTTACCGTAGTTTGTTTTACATATTTTACAGTTTTATCATATAAAATGGATAAATTGTAACAAAAGACCTAATGATGGTCAATGAACATTATTTTCCTATTTACCCATCATAATTACAGCAAGAAAACTAGTTTCCCTATAATATTTTATGTGGTATTAAAGTAATATTTTGAATTTATATTAACATCCTTTCTCTGTTAGCGTGACACATAACAATTAAAATAAGTTCAAGGAACAAATATTTTTGTATCTTTATTAAGACATTCAAATTTTCACATATTTGTCTGTAATAAGTGTTTTACGCTTGATTTTGTGTTGTACCACTAAACTTTTATATCTACACCCTTAATAAACACTTACTAAAATCCCTAATTTTATGTCTAAAAGTGGTGCAACCAGCTACAGCCGGAGTTGTCCGCTAGGTGGCATTTTAAGCAAGGTCCCTCTAACAAGCGTCAATCTCAATATTTTATGCGTTCAGACATATTCACTATTTTTTTAAATGTTTCGATCTAAAATGACAGATGCATCTAGAACAATGTGTTTATTTTTTATAGTTTAAAATTTCTCATTTAGTTGCGAATTATTAAAAAAATAGCAAAATATGTCGACATCACGCTTCGCCTAGGTTGAGGACTTACATAGAGTTAATTTATTTTTTGCAGGTTGCTATTCCATACATCTCACACACTAATTTTACTTAAGAATCACCCAATATTTAGTACTACGTTCTTGGTTGTTATTTGATTTATGTATTTTTTGTTTTTATTTATTTTTTTAAGTCCAAAAGATTTAGGTGTATGTAATCTACCGATTTGGAAAATCTGGAATTGTTTAGGTACTTACTTTAGTCAAAGACGTGCCAATCGGCATTCACAGCCCACAGCGTTAAGATGGTATTTTTTGGGGGTGCGCATAAGATTTGATAAGAGTTATATAGTAGAACAAGTTTAACACTCTCTTATTACTTTCCCATATACGTAGTATATAAGGAAAGTATGGTGATCGTGCAAAAATTCGATTTTGAGTTTTTGATGGATTTACACGTTTTCAAGTCCACTGAACTCAAAAAAGTGATTTTTAAAAAATGTCTGTCTGCCGTCTGTGGTCGCCCCTACAGCCCAAACTACTGGATCGATTTTATTCAAATTTTACATGTGTATTCAAGACGGTCACACCTCGAGGCAAAATCACAAAATCGATCCTAGCTCAAATGTGGGGGGAGTAAACCCCTAAAAACAGAAAAAAAAATAGAAAATAATTTTTTTTCTCTAAAACGGCTCTAACGATTTTGATTAAATTTTACACATAAATAAATACTCCCTTAGTACCAGAATAAGATGGCATAACCAGTGGCTCCCAGAAAATGCAGGGAGGGATGATATGATTTTATGTAAAACGGCTGTAACGATTTTGATCAAATTTAACACATGGTTACTTCCTTACTTTATTTAATATTTTTTTCAATTTCATAATGTAAAAAGAAAGTAAAAAAAATCGCACCCCTCCCGGTTTCGAACCCGCGATCTCAGTCTTACAAGGCAAGCAATCAAGCAAACAGCAAAAAAACATTTTGAAAATACAGTTTAACAAAGCTTAAAACTAAACAAATTCGAAGCTGTCGCACTGCACTGAACTAATTTTGCTGCTGACACAGGTACCCAAATCTAAAACGGGGAACCTTCATCGAAATGAGGTACTGCAGGGCGCAAGGCTGCCTAAACTGTGGTTGATCGAAATTTTTTCTTAGAAATTTTATTCTTAATACTGCGCCATCGTGCATTAAAGAGAGCCTCGGGAGGTAAAGTGGTTAGAAAACATTAATGACCTACTTTCTATGTATTGGTATCTCAATTTGGTCACGCTAATATATTAGTTAGACAAATACTAATGGGAAAGTTTGTCTGAGTTTTGTCAGACCGATTTTTGAAAGCCGACATTTTGAAAGCGCGGGTTCAACATTTTTGAATATGTACATTCTAATATATACGAATTTTAAGTTCGGCTGTGTACTATTTCGTTCGCAAATTGACTTCGTTACCTTTATAGGGTTTTAATGTGCGTCGGCTTGTTTGATGACGACATGCCGCATGGTCCAACGGTGATAATATTGAGGACGTAAAGTTTTTGTTGCGATTTTTGAGTCCCCAGCAAATGTGTATTCGACTATAACTAATCAGTCGCATGTGTAAAGACTCTAAAAGAGTGATCAACTAACAATGTCGTCTGAAATATGGTGTCAGTCAGCCGCAGCCAGCGGCATGGGAAGATATTTTTCCTGTATTAATGGAGTGTAAATTTAATATATTGTTAGTTTGTCGAAATATGGATTTTCGAGATGTCAACAATGTGTTTTTTAATTTATTTTTAAATTGTATCGATTTGTTAAGAAGCCGTATGAAACAACACAGTAATAACTCGAACATTGTTGAATATATTTAGACGTAGCTATAGGTTACATTTAGTTTATAAAAAAAATAATTAATACCCTAATCCTGTTACAATGTTCAAAATATACAACCGTTGAACTCATGCAGCAGTTACTGCAAATTTAATTAGCCGTCATTAGCAGCGTAATCATTTGGTATGATGTAATCAAAAAGTTTCCATTTATCTAATTAAAAGTTTTGGAAAGCATCTGTTATTTGAGTAACGCTATTTTGAAACTTTCGAAAAATCCAATTTTTTGTTTCACGTATTTTAGCTTGGTATATAACACATTTTTAAAAATATTTTCTGATAACTTTTATTGGTTACAGTTTTGAATGGAAGAGGGTTTTGTCTGAAAAAATAGAACTTATCTTAAACGTGAGAATTTAGCTTGTATTCCTTTTTAGTTATCAGATTAACTCATTTATCGAACATTATTATTTGAAAGCAAGGTAATTTAAGAAATCAAACACTTTCAATAAGCTGTGATGTTGATGGTTCCCCTGGACCCAAAGGGCATTCCCGAACTAATAAAAGTCGTCATTTGAAGAATCACCAGTAAGAGTGAAGAAAACAACCTTTATAGAAAGTCTCTTTGGTCTTCGCTTCGCATTGTAATGCGTGTTTTTATTTTACTTCGTTCTGCTCCCTGTCTTCATTTCTGCTTTACTCGCCGCATAACCCAACATGTTTTCAACCTACAGAATTCATAATGATAAATGTCTCCAACCCCATATATCGAAAGCATCAATACACCGCCTGTGCCTCAGAATGTATATGCGGAAAACCAGGACGTTTGCAAGCCTGATTTTTGTTCTTTCAAATTTTCACTTGTTCGTATGATCATTTTTGTATTATTGGTATTTATACTTAAACTTCACGCAGAACTTGTTGGTTGAAGGCGTATGAGGCGGACTTATCTTACCTTTTGTAACTAAAATGGTACTGTCACCGTTCCATCCACATCCCCCCGTCTAATGGACTTTTCAAATTCTTGGTGCGTTTGTGGCACCTTTGGAAACAGAGATGTGGGGTTTCAACTCTCAAGGTGGTTCTTTCAGCGCAAGAGACGTCAATACACGAGCATACAACTTTCGTACTTACTGTCAATTGCTGCCAGCCACTTTTCCTGAAATTGCTGCTCTTGGATATTTTACTTGACTAAGAATATTTTTTTTGTTTCACCATCGGCCTCATGCGATTTTATATGCTTATGTTTCTAGACGCTTAATTTTTTTCCTTACTTGCTTAACCCTCGAGTATTAGACGATTGTCGCCTACAGACTTTGGAGAACTAGGAAATAGTTCCCCCTATTTGGGTAGACATATCATGCTCACAGAAGCGATCAAGGTTACTTAAAGTATAAACTGAAATAATTTGAAACTGGAAAAATTTGTGTGTTGAATTCTTTCTAAAATGTAATTACAAAAATATTATATTTATAATTCGAACACTATGCAATTTGATACAAAAAATTTTGGTCCCATGCCACACAGAGTGAGTATGGGGAGCTCATGAAACTCAGTTTCCAACTGCCATCAAGGAATATTAAGTATTGGCAATTCTTTGTTGTAGTCCTAATGGCTTAGGTTCGTGAACCTGCTAGTTGGCTTTGAACGTATTATTTGACTTTTTGGAAATGAACTTTAAATTCTGAGCGAATTTAAAGTGTATTAATTTTATTCATCAGAACTGAGGAAATTGAAACCATCTACGACGCAACGGGTTAGGTTTTAACACACATACATGTGATGTGTTAACATGTAGTGCTCCTGCTGTAAAACGTGCTGACGGCATGAACATAAAATGTTTTGACCAACAGGTCCTTCGAACTTTACCTTGGGAAAGCGTACCCTATGATCTTTGCTTTTGCCAAATCTAACTGTAAATATTTTTATTTTCTCCACCGGAGGTTTTAACATCATTGACAAATTCCCCCAAATAAGCCCTTGGTTCAAACTCGACACAGCACGTCGTTCTACTGGATAAATCCTTCATATGGGTCCCCTGTACAATGCGATAATGCCATTTGGGAATAAATAAACAAATAGTTTTAAAAAACTACAAATATATGCTTTTATTACAACATACTAAAAAGTATAAAATATTGTTTTAATGTATAACTACTTAGAACGCGTGGAGCGCTATTATTATCTTTGATTTGCGCGCACTAAATTTTTTACATTTAAGTGGTTATATAGTAAAAGACTATTTTATACTATTTTATACTTTTTAATTCTTTGTATTAAAAGCGTGCTTTTTAAGTTTTTGTTTAAACTATTTAATTGTTTTTTATTTATCATATTGTCATCGGAACTACATGCGCACACGGAATTTCAAGTCAATCGATTAAGTGGAAGTGGTCAAATTTGAATGGTAAAATTTCTGTGTCTTTTTTTAGTTCTTTAAACTATTTATTTGCTTGTTCATTTTTAAATTATTGTATTGTGACCGGAAATACATACATAGTGATGTAGATGATACGAGTCGAACAAATAGGCGCGTGTGAGCATATCATCGTTTGACTGTCAGTTTTCCTTGCAGTTACTGATTACGGTGCTTTCTGATGTAAAACACATTTTCTACGAATCCTTTGCGTTTCAGCCTGAACCTATACATCTATCGACTTCCCTGCAGAGTTTAAGTATTGATCGCTTTGATTTGAATTTCATACGAAAACAGAAATCTCAATTTTTTTTTTTTTTTTCGAAATAGCGTTAGATTCCGTTGCTGTTTTTTTTTTGACGTTACGACAAATTTTATCTGCCAAGTCAACTTTCATTGTAATTCTATTTTTAAAACGCCCGAAAGGGCGTCTTACGTCCCATTGGATAGTTAGTTTTATTGTGCCACTACCATCAACTGAATTTTCGTTCTAGCTATTTACCTCACCATTTCGAACGTAAAACGATGTTTCTGCATTCAAATCGAAATCTTCACCAACTCGTCAAACTAAAAACTCAGTATTAATCGCTTTGATGGACAGGTTCATCCGAAAAAGGAAACGTTCAATTTTATCGAAATAACGAAAATTAGATTTTGTGGCAGTTTCAAAAAATATTTCATCAGAACTTTTTCGAAGTCGCGTCGCGGTTTCGATTTAAAACGTCTTAGGAGCGTTTTTACATCTCATGGTAAGATTTTCAAGTCTATTTTTAGTATACTTCCTACTTCCCAAAGACGTTATTCGACGCTGCATGCGATCACGAATTTTTATAAATCAAATTTCATGGTAGTTCCGAAAAGAGTAATTTTAGGTGTTTTCTTGATCCTTACTCACCCTACGTGCGGATATTTGCAAAAGTAACGGTGGAATATTGTATTGTCGTCCGATCTTAGTAACTGGTCAAAGTTCATCTATTGATTATGTCAGGAAATGTGTTAAATAAAGGATGCAAGATTTGAAGACAAACGTGAAAACTGAAAAATACTTCATTGTGAGTTAAAGAAATACAAGTAAAAATGATTGATTGGTGACTGAGCACAGCTCTATCTGACACTTAAATAAACCGGATTAACGTCGATTTTCACCAACGAATTTTCTTCATATAAGTTCAAATAGAAACTGGTTACAGAAAAGCTAGAGAAAACACACAAATTGAAAAAATGGGAATTTATTAGAATATATTTCAAATGTTTATGGTTTTGTCTATTTGTAAAAAAAATGCTTTTATATCTCATGTTAGAAACATCTTCATAAACATTGTTTAATACCATACCTGTTTAAAATATGAAAAGGGAAACACGGATGTGTTTGAACTGATATTTGTTATTTTACTGCATCTAATACCAATGACTACTCCATGATTTAAGCCATCCAAGTACGTTTGTAACAAGTAGGGTAAACAACAGTGTATCCAGCTTTCCTAAATGATTATAAATGTCCTCCATAAATTGTTTTCCAGCTTACATTGCACCGGAGTCCCGACGGTGTCATACTCGAATACGCGTATATCATTATATAAAGATATGAAATCCGGTATGTTTCTCATTCTCCAAAGTTACAATTATACTCAGTTTAGCTTTTTGAAATATGTACTACCTTTGCCGGTAGTTAATATTAGTTGCATCGAAGTGCCTGTGCTTAACTTTGGTAATTGAAAGTAGATAAATTTCCACTTATCGAATATATGTATAAAATGACCAACTTCACTCCCCTCCGAGGGCTTGGTTTTCGGGAGTGGGTTCAACAATTGTATGTTTTTTTGTTATTGAGACTGTCGCTTTTTTATACTTGCATTTAGTAGTTGTTCATTTTTATTTTTTTTAAGGGAAAAAGAGGGTTAAAATTGAAATTAGGAGTGAAATTATATTTTATTCATTGGCATGATACTTTGTTTTTCTTTTACTGGATCAGTTGTTATGACGTACTTTGACCCGACTTTTGGGTTTGCATTTGTGATTTTTATTTTAATTTTTTGCTATTTTTTACTTTGACACGTCTTGCGTCTTTAAATTGAATTTGATTTCGAATTACTGGCTTCATTTTTAAAAATGGGGAATTTGTTAGTTCTCCAAAGAACTGCGATGTCCTACGCAAGGCACGGGTAAACGGTTAGGCTTTCTAGGCATAATTTTCAGGAAGGCTGTTGATGTTATTTTATTAGTTGTTGTACTTGTATATAATTTATGAAGCAATATTAAATAATATCAAGGTAATAATTTATTCCAATTGCATCTGATTACAAAAATTTCCTACGTTAGTATAGTACAACATATTTAGGGCCATAGGTTTTGCGATATTTAAAATTTAATCTAGATACTTCGTCTGCAAATATTCGGAGGTCGCATTTAATCTTAGATCTCCGAAAATATTAATTCAAAAGAAGTTTTAAAAATCAAAGTTTATTCTCAGTTTATAATCGCTACCTTTGGTCGCACAATTTTTTTCACCGATATTGATATTTAGTGAGATACTTGCAAAAAAATAAAAATTTTACCGTTTTTTTCGAAAGTATCTTTTAAAGTGCAATTTTTTATAAACCAAGAGTTATAAACGGGCAAACAATTTGAGCATCTATATAAATAATACTTTATATTAACGAAATCAATCCTGGTGGTTTTTCTTAAATGCTCATTAATTTCAGTAACAAAATGGCGACATGTGAAAGAATGTGAAGACGCACATTGTTTCAGTCATAACTTTAATTTATGCTTCAGAAACAAAAATAAAAAACATTTGAAAGCATAATCTTTAATTAGTCGATTGCTTAGTATTTTTGTCATAAACGCCATAATTTCTGACAAAGTTGCCACTTTACTGGAATATCTAATATCAAGGAATTATGAAATTTCAGGGAAATATTGTGAGGAATATTTATATTCATCTACTGAAAGTCATAGAATTTAATATTTCTTAGTTACACTATTCCGAATAATTTTATTGCCCCAACAAACGGTTGAAAGGAGCATGCTCGCAAATTGTAAATATGTGACAGAGACAAAACGATTTTAATTATATTATTATTGCAAACTTGCCCCGCATCTTCTGGCGGTTTGTATATCAGTGCTTTTGTGCATAAGCTATACAATCTTAGGCGAGGATTGCGTAGCGGATATACCATCCTTCGGAAGGAATGTAAAGCTGTTGGTCCCTTGTCTGTTAAATGTTAGGCAAGTACAAGATCCCTACTCTTCGAAATAAAAGAGGTTCGGCAAAATTCCTGAGTGGGGGTAGCTCGTCTGCCAGCGTCAGTGATAGCCGAAATGAGCCGACGTTAAATAAATGTATAAAATGTAAAAAAATTCTATTGCAAAGGTATACAAGATGGCGCTAGTTAGTGTATGAAATGTATATAGAAAGACACCTGTGTTTTATTTAATTAAGTACCCGGCTAATTATTAGTAATGGGTTATAGAAAATTATATATTTAGTCAGAAAAAATTATAGAAAAGTCGGGGAATTTCAAATGGGAAATATGGTGCCAAGGCTATTTGGGATATTTAACATTTAAACTGAATGCTTGAATCTTGTAACTAATTGTTGGGAACCATCTTCAAACTGAAAGTATCTCTGAAGCTATTAATCATACCGGCATTACAAGAAAACTAGGTTAATTCTCAATTTATAACCTTTATTTTATAGAATTTCTTTGTGATTATACTTTTTATTCGATGAAGAGCGGTTTAAAATATTTTTATCAAGCTAAAATCGCAATTTCCAAGGCGATGTAACTCAAAAACTATCAATGAAAAAAAATTATACTGATTCTAAAGTTTTTCGAAAGGCACCGTATTTATTCATAACAGCTTTACTTTTGGGCTAACAGTAGAGGCAACACTCACTCGAGTTTTTATAGTTTTTCCGGGACTTTAATTCTGTGAAACGAATAATGTTTTTGAATAGATATTTAAATATGTAATGTATACCACATTACATATTTAAATATTTGAGATAAGTATCTCTCAAAATTGTATTGTATCGCAGAAAACGGGAAAACAAATTAAATTGATTGTATTTTTTATATTAGGGGTTCGGAAATACACGTGAAAAAAAATCAATTTTGAAAATAAAAGCTGGAATGGTTAAAATGGGACAATATATGTTCATCGTCCTATTTTAATACAACTTATATTGAAAATGTTATAAGAAAAACAGATAACAATAGAATAGTAATAATAATAAGAAGAAGAAATTATAGATTTTGAGTTAAAGCTAAAATTTTATTGCCATCGATTAATGAAATATAAATAATTATTATCCTGAACTGCCTGTCCATGTACTCCATCATTACACACAATTCATTAACATTGTCTTGGAGGAGATTACATTGTTGTAACAAAATTTTTTGATTTTGTGTGGTTCTGCAGAAAATTGAGAGAACAATAAATGTGTTACCAGTTGAATAACACATATATAGGCATGTAATTCAGAAGCCTATTTTTGTTGGAAATTCTCTACCTTAGAGATGATACACAAAAAATAACTCCTTACGTGATCTGAAAGCTCTCGTAGTATTGTAGGTAATGCAAGGACCATTGAGCACTTGAACAAGTATTGCTATTTAATTAATTACGAAGGTTAATAGGCAGAAAATATTTAACAAATTTTCCAAGCTCAGTTGTTGTCTTGATCCCAATAGTGTAAATAGAGCAATTAAAAACTAACATGTTCAAATATTATTAAAACTATTTGTTTTCTGTACGTTAATATCGAATGGCAAATTTGATCGCGCATACATTTTGACTCTGAACTAATGTTAAATATGGTTTGAAATATAAAAGTATCCTATGGATCGAAAGATGTCACCTGCTGAACGTGACCAGTCCTGAATATCAATATATTCAATTGGCCTGTTTTAGATGGAACTTTAACTAGAAACACGAGAAATTTACAAAGTTTGACAGCGGGTGAATTTAGTTTGTGTGAAATACATAGCAAGAACTTTTTCTAAAATCAAATAAAGTTCGAGTATTTTGTATTAGTATTCTGTTTAAAGAACTGAAATACTTTGACAAATGTAATGCCCGAAAAGAATGAAACACGTTTTATTACAAAGTGGACCAAAGGGAAATGAATGTAACACAATTATTTTCAAGGCAGTTGTAATCTCTGTTGAATGAAATATATATTTAATAAAAATGTCTAGAATACTGGTAAGAATTATCAGAATAGAGTGGTTTTGGGGGTTGGCTAATTTATTATAGTCGAGGCAAGAATTCAAGCGATGTACGTCACAGATCGATTCTATAAATAAGACAATACTGCTAAGAATCATAAAGCCCCATTAAACTGTACCTATTTATGAAAAAAGCTTAATAATGGTGTCAAGAATTACTCTTTTTAACGTAATTAATGATTAAAAATTATGTTAGTATTAAAAGTTCTTTAATGAGATCACTCTTGACGTGCATCGCTTGAATTCTTGCCTCGACTTTAGCAAAATATTTATTTTTTAATCCATAACTTCTAATCAAACCTGCAAAGAGTTGAACAAAAGCAAGGAAGAGGTACCAAATGAAAATCTATACAGAAACTACAGAACTAACCTCACTTTTTAAAACCCCTTATAATCACCAATCTAAGAGTACTTCCTAAAACGGTCTAAATTAAACAAGAAAATATTGAGACAATTAAATATTAAATACAACCGAGCGTCAGTTCAGAAAATTTATAAGCCTAAAAACAGCTTGGAGTGTTTTCTCGGTCATCATGAATTACAAAAAGAATACATTGCCAGAGTGCAAGTTAAAAATGGTGTGATATTCGGCATTTTACCATTTCTGTACTGCTAATCTATAAGGTGGATTTGGATTTATTTATTCTCTTCTTCATTAGATTTCCCGTCTCTGTATGTGAGAAACCATTTGAAACAAAAAAGCGCACTGATTGGTGCTGGTAAATTTCAATTACTCCGTTTTTTCGTGATAATTTTTGAAGTGTGAATATCCTAGATGGCAAACGTAATTTTGGTGCACAAATTCCGCAATATCTCTTCTCGTGCTTCAAATATTGGCTGACTCTCAGTGCAGGATTTTGTCGCGATATGAACCTATTATTGTCCATGTTGAGAGAAATTTGATTGCTCGTATCATGAAACTGTAACGATACCATCTAATTGTTCCCTTGGGATATTTCAATGACCAACGACTGACCCTAATATCAATTGTGATCTTCACTCCGAGACCATCGGTCAGACATACAGGGCAGATATTCCCCAAGATTGTAGTAAAATGCCAAGTTAATACCACGTATTTTATGCTCAGAATCGGGGAATATCAGTTTAGTAGAACAGTCTGCATCCTATACATGAGCTGATACACACTGCCCGAAATTATTAATTTAGCTCTAGAAAAACCACAGTGAAACACAAGTTTTAATGTAAAATATTACCTTTAACGTTTTTAAGGTGCGTTAATTAACAGTACTTAAATTACTTTGATAGTGTATAAATGCATTGTGAAACAAGTCTGTAGCAACCAAAATATTTTATAAACTGTAAACTTGACTGTCACAAAAAAAGAATTATCCATAGTTCTAAAGCAAAAAAACCCATCATAAAAGTTCAAAATTAATTGGCTCAGTGATGCATAAAATAACATCAGATGCAAATTGAAACAGCTCTTATATTATTAGTATATTCAAACTGGTGTAAGTTTTGTATTATTTACCTCACCTCGAAATTGTGGGAGGTTTCACTAAAATTGATCCAAAATCGAAAATTGAAATAATATCAAATCTTTACGTTTTGAGGTTCTAGGAACCCAAAAAAGTTGTTTTTGAAAAATGTCTGCGTGTTTGTGTCTGTGTATGTGTGTTAGCACAGCGCCGAAATTACTGAACGAATTTGGATGAAACTTTGCATGAGGGTTTCTTTAGTGCTCCCTCCAGAACATCTGAAAAGGTTTTGGTTGAGATCGGATTACGTTTAGTGCCGTTTTGGCACAAGTTGGTTATTTTATAATTACGTATAATTTGCAATCGAACCATTGTAAAGCAGTTAAAAATTCCGATTTGAACGATACATCACATTTTCACCCTTTCGATTTGGTTTCCGTGAAAAAATAATAAATAAAAACAAAGCAAATGTGAAGCATAAGATTTTCGTGTGGCACGGTTGATGCGCGGAGCCGTTGCGCCGTGAAATTCGTCACGTCACGTACATTCCTATTCAACAACTATACAGATACTATTGCATTTAATTTCAAATGTTTTTTAACTGGAACACACAATTTAGTGCTCTTTTCGGCTTCCAAGATCCACCGGGTGGAGAGGTTCCAGCTGCTTCAAATAGCTGCCGATTTTTTATTTTATTTTTTCAGTAACCGGTAGTTAATTCGGCAGGTACTAGAAAACGTTTATGACTGCTCAATTTTTTACTTTCATACAGTTATGTTACGTGTATTGACTATACTGTGCGACAGTCGGAATAAGTCTTTTGAACACATACAAACAACTCAACTGCTTTTCAATTATCGAGAAATTGAGCGCAATTTGCATTCACCAAATCTGTTAATAAATCTACTTGTTTTACACATAAATAGGATTCTAATGACTCCAAATTTTGTAAACTTGAACCTTTTATTGGTTATATTCAATTATTAGTGTTTTTAAAACTTAACACCGAACAATGAGATAACTATTTATAGTTAATTTGCTTCTTTTCATTCCCAAAAAGCGAATAAGAAGTGGGTTTTAAAAAATGAATTATTTATATGATAAAATAAAATATTCTGCCAACACTCCTTAGGACAGTATCGAGCCCTGGAACTCTTTTGGCATTGCAGTAATATTGAAAGGATGGATCTACTCAATTGCGTAAACAATTAATTGGTTTTAAAAACGTAGGAAAATTTGTTGAAGAATGTGGCTGTGAAATTTTGACCATGCAAGTAACTGAATCTTTCGCTATGTGGTCGACAAATGTCGATACTGATACTCAAAACATTTCCAGATATCAAGACTTTTTATATATTTATGTACCTACTAAAAACTGCTTGTGAAGCAAAAGTCTATATTAATCCTGATCTTCTGTTCTACTTATTACCCACACGCATAACAACCGAGAAGTGTACTAACTTTACCTTCCAACACATCAATTGTTTTGTATTACAAACATTCTCTATTTATCCCAAATGTTAAGACCCTTCACCCATTTGTTACTGTTTAAAAGTAACAGATCGTTACCGATGAAGTTACGCCCCATATATCGGCCAACAACTAACTCCAGAATTTTCTTAACTTTCCGCACTTTTCCAAACTACCCTAGCCTACCTTCTCTCCCACTGAAGATTAACTAAATTTTGTTTACAGGATGTTGACGCTCTCTTCGGACCTGGACACTATTTGTAACATTGTCAGCGACGTCGTGCCCAACTTGGAAGAGGTGAGTTTTATTTAAACCCTTCTAAGTCTAAAAGCTTGTTTACGATTGACAAAACTTTGTTTTTATTGAATGTATAGTGATCTATACTCTATTCTTTAAACAACTTACATCAACAAATTAATTAAATTGCTTTCCTAATTTACGGAACAAATTTAACACTGAATGAAAAGTTGTTACATGAATGTTATCAAGTTTTAGTTATCAAATTATATTTTTTTATTATGTATTCTACCAGTCAACTTTATTTTGCCACAAACATACGTAAAATACAAAACTAGACCTTTATACTCTTCCCCGGTTTATTGAGATTTTCTGTTTAATTGTTGATCATTCTATAGGATACTTCTTGTCACAGTTTTTTAATTTTTAAGTTTGCTATAGTTGTAATTTTAATTATCTCCCAATGACACCAACTTAGTTGGCGAAGCAGTGTTTAGTATACTATGCGGTATTTTAGAATCAAAAGTTGTAACAATCTGCATGTTTCTCTTTTTTTTACAGCAAAAAAGAGTAGAGTTGTTTCTCTAGCTAACACTAATTTACTCTCCTTTCAATACAATTGGGCTTGTTAAGTTATCTTGCTTACAAAAATGTGACGACAGGCAGATTGATGAACGATCATTTTGATAGTTAACTCAAAATTAAAAGAAAAGTGCCTATTAAATACAATATTCTCATTCTCATTCAATGTTTCTCGTTTCTCTCACGTGAGCTGAAACTGAATATCTGATTTTCTTCGTCTATATTAGTTTGGATTTCGGGAATACTTATGAAGCAATGGGGTCATCCCTCACATCCAAATCTTAATATTTCTAATACATGAGGTGAACAGCTTAGTAGTTTAATTAAAAACACCTATATCGATAAAATCTTAATTTACCGTCTACTAGTTTATTTCATCGTATGAAATTTATACAGGGATTTCCTGTACAGTAACGATGCTTGGCCGAGGCGCACGAGTCGGTCTGGTGTCTATTTGTTTTTATTACATTTCCTCGCAGCGGTATATCTCTCCAAAACCAGGGATGGCTTTAGATCATATCACAGACTAAATAATCAGGGATGAGTCACCTTAAAGTTTTCACAGCCATTACAGTCTTTGAGTTTTTGAATAAAGGAAGTCAATTGCCTCACACCACAATAGGTGCCGTAGATGTTGTTTCGCGTACTTTTCTATAGTATTAACAAACAATTTTTTGAAAATATCTTTTATATGCATAATATTTTCATTTTGGGATAGAATTTTAATAGAAAATTGCATTTCCTTTAAAAATATATCGTTAACACCACTGGAAGGAACGTAAAAACCTACATTTAAAAATATGTACAGTGTTCTAAGGATTGATGAACTTAAGAGAACCACTATTAAATTTTCAGATTAGGTACTTTTTTCTGGGCATTTTTATGAATATTTCGACTTGAAATTATAAATTATGCATGACCATTTAGCTTCATTAGAAGAAAGGCCATGGAAAGATTAAGCATGGTGAATCGGTCCCGGTGAATATTTTATTCATATCCTCAGGGTACGTGTACATTATTAAAATACCAAGTTTACCAAAATTTCAGACATCCAGGTTCATTGGTTTCCAAGTACCTAAATAAATATAAACTGAAAATAAGAAATAATCTCGGGAATGTTTTAATTGAGTAAAAATTAATGCGCGTGTAACACCAAAATATCAGAAATTGAGTATCAGATTAACCTTCAACTGAAAATTTTTTTTTGCCACAATATTATAGTAAAATAATAAAAATATTAAGGTCTCCACCCTGAGGATATGAATAAAATATTCGCCGGGGGCCGATTCACCAAGCTCCCCTATGGCCTTTTCCACAATTTCGATAAAATTCATGCATTATTACTTAACTTATCATCAATTATTTAAAAACAAACTCTCATGGATGAATCTTAATTGGTTTCATTTTTGACAATTTAAGAAATACGAATAATTTCGGAGAGGTCTACTTTCCTCCGCAATTTCATAACATTCTACTTCTCTTACATTACGATACGAATACAGCCAGATATTTAAGAAACACTTCGAAAAGAAACATTATTTTTTTCAAACAAATGCCTTCCTGGACTCGGATTTATTCCAAAAAAAAAAAGGTTTTATAAAAAATCGCAATAAAGTTGTCACGCTTCGAAGTCAAAGCCAGTTAAGCGTAAATATATTTACTTCCAATGTCTACTAACTTTGACACCGTCCTCTACGAGGTGCAATTGCCAACGGTGTAATCCTGTTAATCATAGAAAACAAATTTTCAAATAAAAAAGTTACCTCTGTCCTTTATTTATATCTTGTTATCGAGAGAAATAGTTTTCGCCTTGTTATATTTAAACATGTAATTTTTTTTTTGTCTTAAGTATGCCCCAGTTATAGTTCAAGTAATAAATTCCCGAGACAAAAAAAAATCAACAAAAATTTTACGACCTAATTATTATCGCCGCTGACCATGGCGCTAGTTGAAATAAATAGATCCCAGTAAATAAAAAACGCAACAAAAACTTTACGACATAATTATATCGCCGCGGGTCATGGCGCCAAGCCTGATATGAGACATCCCCGACGCATATTAAAAACCTATAAAGGTAAGCGAGTCAATTTGCGAACAGCACAAAAAAGAGTACCGGTATTTTAATGAGGTCGTAAAGTTTTTGTTATGTTTTTTATGTCACAGTTTCTTCCTACTTGAACTTTACACATCTATCAGCCTTGCACGGCCTTTCTCATAATATAAATACATTTTCACCGAAAAGCGTCGACGTTTAAATCCAAAGCATTTAGAAGAGATAAAGGTAAAATATTTTTATTCTATATACTAGGTAGTTAGTAGTAAATAAAAATATGTATGTGTGTTAGTTTATATATAGTGTTAACACTACCCAACAACATCTGTATAGAGTTCTTAATTAAGTGTTTATAATAAATTGATCTTAATTGCTTTGGTCGTTACGGAATTTGATTACAAAATAAAGTATCATACATGAAATTATATTGTATCGTACATGATAATCTACGCAACCTAGAGCCAATCCTGGTTTTGACGTCACCAGGATGAAAATTCCGACCTCTAGTTATGCGAACAAACATAGGAGTCGAATTGAGAACTTCTTCCTTTTTTAAATTTTGTGTATTAAAAATCATAAAACTTTATGTAATATTATATTATTCTGCGAAATTTTTGTTTTTCCTTCGTTATACTTGTTCATTGTGAAAAATAATGGGAAAACCATTTGTTAGAATGACAAAGTTTGTATTCGTGCTTTTATAGAGAAAAATAATTCTGCATTACATAGTCATAGCTTTAAAACTTTCATGACTCACAACAAAAAGTATTAAACTTATAATAAACTGATGTAAATCTCTTTCGTGTATAAAATAACAGAAAGTACGTGCAAAAAACACGATTTTATTTGTTCTGCAGTCCGGTTAATTTACTTAAATGTGTTGTTGCTTGTCCACACGCGAATGCCTTTCAATAAAAGACACGAAACAAAAGTTATCGATCATATTTAAAAAAAAAAAAGAATAGTTCTTTTTATCACCCTAGAACACGTATTTAAATATCAAAGCTAAAATACCTATATTAAGCGTAGTTTAAATTTTATGTTAAAGAAATTTCTACTTTCAAAATTATTACACAAATAAAGTCCCTTGTTCTTGTTCCATTTGTTAAGCATTAATTATGGAGTGAATTTTACTTGTCTGATTATGTTTTCCTTTATATTCTTGTTATTCTTTAATCTTGTAAATGAGTATTATTATGTCTGCTACAAGAGAATAACCTTAGGATGTTCTCAAGTAATTTATAAAATTTTTACGTTGCGGTAGGGCTCGACAAAATCACTGGCATCTACAAATATTCCTATAGCGGGAAAAAATACGGGACATTTGAATGATAGTGAATGACATGCTGGTAGTGAAGTTCGGCTCAATTTATTCATTTGATATAGTCGCCATAGTAATTGCCTATTATTAATGAACAAGAACTAATATTTAATGAAACATTTAATGGTAAAAAAATCATAAATGTGAAAGCTCTGACTGAAATGTTTCTCTCATTCCCAGTATATGTAAAAGTAAAAATTTGACAGATTTGTCGGTTATAAGTCACATACTTAAATATAACGTCGAGAACATTTTTATGAATAGCTTCCAATAAGGTAAAAGGGAGTTTTAAATTATTTTCAATATCACGAGAAATACTCCTTTCCCTTTGAGTAAGAATGCTAAACTTTGAGATACTCACATTATCGATGGCATAATAAAATTCTAGAGTAGTGTTTTAGTTTTTCGATAATCGATTGACTGTAACATGTAAACAGGGAGAGAATCCAGAAACAATTTAGAGGTAAATAATTGCCCAACATTTGACATTCACCATGTTCACCTGATATCTAACGTCATTCAGAAATATTGTGTTAGCGTAGTAAAAGGTATCCATTTTAAAGAACCAGATAATTACGTGCTTTTGAAGAATAGGTATTTTCGCTCGTGAAGAAACGAAATTTGAAGAATAGTTAGAAGTAATTTTTATCTCCATGTCCAATGAAGGTATAGTAACGCAAAAAAAGTTTATTTATTTTTTTTGTTGAAATAGGCTTAAAATGTCATGAAACGTCGAGATTTTAAATTTGAGCAAAAAAAAAAATATTCCTGTCTGTCTGTCTGTAATTTTTGTGCGCACGTTTACTCTGGAACCGTTTATGATATTGACTTGAAATTTGGTACACTTATGTATTGTAACGAGATCTGGAACTAGATTATATTTTGATCTATTTTCGTTGAAAGGTTCGGCGGTAAATAGACAAAGCAAGCAGATAAGAGTCCATAAAATTGCGATTTAGGACATGTACGAAGAGTCAAGGTCTCAAAAATTTTTTTGGCATCAGCCACCCCCACTGTCACCGCCAATACCACCCCCACGCTATTATGAAAGGGAGTAAAAAAATTATAATGTGATTTAGTGTGTATACAAGAACGAAACGTCTCAAAAAAATGTTTCTGGCGTTAGTTACCCCTCTACCACCCCCACCCCATTATTAATAAAAGGAGTAAAAAATTAAATTGGGATTTAATGTGTATACGAGAACCAAGGGACTCTAAAAATTTTTTGGCATCAGACACTTCCTCTACCAGCCCCACCATATTATTAAAGGGAGTAAAAAATTAAATTGGGATTTAGTGTGTGTACGAGAACCAAGGGCCTTTAAAATTTATTTTGGCATTAGTTACCCCTTCCACGACCCCCATTGCCGCCCCCACCCTATTGTTTAAGGGAATAAAAAATTAAATTGTGATTTAGTGGGTATACGAGAACGGCTTCTATTTTCTTTTTACATTTGCCACCCCCTCTATCATCCCCACTCTATTATTAAAGGGAATAAAATATTACATTGGGATTTAGTGTGTATAAGACTTGGCTACAAAATCTGGATGTGGAAGTAGTGATTCCTCGGGCAGCGGTTTTTGTGTAATATTTTTGTGCCGTTTAACGGTGTGTGGACTTGTTTATTAAACTAGTTATACTCGTTATTTGTACATTATTATAAACTGCGATGTCGAGACAGCAGTTGTAAGAATACCGTTATAAATCGCAGAAGAATAGTACTTGCGACGATGGCAAATGTAGGGCTTCACAAAGTTATGGGATTCACAGCGCTGTATATACTGGTTTACAGCATAATTAAAGCTCCCACTTCAGTAGATTGGCATAATTAGTCGTGTTTAAAAGATACGTGTATATGGTACTTTATGAGGCCCAACGGAAATTGAAGGATTGTGATGTACAGTTGTTCTACATACAGTCTGATATTTGCATCTTAATTGTATGTAAGAATAACAAATCAGTATTTTAGAAAAATAAATCAAATACTACCATTTTGACTGACTATCTGTGGAATTTGAAAACATAATTTAGAAAATGTTTCTTTGGTTAACTGGTAGCTGTAAAATAGGGTAATAAAATATATTCTTAATTCCCAACGTCAGATTATACACTGTTTCTTAAATAACCCAGGGACTGCGTTGTTAATTACCTACAAAATGCTTTAGCTTATACTTTTTTCGACCATGAGGTGTTTGTGGAAACGTCGAGAAAGTATTTGGGTTCTGTTTTTTTTTTAATAAGCCTTCCTGCTAGTATTACGTAAAAAATATTGGGTAACTTTATAGCGATTCAAATTACCTGCAATTTTCGCCAATTTTCTTTATAGGATTAACATTTTTCTACTTATAGCGTGGGATCGACAAAAATTATGGCAAAATGTGTTTTTCCCATTTTTCTTGTTTTTAATAAATCATACAGTGGAAATAGTTATGAAACTTTTAGAACTTGCAAAAAAATATGTAACTTTTATTTAAAATATTTTTGTGTGATTAACATAAGAAGTTGTACAACACTGCAAATGTTACCAAGTAGATGCGGAACTTTAGGAGCGCGCCTAGTAGTGTTACGTCGCGCGTCGTCTTAAAAAACACTTCAGTGCAACTATTTTCCACATCACCACATAGATAGAATTTTTCAAATGCATTTAACATGACGTCGGTCTATTTCCGTTACTGACGTCGGTCCGCATAGGAATTTAACCAAACCTGTCGAATAATAGACAAAAGATCGACTGCTTTACATACACGTTTTTCTTAGTTCTCAGTTGATTCTTATCGATTTTTTCCTCGAAGAGTTCACCTTCAAGTTGTTCAGTGTCTTCTGTACATTTTTCTTCACCGCAGTACCTGTTGTTAATTTCGTCAGCAAGCATGTTCTCGCACATTTCGCCGCTGCAATTTTTACAAATTATCGAACATTCCAAACTAGCTTTGCGACATTCACAAACTTTCCTCATTTCGATGTATGTACATTTCCAATATAGCATTTAAGACTTCTGGCAGTACGGCATCGGCCTTGTGGTGATTTGTTATTGACTTCTTGAAGCGTTTGCAAATTTTACCAAGTAGATGCGGAAGGAACGCGTCTAGTGGTGTTACGTCGTCTTGAATCGGCCTTGTGGTAATTGAAGCACTTGTAACGTAATGAATTTATTGATTGTTTAAGCGGTGAGAGAACCCCTACTAAGGGAGGGGCTTTAGTAAAATCCATCGAGGTGCAGATTTTTATATTTAAGCAATTCCAAAGTTCCTTCTAACACTTTTTATACTTTTGTAGGGTGATGATGATTTTTTATTTTCCCATGTTAAAAACAGAAGACGTGCTACACCCGCGAACTGATTTTTTATATATGCTAACTGGAGAGTAAAACTTTAAGTATTATTCCCTTTTACAATTTTGCGAAAATACAGGTTTATGTCTCCTGTGTGAATCCAATGCCTATCTAACGACCTTTGACTGTTTAATCGTCCTGAGCAAGTACGAGTACTTCAATATTTCTATAAACCATTGAAAATGTTGCAAAATAGAATTTTTTGTAGTATTTATCAAGCCACAAGAAATAGTCGTGTTTTCCTCAGCTGGTATTGATTTACAATTTTGGAATATTTTTTTATAACAGAAAAGCATTATTTGAAAAGTGTATTATTTATAACAAACGCGTCACATGTCTGTTATACATAAAGAAAAACTTTTATTTGCCATGAAATATATTTTTCTGTCAAACAATATATTTTTGTTTTGAAATGTGTACTTGTATGTTGTACAACGCTTTTTTGCCCGCGGTTTGCATTTTTATTCCAAGAAAATATGTGGCTCGTATTTCTCTATCGTGCGATGCGTCATTATATGTCATGCAATTTTTTCCCGTGCAGTTTTTTCCCATGCACGTTATTTTATTTTGTCGTGATAAGCCTTACCCAGTTGAGTAGTATTATGGTTCAGATCTTGTAAATCTTATTTTGTCTCCATGATGTATGCAGTTTTGTTGGTTGACATGAATTAGAATAATATTGCCATGATATTACACTATTTTTTTAGTCTTTCAAATAACTTCCTGACTTGCAAATAATAATAATTCCCGTTTTAAAATTGATGGATTTTGTCTTATTGAAGATGCAGGCAACATTGTTTCCTTATATATTATGAAATATACAAACAGATTTATAGCATGTTCCTCACAGTTACATTTTTAATTAAAACCGTTTCGGAACGAGAGACATTCACGGTTTTGATTCGCTGGAGCGAGTGTTTCCAGGGAGCGGTGAAATCCCAAGAGTGAATAAAATAACTATGTGGTACTAAGAGGAGCGATAGAATAAAGGAAACTTTAGTCGACCATACAATGAATCGAAGATAATGAAAACATTTGTGTTGTAAAAGAAAGATGTATATAGAGTATATTTTAAAAACTATATGAAATACTTGCGGAGTGTTAGACATGTAATGATCATAATTTTAATAGGTGCTATAATGGTCCAATGGGGACATATATGTATACAGGGTGTCCACTTTTTCAATGTGATTGTATTGGTAACTTCTAAACCGCAAGAGATGGAAGGTCAGTTAAATGAGAGCAAATTGAGCATTTTAAAGCTCATTAAGATGTAGTTTTCACATTTGGAAAGTTTTCAGTAGTTTCAGCGATATCCTGAAAATAGCGAAATTCAGCATATTTTCATTTTTCTAATAAATCGCGAATGAGGAGATTTAGAAGAAAATACTTTTAGTGAAAGTTGAATGGTGTTCGGTTTCCTATTTAAAATCTGAACCCTAATGATCCACAAAGAAGGCTGGAGTTTTGTAACATCATTTAAAAATCAAGGGATGTTTAATAGGAAAAATAAGTATTTCTATGCTACAAACAGCACCAATATATTGTAAAATGAATTTTCACGACTTGCTATAACTAAGATGATGCCAATTCAATTTCCTTAAAAAAATTACAGGCGTCCATAAGAAAAATAAAAGTTGGACGTTGTGACAATTTTGATCAATTTAAATAGGAAACCGAACACCATTCAACTTTTATTAAAAGTTTGTTTTCTAAATCCTATCAATCGCGATTTATTAGCAAAATATGGCGATTTTCACTATTTTCAGAATATCGCTGAAACTGCTGAAAATTTTTCAAATGTGAATACCATATCTCAATGAGCTTTAAAATGCTCAACTTTTCTCTAATTTAACCGACCCGTTGAAGAAGTGGACATCCTGTATGTCTCAATATTCAGATTATTACCGAGTAATTAAGTGGGACATCTTGCAATACCGTAGTATACCAGCCGTACAACACACGGCGAACGTTTGTTTTATATATCGATATAGATAACATTAATTATTTTTAAATAACATTATGAATATTATCCAATACACATATAAATAATTTGGAAAGATAAGATAGTTTTGTAATTTAGGTTTAGAATTCTCCAGATTTTCGGGTCTGTCCGGAATCAAATGCAAAGCCAGAAAATATATTTCAGAATTTATTTTTTTGAAGTGATTCTTTAAATTGTTTGCAAGAAAAGGAAATAATTTCGAAAACTGTGCCAACGATAGTAACTTACACACAAAATACCTATCAGCGTTATGACTGCAAGGACACAATGCTTACCCGGCTACGGCCTTTGGTTATAATTGGAAAATAACTGGAATATACATACAAGTCATAAACAGAAACTCACGTATTGGATGCTAAGACTAAAAATATTAATTTTCATTAAATAATGTCACTTTCAAAATTACTGGATTCAAAGTTAAAGGTCTAGTAATTTTTCAAACAACCGACATTTACTGAAAATTTATGTCTACTGCTGTTAATTTTTACTTAGATATTCGTTTAGTATTTTGGCAACATAGGTTATAAGGAGACTTATGACCAAATATAATAAATATTTACTAATCTAATGTCTTTCTGTTGTATATGTATATGGCTATCTTATATCAATGTGCTTGGATAAACCAATTCAATTCAAAACTTCTTTATTTAACAGTAACTTATACAATAATTACCTCCCCAAGGTCTAACCCGGGACCGACCGTGCAACCACTGCGTTATTCGCTGTGGCGGATTGCAAGACCGGGCGGACTAGGCCTGGTTCGGTTTTAAAACAATTAAAACTTATACCTAGGCTCCTTCTGCATAATGCAGATTAAAAAAGGTGATCAAATTTACAAACATCTCAAAAAAAAAACAGATTTAACAAAACTTAAAATTACACTTTTATAAGGTAGCTCGCGCACTTCACTGTTTCTAATTTGGGTGTTGACGCTGGTACCTCAATCTGGACGAGGAACCATCTGCGAGACGTGCAAATGTCGGGCTGCGCATAGGCTGGCCTAAACTTTGGTTTAAAAAAAAAAAAAAAAAAAAACGGATAAACTTGGATAAACCGGTGGCCATTCACTTATATTTTGTATCTAAAACCATAAATTAAGAAAATAAGAATGGACCTTTAGAAAGCCAACAAAAACTGAATAATCACGTTAAATATTTGGCTGCATTTTTGTTATAATTCTGGTTTACCACAAAAGTTTTAAATGTATGTCGCAATTTTTAACATATTGTCCAGAAAAAAATACTAGTTGCCTTATGTGTATATCTAAAATCATAAAAAAGTTCCTATGACTATAGCTCCGGAAATTATGATTTTTTGCCTTATTTATATTAACGTTCTGCCGGAGTTCATCCATCGGTTATTGCACCACTCAACCAGGACGCACGATCACAGATAAACAATGACACAACATCTATTCCATGCGACATTGCCATCTGCTGCAGCTGAGACTCGAACTCAGGAGAGATAACGGCGATTAGCCGTATTGTCTCACACAATCACGGTCTAGGCCACTGTTACAGGCTTGGCGATACAGTCTCGCGGTGATGCTAAATCGATTTCTAAAAAGCCATTTTGAAGATTTCGAAACTTTTTACAACTTTGTTTATTACACCTTTATGATTCATATTTTTTATTACAGCGCAGCACGTAGAAGGTAAAAATTATGAAATGTTTGTTTTGTTTTTGCATTCACTTCATCCCAATTCTTACATCAAACGTGTATATACAAAACTTGTAGAGCACTGAAGAACCTACAAATCTCATCTGCCTCACTAATTTCTGCGATGCATACATCGGGTTACAAAGCACAGCAAGTTCGAAGAGACCACGTGACGGTCTAGGTACCGTGGCCTAAAGCGCATATTATTGCGACTTTTTTCACTCCCCCTAGAAGTGAAGTTCATTAATTGTTTTCCTTCTACTGTAGATACTGAAGGTTCATTGGGTGAGTCGTCTTGAGGAAGTTCAATTCCCAATAATTCGCCTTCTGTTCAATTGTTGAGTTCTTCTTCGCTTTTTAAATGTACATCAAAATCTTTATTCAAATTGATCATAAGTTCATTAACAAAGATGGCAATCGTTGGTTCCTTTTCCATAATTCAATTTCAAAAGATTTTGTCAATTCACATCGACTCTTCCATTCCTCGACATTGAATTTCTCTAAAAATTCATCATAGAAATTGTCGATATTTTATAAACTAAACATAACATTTTCTTTAGCAACTTACTTCATTGCCACTCATGTTGGCTTAATTGAATTGAGATCAAAGTGGTTTGAAGGCAATCTTATTGTATTCAAATACAATCTAATCTACTCCACGGTGCACCAGTGTCAATCACCGACTCAGTGATTCAATGTTTAGACGTCAGGCTTAAGATCAAGGGGTTCTGGGTTTGAATGAATCCTAGCTAGGGGTATAGATGTTTAGTGGAGTTTTTAATGTGTGTTACCAAGTTGGTATCAGTGGGGTTGTGTGAGAGGCAACACGGTTAGCAGCTGTACCACTCCTGAGTTCAAGCCTCAACTGCGGCAGATGGGAATATCGCAGGAAATTGTCGTTGTGTAATTGTCTGTGTGTACATGTTTGTGGAATAGCTGCTGCTACCCTCCACCAGAACGGCAATCTAAATAAAGGTTATAAAATATCACCGCTCTGAGTCATTCGTATCTGGACCCGTTTTATAAATACAGCGGCGCGCGACCGATTTTACGGTTTTTACAACCATGAATTTATGGTTATTTTACCATCCCATACAATATGAAATCCAGTGCATCAACTCTTGAATCTTGGGCTCCCTCTACAGACAAATAACAGACGTATTGGAAATTATTGTCACGGAGCAAAATTTTGTCGCTTAATATGGGCCAGTTGGTAAACTTAATTTCAGTGAATATTTTTTTACCTCACACTGTATATAGAATACTAAAAATAAAACAATGTTGATTTTGCAATAAACATTAATGTTTTCTTAAAAAATTCTATCACGAGAGAATTAAAAGTTTTTTACAAATGTTCAAAATTTTGCCCATTCACTATACCTAATAAAATATTCCGTCGAATAGAATTACATCCATTTCTTATTTTATTTTTTAAATCCTCAAATGTTCTGAGGTTGGGTGTGGTACATAAATGTCTTAAGATAACCCCACAAAAAGAAATCCAGTGGATTTAAATCTGGTGATCTAGCTGGCCATCGCACGGGTCCGGTATTGCCTATCCACTGGTTTCCAAAAACGTATTTAAATAATCAGAAACAATACGGGCATTATGTGGAGGAGCGCCATCTTGATGGAACCAGATACTTCTTCTAACTTGCAGGGGAATTTCTTCTAAATAAGTAGGTAAGTCATTTCGTAAAAAATCTAGGTAAATTTCGCTGCTTAAATTATTTTCAAAAAATGTGGTCCTATTAATCTGCCTCCAAGCATACCTATCCACACGTTAACTTTATATTTTACCTGAAAATTTCTTTCTCGCGTCCATCGAGGATTCCTCTCACTCCAATAGTGCATATTGTACCTGTTTATACTACCGCTTTCATTGAATGTCGCCTCGTCACTCCAAAGAATTTTATAAAGGAAATTGTACCTTCCCTTTAGTACGGACATTTGTGCTATAAAATTCAGTCGCCGTTCATATCTCCTTGGCGTGATAACTTTTGTTTTTGAGGATTCTTCTGACCGAAATCAAAGAAATATTTGGCCTGGCACTGATTGCTGATATTGAGGTGTGTGGATTTTCATTAACGGCAGCGACAATTTCATTTATATTAATACCAGTCCTCACCAGTTTACTTCTGTTTCTCTTTGGTTCGGTAAAAGAACCATATCTCCTAAGATTATCAACTAATAATTTAATGGTTTTATGGCCAGGACCAGGGAACCGTTGAGAATAGACTTTGCATGCTTTTCTACCATTACGTTTTTTTATTTTTATTTTTATTTAACGTCGACATATTTCCGCTACTGAAGCCTAACACCGACGCCTGTAGACGAGCTACCCCCAACCAGGAATTTTGCCGAACCTCTTCCCTTAAGAAGAGTAGGGATCTTTTACGTGCCTAACATTTAATAGACAAGGGACCGACGGCTTTACATCCCCTCCGAAGGATGGTATATCCCCTATACAACCCTCGCCTAAAGTTGTATATCTTCCGCGCATACACTGATATACAAGCCGCTGGAAGATGTGTGAGGCGAGGACGCGGTCTTCGTTGGGACGGTCACCCATCCAACTACTAACTGCGCCTAACGTTGCTTTACATCGCATATCGAAATATGTACATAGTAAAGACGCGTCTACGCTCGCCCCACCATTACGTTTAAATTCTCCATAAATCAATTAAAATTCTGTTTTTTCCAAAGTTGAAAACTGAACCATGGCGAATTGTCAGTCAATTGACGAGCGAATTAATGTTCAACAGAAAATAACTACTCTGATTTGTTTCCATTTTACATATTAAAACTTTCATGGCTAACTTACAAAATGGAAAATATTACTAATATTAAAGCAATGGTTGATTTATTAAATCTAAAATAAGTAGTACAGAACAACTTAAAAGTCAAAAGAATAAAAGTAAAGAAGTTCATAAAAATGAATCATGATTATAAATATTTTTAGTTATATATCTGTAGAGGCTCTAGAAGAGCAACCAAATTTTATTATTAAGATATGTGTACCTAGTACATGAGAACATGCACTTATTAGCAATGGGTTCATTAAGTGATATCACAAAAGAGGAAAAAAATTACAATAACACAAATTGATGCAAATTAAAACTTTTATCAAACAGCTACAATAAAATTCGTATACAATGTGAGGTAAAAAATATTTGTTGAAATTAAGTTTATTTTCGTTAACAATTTTTTCAAAAAAATTCTGTTTAATCTCTCTGTATGTGTACTTAAAGAACTTAAAAATACCTACAATTTGATATGTTGGACACGGCCGTCACTTAAAAAATAAAGAAGTTACTGGTCTGGGGAGTTTTAAGTGGCTGACTAGGACCGCAGACCGTGACATAATTTCCAGTAAAGTTCCAATTTCGTAATCCTTCAACTATACTTAATTGTGTAATTAAGAATATTTTTATAAAAGACAAATAAATATTCTCCCAATCAACAGGATCCAGCTTATATGCCATGTAATATCTTCTAAACACTAATTAGCCCTTGTTTTGTGCAAATATTGATTGTTTTATAACAATGAACATGCAGTCAGTAATAGCAAACAATAATGTTGTAATAACGGAATGCATTATATAATTTAATTAATATAATAATGTTTCATATAATATGTTCGTGCATATAGTAAATTAATGTTTGTATAGTCATTTTTCCTAGCCTAATCTATTTACATGATGTGGTTAACTCCCTAGTTTTTCGCATTCTATTTTACGTAATTGTTATTTTTGTAAGCTCATCTTTAAATGAGAGAAAAATGCGTTTTGTATTTTACCGAATTCTTAAGAGAAATGTTAATCCGTATAATGTGATTTGTTTATCATTTCCTTTTATTTATTTATTTTTATTGAAACTCACGCAAGACGGTTTATTCTTTGTAAGGAGTTCATATTGTGACTCCTGCAGTTATTAACTACACATTAAAATTCATAAATATAATACTAATTGTTAATAAATTTTAAACATTATCTTTAAAATGATTACTTTTCCCGTTTCCGGCTATTTGCTTCAGCGAAATGTCAGTCAAGTCCCAGGACCACGGCAAAACCCGGAAGACACTCCATTGTCTTAAAGTGGTTATTTCATATGACTTAATGTAGCTAAACAACAATACTAATACTATAAACTGGAACACGATCCGTGACTGTACTAAAGCACTAGTTAAAAGTAGCAAATTATATCTAGATTTGAGTATTATAATTCAAAACGCATGATAAACTGTTGATAATACCACTATCAAATAGAATTTATTGTAAAACATTACTCCAGGAAGTGGGTCTATATGTTACCACAATTATAGAGAATAGTCTTCGTATATCAGAAATACACAAAACATTCTTCCACAATCATAATATATATATCAAGTCCATAATACAAGGCTTTATTGAACGAGTCCGGTTTATGGCGCAGCGAGCGTAGCCAGCAAAACCATAAAGAGGGCAAGTTCAGTGAAACTTTATTATGGACGAGTTGCATACAAAGCTTTATGTCCGACCACTAAATTTGGCTTATTAATGAAAAAAATTAATTCAATGACTTTTTGACATTTTTATGACTGTTGTACATATTTATTTGAAAACGTCAAAATCTGACATGGCTCATTATTGGAAAGGTCTAAATCCGACATAATAGTAAAATAAAGTGACTTTATTTTACTAGTACAATAAAGAAGTACTTTACAACGTGGTCGGACATAAACAAATTTATTGAAAGGATGTCAGTCAATTCATGGTTTATAGAAAAGCAGCTGTTAATAAATGGTTAACTAAATGAATTAAAAATATCAGAATCTAATTACATTATCTAATCCAATTAAGCAATAGATAATGCATTTTTTAACTTTAACATAACATTGTTTAACATTCCATATCAGTCTTCATAAACCTGTTTTCCACGTGAGGACACAAGATATCAAACTAGTGTTTGTTTGAAAAATTGAGAGCTTATTCTTATTTTTTTGCTCTACATCTGCAGTGTATAATCATTATCGATCTAAAGGCCTCCTTTCAAAATTCGTGTAAAATATTTAACTTTTGTTTTCTCTGCAAAGTTATTCGTAGTTTCAAAACTTCAGCGAAATCTCTGAATCTTCAATTAGTACTTCTGGATTTGAAATCCTCCTAGGAGCTGGTATATCTTATTTTGTACCCAAGTTCTGTTAGATTGTTCATTAAACTGCCCCATCTAAAATTTTACATTTCTATTTTTTATGTAATAACAATTCAATATTCCATTGAATAATAGAATTATTGGTGACTAGCATTTCGGTAGTTACGTACAGGGTGACTTTCAAACAAAAAAGGCTATCATAAAAAGATAGTTCTCTATAGTTCCTTGAAGTTTTTGATTTATCCGATTTATTGATTAAGGCGAAGAATTTCCGTACGTGGTTTCTTGATATAGGGGTACAATCTGTTATCCATAATAGATCGTTTTAGTGCAGTAGTTCGGAGAGGTGCGTGTAGTTTTTTACAACCCCGTAAGAAGTGAGACGCATATACATGTTTTATTCAATTCATTAATAATATCGATAAAATTATTTCAAGTTTACGCAAGAAAAACCAATGTCATATGAATTAGAAAAATGTACGTTAAGCTTTGTATTAATTAAATTTGTAATTGTCCTTAATCGCACATGCAAAGCTGTACGTCGAATCGATTTTCTGTTTTAAATTGAGTAAAACGGGTTTTCTCCAAATATACTGTCTTATAACAGCGTTGCAAAGATTTTCCGTGGAAACCGCGTTCCAAATAAAAGGCTCAACGAGTTGAACCGTCAAATCGTTGAAATTCAAACGCGTACAAGAAAATCACTGAAAACTCAGCGACAAAAGAGACAGCGGAGTACTTATATTAGAAGCTGGTGATAATATATTTTCTTTGAAATAATCGTATATTTCCGTTGGAACATTTTATGACTATTTCCGACTTGTCTATATTTCTACAAGCATGGCGCTAGAGGAAATTATAATGCTTAGGACTTTCTGACGTGATGGAGCAAATTTTAATTGTTCTACTATAGTGTTTCAAAATTTTTACTTTACATGTAACTCGGATAAGCATTTATTTTTACAAAATTTACAATCATCATGTAACTTATTTTTTTTTGTAATCTATATCCGGAATAATATATCTTATCCGCTTATTTTAAAATTTACACAGTTTTAGATGGTGATAATTTTTTTTTTACTAAGCCTTCAGTCAACTCATAAGGGTTTCGATCAAAGACTTCAGAATAGGATAGACAAAGCATGTCCTATACATTAACACGAGTTGTTGCGTTTCCCTACTATCTCATACATTCCATTATTAAAAAAGAATGGAGATAGTTTTGTTTATGTTTTGGAACTCATTGCCAGTGGCGTATATGTTAAAGAAGGTGATTATTTCGTATAATTAATATATTAATTTCTCTTCGAGTTTGACTCCAAAGTAATATGAATAACATTGCTTTTTTATTAAATGATTTATTTAAATAGTAAATTCACACTTATAAATTGATATAGATATATGTCACAAAAACAAAATGATTAATACAGTTTTCCTTTTACTGCATTACTAACCCAAAAAATAAAAACATGTTATAATTATTCCCATCATGTACTACTTTTTTTAAATGATAACTTACCCAACTTGTACATTTTCCTTAGATTAACTTGGTAAGTCAGGTACTGCAAATTCTTTAAGAACAACTCGGCCACTGGGACTTGTGAAATCATCTGATGAAAAGTGATCTGAGCACACAATACTATCTTCAGGAATATTTTCATTTCCCAAATGTTTCAAAATGCAAAGACCCATATTTTTCGGCGTTTAATATTCCTTGTAATGCTACAAATAATATAATATTGCACTTTTAAATAATATCTTTTCATTTCGCCCTTCAACTTTATTTTCATTTAACTATATTACTCAATTTTAAAACATTAAAACATTGTCTATACTTCCAATATTATTGCACTGAACATTTACAATTTTGCTTATTTGTCGTTCCAACTCGAAGTACGCTTATGAGATAATTTCACCTACCTGTGAACAGATCGATTAACTCCAATTTTAAAGAGACATCTACATACAACACAATATTTTCCCATTGTTTGTTCACAATAACAAATTCTGTCTTCAAAAACACTAGAAAACCACTGTAATTACAACGTTTTACTTCGGTTTATCACAAACACTTTAATGGCGGCTAACGCTGCAACTGGATTGTAAACAAAACGTGTTGAGAGGGACTGCGTGCGCATATACCTACGTGCCGTTAGCCAATAGACTGCCGAGTACCAGTATTTATTTTTAAAGCAATGTAAACAAATAAATGATACACAACAGACCAAGAGGATGCTTTGTCTATCCTATTCTGAAGTAATTGGTTTCGATATAGGAATGCGTTCTTGCCAAGTAGGCCCATGAAAGTGGATTTATTCCAGGACTAATTTATTGAGGGAAAAGCGGGACTTATGCATGGATAAGAGTGATCTCAAACTGAGCAGCAGTCTTGTACCATTAACACAGCTGATACAGTGGTTTACGCCCCTGTTCTAATCCATTTTCAGATGCATATTTTTACCTAATTTATCTTAACTATCACTTCCGGGAAAAAGACTGGGAGACTTCCGGTGATGTTGAAAGTCTCTTTTCTCGTCTTGCCGGGGATTTTTTCCTGGTGGTGCTGATAGCAGGGAAGCTGGAGTTTTTTTGCAACGGTAGGCTGGACCTATTCTTTATCTTAATTTAGATTTGTTGTTTTGAATCAATTCGCTTAATTATGTGTTTATTAAAAAGATATCAATAGGACATTCGTTAATTATCGTTTGTTTTCCTTCTTTACGAAAACACTGTATAATAAATATCTTACTGGGCGTATTTATGTAGCACGGGAAGTATTTATATAGCGCGGAACGGCTCAATGTTAAGCTTCCAACCAAGGAGTTCCGGGTTCGAATCCTGGTTAGGATATGGAGTATGGATGCTTAGTGGCGGTTTCCATGTGTTATCGAGTTGGTAGCAGAAATAATAGTCCGTCACTATAAAAACTTTAAGATGATGTGAGGTTACCAGATTCGTGTAAATGCAGAACAGTAAACATTCTTCGATTACTGTTGCGTAATGTAGTGAAATATTAGTGCATTAGTGTAAATAGCACTGTAAATTACTTTTTTAAATACTAGAATTTTCACATCTTCACTGGACGGCACAAAATATTACAATGAGTTCTAGTAGTGTATAAGGCGCCTCGGATATGATAATGAAACTTCTTATCTTTAAATGTTTTTGTGCTGGACTGCATGTTTTAATACTACTGTGTAATATAATCATATAGGACAACACCGAAGAGTAATGAAGCATCATTCTTGTCAAATTAACACACGCAGTTAGAATATTTATCCCATTTCGATAGGTGTATAATTTATTATTTCATTTGCCGTTCCTCCGTTTAATAAGTATTTATTTCTTAAATAAACCGTTTGTTGAAATAAATGCTTTTTATTATTTTATTAGTATTGTTCAAGCAAACAATCAATATGCTGAAAACCAATGACTTCAGAATAGGATGGACAAAGCATGTCCTATACATTAACACATGAGTTGTTGTGTTTCCCTACTATCTCATACATTCTATTATTTAAAAAGGATGGAGATAGTTTTGTTTATGTTTTGGAACTCGTTGCCAGTGGCGTATACGTTAAAGAGGGTGATGATTTCGTATAATTAAGGTAATTCTAAAGGAGAACGGAAACCTCGACTTTTTGCGTGATTTGTTTCAGGATACTCTATTTTGGGATCATAGAACACGAATCTGAAATTAGTTTTGCATGCATTTTTGAAAAATTTTTTATAACGCACTTTTTCATGCACCTATTTATACATCAACAGCACTTGTATATCGTCTTTTTCCTTATTAAGATCACACTATGGCCTTTATAGAACAATAAACCCTTCACTTATCTAACTATCAGGAGTATGCGCACACAGGAAATAGGATTCATGCAAAGAAATCCCAACTGTTTTTGACTAATCATTGTTCAAGCAGGACGAATCTTAAAATATCTTTACTGGTGGACAGTCAAAACAGTTATCTGATTTTGTTAAGAATTTCAGATTACTCGGCACTGGCCATGCGCATTATGTACTACGATCACATTTATTTAAAAATTATAAAATAAACGTGAGGAATTGAGGATGTCTATTGTCTAACTTCATGTAGCATGCAAACTGATGTACCCACGCACTGTTTATGTGGACAAATATGATGTCTCTTAAATAAATTATCGAACATTCAGGACTAGAGAAACATTAGAGGTTCGAACAAATGTCACAACTAAGTGCAAAAATAATAATTGCAGTATAGATGTTACTGAATTCTTATCAGGTTGTATTTACGTGAGAAATTGTGACTATAACCAAGATATTTTTTAATCTATATTTGCTTTCTTAACGAAAATACATAAATAAGTGTCTACCCGTATTCATTGACTTTAATTTCTAATATGACAGATATAATTGTCCGATTGTCAAGAATTCCTCAGTAACATCAAAAATAGAGCATTTTTCTGTGCAATGGTCATTCACACTCACGTTTTTATTTACGTGTACTATTCAACATTTTTCGACGTCGAGTGATACCTATTGGATCGTCAAACCCAACTAGAGTTTAAGTAGGTAGTGGTGGGGTAATCGGATTGGCTAATTCCGTCTTCCAACTGCCTTCAGGACGTCAGGAGTGACATACATTTTCATTCACATAACGATTATGATATTCCCCTAGCTTAAGTACTCATAAATAACCTTTTTTATTAAATTGTTTTGTTCTGGTTAACCGCTCGTATTATATAATCGACATCTGTCATTTAAAAATATTAAAATTTCTATATCGCCTTTCAGAATTTCACTATTGGGATCCTGTCTGAATGAATATTTTTGTAGATGGATCCTCATTTTCTTTTCTTTTTTCCAAAAATTTAATTACGGCTATTTAAAAAAGTCTCTTATACGTGTAATCCATTAATTTCGATTAGCCTAAATATTTGAATCGTTCCGAGCCGTTGAAAAGAAGTTTAGTAATAAAGGATGTTTGCAAATAGGGAGACGAGAGTTGGCTGTTTGACATCCGCTCTGAAATTGTGGAATAACTGCAGCGGAAATTAAGATTTGTCTTTGTTCCTTTCTTATACGTGATATTTGCGTTGTGATTGGTAGATTGGAAACTTCGATGGATGAAATATAATTATATTCGAATTTCATTTATAAAGTTTAACTTTATATACCTATTTCGTAGCCTTTTGATGTAATCCAGCGTTTGAAAAGTCACGTCATACAGTGTAAAACCAGATGGCGTATTTGTTTGCTCCAAACCTTTCATCGTTCTATAAAAAAGTATGAAATTTGCTAAACTCTGATCTCCGATTTCGTCATATATTAATAAACTTTTTTAAAACACTTTAAATACGTAGTGCACCAAAGTTGTGTTGTCTATTATGGCTGTATTTAAATGACCAAAAATAATCAGAATTATACATGGTGTTCTGGTTTCGTTAACTGGCCATTAACACCGTTATTTTAAATGGGTCGGCCAATATTTTCGCACCTAATTTTTGTTATACTAAACAAACTGTTTGTATCATAGAAGCATTTTTTTAATGCAGACATGTTTTTCATTACTTCTACTTCTACACACAAGAGATTTTTGAAAATTGTGAGCGCACTGTTGCATTGAACATAGGTGGATGATATTCAGGAAAGTGGATTGTTAACATTAAACTTATACAGGGTGCTGATATACTGCGTTGAATAAAAGATGTTGCGTAGTTATATTTCTTCAAAAGGATCGGCTTATTTTCAGTTATGTTATCCGATGATGCGTCAAAATAGTTTTCTACTGATGTATCATAGTAGGCATTTTTCTGTAGGGGTTGTATAGATATTTACGTTGATTGTACATCTCAGAATTTTTGTAGTGGTAAAGTTATTTTCCATAATTGCGTTCTACGCTTTGTATGAATCAGTCGCTCTTAAACTCTTGGATAATATTATGGTATTGGATAGTTAACTGGTTGTAGCATGTTACGATTAAATATTTTTAATATAATTTTCCTGTGCTGAACTGTTTTTACCTAGTTTTTATGTAATGTTGTGTGGCAAAGTTCTTGTTTACATTTTAAGCTCAGTATCTGGGATGACAACGTGACCTGCCAAAAAAATGAAACTGCTTACATACGGAGTTAGGAGTTAATCTGTGTCCTCATAACAGTTATGAAAACTGTTTCAAAATTCGTTGTTATCGAGATTGTGCATTTTGTGCAGGGAATTTACTTCAAATATTAGTATAGATACGACTTAACTCTCTAATGCTGGTGGTAGTATGTTCTACGATATCGATGTCATAACCAGGATTGTTATTGAGCGGCAGTAGAAGATTTTTACTGCCGCTCAAATGAAGTGCCAGAGAAATGACAGTTTTAAGTTCACGTAATTTGTCATAAAAGTCATGTTTTTTTTGACATTTGAAGAAAAACATTAAAGTATTTATTTTTTTTAGTCGACACGTTCAGTGATTAATATATGCAAGAAAAATGTGTTTAGATTTTTTTCTGTAAAAATAAAATGAACGAATTTCATGACTTCTTTCGCCGAGCATGTTGCCTATTAGGGGCTTTTCAAACATAATTGTGACAGAGACGTATTTGTTTGCAAACACGTTTGAATTTGAATAACAGTGATTATCCCAAACAAGTAGATCTATGAAGTTCCGATTTGTGACAAATAATCCAGGCAATGCGTACAAAAAAAGGAGGTTGACTTGAAAAGTTAGACAGAAATGAAATTTGGTAGGATGGTAGATAGAGGCCTCCTAATGGTACACCTAAGATTGCGACCTGTGCATCACCGCACTTTATAAAGAATAGTGCCGTTATTTGGAGTGATATCAAAAAAATGTAGATTATAAAATGCTGCATCTTTCTAAGCTACACATTTTTGTTTGCGACCAATGGTTTCCGAGATACAGCGCGCCAAAGTTGAAGGTTGATTTGCAATTTTCAACAAAATCACATATTCAAGGTTTGGTTGTATACAACAAAATATATGATTTTTGAAGCGCGCCGCGACCTACTCAAATATGTGGATTTTTTAATTATCCGTATCCAAGGTCGATATATGTTCCTATATTTTTGTATAGTCGACAAATATCTTATATTTTTACATACATGATATAAAATATATTACTTTCAACTCGTTTCCACACCACCTTTGAGGTATAGTTGATCGGTGCGTTTTTTAAATGTGGTATCCCTAATAGACCTAATCAACAGTCGAAATCAAGATTTATTTCATCTTCGGGCATCAATTCTGAAGTAGAGTCGGCAAACCGTGCTGATCGAGATGTTCTGCAGCATCGTTTTCGTCGTCCAAAAGTTGGTCGGGAATATTCCCACAGGACGTCCTATTTCAGTGCAAGCACAGTACCGACCATTTTAATCCTGCTTTACGGCAACCATAAGCTGATCCACATCCTTTCTGGCATCTGCATGAAATGCTCTTAAGAAGGACCTCTGGAGCCGGTTACATTGTGATCCGTATTGAGTATAGTACTGTGCTTGTCCTCCGCCATCCGTGTTTATCGGGAGCCTTCTTCACATCCTACCAGCTCTGTACTTGGCAATAAGTAAGCAGTGAATGTTATTGGCAAGCGTCTAAGTTGAAAGCAACGCGGAGAAGTTGAATGAATTTTTTGAGGCAGCCCGCACAAAGTTCTTACATCGCAGAGAATATAAACAATTATGCACACTCCCTGCACCATACTGGCTCAACAAAAACAGTTCTCCACCAGCAACTACTTGCGCTAAATCTGCATTGGGGTTTTCAAATACGTGAACTGCGCCATTTACGGTATGGTTCTTCGCTAGGGTATTGAGAAACCAGATCCTTCCCTGATTATACAGAGCCGATGTAGTGTCGCAGCCACTGAAGGCATGCACAAACAAGATATTCTTTGCAACAGTATCGCTATATTGGAATCTCTGAGGTGAATAGAACACTTCATTCTTGTTCACCCTAGCCGGTTTTTGCAAATAAACATTTGGGAGATCTCTGGCCCCAGCGGTGAACAACACGGGCGAACCCACGTCTTCTCCAACAACGAACACTGACGAAAAGAGACATTTCAATGGCAGTCTGAACAATTAGAGAATCCGCGTCTTCGACTGTGTGTCCCTTCATGCTGTTTTTTTTTTCATGGTAAAAGGAGAAGCACCTGATGATAATCTCGTGGTTTATGTTGCTAGTTTAGTAGAATAAAACCCTACCTCTTTCTACAATGATTTACTAATTTTAACATAATTTTCTTAGGATATTCTGAGTGTTTAGGTTGTTTTATAACTATACATTATTACAGTAATTCTTTGTTAATTTCATTTTTTTTTTCCATAATTATATAACCGATTGTTATGTGCCTTTTATTAGCTTTAAAAATCAATAAATCGAAATTATAATAATTATATAAATCAATTAAATTTGATAACGGTGTACATAAAATCAGAGTTGAAGGATTTTGATATATTTACTTGATTATGATGTATTATTTCGATATATTTACTTAAGAGCTAGAGATTATCACTGTTTAATTTATGACTAGGTAAAATGATACATGTTACACATCTTATTAGTTGGTATACCTACTTCAGGTTTTATTTCATACAATTCCTTATTGACCCTTCGCAAAAAGTATATTTTATTTGCCAAAAATTTTCCTTTTCTAAAACATAAATATCTCTTCTCGTATCATCGAATTTTGAGCAACTTTCAAAATGTCCAGAGGGAATATGAATAAAATACAAATGAATCGGTTGTGCTAAAACGTTTACTTATTTTCAAAAAAGTGTTATAGAATGTTCAACAATATATAAAAACTTCACTAAACCGGCGCCGGCGATGAGTAAATATTTGCATGTAGTTTAGTTTTAGTTAGACCACAATGGAGATAAGAATATGTAACAAAAATATTTAATATAAAATATACACAACGACCGATGCCTGAGTCGATATCAGATTTGAATAAGCCTGCCAAATATATACGTAACCAAAACAATCCAGTTAAAAGAGGAGGATAATATTCAAGATATAGAATATAAAGCTGTCTGGAAACGTATAAAAAGTGTTTAATAGTTTTTTCATTGAAATAAATGATGTTGACGAAACGGAAAGTATTTGTAAGAACATTATTCACGGTCATTGATACTATATACATTTTTTAAAGCGAGTATTGCAAATGTAATTGATTAGACAGCCAGATATTTTATAATAATTGATGAACATTCCCGTGATTCAGTTAAACTTACAAATCAATCCAAATCAATTTTTAAAAAAATGATAGATAAATATTGGAGCTGTCTGAGTGGCTTGACCATTCTTATATTCTGCATATCTATTGTGGCGCTTTTGTATGGTTCTTCTTAAAGTATCTTATCTAGTTTTGTCCTTTGTCCTAGATTCCGCAATTTTGATAGAAGTACATTATTGTAGCTGCCAACCCTTGGTTTTCCTCTCCCAGTAGTTGCAATCTTAGTTTTGCTAGATCTTCGTAGCATACTGTTCTTATTGGCAGAATCTGCATGACTCTCTGCCATACCTATTAGACTCGTATGTCTATTAAGCCAACAATGCACACTGAGAAGGCCCACGATTGTCCTAATGGCTTTTCTGTTCTGACTTCGTAGGTCTTCTGCTTTAGCCAAAATATTTCTTGGTAAACTCTTTAGCTCTCTCGTGGGAAATTTCTTCGTCATTCCAGAAATCAATTTTTTTACTCATTAGTGGATAATCATATGCATCGATTAGCCACGCCGCAGAACAGTTTAGGTCCTACCAAGGTCTTAAATGCGCCTTCCCTAGTGCGAATTTATTTAGTGTTTCATTTCTCATGTGTTCCGTCGGTGGTACCATACCATCATATGCATCGATTAGCCTCGCCTCAGAAGAGTTCAGGTTCTACCAAGGTCTGAGATGCTCCTTCCCTAGTGCGAATTTATTTAGTGTTTTATTTCTCATATGTTCCGTCGGTGGTAAGTACCATACCAGGATCAATATTCTGACTTCCTACGTTCGCAAGGGCTATCAAACAGTCCCATAGTAGAAGCGATTGCCGTTAGTCCTGCTTGGCTATCGAAGAAGATAGCAATCGGCTGATTAATAGTCTCATTCAGATAATCTAGCCATAGTGGACTTGCTCATAATTGCGAACTTTTGCTCTATATATCCTCTGTATACATCAGCTGAGATGTCTGTCTATAAGTTAGGTTAAACATTGTTGAATAAAATGTTTAGTTATTAGAAATTATAATTTCAAATAATTATATCAGCATTACATTTGTAAAGAAAAAACCAAAATACTTAAATCTTATTTCACAGAGCCGATATTTTCCATGGAACTTAATTCCCTTACATTATGAATGTAAATGGGCTGAAAGGCTAGTATGTATGTTTTATAACATTGTTGCAGATATATTGTAGTTTTTTTCTATCATAAATATATATTTTATATATATGTATGTGTATATATATATATATATATATGTATGTATGTGTATATATATATATATATATGTATGTATGTGTATATATATATATATATATATGTATGTATGTGTATATATATATATATATATATAAAAATTAAATATCTTAGAATAATAATAGATTGTCATTTAAAATGGGATTTCCATATCGCTGAACTTGTGAAAAAACTTAGATCACTATTGTATAAATTTACAGCGATAAAAAACGTCTTAAAAGCAAAAAACATTTGAAGGCAATTTACTATGGTATGATAGAATCACTGTTAAAATATGGCATAATTGGGTGGGGAGGCGCAAATAAATGTAACATCAAACCTCTAATTCAAATTCAAAAACGATTTTTAAAAATTATGTATGAAAAAAGTTATCGATACCCTACTAATTTATTATACAACGAATCAGATGTATTGCATATAAGACAAATTTATAGTGAAACAATATTAAATTATCATTCTAAATATTTTGACAGAAATCAAATTATAGATCACGGATATGACACAAGACACAGGGCTCAACAAAACATCAAAGTAAATGTTGCACAAAAAACTATTGGAATGAAAAATTATGTATACCTGGCACCCCCGACTTTTTAACATTCTTCCAGATGATATAAAAAATATAAGTTATTACAAAAAATATAAATATGAAATAAAAAAATGGCTGCTTAAACAGGATTATAAACAAATTGAAAGACTTATTGACACTGGGTATCTCTAATAAATAATAAATAAAAAAAAACTAATAAATTATCTATAAAAAAAAAGTAAAAAAAAACCAGACATTTATATGTGTATATATATATGCATTTACGCGGAAAATGATGTGTATGTATGTGTTTATCTGTATATTTAATGTATGTAGATATATTATTATAACCTTCAGTTTAAGTTCTGAGTTATGTTTATACGACAGCTACAACTGTTACAAGAAGTATTACATTCAAGTTAAATTCACTTTAACTTTGGTAATACTAAACTTGTACACCAAATAAGAAAAATAATGTAATAATGTAAATAAAGGAAATATCTCCTCGTTTCAAGCTCTTAGAGCTTACACGAGATCTTATTTATTTATAATACAGATTAAACTTTATATATTTTTGTACCTACAACTTTGTATTTAAATTATATATATATTCATGCCGATGGGCAATAAGAGTCTTTTTATATGATATATGTATATTATAGCGATTTTTCTCTTTTTTGCAGAACGGTGCTAGATTGAACAATGGAAATGAACTGGATCTGCGTATGATGATCCACCAGAGCCAAGCAGGTTGTGTTATTGGCAAGGCTGGTTACAAAATCAAAGAAATTAGAGAGGTAAGTTTTTAGTTTCATTTTTGAATATTTTTGGTGTAGTAAACGGTGTTTCTAGCCCTTTCAGGGGGCAAAATTCTTTCTTAAAAGATTACGTTAAGAAGAAAAGTCATAATGCTTGAAATTCAACAATTTTTATTTCATTTAATTTTTTTTAATAGTCTATCAAATATGCACCAATTTTAGGCACTACAACTCTTATAATAGGGGGCTATACATACATTTACTATAGTAAACGACGCGACGGATAAAAGTTTCTTTAAAACGATTTTTTTAGAGAAATAGGTGAAAAATTATATAATTTAAATATTGGTTGAATTGTTGCACTCACACCAGCTAAACATGACTTCCTGGTAATATCAACGTATTTACTAAAATTGGTTTGTTGGTTTTAGGAAAAACTTTCACCGAACAAGAATAGTTTTGATTTAATTTCTCTTTAAAATGAAACCAGTTACGATTAATTTCAAGGAATTTTCCGTAATAGGTGAAAATGTGCGTTCATCATATATTACCTTTTATCGAGAGAAAAAATGTCTTTTGACCATGCAACTACAATATAAGTAAAATTGGATTTCCGTAAATATAACCTTATGAAAATGGGATTCTATGTGTTAAATATACGGTTTTTTTTATTTCAGCAAATATGAATAATTTAGAAAACCTTCTGAAAACATTTTTTTTATATTTTAGAAATTTTATTTAATAAATTTTTTATATGACCACGTTAAAAACATTGGAACTTTTTCTGAACGTAATTTTTCAAGAAAGGAAGGGATGGTTTGAAGGGGTAAATAAAAAAGAAATCGTCTTCATCAGTATATATTGCTATTAGACCCATTTTGAGTTTAAGCACTCAAATTTAGAAATGTTGGCTAATGTTTCATGCCAATAAGATTAAAATGGCTGTATATAATTGTCTGCCATGTTATTTTTGAAAATAAGGACAATCAAATGAACGATTTCCGCCAAGTTTGGTCAAGGAGCTCGCTAATTTTCATTGGCCCTTTTCTTGAAATGCGCGTGCCACAGGTGTGAGGTGCCTTCCATTTATTTTTTTGCAATATCAAATAGTAAGTAAGTGTATTTTGATCGGGAGTTCGTTAACAAAATTAGCCCGTTGCCCTATCCCATAACCCTCTACTCGTAGAGCAAAGGACCTAATATTTTGCTTATACTTTAAGGCTACCGAGCGAAAGATGGGAGCTCAATACCACCTTACCAAATTATGCCAGAGCTCTTAGGATACCACTTGTATTAGCAACATGTGTCTCATAAGAGGCTTTTCGTACTTTTTGTATCGTTTGCATCTTCGACTCGACGAGCATTTTTATTTGTAATCTCTTTAGGGTAGCAACTGTAGCTGAATACAGTGATTTGTTAACACGTTATTTCAAGTTCTCAATTTCTACTTCGGTATCATTTTCCTGTTTTACAGTGTCCTCGAGTTTTGATATCTCACCACTCCATAAATGTATTTTAATAAGAATTCAGGCGATGCACGTCACAGATCGACAAAATTACTATAATTATATGAAGATTGTGAAGTCAATCAAAGCGACTGCACCTGGAATAGCTGCAGCCCCCAATTCAGGTCACATTATGCTGTGCTTGTGATAACTGCAACGTCTACAGCCTACAATACATATAACAAAAATCTATCAAAATTCGATTAATTGGAATAAAAATAGATTTTAAATAATTTCTCAAATGAATTTTATTTAATAATTGGACAATGAGTTTTATAATATATATTATAGTACAATCATAATTATAATTAAATTTTGCTAGTTAAATAAAATTACTACGATATTAAACAATTATCCATTTTTTAGTTATTTACTATTCTTGATAAGAGAAAAAACATTTACATATTTAAGCAAATTGAAACCATTCACATATTTTCTTCGTCTGAACTGTCGTCTGTATCGGATCCATTTAAATGAATAATAATGGGATGGATAATATCTTCTCCGTCAAAAGCCACTTCCCTGTCCCAATATTTTTGTATTTCCTTATTTGTGTTTTTAATAGTGTTTGACCAAATTTCTGGGGTAATAGTATCTAATGCTTCCGTCCACATATTTTCACTTTTTCCACGCCATTACCATCTCTCCCAATATATTTATTATAATATGTTTTTGCTATGCCCCAAACTTTTTCAATTGGCTGGAACATACAATGATATGGTGGAAGTCTGAGGACCTCATGACCGTATTGTTGTGCCAGCTTATCAGCTTCATATTCCTTGGGCGGTTTGTTTCTATAAAAATAAGGTTTGTTAATACATAAATATAAATTCATATGGGTATTAGAAGAGTATAGGAAGACAATATTGTTACTACAAATTACAATTTCTGTCCCTGGACTCTTGATATTAATAAATGAAAATAACCAGAAGTATCTGATAAAATTAGTTATGATATGTATACTGAGTCGAATGTACATACGTACCCACATGAGTTAAAAGGCAGTGCACTTTTTATGTACCCGCACTAAATCTCAAATATATAATAAATCACTTACTGTTCCACCAACTCAAGTAATTGTACTTTAAGCATTCCTTGTTCATTATCAATATTTCTGTTTTGTAGCCAGGATATAATATCGACTTTTGTCCAACTCGAATTTGGAATTTTATCCACCAAACTACTGTGACAACTAGCATTATCCATTATTATTAAAGACGGTTCTTCCAAATGTTTTAATAACTGGTGTTCAAACCATTTCAAAAAATTTGTTTTGTTCATCTCACCATGATAATCAGGATTTTTTGTTGATGACGAAAATAATAATGATGCCCCAGGAATAAAACCATTTTCATTTCCAGCATGAAGTATAATAAACCTAAAAATATATTTCTACATTAATAATAAATAAATTTATATTTAATAAATGTATTATATACAAGGGTCCCATCATTTCAGAAACGAATTTTAGCTACATTGTATATTTTTTCTGTAATTGTACGTGTAAAGTACAAAAAAAATGCATTTTTTAAATCTCCTGTATGTAAAACTCGTTTATGAAAAAAAAACAGACATTTACACACCTTTTCCCTTCAGTTTCGGTTTTTTTCACACTTTCTTTATTTCCATCTTGCCATGATCTTTGTACAGAACCATACTCGAAGATCCACGTCTCATCTAAATACACAAATTGTCGAGGATACCCCAATGAAATATTTTTTACATATTTCTGCAAAAAAGTGACGCGGCTGAAAACAATATTTGGCAGTTCCATTAATCCTCTACGTGGATTATCTTTTAGAAATTTGAAACCTATTTTTTTCAATATTTTGCCCAAACTACTCAAACTTCCTTTGTAAATGTCCCGTTCAATCAACAGCTCTAAAAGCGATTGTCTGGTAATATGTTGATCTAAAACAATAATAAATACTTTTAATAAATATTTCCATACGTTATTTTAATAAATACTCACTGTTTCTGTACATTTCATAAATAACCATTTCGAATTGCTGCTTGGTCAAAGTTATCAATGTCGCATACAGGCTTTGTTGTCGGTCCAGTTCTTTTAGGGCTACCTAAAGCTTCCCCAGTCTGCATTTTTTTGGAAATGTTGCTAACAGCACTCAAACTTATGTTTAAAGCATTAATAATGCTAAGGATTATGAAGCCACATTGAACTGTCCTTATTTCTGAAAGAAGCTTAATAATTTGGTGTCAAGAATTACTCTTTTTAATGTAATTAAAACTTTAAAATTATGTTGGCATTGAAATGTTTTCAATTACGTCACTCGTGACGTGCATCGCCTGAATTCTTGCCCCGACTTTATAAAGTTCTTAAGCAATGAACGCCATAAAATATTTCAAGTAAACAACAATGCTAGATATTTTTTTTTGAAATAATCAAATATTTATAAATATAATTGCCCATATGAAAAAAAATACTATTTGATGTAGTATTTCATGTGATAAAAAATTGGATCCATTAGCTTGAGAAGGCCTTGGATACGTCGCTGCAAAAGATTTCATTGCCACATGCGTGGGTATGCTTTGGGTCTTTTTCGACAGACTGATATTCTGTATGGTTTCAACAAAGGAGCCATTACCCACACAAAAGTGATAGCTACGTTATAAAATGTTCTCGTGCAATATTATATCCAATTATTTAGGTAAAACTTGAAGTACAGAAAATAGTTGTGTATTTTTAAACAATCATCGCAATATATTATTTTTTAAACAAGCTCTATTCTCCGTAATATTATGAATAATCTATTTCTTAATTCTTTAAAATTTATGTAACATACACGTGTTCGAAGAGGCAAACAACAAAACATTTTTTGTAAATTGTTCTAAGGAGGTTTCTAATCAATGAATCGCTATTCCTTCCAAAAGACACACACCGAAGGTGCCGTTAAATAACTGATTAATGCTTTCAGCGGTATGCCCCCGAACTCGATCTTGTGGCCACTCATATTTTTTATCTGGACCTCCAACCTTCAGAATTGAGTAGCTTAAAGTGACGCCCCTTTCTGTGAATAAATAATACTTCAGATGTCGCAGATGCAGATTTACATTTTATTGATGCCTCAAATCGTCACCGTTTAACCATGAATTCTTGATATTCTCATTAGTACTCTTTAGTAGGACGAAAAGAGGAGTGCGAATATATGTTGAGAGTAATCGTTGACGATGAAGAAATATTTTCTCAAGTAGTGATATTTAAGAAGACCATTTTGAATGAAGAGAGAGAGGGAGAGATATTGGATAGGGAAATATTTATTATTATATGGAAGATTTACGATTGGCTACAATGAAGTTAGCCAAATGTTGCATTGATTATAAATCCTTGCAGTATATTGATATAGCCTGCTGTTTTCAGTGGTTGACAGTTTGTCAATGGCCTTTGAACCACCCAGTATTGTCTGCAGATAATTCAAAGAATAGATGTCTTCGTTGTTCGTTTATAGTTTGATAATAAAACCGTGAATATTCTTAATGATGTTCTCATCAATTTATTTTCAAAGCCATAATTCGAATCGGTGGTATTATTTATACTATTGTAAACAGATATTTAGTAGTCAACCAGAAATTAACTTTTTCATGATAGATTTTTTTATCAACATTAGGATGTGATGATTTTATAGACAATATATTGCAATTAAAGTATACTTTCAACTTGTGGACTAGACGTATGCGAAGATGAAAGGAGAACATCAACAACTTAACCGTGTACATCGCTGGATGGAATGAGTAATATTGTCATTGTTTCATATTAAACTATATCTCGCTTATTATTAATGCTAATATATGAATGCACCATATGGTAATCAGGATTGAGGGAACAACAACTTTGCATGTGAATACTTTTTTATTTAAGGCTTGGTTTTTGAGAAAATCGATGAGCAAGGATAGAAAATGAAAAAATTTATTAATTTTTACCTCGAACGGAGGTATGAGCATTTAAAATCAGACAATGCTTTTTGATTTTATTACGCCTAAACGGCCACAGATCTCGTTTAATTTGGCAGGATATAGAACACGTTGTCGCACGTTAATGACTCGAAAATTTTAAATAGTTCCCTTTGCACAGGACAAATTTTGGGTAATTTTGATTTTAAACTATTTAGCTTTTGATGGGCGGATGCAAACTGGGCACCATACTACCTGCAATTTTTTATCCTACTGTAATCTGGGCACCAGCCAAATATGCTCCTAAAAGTTAGGTAATCTGGGATGTTTTCTTGAAATATAAAAGTTGCTTAAAAACAAACTGATATGCAGCAGCAGCCTACTAGATAATGCAAACAACAGAAATCCGTTGGAATATAGGTAACATACTTTTCGTATCATTCATATTTGAGGCGCCTTCGGAAATTGAATTATGAGAACTGACAATTAGATTAATTTTTGTGAAAATGAAAATAAATAAAAATGTCGCAATGTTTTGAACTCGGCTTTGAAATAGCTACTCTTTATTTTCCTGAAAATGAATATGAATAAAATCAGTATATTATATTCCTAACCTAACCTAATACTTAAACTACAATCCATGCGCGGTAATTCAATATCCGCTCAAAGACCTTACCTGCATTTTATTACTTTATTACTCGAAGGGTACATGGTGCCTAGACATGTCGGATTTAGCAATCCTTTTTGCAGAGCATGTAAAACCGTAAATTTGGTGCCCAGTTTGCACCCGCCGCTTTTGATTTTGCCATATACCGGCTTTTAGCATTTTGAGGTCCGCAGAATCGATTTGTAAGTGACTTTCTGAACGGCGAGCACTATACTTCATCTGTACCCGAACAAAATGGGCTTTTCAAGCAATTTCTGACTATTAAACTAAAGGCTAACCTCTTATCTCGCTAACGACACAAATATTCACTATATGCCATAAATCCTTTAATTTCTCTAGTGCTTGTGCAAATGTATTCGATGGCGAGAAAATGAACTATTTCTGGTCCCAGCTCTGAGTCAATTAATAGTCCATAAAACAGCAGTTACAACAAATTAGTCCATAATTCTTTTGAAGCATAAGTTGACTGAAGATTATATAATTTTTTCTTAAACAAAATGTATGAAATAAATTAAATAAAATACTTACTATATTTCTTACACGTACTGTAGAAGTATATTTCTTAATACGATCATATTTTTCGCGAACTGCAACGCAGCACATTAATAAATACTGTGAAAAATATTTCTGACAAAACGACATCACACGCTCAAGTTAGTAAATCTTTTACAGGCAAACCCTCTTGACCTCAAAACCATGACGTGGCTTAAATTTTCCCATGATGACAAGAATCTGTCTCTTACCGGCGGCGGCGATCGATCTGTATAACTTACAAGATTTTCATAATATCGCCCCGAGCCGAACTGAATGAGGAAAAATGTTTATTTTATTTCTACATTTTTATTAGGTCTTTTTTTTTCGTTGAAATTTTCCGCCCATCAACTTTCCAAATGTTTGTTTTTATATTATTAAATCGTTATAGCCCGTATATATATTTTTTATGGATCGCTGTAAACGACGGATAGGGAATGAAACAAATAGATTGAAAATTTAACGTGATCATGTGTCCGTATTTTGTGAGTTTACATCCAAATATTAATATTTAAATATGTGTACTTTATTTCGAGTCGATATTGAGAGTTACTGTTAGAATATACATATATCTATCAAAAGCAAATTGTATCTAGCAAAGAATTACGAAGGCGTAGAAGGATGTCAAAATCTTTTAAAAGCAATTTCCATTTAATTTAATAATTTAAATATTCCCTGTTATATCTGTAAATAATAAATTACTGCAAGTTTAAACTATAAGATTTATTATTTCCAGTTTGATTTGTAAATATTACAATAATTTTCAGTTTAAACTGTAAAAGTTTTTGCCCTATAGAAGGCCAAGGGGAAGGGTAGGGATTTTGGGACGAGCTCATTTTCAAGGGCAATCAATTCTCTTTCAAGATTTTTTTACCCCGAAGCTCTAACTTCATTAGGGCCTGCACGCGCGCGTGATGCATTTATAAAAACGAATGCGGCCATTCAGCAGCCGTGCAGCGAGATGCCGGGGGAGGAGCTTAGCGCTCCCACTTCTCTCTTACAAATACACGTCCTACTCCGCTCGTCCGTTTTTATTAATGTATCGCGCGCGTGCAGGCCCTAAAGAAGTTAGAGCTTCGGGGTAAAGAAATCTTGAGAGGAAATTGATTGCCCTTGAAAATGAGCCTGGCCCGAAATTCCTAACCCTTTCCCTTGCCGTTCTACAGGGCAAAAACTTTACAGACCCCCCCCCCCCCCTCACCCCTAATCATCCGATCGCAGTCTGGTCGGGCTTAAATCAAAGAGAAAAAATTCCACATTGATGGCGAAAAAACCTTCCCTACCCCTTTCCTTCCTGGCGAAAAATGACTTTTTCTAAAAATAATAATAAATTTGGTATTTCGCAACCATTTGTTTATTTATGGTAAAAATTTGAAATACATAAGCGGAACTCAAAGTAGGCACATTAGTATACAATGTCACGTTTGCTGCGCGATTTACGGAAAAAATTGCGGAAGTTAGAGCAGTTTTAATTTCCTTTACGTTTACCCTTCCCCTCCCCCCCCTAATCAACCAATTCAATTCAACACAACTTTATTAAAATTAATGAGTATATAACATGTATAAGCAACAATTGTATAAAAACGAACAAACAACTTAACCTAAACTCCTTTTAACATTGTAAATAAAAATAGGTGATTTGATACAAAAATGCTTAAAAAAGAAAGCTTAACATTAACAAGAACACTAAAACTTTGGCTTTCGCCGTTTGCGCGCACTTCACTTTATTTTTAAATTTTGATTCTGACGCTGGCACCACAACTTGAACAAGACGCCATCCGCTAATTACTCCAACGACGGGTCGCGCAAGGCTGGCCTAAACTGTGATTCTAAAGATTTGGATTGTTCTGATATAAAAAATTTTGAATCTGTTACAAGATTAATGAAGGAACAATGAATTTACAGACAAAAATGTACAAACAGAATCGAAGGAACAACAAACGCGATACAAAAATACACAAAAAACAAAAGAAGAGGGGGACAGGAAAGAATTAAAGTCAACGAAAGGTATGAAGTATCAGTGAAAGGTGGATAGTAGCAGGGAAGGTATAGTAGGTGAAAGTTTGGCTAGAGTGGCTGCCGGAAGATTGGCAACGTCTGGTAAGGTAAGGGGTGTTTAATCCGAAATGGGGCATTATGCTGTCTAATTTGTGTAATCTGTCTTGTTAGCGGACTATCGGCCAGTTTGAACGAATAGAAATTTTGAGAGATGCGCTGGACGTAGTCGGCTATCGGGGTTATGTCGTTGCAGCGTTCGTAGTGGTCTCTGAGGGAGGTGTACCTTCCAGAATTTGAGATGAGGCGCATATATTTTCGTTCTAGTACTTCTAGTTTTCTCATTGTCGTGGCCGGTATGCTGCACCACACCGGCGCCGCGTATGTGATGGACGGCTTGACTACCATTGTGTACAACAATTTTTTATTTTGTCTGTTTAGTCTGCTACCCCTGACCATGAGCGGATACAGACTCCTGGACAGGGAGTAGACCGTCCGTATGGTTTCGTTAATGTGGGTGTTGAACGTCAGTCTTTTGTCCAGTCTCACCCCCAGGTACTTCACGCATCCCCTAATAGGAATTTGGTTGCCCCTGATCGAAATTGGTGTGATTAGGCGATTCTCTGTGAATCGACGTGTGAAACATATCGCCTCCGACTTCTCGGCGTTGACCCGAATCTTCCACTGGTCGTAATAAGCCGTGGCACGGGCCATGTGCGCCTTCAGCAGCATATTGGCCGCCTGTGCGTTGTGCGAACGCGCGTACATGGCCATGTCATCGGCGTACTTGGCCAGCTTGGTATTCGGGAACTCCGGGAAGTCGGAGACGTACAAGCTGTACAACTTCGGTGACAGGAACGATCCTTGCGGGACGCCCGCGCGAATGTCCCGCCGAGTTGATAGTTTATTTTTCACCCGAACCTGCAGGGTTCTGCCCGTCAGGAACGAGTGAATGAGTTTGGTGATGTGCGTCGGGAAGTTATAGTTATGGAGTTTGTAGAGTTAGCCCGGGATCCAAACGGTATCGAAGGCCTTCTCAATATCGAGGAGCACATGGCGGTGCTCTTCCCGAGGTTGTATTGTACCTTTACATCGTTAACTACCCTAACGACCTGTTGGACCGTACTCCTCCCCCTCCTGAAGCCGAATTGGGACTCGTCGTCGATGTGAAGCTCACACTGAACAGCATCGAGTCTGATCAGGATGATCTTCTCCACCAACTTGGAGATCGCCGACAGCAACGAGATGGGCTGCCGACGAAACGCGCGTTCTTATTCGGTTTCAGGATAGGAACGACCACGGCGCCTTTCCACTGACTGGGCCAGTGCTGTAGTCGCAGGATCGCGTTAACAATGTAAGTTAGTTGCACAATACCTTTCCTCGGGAGATATTTGAGCAGCTTGTATTCGATACAGTCCGCCCCGGGTGCCTTATTGTTTGGTAAGTCCTTGACAATTTGTGCTATTTCCGAGGGTTTGGTCATTACTTTAAGAAATTGTTGTCTCGTCAGTTGGATGTCATGACCGAGGAGTTCTTGTACGTCTCGTTCGATGCGGTCGTGTTCCTGATTATTTGGTATGGTATTGTTATGCATAGTCTGAAAGTGGTCTGCTAAGTCGTTCGCTTTTTGTGTGTCCGTCAGCGATGTCTGTCCGTTTGTGCCCGTCAAGGTGGGGATGGCTTCCCGCGTACTCTTTAAGGCCCTCGTCAGCTTCCACAGCGAGTTGTCTTGAGAATTGAGCGCCGCCAGTTTGTCCCTCCATTTCTGGTTTTTTGCAGTGTTGGTGGAGGTTCGGATCTGTCTTTGCAGCCTGATCATCTCGGCCCTAGCGTCGGCATCGCGATTTCGCTGCCAAAGCCGTCTCAGTCGGTTTTTCTTCCTGATGTTTTGTATGACCGCCTCGTCGAGTCGGTCTCTGTTGTGATTTATTGTCACAGTGGTGGCAACAGTCTGCTTGGCATCCTGCAGCACCCTTGTGAACTCCTCCACCGCATTTTCCAGTTCGGCGGGTGTGGTGATTGTGTTCGTTAGTGTGAGGTGTGTGTTTATGTGTGTCTTATAGAGACGCCAGTCGGCGCCTCTATAAGATGTGATTGTTCGTGTTATGTCTTGCCTCGACACACCGTCAAGCTAGCGAGTTGAAATTTGGACACAATACTGAGGTCCTGAGTATCTATCGGGGGAAGAAAAAAAATATCACCAAGTCAGTTTCTTCCCCAAGAAAAAACGCGAAAACGACTATCGGTACGTTCCCGCCGCAGCTAAAAAAAAATCCGTATACAAATCCGTACTTTCAAATCGCAATATCTCGGGAACCGCTGGACAGATTTTGACGAGTCAAAATTCAGTTTCCGCGCATTCGCGAGCCCTTCATTTTATCCCTATACACATGCAAATTTCCCCCCTTCTCGCGAAAAGTTCGACCGGAAAATTTTCCGGATGATAGAGGGGATCCGACTTGATAACATCACAAAAAAAAATTCGAAAAAAACGAGTCCGTTTGCAAATCCAGATCGACCTCGCTATAAGTGAATCGATATTTCTTCCGATTTATATTTTATATAGTAGATTTCTAACATTAAATTAACTTACGTGACTTTACATGTGCATGGCCATAAATGATAGTTTTTAGATATCGTCAGAAGAAACAATCATTGGCCGCCAAATTGGGTAAAGCTTTCACGAAAATTATGACTCGAAGTGATTTGTGGAACAAACAATCATAGACTCTTAAAATTATGAAGTGATCCGTCAGAATAATTTATCCCGGAAGGCTCTAGAAGAGCCTTGTGTGGGAGGGGGCTACACATTTAGAGACAAGGGACACACACCCAATACCCGTGTATAGTGGAAAAATCCCTCTCACAGTATTTTCCACTGCCACGACCGGGGATCGAACCCGGAACTTTTGGGTTCAATTCAATTCAAGTCAAAACAGCTTTATTGATATTAATGTACAGTAAATGTGCCTCCCCAGAGCCCATCCCGGGACCGACCCTCGCAAAGTCGGGCCGAGGCGGGACTGGTTTGGTTAGGTAAAAATTGAAAACGACAAAAAACTTAAAAACTCCTTTTACATATGTAAATAAAATTAAGTGATATGACAAAAAATGCTTAAAAAAGAAAGCTTAACTTAAAACTGATTAAAACGATCACTTGGCTTTCGCCGTTCGTGCACTTCACTGATTTTTAATTTAGGCACTGACGCTGACTCCGTAACTTGCACGGGGTGCCATCCGCGAATTGCTCCAACTACGGGTTGCGCAAGGCAGGCCTAAACTGGGATTCTAAAAATTTTGATTGTTCTGATATAACTTTTGAGTGAGACGCAAGTGCGCTCACCTCTCGACCATCAATCATACGTCATATAGATGTATTTTTATGGAAAATATATAAATTATGGAACTTCCTAATATACCACACAAACATTTAACTTTCCTGAATATTGTGTACATACAGGCATATTCAAGCCTTTGTTTTCCCTAAATCAGTGACAGTTATGACGTCCATGGAAGAAAAATGTGTACCGTCGACAAAATATTGCCTAGAAAGTTGATATCCGTATCTGCTTTTTCCTTCATAGATTAATAAAACTGTAGACGGCTGTAATAATGATCATCGGAAAATACGTCTTCAATTTTCTACTACGAGTGTCTGTTTTTTCAAAATACGCCGACCTGCATATTAACTTGTTCCACAATTTGCCCACTGGAGCAAGGAGCAAGGTTCACCTGCTTCTATAAAAGTAACTGTCGCCTCTTTTTCTAATCTTGCTCCGGGCAAAGGCCGCCCGCGTCCGTCAGTCTGAGCAGTTTTCAAATTTGTATTGTGTTTGCAGTTGGTATTGGTCTATTTTCGAATATAAAAGCAAATCATCCAAAAACTTCTTCGATGCTCTTGGATATGAGATGCCACTGAATTATTTCCACCTTTTCGTCTACTGGCACAGTAGTAGGCTAGGTATTTTCTGAATTTACTGATAATAAATTGTATTTCCATATATTCGCGGCTGTATATCGTTAAGTAATGAGAAACCATATTCCATCGTAAAATAGCATCGTAGAACATGAAATCAAACACACAAATAATAACACGCGTACAAATAAAAATCTCGTGGCATCTGCAGAGATGTTGCCTCTTTATTTAATACCATTAAAACTTTATTTCTCGCCTTATGACTTAAAAATATTTTTTAATGTATACGATGGTCAGCACATAAATGGTATGTCAGGTAATTGCTTACCGTTCTTCCAAGGTGTGACTGAACTAGAAAAAAACTTAAGTTGGTCGGTGTAGAAACATTTACCTTAAATTATACTGTAGCCATCAAGATCAAACATTGGTTTTAGACGTCCATTTGTTTGGCCACATTTTCAAGGTTTGCTCTGCAAATCTGGAAATCCATTAGCAAACTCGGCTACGTACATAAATAGGATCAGAGAGAATTAGATAGACATCGAACGCTTTACATAGTAAAGTAGGTGAAGTCGGGGATTTTATTTCCTTTGTGGATTGGGAGCTCTTTTTTACGAATACAAACCTTCACCTTCGTAGTAACTGTTGCCGTATCAATATAATTATTCACTTTTGAAAATATATCTATCTTAAGATATTAATATCAGGTACTCCGTTAGTATAACCGAGTCTTACTTTGTTATACTGTTAATTCGGGCTAGGAACATCCTTTACTACCCATTATCTCTTATTTTATCCTAAACAGACTACTAAATAAAACACTTAAACTGTTAAATTGTAATATGCATAGAAATATATGCCATAGAATTTGAACGTAATGTAGAACCCTTTACCTCAACCCTTCTTCTCATGTGACATACTGAATAATTACATGTTTTTTACATTAACTTGCTCTATTATTAATTTATATTTAGTAAAACGAAAATGCTATACGACCTTTTACATCGTAGCTTTTTTTCTTAGAACAAAAATACTGAAAATGACGTTTTAATGGGAATTAAATGCCACATGGCACAGTACGTTACCGTGTATTCTACGGATGTATGAAATTAGTGTGTTTATTCAATGTACAACTCAACAGTCACTTATGAATAAGGGGCAAATTTGTCGTTATAGGAAAACATATGCTCTTGTAGCATTCATTATATCCATGCATGTAAAGGAAAACTTGGAACACTTTTAGTCGGTATTGATTTTTTCCTTTAAATGTAATTTGGACTCATTATATGTACTCCCATCATAAAGATAAGGATCAGTCTAAATTATAATATGTATATATTTTTACTTTTTTACACATTCACATGTTCATTATTTAGCCACGCACACTTTTGTGTAAGCTGTTCTTATCGTTGACTATGTGGCTACAATGTGTTTAAGAATAAAAATAGTTTACTGTGATGCTTCTAGTAGTGGAATCAAAATAAAAGTTTATTTTGATGTCCGCTGTGCATTGAAAAGTAAAAAGCTGTATCGGGTATTTTGCCGGGCAAAATATGGGGTGTGTATAGACTCAGAAAATTCCGTTAGTAATACCGGTGTCTATACACCCCTAGGAGTGAAAACGGAAAAACGCAAATTTTGAATATTTCATTAGCTATCCGGCTATGAAAACGTTTTTCTCATCCGTAAAGTAATAAGCAAGTTACAATTAGTTTCCTCTAAAAATTAACGTTAGACAAACAGAAGAATATTACCAAATTAGCTTCAATAATTATTCGTAAATGTAAATGTTTTTATATCTGCTTTTGCTAAAAATGTTCCCATTGCAATAACTTCGACACGACACCAAATATCGAAAACATTTAAAGAGTACTGATAGTAGTCTGAAGCTTATGCAGCGCAACAGTTTTTAAAATTACGAGATTGATCAATGATTACCGAGGATATTGACAATTCACGCCGAGAAAGTATATTATACTAATAATATGTAAAAATCTCTGTAAAAACCATTTACAGATTAGGAAAAATATAAGAAATAATTACAGAATGTAGCAAAGAAATAAAAATATACATGCGTGAATACATGGCCAATGAAGGAGTAATAAAAGTGGATCAACCAGATACAGAGATAACTAGAAAAGAATACACTTAATATCTGCATCACTTGAATGAGGAATATCAAACTCATTTTCCATAGAAGTGTAACCGTTGCTCATAAAATACAAAGGCGAGAGCTTCAGTACGTTTGTTCGTGGGGTAGGAAACTAAAAGGTTTTATTTTTTCAAATGCAGTAGCGTGAAAGTTCAGCATGTTCAAGATACAGTCAGCCAGATTATTGTGAATTAATTTGTGTAAAGACAAAAGTGGGCAAAGTGAGCTAAGAAAACTGGATCTATTTGGCAATTGTTCATTGTAAAATTGGCATATTTCTGTTAGACGTTAATCAACCACGAAATTTTAAAAACCTTTGTGTAGAAAGAGCTTTAGACTACAGTTGTTTTTTTTATAGTTTTCGATCTTTTGGTTAGGTAAGAAGTTGCCGCCATGGGAACATTTTTCCGTTTTGGTCGAAAGAGAAATACGAATAATTACAGAACTACATCAAGTTTGATTTAATAAGTATTCTCCAACCTACCTAATTCTAATTTTGTGTGAAAATTAATTTAAATTCGCTTACTATTTTAAGGATTAGAAAAATGATTTTTACAGACTGATAGCTAATAAAATATTCAAAATTCGTGGTTTTTTACATTTCACACCCTGGGGTTGTATTAGACATCAATAGCGCCAAGCAAATTTAAGGAATCGATACACCTCCCTATTGGAACCCGACAATATACTGGATACATTTTTATAGTCGAAATTATATATTCCCGGCACTCAAAAACGCAACAAAAACTTTACGACGACATAATTATTATCGCCCTTGGCCCAAGCCGCATACTGTCATCAAACAAGCCGATGCGATGCACATTAAAAACCTATAAAGGTAAGCGAGTCAATTTGTCGGCGAAATAGTACAGAGAGTAACGGTATTTTAATGAGGTCGTAAATTTTTTGTTGCATTTTTGAATGCCGGGAAGCGCTGACCTCGACTATACCTTTCAATCTATAGTTGACATGATTTCTAGATGAGTTTTTCAAGCACGCCATCTTTACTAGGCGCTATGCACTTACATGACTGCTATAGCGACTATTATCAACTCTTATAGATTCTTTTATTTTCTTGCAAACTTTCTTTAGTTGGATCATCCCGCACTTTTTCTCATTTTTCCCATTGGCTATGCTTAGCGCACTTCAACTGTACCTCTCGATGTACTCGCCGCAGTGTTAACTAGAAAGCGCTTTTGAAGACACAAGTCGACTTTGGTCGGTAAATGGAAAGCACCCACTATAACATCAACTCATTTTAACAATTAACTTCTTCAGTTAACACCATTGTCATTCCTATCAAATCATGGAAGTTTTGAGAATCTTATCGTACTCAATTAATGCTATGTTTTAGTTTGGACGCAAATAAGCAATTTTTGTGTTGTCTTATTGTGCCTACTGCCCAGTTGCCAGAGACTAATTTTGATGAAAAGTTAGAATTAATTGTTACCTTGCTAATTTTTTCATGAAAGGCTAGCTTTTTGTTAGTAGAAAAATCTACCCCTTCGAACCCTTGCGAACAACACCTCTGAAACGGAAAAAGTCAGTTTTTGCTAATATCTCGAAAAATGATAATAATAAAAAGAAACGGATAGCACCACGTGAAAGAGCGGGAAATTTTACATAAAAATAGTATAAAAGTTTTTTTAAATAAATGTTTCCCTTAGCATGAGAAATTATTACATTTCGCTCAATATTTCAAGCGCGTCGCACAGGGAAATGAAGCATTTCTCGACCGCCGCTACATAATAAAAGGCAATTTGTACCTATTAAAAACGAAAAAAAAAAAACAAACGAAGGTAGCGTTTTATAGACGAAGAATTCAGCTTTCCAATGGTAACTTACTTAGAACCCTGGCAACTGGACTATACAAAGAATTTTACTAATTTTTTTTTTTTTATTTTCGTATGTAGCGTCCAATTTGCTCCTTGTGTATTGTACCATTTAACAAAATTTCTGGGCCTCAATAAACTTTAATTTTAAAAGGAACGATTTGATTTTTTCCTAATAAAAGAGACTTGCTTGAAAATACATATTACATTTCAAAATGTTTAGTCAAATGATATACTTCGGCCTAAAACGAAGTTATTCTTGAGATATTTCAGTTATCTTTCATAGCTCTTCGTCCGAATATGTCCCATTATCGTCGTGTTGCTATGGTGCCTACGTCAATTAGGAAATCACGGACCAAATTTTTAAAAGCCGACGTCCCTCGCAAACCCTAAACCCACGTTGATTAAAATTCTGCCTAATAAATTGCTGGTTTATGACCAGTTATTTTTTCATTATCTGAATTTTGTTAACATGTAATCCGTATGTTGGTAAAACACTTCAGTGATGATGGCAGATGAATTAATAAACTTTTTGCGTTTTAAATATTAAGAAACCTGTAATTGAGAACAATACCTTTACTCTTTTCTACTTTTATAAAATGTTATTTGGCTATTTAGCAGATAATTTTCATACAGTCAAAATCTAATATTTAACAAAAAAAATAAAAAAATTTTATCTATTCCTTTATCAATAAGTGTTGATCCAAATTCTGATCATGCTCTGAAAATACAAAATTTCACTGTCTGATAAAAGATTTTCTACAAACTAACCCCCTTAGGGTGCGCTTTGCTTGGAGCGACTATTGCGATGACCGCAGAGAGATAGTAGTAGCGCAACGAGCACTGCTAGTATGTTTTGTAATTGTTTTGTTTTCCTTCGAGCTTCGAGCGACCATCGCTAGAGTCGCTGTCGTCAATCGCGGGCGTCTGGGCCTAGAGCAGATATGATCGCTAGTCGCTAACGATTATTGAAACGTGGTACATCTCCTCTGCTGTGATTGGGTATGGATTACAGTTCGCAGACAACCTCTTAATATCCTCTTAAATTAAACTTAACACGAATTCAAACTGAGGTTTAGAAAGCCTGAAGAACTCTGAAAACTTCCTGTCGCTTCACAAAAATGATTTGCAATCAATATTTTGGAGTATCCTTCTTCCATCATTCTTTTAAAGATGTTTAGGAAGTCTTGGCAAACTCAATACTTCCAATATTTCTTCATCGTCAATTTCTTCCACAAAAAAGTATCTCAACCACAATTTTTTACGTTTATTATTTTTTATTACACATCACGACATTCAGCGGGACAGTGTCTATAACAATAGTCAACAGAATAGTAGTGACCAGAGGTAGGTAGAGTAGTCGCTATTAGCAAAAACACTCCGGCTGGCGATCAGCGCTAGCGATTATCGTTCTGCGATCATCGCAATAGTCGCTCCAAACAAAACACACTTTTACGAGTAGTCACTATCATGATACTACGACTGTATTTATGGTTACCCTATATTTGTCAAAGGGTTGTCCCAATTAACGATAAGATCAGTGCAATATTTTCTATAAAAAAATAGTGTGTAACATTTTGCGAATAAAATAATATCTATTTCATAAAGTCGATTTGCTTTACCGTCTCGGGGCCGCGCACTTTGATGGATACCTAGATCTAGATATGTGTCGCAGAAGAATATTAATTTAAGATCTGCGCACAACAGAACATCTGCTAACTCGCCCAGTTCGTATTCAAGAATCTAAGACAGGTTGTGGGATCTGGGGCTATATGCGTGCTTTAATAATCCTTGATGGATGTCTAAATAAGTATTTTTAATTAGGAGAGAGATTAAAGGGACATATCCTCATTCATGCTATTATGTTATTTGTTTTGTTAAATACAAAAGTATATGTAATGCACAGAGGTTATTATTATAAATATGATTGAGCTTCCTTCACACATTTTGCATATGTAATATAAATAAATAGAACAACATATTATTTTGGTTAGAATAAACATTTTATTAGAATTTTCACCGAAGCTTCCTCCTAATTCGACATTAAAGTAATTGAAACAGTGTGAGCGCGAATTTAAAAATGTATTTAGTAATAAGATACCTCACTGCTCGCGATGGAAATTAAACCGCTGTTATGATCGAGGTAGATATCGATGATGAGTGGACATACCAAAAATATTTATTATTCTTTCAGTATCCTATAAAGTGTCGCAGAGATTTGAAGTGTTTTTGTTATGTACTCATAAATATTTTTCTGCTTGTTTCTGCTATTTTCTATTACACCCTGTCCAAAACTTGCCGGTTGCGGTATCCTTAATTACGTTTATCCACATAGCTTTTTCAGAATTTATAGTGACGCTCTAATAACTCTTAATAGGTAATAACGTGTACTTCTATCCAATATTTTGATGTTCTCCTAGTTGATTTGTTAGTTCTCATGTTCTGCACTGCCGACTAATCTGTTCATCCATACATGTCTTATCTGATCATGATCAAAAGTGCTGAATTTTAACAGATTCACTTATTCTATTGACGCTTATTGTGAATCTATAACTACTGATCTTGGAAGCACTTTATTCAGAAATTCTAGTTGATATTAACATAATTTGCCGGCTCAGTGCTTATCTGTTAGGCTTAAGACCAGATGAGAGTCTTAGGTGCTGCAGGTATCAATGGCGTGGGGAATGGTTGTTGTGTATCTATTAGTGTGTACGTGTTCCCTGATCGAGTCGTGAAAAACAAGAGATGAAGGCAATTCTGGTGGTAATTCTGGCATTTATAATAAAATATATTCATCCCTCCGACAGAATGTCGTACTATTTATGTTATAATAGCTAAATTATTAAACCAAATTGCTGTTAAAATATTAGAACATCTTAGAAATAATTGGTCACGTTTTTTTAAGAAGTACTCATCTATCAAAATAATCATAAACTAAAGCATTGAGGTTACTCGAAATTAATGGAAAATACATTGGGGCAGCTGTTAGCTGTCTAGATTAGTTTTTGTAAAAATGTCAACAAAAAAGACCAGCCGAATTGACTGTCTTCTCCTCATAGGGTTGTTGTTTCACGCGGCAAAACTGTCGGTCTCTATGTCCCGCGTGTGCGGGTGACAGGTGAAACGAGCAGGTGAGAGGCGCGCGGCCTGTCTATCGGGATCGCGTGTGGAGTCAGGCAGGCGCGCCACCGTCCGACAACCCCCAATCAATACCAGCTGCGGGCGCTTGGCTCCCTTTTTGGCAGCATTGCCAATGTTACACATTTTTAAGGAATACTTCTACTTGGTTTGGCAGGCACTATTGTTTACTTAACAACTACTCTTTGTCGTATAAAAAGTGCTTACAAGTATAATCTATATGCATAGTAATTTGGTATTTTGTAGTGACAGTTTAAATATTTATAAATTAAAGTATTGTTACGACCAAAAATCGAATAAATATATAAGCGATCCGTAAGTTCCTAAAGAACCGATATAATTAAGAAGATTAAGGATAGTTGATATGTTTGATATTTAATAGTAGTTGTTCTAGAAGTAAATGTGATCATTGGCAAAACATTCCTTCCGCACTACAGGGGATAGTTACACTTTTTATCTAATTGAACACGTATAATCGAGTTCATCTGTTTTCGGCACTCAAAAACCCAACATAAACTTTACGACCTCATTAAAATACCGGTACTTCATGTTTTTAATGTTTGTCGGCTTGTTTGATAACAGTACGCCGCTTGGCCCAACGGCAAAAATAGTTATGTCGTAACGTTTTTATTGCGTTTTTTGAGTGCCGAAAACAGATGAACTCGATTATACGTGTATACTTAACAGCACATTAGTAACAAGTTCAACAGCACATTAGTAACAAGTTCAACAGCACATTAGTAACAAGTTCACATGGCAGCATACCATCAATGCTTTAATAGGTGATATATCACCTCTAGATTTAGTCGAAATTATTTCTGCATTTCAATGATTTTACGTGCAATAAAACCTTCGGTTTACGTTACACCAGCTTTTCTGCCTAAGTTATCTTGCCTAAGTTATCGTGTTAAAATGAGCTACTTTCTACCTTAAGCATATTGCAGTACATAGTATTATTGTGACCTAGCGAATTCCAAGAAGTGGAAATCTTCTTTCTGACCATATCGCAATCCGTAATATAAGTTCTGAAGTTAGGCCTCCCACTTTCTACAATGAGATTTTAAACGCCCTCTTATTTCCGTTTATTCGGTGATTATTTTCCTCTAGACAAAGTCCACGCTGAACAGTGACGAACGGATGCGATTAGAGATACAATAGTTAGCTACTTGCTCAAACAGTTATCCCCTAAATAGTTCAAAAGTCACTGACGTTTTGAAAAATTGTCTGAGCACCTTCTTCGACACTTCTATGTTCCGTAATCCTATTTAAGGAGATAACCCAAGGCTGGCCTCAAGTTCCAACCTCACTTTTTTAACGTATTTTTGATGTTGATTTTTTGAAAACTGCCAAATTAAATGTGGCTCAATTCCATATGTTAGGCTGGAGACCACGCTGTCTGGGGTGTGAATATTTAGTGTCGTTTTTAATATTAATGTGAACTAGATGGGATTGTGTGAGAGGCAACACGACTAGTCACTGACCCACTCCTGAGTTCGAGTGTCAGCCGCAGAGGATGGCAATATCGTAGGGAATAGTCGTGTAATTGTCTGTGTGTATGAGCCCTGGTTGAGTTGTGGAATAATTAATGCTAATCGCCAATCTAAACAAGGAGGTTAGAAACGATAACGATATATCAATATAGAAATATTATTTTTTAATAAATCAACTTATACCGAATTCAATTAACATTTTGACATCCACTACGTCACATAACCTCAATTGTATTGTTATTATAAACTGAATTTACACCGTTTATTGAACATTCAAAAAGTAATCTAGTTTGGTACTGATTCTAAGTGATTACGTTCTCGCGCCCAATAGCTTCATTGTGCAGCGAGTCTGCATTTTCTGGCGGTCTATATTAATCGTATCCGTATTTGTGAAATATTGTAACTTGTTTGGCTTTTCATTTTCTTCTTTACAGTATTCATAACAGTCTTAACTTTCTCTGCTTATTATAGTCAATGTATGGAAGCACTTCTTTGATTGTATTTTAGTTTGAGTTTAGTCGTTCAAGTTCTATTAACAGATTTGAAATTCATTTCTTTCACATTGGCGTATCTCTGCAACTAAGGCCAGTCACCGACGTCAGGAGACAAACTAAGCCCAGATAGAAATTTTACCGAACTTCTCTTTTGAGGAGTGAGAATGTGTTACCTAACATTTAATAGACGGGACCGACTGCTTTACATCCTCTCCGAAGAATTGTAGATATAGTAATCGCCAGTTATGATGAAGCTACGAGAACTACGACTTCTAGCCGTACACTTTCTAAACATAGAGAATTGCAAATCACAAAGTATGTTGCATACTTGGGCGGTAACGAATAGACGTCTACATCAATTATGTCTAAGTGATATGGCCTTCTACGTCAGGTGGCTTCTTCATAATTGACTTTTATATCTAAAGACGACTGTCGTTAAAACTAAATTATTAATTAATTAGGTCCATTGTCTATTTTGTATCCTGCAAACCTGTATTTCATCCATCTTACTTTAAGGAACGGATGCGTATGTGTTTAGCATGTGATTTTGTTGTTTACTTGTTATCTTTAAAACAAGTGCACCAATGATGATGCAATTCTCTATAAACATTAGCTGATTCTTCAGAGCATGTTCTTAAATATTTATCATCGTACTAGAGACCACCAGGGGGGGGGGGGGGGCGCTGCAGCCCAACTTAGATTTATGCTCATAAAGATACACTAATTTTAATGATGTTTCTTCATTCAACTTTAAAGCAAATGAACCAATTTTGATGCAGTTTTCTGTCAACGTTAGACGACTCTTTGAAGCAGGTTGTACTTCACCTTGTTTATAGTGATTATTTTCACGTTTTACTGGTAGATATGAAACAAAGACAACATTGTAAATGCAAGGCTAATTTAACTACTCTCCTAAACTAAATCAAATGTAAATTCACGTGTAATATTCACAGTAGTTGCAACTAGCGTTAAAAAAATATGTGTTACATGTTTAACCTCAAACTTTATATAATCTATTAAAAGAGGCTTATATTTGGCAACATCGTCTAGCCTCGCTGACTCTCTTTGTGCCACAGCCTGTTCCCGTCTCTGCACTTGGTTCGACGCTCTGTTCCCACTGCTCTTGGGCTCTATTCGGTTCAGTCTCTTCGCTCGGCTCTATTCCGTGCTACATTCGTTTCTGAGGGCGAATCGACGAGTTTATTGTGTCGTTAAGGTTCAACTACGCAAGCTATAGCTAAGTTCTTGGTGGTTTTTAATTACTCGGTCTAATCTGCGTGTGAAAATTAACGAGAAAGTGTGTGCTGTTGTTTGCAAAAGGTTAGGCGGTTTCAGAAATAAAGTAATGAAGTGTTTTTTGTGTAGTTTTGTTATGTGTGTTGTAGATTAGTTTGAATGTTTTTGTCTTGTATCATTTTGTTTATTTTATTTGTGTTCTGATTTGAAGAAGTATAAAAGGGAAGCAATTGTGTATCTTAGAAAAAATAATCCAATCCGTTCATGGTATTAGTTCTTGTATAAATATTTTATATATTCTCATTAGGTATGTGATAATTGCATTTATTGGTTGAGCCGCCAAACGAATATGTAACTTGTTAAACCCACTTAGTAATAATTATAGAAAGTTATTTACCTACAAAAAGCTTTTATAGGTAAATTAATGGGTAAACTTTATTAGAGAATAGGGTTAAGTGTTATCTAAATATCGAAGATTATCAAATAATTTAAAAAATTTAAATTACATTATTTATTGCCGTGTTTTACTGTTTGAAAACCTTCAAAATATTTAATTAATTTTATGCCATTACCAATACAAATATGGAAATACAGTATGTAAATATTTGTATTAAAATTCATAATTCATAGAGATAAACTAGATAATAGTCGCCTGGTCTGCCGCTGCGGCTTTAATTATTACAAAATGCATAATTCGGATGTTGGCTATCTAATAGGTATAACTACAATTAGTTAATGAATTCTCAAATATACAATTCTGGTATTTTAATTTTACATTTAGATTACAAGGAGCAAGTTGGGGATAGATTATATAAGTACCGATAAATTTCTTAATGAACTAGCCTATGCAGGTATCTAGGTTGAAATACTTGCAATAACTAGGTACTGCTATGAAACTACTACTTCACAAGTAATTTAGACTTAGCTACTCTAAGTTGCTTTATCTTATGGTAGATCAAAAGACCTATTTCACGCTATGCATATTTTGGGAATGCTAATTTGTATATATCTAAGGTTAATCCTCCAGCTTCTTTGGAGCTGCTGATGTAGTTATATCTTCTCCTCATCGTTCATCGCAAATTCATTTTTGGTTAGTTTTACCAGTTCTTTTATTATCTTACCGTCGATATAATTAACAATCCATAGGATGAGATTACCTATTAAAGAACATTTTGGCTAGGGCTTGACTGAAGAAGTTGTTAACAAATAATTACTGACAAGTGGTTGTCTGGTCTTGAGACGGCGGAGGGCGCTCAAAAATTTATATTCCTGCCAAAATCCACAAGAACTCTAAGATTAAAACGCCTGCGAACACCTACGAAGTTAATTGTTTCTTACGACTTGTAAGAAAAAGCTTTTATGAGTATAATATAAAAGTAGAGGTCCGTGAAAATGTACTTTCAAGAGGATGCTAAAGTAAAAAGATGAGCATAATTATTACATAAAATATGAACACGTCTAGTATTATTATAAAGAACAAATATACGTCTCGGATAGGTATCATTGAATATGCTGTATTGGTACACGTAATATGGACATTTTGAGAACGTTTGTAAAGTTTTGAGTTATATTTGAAAACGAATTAACGATTCCTGCCCTAATTTTGTGAATCTTTCGCATTAAAATTGATATTTGTTCACTAAGACTACATTAAAATATCAAATTTTTTATATCTTTTTATATATTTGAATTGTCCTCAGACTGAATCAGTACAGTGCAGAATCATTCTCTTTACTAATCAGTTTCCATTTAAATAAACAATAAAAAGCAGGACATTAAGATTATCTATATTGACAAAGTTTCCTGAGCCTGAATTTTGTTAAAATATTGACACTTGAAGTCTCATAGGTATTTATATATTTCACTTGATAATTGCTGGATTAACATAAAATCAGATACATTAAGTCTTAATTATTAAATTTATTTACTGGCAAATATGTATATTTAAATAAAACTTCTATTAATTCAAATTAAGTAATCATTGACTGAAAAAAATTTACATTTCATATTTTCTAATGTTACAAGTACAATAAGCGCTCAAAAGCTTTTAATTCAACAGTGCAATTGCAAATTGTAGTTCAAGATAGGTATTCTGTATTCTTGCCCATGTTTCGTCATGCTTCTGAGTACTTCTTTGGGATTAAAAGTGAATAAATATTTGCTTATCAGTTTTTATCAATTGAATGGATCTGCACAGCTCCTAATAATATGATAAACCTTATTTCTTAATGTTCATTAACCGTCATTTTAAAAATTCTCAAATGCCAACTTATAAATAGAAAATGATGTATACCACCTACTTACTAAGTTGGTTCAGTCGGGATTAAATTAGACTGACTAGTAATTCTGTAGATGGTGGACCTGCCGTCATTATCCAGAGACGTTAATATTTTGAAATAATACAGTCAGTAATGACAGACAACCTTAAATTTCCCAAGGTAATAGAAATCGGCACCATTTCAAAGTTTTTGCAATTTTCTGTTTGTTAGAAAGCAACATTTTTCCCAATGGGCTAACTTTATTAGATACTAAATTAATAATTTTCAAATCGATGTATTTGTATACACAAAGAAAAATGGTTTGGTCGATCAACAAGGGCTTGTTCCAATCATTTTCACTTTCTAAAAATATATAGGGTGGCCAATAACGATTCTGCAATTGAGAATTTTTTAAATTAAATTTTCTCAATTTTTTTTTTCAAATAGACCATCCTGTAGGTATATTTTTCGACCATATGATATAGGAATGAAAAACCAACATTTTTTGTATGTACATGTCTATGGCTATTTGTGGCCATGTTCGATTTATTGAGTAATAAGTACAAAATCCAAAAGTAATATTAAAAAATTAGAGTTGCCCATTTTGATTGACACACATAGATGTGTTTGAAATGAAGTTTCTACTATTCTACAATCCAAAATGAAAGAAATAATTAATAATTGTTTTTCGATCGATCACACCAACAGATACAAATGAAAGAAAGAATTAATAATTGTTTTTCGATCGATCACACCAACAGATACACAGATACAAAAAAATATATGCTTCCGTTATTTCGGTGCTATGAAGCACTTTCAGGGACAATGGATTATGAACATATTTAAACACACTAAACATAATATTTTTAGTCGCAAACTCCTCTATAAATCCTTATTTTACTATAAGGAACCTAACCAGACTGCAACCAACAGCTACTCTCCGGGCTATGTGCCCCGCCGAGCGCTGAATTACAAGTTACAAGCCTGGCGCGTTAAGTGTAATAATTGCATATTACCATCAAAACGCTAATGCTTCGATTGCAACAAACACCAGCCGAAAGACTGATCCTACTTAAAGGAGCTCCCTTGCCAGTCGTCACACACCACTTGCAGACTGCAGTTTCGAGCTGTTGGCTCTCGTCAGTGCAAGGTAGGCATGCGACGACCGACATGAGAATCCTTTGACTATAGTACATCCAGGTATTTTTACAATAGCGACATGTAAAACAGCCAGCAGGCGCCGTCCAGCGGTTCAGTGTCTGTTGCAATCGAAAAATAAATAGCCTGACTTGGCTTAGCATAGTTCAAATGTGCTTTTAGAGGGCGGAATATTAAACATAATATTTTTAGTCGCATGTCGCTATTGTAAAAATACCGGGATGTACTATAGTCAAAGGATTCTCATGTCGGTCGTCGCATGCCTACCTTGCACTGACGAGAGCCAACAGCTCGAAACTGCAGTCTGCAAGTGGTGTGTGACGACTGGCAAGGGAGCTCCTTTAAGTAGGATCAGTCTTTCGGCTGGTGTTTGTTGCAATCGAAGCATTAGCGTTTTGATGGTAATATGCAATTATTACACTTAACGCGCCAGGCTTGTAACTTGTAATTCAGCGCTCGGCGGGGCACATAGCCCGGAGAGTAGCTGTTGGTTGCAGTCTGGTTAGGTTCCTTATAGTAAAATAAGGATTTATAGAGGAGTTTGCGACTAAAAATATTATGTTTAATATTCCGCCCTCTAAAAGCACATTTGAACTATTTAAACACACGTCAAGAAATTAATCCTCGTCAGTATGCAGTATTTTTTGAGGAATCTTATCAAAGGTTGCAACATTTTTCACATACATTTTTTAAATAGTTTGTAACTTTCATATTAACTGTCTTATTTCAAAAACAATAACGTTCTTCCATTAACTGAGATTAACTTTCTGTCCATATTTTCAGTACAGTTGGGCTTTCGATTTTTCAATTATTGTGCTTGCAGGTAACGTGACGGACGGACAAATAGACGGAAATTTTGAAAGTTGTTCGGAATTCCATGGCATACGTGATTTTTTTTCTTACGAGCGGTATTTACGGTCCTATGTCATAGAAAGAGATTAAGGGCATCCTGTCAATTTCCGTTAATTGTGCTAATTGAAGATTAAAGTATTTAAAAAATGCCACGAGAATTGTTAAAAGTCGTAATGTTTTAGTATTTTGAATTTATACTTGCAATATTTTTGATATATGAGATGCAGCTCTGAGAATAGTATAAGCTGTTGAAACACCCAATATTTATTTACTTTCTTTGTCTGTTAATGTAAGTTTGTAAGACGTAAGTTTCAGTGTATTTCACCGAATTTTTATATAAATTTTTTGATTACATACTCGTGGAAGATGTGTTAAATATACATACTCTTTGCCTGACATTTTATTGCCCACTGGACTTTCCTTTTTTGATTCCATGTAGAAGCCCTCTCCTGCGCAAGTTCTATTCTGGAATACAGTCGTATTGCCTGTGATGTCTAGTTAAATAGTTACCACCTTTTACAAACATTTTATTATTTAGTTATGATATGTTTGTTGTGATGTTAAAAAATATTTCACCGAACAAAAGAAACAACGGTGCCAGTTATTAGAAGAGAATCAAGAAAACTTCACATCGTGAATTAATTTATAATATTTTACGTTTATAAAAGGTGGTAGCAAAAAAACCTTTTTCATTCACTGATCAATTAGACAGGAAGTCCCATACAGATTGTGAATATTTTTAAAAGTTGCTTGGATAGCTAGCTGCCTTTGTCTCTGATAACATTTTTAGTCGTTTACGGAATAATACATGTCATTTTACTTTTATCTGTAAACCACCACACACATAAAGGGAAAACTTTTTTAAATGCGCCATTCAGTTAAAACAGTTTCTGAAAACTCATCACAGAAGCAATGGTTCTGGTTTCTATCTCGATCTCATTTTCCTTGAAAATTCACAAAACAAAGTAATTACTACTCGAAACTTTTAGTTGTAATTATAGGGAATTTCGTATTATTTATGTGCCTATTGAGAATTAAATAGCGTCATCGAAAAGTAACCAATTTTTAATAATACTTAATTTAAGTACAAACGTCCTGTTATTGTTTTCACAACGAACTGTTTTCACCGTTATACCGGGTGCTTTATGGACCCAAAATAGCTTTCCCAAAAAATAGCCAAAAATATTTACAAAGCTCTGACATAAAGTTGAAAATTATCAGCACTGAAAAAACGCAACAAAAACTTTACCACCTCATTAAAATACTAGTATTCTCTGTATTATTTGTTGGCAAATTGACTTTATGCGCGTTCGCGTTCAGAATTGAAATGCTGTACGCTTGCTTATTCATGACATTTTGTCATAATAGTGCTATGATATCATTTTTTTATTAATGTTTATCGAACTCGGATCTTAACGGTCTCGGGTGGTTAATATGTTTGTCGAATAAATGCATCTCTGTTTCTCTGTTGTAGATCCGATGCCTAAGTGTCTATATAATCTAATATAAATCTTTGTTAATGCATAATAGGAAAGAACGTGCATGCATGAATTTGTTTCCACGCTGTAAACAATTAAGAAAGAAAGTAAAAAGCGGCCAGATTCTTTTTGCAGAAGTTACTATTTATTTAGGGATCCCAGCAAACTGGAATTGTCAGGGAATTTAAAGGAGACAGGGAAAACTTAGGGATATTGGTTTTTTAAAGAAAATGTCAAGGAAATATTGTCGCTTTTATTAATTTGTGCCTTTAATTCGACTGTAAAACTACAGATTAAGCAGTTGGTTTCGAATCGTCACTGATGTTGTTAAGTGGTTCGTTGAATGGAACCGTTTGTGACCCATCGGTTTGTCTCTATATTTACTTTTTTATTATTCAAACCATAACTTTACTCAAAAAAACTGATACCTGCTTCAAAATTTAAAAACTTACCACCAGGGGAAACAGGGAAGATTCAGGGAATTTCCAGACGCAATGTTGTTAACGTACGTTCTTTAGTAGTATTTAAGATGACCTACGCTGGGTAACGAGTCCTGGCGATGGTGGCGTATGACGTCCGTTATGAAAATTTAATGCTTTTTGTGTTTGGGAACCACTTGAAATTTGTATAGGATGATTCACCAACCCAAGGAGAGTTGTAGTCAGGAGAGTTGTGGTCAGTCATCTGAAGAAAAATCCTAGAGGGCCGGCGCAGTGCGGAGCCGTTAAACTAATAGTAAGAGAGCTGGTAGCCACCTTGACTAACATGTGAGATACAAGGCAAAAATTTTGTGTATACTTGATTTGATACAAGTAAAGTAAGAAAATCATAGTCTGCCAGAATTGGCGCGGTTGCAATAGTATTAAATAATAATAATAGTACCCTCTAAATTTTTTAAAGTGCAAAATAATTATAAAAACTAATATACTTGTACAAATCTGGCGTTCAAATATTTCTTAATTTATATATACAGTCTTAAGTATAGACAAAAATTGCCAGATTATTCCGTTGGTTACAAATACCTGTCAGGTGAGCCTAAAGTTCTTAAGAAGGGTAGTATTCCGTAATGTAGTTTTACAAGGTTGATATTTGGAGGAAATATTCTTCGATACTAGAAATAATAAAATCATGGTCTGGCAAAATTGGCGCGGTTGCAATAGTTCCCCCTAAATTTTTTAAGATGCAAAATAATTATATCCCCAAAAAAATCAAAATGTAGATTAGAGATCTACCTAAAAATGAAGATAAAAAATTTAGCTGTGCGTTGCCATTAGCAACAGCAACGCACAGCTGTCTGAAATGTCAAATTTTAATGTCATGAATTGAGTAAGAAATGTCATAATTTCCTAACATTTGAAGAAAAAAACTCTTTTTTTCATACATAAGTACAGTATACAAAAGTATTTTTGGAGTTGCTCATTGTTAGCTTCATGTTAATTGTGTATTTTTTTAAATATCTCAGCGTAGTTTTGTTGCCAGTTCTGTGCATTAATTTCCTATTAGAGGCAAAAGTGTTAATATATTTTTTTATTCTATTAATTATGGATACACCAAAAAATGATCTGTGTGTTTTACAAGAAAAAGAACAATGGAAATTTAATTAAGTTTAAACCGGAGATTTTATCGAGAAGCCATGAGTTATTGAACATTAGAAAATTACGTCAACATAAATACCATGACATTGTTTTGCCTAAAGAAATAAGTGATATAGCAGGATATCATATTGATTGTTATAGAAATTTTTCGGCAGTTAAGACAAAATATCTACCAACGCCATGAGCATCTAAAAGTGAATATTATTTATTTAATATGGTTACTTTATTTTCTAGAATATTCTTTTATATTTATAACCAAGGGAATCTTATGGCAACTTTTTTCTATATTTAAGAAATATTTGAACGCCAGACTTGTACGAGTATATTAATTTTTATAACTATTTTGCACTTTAAAAAATTTAGGGGGTAGTATTATTATTATTTTGTGCTATTGCAAAATTTAGGGAGTACTATTATTATTTGTATGACTGGTGGTCGAGAGGTGAGCGCACTTGCCTCTCACCCAAAAGTTCCGGGTTAGATTCCCGGTCGTGGCAGTGGAAAATACTGTGAGAGGGATTTTTCCACTATACACGGATATTGGGTGTGTGCCCCTTGTCTCTAAATGCGTGGCCCCCTCCCACACAAGGCTCTTCTAGAGCCTTCCGGGATAAGGGGGTCGTAATTACCTATGGTGTTATTTATTTATTATTTTATTTATTTTATTATTTGCTATTGCAACCGCTCCAATTCTGGCAGACTATAATTTTCTTTTCTTTTACTAGTACTAAATCAAGTATACACAAAATTTTAGCCTTGTATCTCATATGTTAGTCAAGGTGACTACCAGCTCATAGACTATAAGCTCAAATAAAAGTGTATCTGAAAACGGCTTAAAGTTGGCTTCATTATCTTTACATGGATCAAACAGACCAAGAGATTATGTTTGAAGGATTTTTTTATGGTACCGAAATTAGGTTTAACGCAAAAATGACTTCGAATCGCTAAAAAATGTAGTTTTGCAGCATCAAAATTTCTTCAAATAGGTTCACAGTATACTATGGACAGTAAGAATTAATTGCATTATTATATTACGAAATATCAACTCTGGTATATAATAATAATGATTTATTGGTTATTATTATATTATAGAATATGCCAAATACTGGAAAACATGAGAAAATTTAAATATATAAATTTATAAATTTTTAATGGTATGAAACTTGTTATGAATATATTTGTCGTATTTCGTAACACATTTAACCATACCTGGTAGGGCGTAAGTATTATCAAAATTCCTTCTAACGGAATTTTCCACTATTTAATACCCATATTATACTGCCAATCAATTTGAAGGAATTTTGATGTTGCCAAACTAATTTTTTCGACGGTTTAAAAAAAATAAAAAATAGTCATTTTTTGCGTCAAACGCCGTTTAAAACTAATTTCAGCCCCCTAAAAATCCTTCAAACATAATTTCTTACTCTAATTGATTCAGATAAAGACAGAGAAGCAAAATTTAAGCGGTTCCCAGATACGCTTTTTTTGAGCTTAGCTCATTGGCTCTCCACTGCGCCCACCCTCTAGGATTTTCCATCAAATGACTAACCACAACTGTCCTTGGGCTAGCCAATCATTTTTGACAAATTTTAAGTGGCTTTCAGATGCTAAAAATATCAAATTTTGCAATAGGCGCCATCGAAAATTGTTCCACCGCCAGGAGTAAAACTCAGCCTATGGTTGTATCCTTAAATAGGACTGCGAGCCAAATAAGTTGAAGGAGGTTCTCAGACGCCCATTAAAACATTCATTAGCTCTTACTCTATGAGGTAAATAGGCAAAAGTGAACTTTTAAACTTTTCTGTCAAAACTGTGAACTTATGAAATCAAAGAAACAAAGAATTATAAAATTAAAGTTAAAGGAATTTGTAAGTATGAAGCACGTTGCTCGTAAAATTTAAATTCGCAAACCCTGATTTAAGTTAATTAAAATGAGACAGTATAGTGACTGCTTTGAAACTCGGATTCTCCAAAGAGAATAAACTATTTTGTCTTGAATACTTATGAAATGCTCTTGCACTTAGAAATAGGTAGATAAATTTCGGGGTAAATCTGGAAGTGAAATTTCGAGAAATTAAACATAAACGCATCAAATTGACGTTTTAGTCGTTTATGATAATAAATATTTGTAATAAATAGCGCATAGCACACTTAATTTCGTGTAGTTTTGGAAATTTTTTGGGAAAGGACAAAACAACATTTTTGAAACGTCATGGCAGATATTATGTGGCCCAAGCATATTTATTTTAGTCGACCTGAGCCTGAGTCGATGAGAATCAGACTTTTGTTAAATATTAATCTGAGGTTTCTAAATGGTAAAAATTATACTATGTTATATTTTTTCAAATTTAATGTGAAACGAATGTTCTCTGCCGCGGTTGCTTGTTAAGCGTACGACAACAAAGCTGTTTCCTCTAGGTTATTTGGTAACATCAACCTATCGTAACGTTTTGAAGGGTGTTCTCTTATAACCTCTTAACTTCTACTTGTCCCCGAACCTCGGTTAATATTGACAAAAATAGTATTTTGACGAAATTGATGAATTTTGTCTGCATAATTGCTCCTTTCGGTGTAGGTTGGTACATTTTAAATTTTATCCCACTTAATGATATTGATGTTGACCATTTAATTAACTTAAATCGAGACTTAAATTATGACAGTCAATTACTTCCATGTCCAGTGGAAGTATAGTAACGCAAAAAAAAATTTATTTTTTTTTGTTGAAATAGGCTTGTAATGAAACGTCGAGATTTTAAATTTGAGCGAAAAAAAATTGTGTCTGTCGGTCCGTAACTTTTTTGTGCACACGTTTACTCTGGAACCGTTTATGATATTGACTTGAAATTTGGTATACTTATATATTATAACGAGATCTGGAACTAGATTATATATTGATCTAATTCCGTTGAAGGGTTCGAAGGTAAATTGGGTAAATAAGCAAAGCAAACAGATGAGAATATAAAATTGCAATTTAGGGCATGTTTGAAAAATCAAAATCTCAAAAAAAAAATTTGCATCAGCCACCCCCCGCTATCGCCCCGAATACCACCCCCACACTATTATGGAAGGGAGTAAAAAAAATAAAATGTAATTTAGTATGTACTTGTAATGTTCAAGTAGGAAGAAACTGAGACATAAAAAACATAACAAAAACTTTACGACCTCATTAAAATACCGGTACTCTTTTTTGTGCTGTTCGCAAATTGACTCGCTTACCTTTATAAGTTTTTAATATGTGTCGGGAATGTTTCATGTCAGGCTTGGCGTCATGGCCCGCGGCGATATAATTATGTCGTAATTTTTTTTTGCGTTTTTTATTTGCTGGGATCTATTTATTTCAACTAACGCCATGGCCCGCAGCGATAATAATTATGTCGTAAAGTTTTTGTTAGGTTTTTTTCTGTTTCGGGAATTTATTACTTGAACTATACAAGAACGAAACGTCTCATAAATTTTTTTGGCGTTAGCTAACCCGTCTACCACCCCATTGTCGCCCTCACTCTATTATTAAAGGGAACAAAATATTAAATTGTGATTTAATGTGTATAAGACTTGGATACAAAATCTGGATCCCTGGGTTGTTGGAAAAGATGAAAGTACATGGAGGCCATTTACTAATGACAATTTTTCTCTATGACGGCCATTTAAAATGGTGCGTCACTGACAAAAATTTACATAACTTTTTTTTATCAACCTATTAACAATTTCTTTTTTAAATAGTTGATAAAATTTTCTTCCAAGAAATGTAAGGCATTTTTCATCCGGATATACGGCAAGCCTGCTACAGGCAGCTCGAAATGGCGCAATGCAAAGCCGTGGCGGATCGTTAGTTGATTTATTTAATAACAAAATGCCGGATTGCTAGTGTTTGTGTCAGTATATAAGCTAGTACCAACTACTTCAACCCGAAATTAAAGAAAAACATATCTCTTGCATTATTCTATACAATAATTTTTTTTTTATAGAAAAATGCCGTTTTGCTCGTTTTTTTTTCATATCTCAACACTTTTTATTTCTGGCATTTAGTCTAAATAAAAACTGTTTTTAATATACACAAAGCTGCGTGTACGTGTTAAAAAAATAACTGTATGCATGTATGATTTCAAAACGTATGCCAGGATTTTACACGGGACGTTATAAGAGCCTATAATGTCACATCACAGCGGGTCGATCAGATTTGCACACAGCTTAATCGATTTGAAGCGATATGTCAACTTTAAATGAACTGTAAAATTGCACACTATAACATTACTGCATTTTATTTTGTTTTTGCTCTGTACACCTGTAGATTGAAATGAGCTCATCAGTTATCGATCAAACACGTTTTTGGTACTCAGAATTGTACAAGGAATTTTAAGTATCGGGGATTCGCATTTAAAGTCGTTGCGTGACAAGGGGTTATATTAATACTTTTTAAAGTTATTAATCCAGGGACTATTTAAAAAGTGGTTGGAGTTTTTTTTTGCAGATTTAAGAGATCGTGAGGAGTCTACCGCGAGTGTAATTATTAGTGTATGGTGTATTAATAGTTGACCCTGCAAAACATTCGCTCCGGCGTCAGACGACCGACGTGT